>CM060903.1:926500508-927169079 GCA_030737815.1 Allium fistulosum
TCAATTATTACCTTATGAATATTATTAACATTGGTTTACCATTTATTACATTAATACTCTACAGTTATCATCTTAATTCACATTAACTGCAATATTTAATTGGATTAATTACAATTGATTTTCAATTTAATTTAAACTGATTGAATATAGAATGACAATTAAACAAACGTACAATTTCAAACACATTTCTATGTTTATTATTAACAGACAAAACAAATAAATTCACATGCTTATTAATTATTCTATATTAATCAATTTCAATTAATTACATACGATTTCACCGTTTACTACAACATACGGTTTATTTCCTTATTTACAATTTATAACCAATTTTAAATTTACAATCATTTCAATTAATTAAAAATTTCAATAAAATAGTTATCAATTATCTCAATTAACATCATTAAATTTCATTCTGGTAATTATTCTCATAAAAAAATCACAAAATTTAATTTCTTCTAATATTAAACACCAACATCTTATTAAATTAAATATTTTTAATTATCGAAAATTACGAGTCGTTACACTCTCCCCCACTCAAAACTTTTCGTCCTCGAAAAGAAAAAGAAGGGATTAAGGAATTGATATATATTATTCAAAGTATTCCATTTATAAACAATTACTTTACATAATTAAATAATTTAAATAAAATTCATTAATTTATAAAAACAATTAAATCCTTTCATATTCAAGTTCAATAAAGTTTGAAAAACATTTCCACTTTCACAAAAAAATTCTAATTCCAAAATTCACGGAAAATTTCGGCAGAGTCTCCTTTATACGGAGAGGTTTGGAAGAAATAATAATATCAATAATAACCATATATATATATCATATTTTAAAATAAAATATCCTAAACCATGGAAAAACAATATAATATCGCTATAAAACCGTAATCCAAAAACATACCTGTTTGTCGGGCAGACAACGCTTATTTATGAAACCAAATGTGGTAGTTATTGCTTCCATAAACCTGTATTTCACTTATATAGTCTTAAAGAGTTAGAATTATGTAAAAAGAGAAGTATTTAAGTTGTTTCAATCAATAGCAAAACAAACCAACACAACACAACAACAATCACTTGCAAACAAAACCATACAACCATCATATGAAATCAAAGTAATCAACTATCCATCCATAACAACCAAAACAAATGGTTTGTTCGAGTTCAGAAACTTTTAATCGTATAAAATGATAAATAAACTACTATGTATACCATACACTTAACAGTCTTAGATAACATTTAATAGTGATGCTTCAACGTCCACTTCATCGTGCTCTCATAGATCCACTCGCATTATCTTGTCTTTGAGTTGAGTAAAGAATACTAAACTGGGGAGATTGAAGCTCCTAGTTCTCATTTCTTATGGAATACCTCTTTATACAGTTAGACGTATCCTTTCCCAATCATTCCATAAGCCAATAAACAATAATTTCAAATGTCGTTTAAGTTTATTCTTATTAATCTCCTTTCACATTATTTATTGTTCATCGGTTTCATTATTTATTTCATTCATACAATTATCATTTTCTTTAATTTACATTTATTACTTACAAAATTCATTTCCCATTCATTCATACAATGCCATTTTCTCTTTTCATTACTTTACATTCATTGCTTACATAAATTATTTCCATTTCAATTATTAGATTATCCATTATTATGTAAGTCTCTTTACAATTTAATTCACCATTTATAGATTATTATTTTTTCACATTCATTTCTTCCATATATAGTATTATTGAACATTAAATCCATTTCTAAATCATTTCAACATTTTCTGAAGTTATAATCATTCAATTAATATAGTATTCACTTCTACTATTCACTTCAATTATATATAGCTTCAAACATTAACTTAAGTTTATAATCATTTACTTACAGTATTCCTATTAAGTTCAGTTTCTAGCATTTCAATTTATTAACTTAAGTTCATAACATTTTATAACATCAGAATTCTTATTTATAGGAAAATTCTATTGAACACTTTCATTACTAAAGTTTTACTTATATAATATTCTATTACATATTTCTATTTAACATTTCAACCTTTTAACATTCTGGTAAGTTATATATATATATATATATATATATGTATGTATGTATGTATGTGTGTGTGTGTGTCTTTTAGAATGTAATTGAATGTTACACAAGTTTATTTTATTCACTTCAGGTAACAAAATGTTCAATAATTACATCCTCTAAATTTTCATATCTACAAGTTACAGATTTTCAATTTCTTATATATTTCATTTATCACTTAACATCAAATTTCTTATTTTCATTTTAGAAGTTTCCAATTATTAAAATAGCTAAAATTTCATTCATTATAATAATTGAAAGCTACTAATTATCAGAAAGCTTTAAAAACAAAACTCCGAGTTACATTTCAAATCATTTGAAATAATACATATATACTCATAACTTATATATATCCAATCATACTTAGAAATTAAAATTTAAGATTCGTTATCAAAATGAATGTGTAGTAAAACTACTACAGCGATCTTCCCACTTTGAAACTTGAAAATGAACGTCGATGATGCGTGCACTCATCATCGAAATTATTTTCCAGCGATAGAGAGGGGAGTAAAGAACTTATTTCCTTTCGAGATTCCTTTAAACATTTCCTTCAAATCATATTAAAATATTTATATCAGAAAATACTTCCAAATAATACTAATATTATATTCGAAAATCTTTCGAAAGAAATTTTCAAAATCTCGGAAATTAAGTTCTCAAATTCTTAGTTCTTATTTACTTTATCTATAAATCTTATTTTACCATCAATATTTATAAATTTTCACTTCCAAACAAACAACATATCACATCCAACTATATCGTTTATAAAATTACTCTTTTATATACAAGATATAATACTAAGTAAAATTATTTCATTTACCTATATTTCAAAACAATATTGTGTCGTTCTACCCTATTAAGTATTTAGAAATCCCTATCGATGTTATAGTGTCCTATGTATCGACTAGAATTTATAAATACTAAACAGAACAAATTAACACAATATAAAAGATTTTATATCACTAACAAATACGCTCTCTCATATATATACACTCAACGACTCATTCTAGGGTATTACTACCCTATTCTTTAATGAGTCAGACACCACAAAGTTAACGTTATCACTAAACCAAAGCTCTGCTACCAAATGTAACGACCTACCTTTTTGGACAGTTTAAATCGACAATAAACCACACATGTCAAACTCAAACCATTCAAAAGGGGGGATTGTTATGGGGTAAATAAGAGAAAGCAGAGAAAGAAAGAAAAATAAACACAGAATTTCGCAGCGGAATGAAAAAATATAATAATCAAACAAACAGTTCATGAAGCTGTTTACAAATAACATTTGATTATACTTTTACAATACAGATCAGAGTTACATACAATAGGAATAAATAAATAAATGCAACAAAACAATCATGATGTAGTGGAATAAATATAATAAATAATAATAGTACTCAATCTTCGTCTTCGTCCTCCAAAAGCAGTCTTCGATACACTGAAAAGCTTAGACTGACCCGATCGAATTGAAAAGACAAAACACTCGAGTCAGAACTAAAAGATCTTATGTAAGTTAAATCAACAGTAAATAAATATGAGTGTAAAGGCGTCAGAGATGTTTACGGGGTTTGACATCTCCTATCCAATGTCTAACGTGAGTGCAAACACTTAAGAGATGTTCGGGATTCCATCTCCTAAGGATCCGTTAAACTATCTACATACATAGTACAATACACTATTATAATAGTGTCTACAATAAAGTAAAGTATTAAAATAGAATTAAGGCGTTACCCATATCCCCCTTAACACTTTATATAATGTCGTAGTCTATACAGTATTGTAAACTCCACCGTAAACTGGTGGGCTATCAGGGAGCACTCCATAGGTACGACACAAACCAAACTCGTAATAAGCGCTATAAGGCATGTGACAAGGCACGCGAGGCAATGCCCAGGGTAGGATACTACCGTTTTGCGGATCCGGACCGATGGTAACGTATAGCAGCTACTACTGCCCACCTCGGAACACACTCACATAATCAAATTGAGGGGTGGCCACCAAATCAATCACAAAGTCATAATATGGTATAGAAGAAATGTGCCTGATACACTACGCCATAGATGGCCTACTGCAACGAAATTACAAGGTGTTGCTAGCTATAATGTAACGATAGGTATGCTAATTTTTGTCTATTACAACACTCGCTTCAAGGTGTTAGCATAGGTATCAACAAGATGTTGCAGTAGCTATAAATGTATTCAAATTAAAAAATTAATAAAATTAGCAATCCGCGTGAATACGATCCAACGGTCTACATTTAATCTGGTTGTTAAAATGGATCAACACTGCAATTTCCCCCAAATTTTCGTTTTCCCGCCTAGTTCAGAGTAGATCCCCTTTTGGTTTTCATTCCAATTCGCCTCCTCCCATTCGCCTCCGCCACCAAATTATCACCCTCCTCTTCTTCTGCTTCCTCATTCGCCTCCGCCACCAAATTGTCACCCTCACCCCCAGCTACCCCCTGACCCATCGCGACCATCTAGCTCCAACCAGAGCCCCGTCATGACACCAAAACCCGAAGCCAAACAAAGTTTTCTGTTCAAACCCCTTTTGCCACCACTGTCGTCGCCATCAGCTCTCACCTCCAACAGAAGACTTGCTCGCCACCAAGCCCTCTACCTTTCTCCTTTAGACTACTTCACCTGAAAACCCTTCTAGTGCCTTAATTTCTCCCAAAACCCGAACTGCTGCCCTCGAGATTTTGGTTCACTTCGTACTTTCCATCGCAAGTTCAGAGCAGATCCCAGGCTGATCTCTTCGTACTTTCCCCTATGATTGCGGTTGCTTCACTTGGTACTGGTAATTTCAATAAGATAGTACGCCCCCCATATGTTTGTGCTAATGCTCCTTTGGAACTTGTTAATGTTTCAGAATCTGGCTGTTGTTGCAGCTTGCGGCTATGTGAGCTGAGGAATTATTTGCAAAGACACGAATCGATTTATTCACTGCTAGTTGAACAATTGTTGAGTGAAAGGATTGTGTGAGCTGCACAGGCAGATTCATAGACAGTCGAGCTTGTGTGTTGGCAAGACTGGAAGGACCAAGTTTCATTGATGCAAGCTTTGAGTCCAGCGACCAAAAGGAAACGGTAATGGATGCAAGCTCTGAATGAACAGGCAGGAACTATTCGGTGGTGTAGGTCATAAATGCATAGGTCTGGAAACGTACAAGGAAGTGCGAAGATATTCAGTGATGCATATGTCAGAAGAAATGTGCAAAGCTATCGATATGGAAGAAACATACAAGGAAGTGATAGAGTGCGTTTGAAATGTAGGTCTGAAGTGCAGTATTTGCAGGGAGTGAGAGAAGGTTGGTTGGTTGGTTCACCATTGAATCTGGATGTAGTTGTATTGGTTGAAGGTTGGTTGGTTGGTTTGGTAAGTTATGGAAGTGATGGTGGAAGTTGGTGATGCAGAGGAGTTTCAGTTGGCAGTGTGATGCTTGAATGTTGGCAGAGAGATGTAGACGGAGTTTGGAGTTTGACAATGGTAGAGTGCTGCTGTGTATTGGTTACGGAGAGAAGCTAATGTGGTGATTGGAAATTGAAAACAGTTTGTAGTAGAGTTTTGGTGTTTGGCCGTAGGGGATTCAAGCAGATTTAGGCGAGGAGATGGAGGATAGGAATTAAGCTCAGTCTTCATTTGTGCATCATTTTACGTCATTTCAAAGAAGGTCGATCCCCGCCGGGACTGCGGTGCCCCGGACCCCCGCCGGCGCTGCGCCCGGACCCGCTTCTCGGCTCGCCTTCGGCTCGGCACTCGGCTCGCCTTCGGCTCGGCTCGTCATATATTTGTCAGTGTCGGTGTCTGTATAAATTGAAACTGCATATGTAATGAGTGAATTGAGTGATGTAGTGAGGAATATCTGTATATGTGAATATCAGTGTTATATATCATTGAATTGTAAAATAGTGGAGTCAGGAATTTGTACTATTTTAAATGTTGAAATAAAATATTTATTTAAATAAATTACTGTTTGAATATCAAATTCTATGCAATAGCATTTTATTAAATAAATATTTATTTCTATTAAAAAATCAAATATGCTCTACATTGTGGGCCCCACAAATTCAGAAAGTTAATATCTATAGCAACATTTTGAAATGTTGGTACAGACACCTATGGATGTTGTCATAGACCCAAATAGGGTTCTATTGCAACAATATTTCTTATGTTGCCTTAGATAGTCAAAATGTTGCCTTTGAGGTCTGCGGCAACGCGGCAAAATGCAACACCGAGAAAGTGTTGCCTTTGCCCTTTTTTAGCCTATAGCAACATTTTTTGGCACTTCCTGCATCACTTCTTTGGTGTTGCAGTATGCAATCTATGGCGTAGTGATAGGAGGAGCGACCTCACTTGACCCGGCATGGCTCCTGTTTTAGCCACATCAAGCTGACTCACGAGAGTCAGGGCTACGTAAATTCCTCATACAGAATCGTTTGCCAAACCATCCTACTTCATTCTGGAATCTCCACCATGTACATAGTTGTTAAAGTGGTTTTCGGTATTGGCAGAGAGTATGACAATATCCGATCCCGGTCTCTTTAACAGCCAAACGCTTATTTCACACCGGATGGTTCTTTTACATTTTCAAAACCGATTCATAATTGATATCAAGATATCATATTCAATTCAAACTATATCACTTTCGAAATCATATTCACTTTCGAAATCATATTCAATTTCGAAATCATATCAACATAATAGGTTAAATCCTCATTTCAAAATCATCATTTTTACTTAAATATGTCATTTCACTAGAAGGTATCATTTCAAATCCAACTTAGATTATAACATCATTTATCCATATTTGCTTTAAATCAAGGATTTCAATATAAACAATTCAACCTTGCACCGTTAGAAATTTAGAAATATAGTTTAAATAGTAATAAATAGTTTAAAATAGTTAAAATAGTTTAAAATAAATTTTTAAATAGTTAAAAAACTCTAAAATAGTTTAAAAATAGATTAAAAATAGTTTAAATAGATTTAAGATAGTTTAAATTGATTAAAAATAGTTTAAGTAGATTTAAAATAGATTAAATAGATTTAAAATAGGTTAAATAGATTTAAAATAGATAAAAACGGGTTAATTAGTTTAGAATAGGTTAAAGTAGATTAAATTGGATTAAATAGATTACAACAGATTAAAATAACTTAAAATAGTTTAAATAGATTAAAATAGTTTAAAATAGTTAAAATAGATAAAATTAGTTTAATAGTTTGAAAATCTTAATAATCAGGATTTTTAAAGTAATAAATCTTTAATCGATTTATATTTAAATAATTAATTTAAAATTGATATCAAAGTTAAGCTATTTCTTTCATTTCAACAAATCTGGACCATATCCAGATTTCAACAAACTAAATTTTCTTTCAATTCAAATTCCCATAAAATCATTTCAATTTATATCGATTTCAAACTCATATTGAACTACAATTTTAAAGCACTTCAATTTCAAATATTTCAAAGTTTACACATTCAAACATTTTCAATAATTCAGTTTCGATAAATTTCATTTATATTTCAAATTCCAACTTTGAAATTTCTATTTCTATTCTTCAAAATGATTCATTAAACTAACTCCAATTTCAACATTTAAAGCTTGGATTTTCAAAATAATTCAGTTTATATAATTCAAATTTTATTTCAAAATATCATTTAATTGAATTCAAAATTTAAGGATTTAAATCATTTAATTTAACCAATCCGGTGTCCGTATATAGACTTCTACCCTATGGTCAAGTGATACAAATGTATATCATTTCCACCCGCAATAATTTAAATTTACGGGTATATATCATTTCAACCCGCAATCCCGAATTAAAATAAAATCCATAAAATCGCTCGGGTTTATCATTTCAACCCATAACAATTTTTCCCTAATCTATAGATCGTTCGGGTATGTATCATTTCAACCCATAGGGATTTTCTAAAAATAAACTAAGGGAACTTGCAGTGTTATAACAATATAAATATAACATCCAGTCACCCAACATCAATAATCAAACATCCATCACAATCATCATTCAGTCAACCAATAAATATATAAATTAACTGATTATCATCAACAGGTATTCAATTTACAATTTAATTTCAATATTAAATTAAATGGCGATTAAATAAAATAAAAGTCATATTTAACTGGAATGGCAATTTAAATATGCCAAACATCAACCAATCAATTTCTAATCACATCGTAAATTTAATTTAACTAACATAAGAAAAAGTAGTTGTGAGTGGGTTAAAACACTCACCTTTGATTTCAAATCGATTTGAAATCCAAAATAAGGCCCGAAATTTAACAGTTTCATAATTCGCCCAAACCAGTGCCATAATGTCGGGAATTTCGATACGATCGTAGTGGAACAAACTGCGCGTAAATCCGACCTCGTACGTAAAAGTTATACACATTAGAAGTTTTACGATTTTATTATTAAAACAAATAAATAACAACCCACACATCACCTTCCACGTCATCTTCGTTTCACCCGTTCGAAACCCTAATTGCTCCAAACAAAAACCGATCGAGCTACTTCATAGCCGCCACCCTCACTTCTCAACCACACGCCAATCGGCGACTTTCCACCCTACGACCTGACTTCCGCTACTCCTTTGTGCCAAGCGCAAGCCTCCTAGAAGCCGCGCGACTCATCAACGACGATGAAAAATTCCAACCACCGCCGCTTATAGTTAAACCCTATTTGACTTGTTTACAATGATCCAACCATCAAAATTCCAAGCGAACACCACTGATGCACTCCCCATGCCACTCTCCACAATACTGTACCCTCGAATCAACGATCTGTCGCCGTTGATCATCCTCCAAATGAACGGCCAAAAATTATCCTTTAAATTCTAGACACACAGAGATCCAAATCGGAAAAAAAACTGCAGATCTAGGTTGCGCTCATCGAGAGCTTTCCAACGATATATATAGTTTGCTAGGGTTTGGAGAGTTTAGATTTTGAAATTGATTTTGATTTGAATTTGGATTTGGGAATTAGGTTTTCAGCCATTGAGAAGAGAGAAACGACAAAAATTTCAGTACGTACAGTAATGAGAAATAAAAGACGGCTAGGGTTAGAACAAAACTATTTATATGGACAAGGCCCGATAAGAAAGAATGAACATATCGAATTGATTCGAAATGACAATAAGGACCCAGAAAGCCCGTTCCGTCTCCGGAACGAAAGTAGGTCATCCAATATATCAAAATAGATGTTTTCGGTATTTTCAAATTCAATGGAACAGGTTTCAAGTCCTAATTCCATTAAATGAAGAAGTTAGCTTTTAAAATCATCTTATTTCAAATTGATTTCATTAAATTGATTTCTACGCGTTTCGAGCCCGCACCATAAAACGACAAGTCCGATCGCTGCGAAACTTGAAATCCTACAATAATTCATCGTTACGGATCCGATGAAACTAGTTTCGTCAAAATCTAAGACAGTGGCCAAATGGCTATTTTCCCGTTAAGTAAATAAATTATTATTAATTAAATCACTGTTTAAATTCCAATTTAAAAGTTAACAAATTTTATCATTTTTGATTACCTAGGCATTTATAATCGTTTAAAATAAATTCCATATCGAATCCAATGTTAAATATTTCAATAATTACAACGTTCAATTGCAATTGTAATAAAATCCAATAAATTATATTTAATTTCACATAAATTCTTTTATGTTGATTTATAACTTATTATTCAATCAATTATTACCTTATGAATATTATTAACATTGGTTTACCATTTATTACATAAATATTTTACGGTTATCATCTTAATTCACATTAACTGCAATATTTAATTGGATTAATTGCAATTGATTTTCAATTTAATTTAAACGGATTAAATATAGAATGACAATTAAACAAATGTTACAACTTACAATTTCAAACACATTTCTATGTTTATTGTTAACAGGCAAAACAATAAATTCACATGCTTATTAATTGTTCTATATTAATCAATTTCAATTAATTACATACAATTTCACTGTTTACTACAACATTTGGTTTATTTCCTTATTTACAATTTATAACCAATTTTAAATTTACAATCATTTCAATTAATTGAAAATTGCATTAAAATAGTTATCAATAATCTTAATTAACATCATTAAATTTCATTCTAGTTATTATTCTCATAAATAAATCACAAATTTTAATTTCTTCCAATATTAAACACCAACATCTTATTAAATTAAATATTTTTAATTATCAAAAATTACGGGTCATTACAGAAATGAGGAGAGGATGGGGATAACTTTCGACCAGAAATGGGGTAGATTGAGGCACCAAAAAGTAGTGTAAGTGTATGAGTTATGATGCTTTCATAGAGGAGAGAATATAAAGAAAAAGTGGGATCTTGATCCTCTTATTTCTATTACTCATTATTTTCCTCTTATCATGTCAAAACTCAAGGCTCCTTGCCGTCATATGGCTACACCCACCTGGCCATACCATGGTCGAAATGCC
Source organism: Allium fistulosum (assembly GCA_030737815.1). Lineage (NCBI taxonomy): Eukaryota > Viridiplantae > Streptophyta > Magnoliopsida > Asparagales > Amaryllidaceae > Allium > Allium fistulosum. The sequence goes on from CM060903.1 coordinate 926,511,077, forward strand.
CCTTGCCCTAATAGGCTTCAAATCCATTTTTAGCTCGATCAATATTTATCGCATTTAAATCCAATTTAAATGCATATCAATAACGATTAATATATTTATAACTATTATAAACATATTTTTTAATATTGTTTAACACATCAAATAAAATTTTATTATTAATATCACAAATATTAATTAATTTATAACAAATAAAAATTAATTAAATATTTGGTCAAAGGAGCATTCAACATTTCGATTATGTGACTCTTTAGGAGTAAATTCGGTTAGCGATTAATATCAAACTATTCGAATATTAACATTCACACATCACTTAACCGGTGCTGTGACATTATGGTCAATTTATCACTTACTTGTTTTTGGTAAAATCCAATTTTACTTTGTTAAGCGTTACCCGGTTATGACTATTATTTACACCAATTTTCTTCGTTAAAACTATATCACTTTGGACTTCTGTAATTCGGTAATGGTCAAAATTCCAATATCATCCATATTCACTCTATAGTCCAAGCACAAAGTCTTTAATTTAATAACAACAATTATTATTAACTGAACTGCTCTAGCCAGAGACTTTAACTTTGAGTTGACTTCAGTTGACCGTGACACTAACCTCGTATAATTGAGGAGACGAATCCTCTCTTGAATAGTGTTTCACTTACCATGCTTCGACTTGACCCAACTATAGTTATTGGATGGACGTCATGCCATAATTTAACTATAAACAAAGCAAAGCTTTCATATTGAAGATCAATAGTATTCTTAAGTTAAGAGAACCATATAATTTTGTCACATCGATATTTCTGTTTGACCTTACTTATATTAACCAACAGAAAACTATCGAGTGAGTCATTTCATAGTTATCCAATAATTATTCGTATGTAACCCCTTGCTACCCCCAATAGTCATAATTAATACACTTCCAACATATGGTTAGCGTTTATACTCTAGTCTCAACGGATGCATCGATATCAATCTCGATGCATTTTGACTAGGAATATTTAAAACGGTGTGTTTATTTTATTATGACAAATCACTCATGGTTACAACGCATCATAATTAATATCTTAAAATATACCATTTATGGACTTTCTATTAAATATAATTTTAATTAAATTAATTAATTAATATAACATATTATATCACGTATATAATAAAAAGAAAACACCTTATATTTCGAACAAGATTAGTTATCGAGTTAGATATATGTATCAAATTACATAATTTCCCTTAGGGCATACCTTTAACTCCATCAAAAGGAAAAACAAAAGATGATTTAAGGTCAAGAAAGGATATCTCATTATACTACAATTGTCCTTAGTTTAAAATTGGTAGCGCATGACCAAATTTCAAACGTCTTACTTGTTACGAATTGAAAAATAAGCGTCGACAAAAACTATTAGAGTGGGTTCAAAATTTGAGGTTTCAGATGGAATTGCTTTGAACATGAGAAGATATGTTGAAAAGAAGGATCTTCAACTATCGGGATTGAAGGGTCACGATTGTCATGTATTTTTAGTAACTCTTTTCTCGATAGTACTTAAGAACCTTTTGCCGTCGAAGGTATGGATATCTATTACTGAACTTAGTTTGTTCTATAAGAGTTATGCTCAACCACACTTAATAAAAGTTATTGGAAAAAACTAAAAATGGGTACACCCAAATTTTTATGTAAATTGGAGAAAATATTTCCTCTTGGAGTATTCAATTGCATGGAACATCTACCATACATCTACCAACTGAAATTTAATGCGATGACCAGTGCAACACAGATAAATGTATCATTTTGAGAGGTATGTAAAATACAATTAGGAGTTATATATTCTTTTTGAAATCAACATAGTAAATGTATAATTGACAACTTTTTGATATTAAGGTACATAAGTCGCCTTAAAAAAAGGTAAAACAAAAAACACACGTTGAAGGTTCAATATGTCAAGCATACATTATTAAAGAAACATCCATAATTTTTAATTATTATTTTGAAGACCATGTTTAGCTGAATTCTAACACTGATCCACCTAATGTTGATGTTATGGATGAGTCATTTGACAGTTCTATTTCTATTTTTCAAATATATGGACGTCCTTCAGGTAAATGGAAGGACAGAAGTTTTCAAAGACTTAAAGAGTTTATCATAGCTTAAATAATGGTGCTTCAAAATTGTGAAGAATTATCAAATCTTATTAGGTAACACGATATTTTTCTGTTTACTATCAATACCATGTTATATAGCACAATCATGTTTAACTTAGCAATATTAGTTGTTTAACAATCGATTGGAGCAACAAAATCAAAGGATTCAACCCAGTAAAGGGTTTGAGGTTTGGTTTTAGAAATATGTAAGCACATATATATAATTGTTGAATAAACTTAATGAAACAGTTTAATTATTACGTATATTAATGTGTATTGCTTTAATGCAATAAGTTGTTGATAATGAAATCAACGATATTTGTTATAAAACTCTTGCGTTTGGGGTAATGATGAAATATAAAAAGTCCATAATCATGTACGTAAACGACTTTAAATTTCACATAAAGGAGTTTGGAGCTAGTAAAAGAACTTACATTTGTGGGGTATGTGTTAAACGAGATAAACATGGTGATGGCTTACAAGACTATATGGAGTGTTATAGGGAATAATTGAACTTGCTTATTCTACAATACTCGAGCTTAAAACATTTTTATTCAAATTTGACTGGTTCATACTACTCCTGATATGGGAGTACATCGTATACATAAAGATTATCCTCTTGTTGAGGTAAATCATAAAAGACAATATAAAGGAAACGATCCATTTGTGCTAGCGACGCAAGCAACACAAGTTTATTATGTACCTTATCCTGCCATGAAAAAAAACAAAAACGACCGGTGGGCTGTCATTAAAACAAAACCTAGATAGTCATTCAACTAGGATATGAACATAACCGATGATTAGCCATACCAACATGATCCGGAGGACAACAAATTACTCTAAATAACAGAAGATGCTGATGATCTAGAACCACTTAATAATGAAGTATTTGACAGAGATAAATTAGACGAAGCTGTTGATGATGATGATGATGTCGATTTAAATGAACATGAATATGATAATGATATTGTAAATGATGATGCTGACAATTGGTAACTGTGTATAATTTATTGAAACACCATTTTCTCTGTTTATCATGCTAGGTCTATAATATGAAGATGGATTTATCATTCTTTATTATATTGTATACATCTGTATATATATATATATAGATATATTATAACAGACAAGCCTGGTCGATGCCGACACAGTGGTGATGGCTCATCATTAGGTCAGGGTGACTCCCACTCATCACAGCATGACGTCGACAATGCACATATGTTGTCACCATTCATTCGGACTGTAGTCACTCCTGATGCTCCTATGCTTATGGTCCATCCACCCGTGTGTCTGAGACGGACTCTTCCACATCCGTCCACTAACTTGATGTCTTCCTAAGAGAGCAAGGATCGGGGTAAGTAATTACATACACACATACACTCGCACATACATACACATACATATACAACTACACATACAGCACAAGCATGTACATATACTCACACACACATACATATCCACATGTGTACAATAATTGACTAATTAATTATTCATACACACACATACACACACACAAAGGTATGATTTCAACAGCGGTGCCATATCTGATGCCATCCGTGATGGTTTACTTGCACAGATCACGACATTCTGGCCTACATTTAGTGACATTCCAGATGACGTGGTCATGTTTGAGGAATTTATGGTAAAATAATTTTATTACACAATACACTATATAAATATGTATGTCATTTTGTCCATAATATATTCAATATGCATCCATAGAGGAAATTCTCTTGGAAAGAGGGTATTCATGAAGACCTAGTGAGATGAGCTTGGTTGGTCCCACCATCCATAAAATACCATGAGTGGACATATGTTATGCGTAGTCCTGGCAAGAAGCATCCAAAAAATACCGTGAGTGCACATATGCTATGCGTAATCGTGACAAGAAGCATCTAAAAAATATTGTGAGTGGACATATTCTATGCGTGGTCGTGATAAGAAGCATCCAACTATTGCCCAGGAGATATATGAGCAGTTCTTGTAGTTTTGGGAGACGGAAGAAATCAAGTAAATATCTACTCAAAATGTCAAAAACAGGAATAAAAATCCCAAATTGCATACCACTGGCTTCATATCATACGCAGATTATCGTAACTTGCTGGTATGTATTTATTTGTTAAATTTATTTAACATTTTCAATAAATTAAGATAGACTTGTATGATAGCGTACTTAATTCAAATTTCAGTACGAGCAACAAGGTGAGCCTACTGCTAATACCACAGATTTTGATTTTGATTTTGATGACAACAACCATATAAATATAGGTACTAATGTTTTTTCAAGGTTTATAGAATATTTTACAGGATATTACATAGGTTTTTACAAGTACAAGTACAAGATAATCGAGTTTGAAGATTGATTGGTAGAGTGACTAGAGATGAAGATTCAAAGATGATCAATACAATTGAAGACTTATGAGTTTAAAGACAAAGACAAGAAGAATTCAAGACTATAGATAATAGTTAATAGACATTAGATAAATTTGTTAAAGTCCTTGAATAACAATTTTTTCTTTGAATACTCTCTTACCAAAATATTTATTTATTTTCAAAATATATTTCTACAAATATTTTTATAAAAGTTTTATATATTAAAAGTATTTAAAAACTATGTTTAAATGATTTTACAAGATTTCAGCATTCTTGAAGCACAAAGTATTTTTGTTTTTGAAAACACATAAGGGTATGTCAACATACCCTTCCTCTGTATGTCGACATATTTACCGTTGAAGAGTTTTTAAAATTTTGAATAGTTATAACATTTGGCTCTATCTTTTTACGAATAGATATGTCCCTTCAAACACTGTATAAAGGGGACTGGAAAATGAATTTTTATAATTACTTTCTCTCCATTCTTCTTACTCCAAATTCTCATTATATATTTCTCGAAATTCACTTTCTATACTCTTCAAATTCACTCAAATTCAATCTCTACTTCACTATATTCATTCTTTATAAACTACTCAATGATTTGCAAGTATTCTCTCGTCAATTCAAAGATCAAAGTGCTATAAAAGGGCTATAGGATATTCTGTATCCAAAGTACAACTATTTGTGTTTGGAATCAACAACTCTCTACTACTATTTTTTGTGGGCTTGCTTATTGCCTGTTCAAATCGAATGGGTATGCTTTTTTCTCGTTTAAATCAAGTGGGCGATCTCGTTGCCCAATTAAATCAAGAGAATATACCCTGAGATCGAAAATTCAGGAGGGTGTGTCTTATTGCCTTGAAGTCAAGATTGTATTCTAATTTGCATGCTACCTGATTAAAATAGGCGTTTAAAGGGAATTTGTATAGATACTGTATAGGACTAGATGTAGGATTGGTCAGTCCGAACCAGTATAAAACTCCTGCTGTCATTTCTCTTGCTTTTACTTTATTTTTATTGCATTTATATATTTATATGTGTATGTATATATCTATATTTAATGCCTGTTAATATATATATATGCATTGATTATCTTTGTTTTGATTTAAATCTTAAAACTACTTAGGAAAGTTCTATATAAGTTATTAAACAATATTCACCCCTTTCTCTAGTGTTAAATCAACCTTAAGATTCGTTCACACTAGTATAATTCATATTGCATTATTTTCCACATTTAGTATCAGAGCCTTAGGTTTTCAAAGACTCATTATTTGATTTTTGAAAATTATAAATGGCTAGTAACACTGATAGTACACTTTTTAATACTTTTGTAGTAGGACAATCAATTGCTAGAATCCCACTATTTAATGATAGTAATTATGCTTACAGTCACGTAGGATGAAAAATTATTTGCATTCTAATGGCTTAGATACTTGGAATATTGCATAAAGTGAATACATTGAACCTTAAATCGAATATTCACAATGGAGTGTAGACCAAAAGGTACAAGCACTCAATAACTCAAAGGCCATGAATATTTAATTTTTCTCCTTAGAAAAAAAAATGAATTTAATCTCTATTTCTAAGACTGCTTATGAAATTTGGGGAACATTATAGGACACACACGAGGGCACTAGTAAAGTAAAACAAACTAAGATTTCCATGCTTAGCAACTAGTTTCAACTTTTTAAAACAAAACCGAATGAGTCTATTTCTGACATGTATTCTGGATTTCAAGATATATTTCATTCATTAGTATCATTAGGGACAATTTCTCAAAAGAGGATCAAGTTAGAAAAATTCTTAATTCATTCTCTTCAGAATGAGATCAAAAGACATTAGTAATAGACGAATCCAATGATATTAGTATATTAACCATTGAAGAATTAATTGGTAATTCGATATCCTATGATGCACAATTGCAGGGTAAAAAGGAAAGTAAGGCACCAAAAAGTAATCAATTGCATTCAACGCAACAACTGTTGATCAAGATTCTGATGATGATGATAGTGATGAGGAGATTGCTCTTATGACTTGAAATTTCAGAAAATTTCTAAAATACAGAAATATGAACAACTTTTGTAAAACTGAAAAAAAATTCCGAAAATGGAAATGTTTTTAAGTGTTACGATTATGGTGAATTTGACCATCTACAAAGAGATTGTTTACATCAGAAGAAAACAAAGAATTTACCAAACATCGATTCATTTAAAAGTGAAAAAGGGCATAATGTGATCTTGGAAGATTCTGATACAACATCCAGTGACAACGAACCTGATACTGAAAATAACAACATGTATTTCACAGTGATGGAAGAATAATCAAGTCAAACAAAGGAAACAACGAAATCGGTACTTTTTACATTTTACATTTTATTTTTGAAATTATTTATATAGGAATAAATATATAATAATAATAATAAGTGTGTATATATATATAATTATATGAATATAATTCTTTAATTTTTGAACATTGAAATTTCTGCATATATGCCGACATAGGCCGCCTAGGTATATCGACATATCAAACAGAATTTGAAGAATCTTTTCAAAATTTGAACTTTTGAAATTCTCTCTTTTTTGCATTAAATTTAAAATTTGAAAAGATGCCCTTTTACCTATTACATGACCATTCAAACTTTATTTATTTTCTTCATCTTGATAGAGTTAGGGATATGCCCTAGGGGCAATTATGTAATTTGTCACATATATCTAACTCGATAACCAATCTTATTTGAAATAAAAGGTGGTTTCTTTCTATTAGATACTTGATATAATATGTTATATTAATTAATTAATTTAATTAAAAGTTGATTTAAATAAAAAATCCATAAATGGTATGTTTTTTCGTGATAGAAGTTACAAAGTGTTGTAACCATGAGTAATTTATCACACTGAAAATAAATATACCATTTTAAATGTTCCTAATCAAGATGCATCGAGAGTGGATATCGATGTATCCATTGAGACTAGAATACGTAACGCTCTCTGAATGTTGGGCAGTGTATTACTCATGATTATTGGAGGCACCTAGAGGTTACATACTGATAGTTATTGGATAACCATGGAACGACTGACTCGATAGTTTTCCGTTGTGAATACAACTAAGGTCAAATAGAAAATATCGATGTGATTGATTTACATAGTTCACTCGACTTGGGAATACTGTGGATCTTCAATATGAAAGCTCTGCTTTGATTATAGTCAAATTATTGCATGACGTCCATCGAGTGACTATATTTGGATCGAGTGGAAGTATTGGAAATGAAGCACTATTCAAGAGAGGATTCATCTCCTCAGTTATATGGGGTTAGTATCGTGGTCAACTCAAAATCAAAATCTTTAGCCTGAGCAGTTTGGTTAATAATAATTGCTATTATCGAACTAAGGACTTTGTGTTTGAACTATAGAGTTGAATATGGATGATATTGGAATTTTGACCATTACCAAATTCCATAAGTCCAAAGTGATATAGTTTTGACGAATAGAATTGGTGTGAAATAAAAGTCACAACCGGGTAATGCTTAACAAAGTGAAATTAGATTTTACCGAAACTAGGTAAGCGATAAATTTATCCAAAATGTCACGCAACCTGGAAAGTGACGTGTAAACGCTGATATTCGAATAGTTCGATATTAATCGGTGACATAATTTACACCCGATGAGTCACACAACCGAAATGACGAATTTTCCTTTGACCAAATGATTTAATTAGTTTATAATTGTTATAAATTAATTAAATTAAATAATATTTATGAAAAAATATTTAAATTTTTTATTTTGATTTGATATATGATATTAAATGTATTTATAAAAGTTATAAATACATTAATCGATATACGATATCGATAAGCGTTTTAAATTAGATTTGAAATGCAAAATATTCATCCCGGCTCTAAATAGATTCATAGCCCAACATGGGATTGATAGGATCGGTTGGAATAAAGGGGTTGGAGGCGGTTAATTGATGGACCAAGGGGAGTAAAAATGAGTGGCTAAGATAGAAGGAGATTAAGTAAAACCTCTATTTAAACATCTTTTCCTCCATTTGATAAGGATTGTTTTAGAGCCTCCATCCACATTCCTTTGCTGGCCAACCTACCCTCTCCCATCTCTCTAATATCCTAAGCTCAAATCAAATCAATTCAGTTTTTATCCAATAGATGAAGGTCAACGATTCAAGGATAAGTAATCTGCCGAATCAGAAAACGTTTCAAAGGGGAGAGTTCATCCTTTCAAAGTGCGCTTCAAGATTTTGATCCTTAGGTATGATTTCCATTGAATTATAGTTTATAATCTTCCAAATAATATTTCGTTATGTATATATTATTATTATATTGTTAGTTAGGTGACGATTCTAGTATATATTAATATTGTCACAAGTTAGTTTGCTTATATGAATGTATATACTTATAAATTTAAAAAAATCAATTATATATATATATATCAGATTTTTAAAGCTGCTTATTTTATATATGTTAATTATTATTTTATTAATTTACACACACACATAGATATATATATATATATTTAGCAAAGCTAACAGGGTTGACTGGGCCCTACCAGTTTTATTGCAAAACACAATAAAATTGAATCATAACAAGCTATGATTCAAATAAACAAAAAACAAAAAAGAACAAACTAGGGAAGAAGAAATACATGAAAATAGACATAGCAGAAAACCTAGCTCCAATAATTATGATTGTGCATATCGTAATCATAGGAGCTTGATACAATCCCATATTTTATAGCTTCCATAATATCACACCAAATTTGCGCATTTGACTTGCTTTTCCCATTGAATAACCTATCATTTCTTTCTTTCCACATAACATAGATGAACTTTTTAGGTATAAGTAGCATCAGAAAACTGTGACTATCCTTCCATCTTGCTGCCTTGTCGACTAGGCTCCATTCAATTGCATAGGCACGGTTGATATTGCCTCTGCTTACTCTAGTCATTAACCGAGACCACAATGGAAAAATGAAAGAATAGTTGAAAAATAGATGAAGGTTGCGCTCTTGTTTAGGAAAGCAGAAAGCACAGGCTCTATCAACATTCATTCCCTTTGTAGCAGCTTCACTTTTGTGCATAAGGCATTTCGCATGACTTTCCAAGTCAGTAAGTGTAACGACCCGTATTTTTACGGATCGACAAGTTTTTCAAAATCTGGAATTTTTGGGTTGTTTCAGATTTTGGTTGGAATTTGCCTAAGTTCTAGGTCGTACGCGACCTAAGAGAGTCATGGGTTGTTAGCGACTTAGGTGATAAGTCGTGAGCGACTTAAAGAAAGTCTGCGACCTAAGGGGATAGGCGAGTTAAGAGTTAGATCGTGGACAGTTTGGAGCGACCTATGGGAGTAGTAAGTTAAACCCAGTAGTTAACGACCTAGGGATGAGCGACCTAGTGGTTCCGAGTTAGCACTGTTAGGTCGGCAACGACCTAAGGAGTTTGGAGATAGCTGTGTAGCGACCTAGTGTCTTGGTATGACCTATAGGTTAGCGACTTAGGGAGTATACGACCTATGGGAGTTAAGTCGTACGAGTTAAGTCGTAAGTCGTAACATGTTTTAGGTCGCGTGAAGACTTAAGGTTGTTAGGTCGCTGGGTTTTGGCTTAGTATTAGGTCGCGCCAGTGCTTTAGGTCGTTAGTGTGTTAGGTCGCTGAGGTTATAGGTCGTAACACAGTTAGGTCGCTGAGGTGCTACGATTGTTAGGTCGAGTAAGCGCTTAAGAGTTAGGTCGCTGATGTGTTTAAGTGTTAGGTCGTAGCACTGTTAGGTCGCACCTATGGTTAAGTCGCTAAGTCATAGGTCATAACCTTGTTAGGTCGTAGGAGGAAGGGTTTTGTTAGGTCGTTGAAGCGCTTGGGTGATAAGTCGTAGGTTGTAGTGGCTTGAGTTGTTAGGTTGAAGAGGCTTTAGGTCGGTGGGGTTTATAGGTCGTAGGTCGTATACGACCTAACTCCGAGCGACCTAGGGTCGGTTTTCAGCTATAAATAGAGGGGGGTTGGCTTCATTTTTGGGATCCGGATTTCGAAGCGACGAAGTGCTGCCATTTTGAGAGCTCGACTTCTACACTTCTTCACTTCTTTTCTCTACTCTAATCTAGTGATTCCTTCCATCCATATCGAAGATCAAGATTGAAGATTCAAGAGCTTAGATTGAAGATCTTCATCTTTTCAAGAGAGATTTCTTCGTTTGAAGCAGATTCGTGATAGATCAAGCTTGATCCTTCGCTGTCCAGATCTGAAGCGTGTTGATTTGAGGTTGTTTAGGTGATTTGGTGAATGGTGATTATCTCTCACACGGATCCAAAGGAGTATATCGGATTGTTGGCTCGATTTGGTGTTAAAATAGTGATTTCCATGCATTTTCTTCATCCTAAGTGTAGATCCATATAGATCCATTGTTCATGATGATGTTACATCCATTTTATCATATGTTAACCTATGCAAGTTCATTCATCAAGTTTGTAGAGATATTGTTCATGTTTTCATGCTTGTTAGACTTTCAACTCTTTAATTACGAAAATGCCATTATTGTTATAATTGTCTACTTAGATCATATTCGAATGTTTGATTGCTTGGATTAATGCTTGATTTGATTGATTGCTATGAATTAGATGATTGATGGTTTGATTTAGACCGAAGGTGATTCAAAAGCCAAGAGAAAGGCTCTTGAATTGGGAAAGCTGTTCGTGGCATATGTAGCGGGATGATGAGGCTCGTATGCATAGATTTGATGATGTGATGAAGCTTTGCGAGGATGTGATGAAGCGAGGCAATCATGTGATGAAGACTTGGTTTAATCCAGACGGGATCATTCCAAGCATGTTGATAACTCGGTGATATGATTCGAGTTGAAGATAATGAATGGATATGAGAATAGTCGTCGAAGAGGATGACTAGAAGGCTTGGGTCTCATCGTTGTTGAAGGTTCTAGCATGCTCCAAGCAAGAGTACGTTTGGGCAGATTCGATAGTCCCAACGGCTAACTGTTGATGGTCGAGTACTCTGGGCAGATTCGATAGTCCTAGGCACGGGTCACGATGACGTGCGGGAGTTAAGTCTAGAACCGGGGTTTCCATTAGCCCTTGACGGACGGCTGAAAGAATGTGTCGGTCATTCAATTAACGGTGATACCGAAGCAATGATAACAGTGATAGCCAGAGTCATGGATGTTTGGTTGTATCGTCATTCGGACTCAAGAGCGGTATTTTCTGGGTGCTTATCTGATTTAGGCCTTGGTACTTGGAAAACATCGCCCTTGACTCGAATGATTATTACTTTACTTTAAATTGTATGCTCTGCTATGTTGCTTCTGCTTAGTGTGTGTCTGGGGGCTATCACTGTAGAAAGAGGTGGAGTGGGAGGGTTGTATTCCTGTTCCTTTTCCTTTATGCTCTTTTGGTATGTTGTTAGTTAATTTACTGCTCACTAAGACTGTTGTCTGACTCAAGGCTTTATGTTTTTAATTCTTATCGCCTTGGGCTGTTCGTCCATTTTGGGACGGGCAGACTAGGTAGCAGGTGACAGGTGCTGTTCTTGCTTCCCGCGTTGCTGATATCAAAGACGAGCTGGAGGGTTGCATATTATCTTCTTATTATATGTACTGGATGTTCCGCTATTTGTATTCTCTGAGTGTTATGTAGTGAGGCTTGTTGTATTGACTATTCAGATGCTTGTATTCAACTATTATGAAGTTTTATTGATGGGATTTTTATCCTGTGAAGCTTCACTACATATATGTTCTATTGTATTTTGTCCATGCGCTGTGAGTAATACGATAGATTCTGTTGTTTTAACCTACCCTGACAATCGTCCATGGTCGCCTGGCACACTTTACAGCGCACTATCTCTAGATTACGTGCGGGGGTCATGGGCGGTCGTCACATTTGGTATCAGAGCATTGGTTAATCGATTTTGCCCAACGCTCGCTGACGTAACTACGTATGAGAGACGTAATTGTAATTTGATGGATGAATACTATATATAATATAGTAGTTTAGTTGAGTTTGAGTCCTTTATGCAGTTGTTTCTCTAGATGTTCTGATCATTCCTTTTTATAGATATTGAGAATGAGTCGAAGAGGGAGACCAGCTGCTAGGGAAGGCCATGCTACTGAGGGGACTACTGATTATGCAGCTATGTTCGAAGCTATGATGACTTCGATCATGAGAAGGATACCAGTTCCGGGGGCAGCAGTAGATGTTGGAGTTCAAGTCCAAACTCCGAAACCAGTGGATTTTGCTAAGTTGTGCAAGGACTATACTGCTCTTGGAGGGAAGGTTTTCTTGGGAACATAATCAACTATCGAAGTCCAGAGATGGATAGATGCTTGTAGAAGGATCTTTGGTGATTTGGGAATTGATGATGCAACTAAGAGGAAGTTGGCATCAAGGCAGCTTCAAGGGAGAGCCTCTGATTGGTGGAACTCTATTACCATCAATACTCCGGAGGAAGAGATTACTTGGGAGCAATTCCAAGTCAGATTTGAGGCCAAGTTCATTTCTACAGCTCAGAAGTCAGTTCTGTTCAAGAGGTTTGTGGAGCTCAAGCAAGGTGGGAAATCAGTCCTTGAGTATGTTTCTGAGTTTGAAGCTTTGTCCAAGTATGCCCGGTCATATATTGAGTCTGCATACCAGAAGAATGAGAAGTTTGTGACAGGCTTGGACAGTTATCTTGGGAGACAGTTGGTGGATCATTTGGACGATTCATTTGAGAAGCTTGTGGAGAAAGCTCTCAGGCATGAGAGTCTGTTTCCTAAGGAAGGATCTGTTGTTGCTGTGACCAGGGAAGAGTCTAAACCCCAGCAGGGCGGAAACAAGAAGAGGAAGCAGCAGCAGCAGAAGGGTAAGGATGGCCAGAAAAAGCCGAAAGGCGAGGTGATTTGCTACAATTGTCAGCAGAAGGGCCATTTCTCGAAGGATTGTAAGAATCCGAAGGCGCCGGCGAAGTGCCACAACTGTGATAAGCCAGGGCATTTCAGGAAGAATTGTCCAGAACCGAGAAGGGACAAGCAGATTGTGCAAGCTTATGCTTTGGGAGCTGTTCCGTCGTCTTCGAAGGCTCCTACCGCTGAAGAGAAGGGAAAGAGTGTGGTGGTTCAAGGTACTCTTTTCCTATGTGGTGTTCCAGTTAGAGTTCTGTTTGATACTGGGGCATCGCATTTGTTTGTTTGTAGTGAATTAGTAGGCCGGTTTGGTTTGGAACCGGATATTGTTGATAGGCCATTGGTTGTGACTAATCCAGTTGGGGGTTCGTCTTGTTTGTGTATGTTATGCCGTGGTCTGATTGTATCGAGTCATGGTTGCTCTTTTGCTTGTGATTGTTTTGTTTTGAACTTTGCGGGGTTCGGAATTATTTTGGGTATGGACTGGCTTAGGAAGTATGCGGCAAAGGTTGATTGCGAGAGGTTGGAAGTGACAGTCGAGAATGTGGAGGGGCGAAAGGTTGTGATACAATGTAAGCATGAAGAAGGTGTCTTCATGAGCTTCATGTATTCGCTAGTTGTTCCACGGGATGGACTGTCATTAGTGCCAATCGCGAATGGATTCGAGGATGTCTTTGACGAAGTCAAAGGGTTGCCGCCGCATAGAGAGATCGAGTTTCGTATAGATCTAGTTGAAGGAGCCAGACCTGTTGTGATGCCTCTTAGGCGGATGGCGCCTAGGGAACAGCAGGAGTTGAGGGTGCAAGTTGATGATCTTTTGCAGAAAGGATTCATTCGGCGTAGTGTGTCCGAGTGGGGTGCACCAGTTGTGTTTGCAACCAAGGCAGATGGGTCGTTGAGATTGTGTGTGGATTACCGTGAGCTGAATAAGGTGACTAAGAAGAATAAGTATCCATTGCCGAGAATAGATGACTTGTTTGATCAGCTTCACGAAGCTAAGGTGTTTTCTCAGATGGATTTGGCAACGGGATTTCACCAGTTGAGAGTGGCTAAGGATAGTGTGCCGAAGACTGCTTTTCGGACACCATCGGGTTTCTTTGAGTGGCTGGTAATGCCGTTTGGGTTGACTAACGTGCCAGCATATTTTGTGGATCTTATGAATAGAGTGTTCAGAGATCAGTTGAACAAGTTCGTACTTGTGTTCGTGGATGATATTCTGATTTATTCCAGAACTGAGGAAGAGCACAAGACGCACTTGCGTATTGTTTTGGAAATCTTGCGGAAACATCAGCTGAAGGCTAAGTTTTCGAAGTGTCACTTCTGGAAGAGTGAAGTGAGGTTCTTAGGCCATGTTATTTCTGGAAATGGAATAGCGGTTGATCCCGCTAAGGTGGCAGCAATCCAGGATTGGGTTAGACCTAAGAATGCATCTGATGTGAGAAGTTTTCTTGGATTAGCAGGATATTATCGACGGTTTATCAAAGACTTCTCCAAGATAGCTGCACCGTTAACAGGATTGACGAAGAAGAACCTAGTGTTCAGTTGGGATGCTAAGTGTGAGCAAGCTTTCGGAATCCTGAAAGAGCGATTGACGAGTGCTCCTGTTTTGACTATTCCAAGTGGGAATGACGAGATAGTGGTTTACACCGACGCATGTGGTACTGGACTTGGAGCAGTGCTAATGCAGAAGGATAAAGTTGTTGCGTATGCAAGTCGACAACTGAAGCCGCATGAAAGGAATTACCCAACTCATGATTTGGAGTTAGCGGCGATTGTATTTGCTCTGAAGATGTGGAGACATTATCTACTGGGAGTTCGATTCGAGTTGTTTACGGATCATAAGTCGTTGAAGTATCTTTTCTCCCAAAAGGATTTGAATCTTCGGCAGCAACGTTGGCTAGAGTTTTTGGCATCATATGATGTTGGTATAGCTTATACTCCGGGAAAAGGTAACGCAGTGGCAGATGCGTTAAGTCGAAGACATGCAGGATTGGGAGCCATGTTTTCAGAATGGAAGAATCTCAAGTATTTAGCTGGATTTGACTTCAGGCCTAGATGCGAATTGGAACTTGAGATGTTGGCAAACTTATCGATAAGACCTTCTCTTGTGGAAAGGATTGGCGAGAGCCAGAAGCGATACGATAAGCTTGTCAGGATTATCCGTGATTTGGAATCTGGATTGGATCTAGAAAAGGATAAAGGATTCGGGGTCGATCGAGAGGGTTGGCTTCGAAAGCAAGGACGACTAGTTGTACCCGATATAGATGAATTGAGGAGTGAAGTTCTAAAGGAAAGTCACCACTCAAAGTTGACAATTCATCCAGGTGGAAATAAGATGTATCAGGATATGAAGAGAACCTACTACTGGGAAGGTATGAAGAAGGATGTTGGAAATTTTATTTCCAAGTGTATGAACTGCCAGTTGGTAAAATCCGAACAGAAGAAGCCAAGTGGATTGCTTCAGCCCTTAGAAGTTCCTACATGGAAGTGGGAGCAAGTGTCGATGGATTTTATTGATGGATTGCCTAGAACCAGAACGGGAAATGAAGGGATTTGGGTCATTGTGGACCGTCTGACCAAGAGTGCGAGATTCATTCCTGTTCGATCGACTAGGACTGCATCAAAGTTGGCTGAGTTGTATGTTAAGTGGATAGTTCGATTCCATGGTATTCCAAAGAGTATAGTGAGCGATCGAGATCCATTGTTCACTAGTGGATTTTGGAAGAGTTTCCAGGAAGTTTTGGGAACCGAGTTGTGTTTGAGTACAGCTTATCACCCTCAAACAGATGGTCAGACCGAGAGAGTCAACCGAGTTTTGGAAGATCTCCTCAGAGCTTGTGTTTTGGATTTCGGAGGATCATGGGAAGATCACCTTCATTTGGTGGAGTTTGCATACAACAACAGTTACCAGTCAAGCATTGGTATGGCACCGTATGAGGCATTGTATGGAAGACCGTGTAACTCTCCGACATGTTGGATAGAGACTGGAGAAAAGCTGATGCTTGGGCCAGAGATGATTCGACAGACTACGGAGTGCATAGAGATCATTCGGCAACGAATGAAGGCAGCCCAAGATCGTCAGAAGAGTTATGCCGATAAGCGTCAAAAGGATTTGGAATTCGACGTAGGAGATATGGTTTTTGTGAAGATTTCTCCACTAAAGAATGTTATTCGATTCGGGAAGAAAGGAAAATTGACTCCGAGATTTGTTGGACCATTCCCGATTATCGAGCGAATTGGAAAGCTTGCCTATAGACTGGAGTTACCTGAGAAGATGTCGAGTGTGCACAATGTTTTTCACGTATCATATCTACGGAAGTATGTGCACGACTCGAGTACAGTGGTTCCTGATGATAGCTGTGAAGATTTCGAGGTTGATCCAGTTGATAGAAGACCTCGTAAGCCGCTTCGGGTTGTTGAAACTGACACGAAACAGCTTAGGAGGAAGGTAGTTAAGTTGCTCAAGATACAATGGAGTGATGATGATAACGACTGTACGTGGGAGGTGGAAGAGAGGATGAAAGCAGCTCATCCCGAACTCTTCAAGGTATGGCCCTAAGGTGTCGTATCATTTAAACAACATTGTAACTTTTTCTAAGTTTTAGAATTCTGCATGCTAAGCTAGAATTGGATGCATGGTTGGCTGATTGCTATGGATGGTAGGCATGCAGAATAGTCTTTGATTGCTTTGATTGTTTGGAATTTCGGGGGCGAAATTCCTAAGAGGGAGAGAATGTAACGACCCGTATTTTTACGGATCGACAAGTTTGTCAAAATCTGGAATTTTTGGGTTGTTTCAGATTTTGGTTGGAATTTGCCTAAGTTCTAGGTCGTACGCGACCTAAGAGAGTCATGGGTTGTTAGCGACTTAGGTGATAAGTCGTGAGCGACTTAAAGAAAGTCTGCGACCTAAGGGGATAGGCGAGTTAAGAGTTAGATCGTGGACAGTTTGGAGCGACCTATGGGAGTAGTAAGTTAAACCCAGTAGTTAACGACCTAGGGATGAGCGACCTAGTGGTTCCGAGTTAGCACTGTTAGGTCGGCAACGACCTAAGGAGTTTGGAGATAGCTGTGTAGCGACCTAGTGTCTTGGTATGACCTATAGGTTAGCGACTTAGGGAGTATACGACCTATGGGAGTTAAGTCGTACGAGTTAAGTCGTAAGTCGTAACATGTTTTAGGTCGCGTGAAGACTTAAGGTTGTTAGGTCGCTGGGTTTTGGCTTAGTATTAGGTCGCGCATAGTTAAGTCGCGCAGTGCTTTAGGTCGTTAGTGTGTTAGGTCGCTGAGGTTATAGGTCGTAACACAGTTAGGTCGCTGAGGCGCTATGATTGTTAGGTCGCGTAAGCGCTTAAGCGTTAGGTCGTTGATGTGTTTAAGTGTTAGGTCGTAGCACTGTTAGGTCTCACCTATGGTTAAGTCGCTAAGTCATAGGTCGTAACCTTGTTAGGTCGTAGGAGGAAGGGTTTTGTTAGGTCGTTGAAGCGCTTGGGTGATAAGTCGTAGGTTGCAGTGGCCTGAGTTGTTAGGTTGAAGAGGCTTTAGGTCGGTGGGGTTTATAGGTCGTAGGTCGTAGGTCGTATACGACCTAACTCCGAGCGACCTAGGGGCGGTTTTCAGCTATAAATAGAGGGGGGTTGGCTTCATTTTTGGGATCCGGATTTCGAAGCGACGAAGTGCTGCCATTTTGAGAGCTCGACTTCTACACTTCTTCACTTCTTTTCTCTACTCTAATCTAGTGATTCCTTCCATCCATATCGAAGATCAAGATTGAAGATTCAAGAGCTTAGATTGAAGATCTTCATCTTTTCAAGAGAGATTTCTTCGTCTGAAGCGGATTCGTGATAGATCAAGCTTGATCCTTCGCTGTCCAGATCTGAAGCATGTTGATTTGAGGTTGTTTAGGTGATTTGGTGAGTGGTGATTATCTCTCACACGGATCCAAAGGAGTATATCGGATTGTTGGCTCGATTTGGTGTTAAAATAGTGATTTCCATGCATTTTCTTCATCCTAAGTGTAGATCCATATAGATCCATTGTTCATGATGATGTTACATCCATTTTATCATATGTTAACCTATGCAAGTTCATTCATCAAGTTTGTAGAGATATTGTTCATGTTTGCATGCTTGTTAGACTTTCAACTCTTTAATTACGAAAATGCCATTATTGTTATAATTGTCTACTTAGATCATATTCGAATGTTTGATTGCTTGGATTAATGCTTGATTTGATTGATTGCTATGAATTAGATGATTGATGGTTTGATTTAGACCGAAGGTGATTCAAAAGCCAAGAGAAAGGCTCTTGAATTGGGAAAGCTGTTCGTGGCATATGTAGCGGGATGATGAGGCTCTTATGCATAGATTTGATGATGTGATGAAGCTTTGCGAGGATGTGATGAAGCGAGGCAATCATGTGATGAAGACTTGGTTTAATCCAGATGGGATCATTCCAAGCATGTTGATAACTCGGTGATATGATTCGAGTTGAAGATAATGAATGGATATGAGAATAGTCGTCGAAGAGGATGACTAGAAGGCTTGGGTCTCATCGTTGTTGAAGGTTCTAGCATGCTCCAAGCAAGAGTACGTTTGGGCAGATTCGATAGTCCCAACGGCTAACTGTTGATGGTCGAGTACTCTGGGCAGATTCGATAGTCCTAGGCACGGGTCACGATGACGTGCGGGAGTTATGTCTAGAACCAGGGTTTCCATTAGCCCTTGACGGACGGCTGAAAGAATGTGTCGGTCATTCAATTAACGGTGATACCGAAGCAATGATAACAGTGATAGCCAGAGTCATGGATGTTTGGTTGTATCGTCATTCGGACTCAAGAGCGGTATTTTATGGGTGCTTATCTGATTTAGGCCTTGGTACTTGGAAAACATCGCTCTTGACTCGAATGATTATTACTTTACTTTAAATTGTATGCTCTGCTATGTTGCTTCTGCTTAGTGTGTGTCTGGGGGCTATCACTGTAGAAAGAGGTGGAGTGGGAGGGTTGTATTCCTGTTCCTTTTCCTTTATGCTCTTTTGGTATGTTGTTAGTTAATTTACTGCTCACTAAGACTGTTGTCTGACTCAAGGCTTTATGTTTTTAATTCTTATCGCCTTGGGCTGTTCGTCCATTTTGGGACGGGCAGACTAGGTAGCAGGTGACAGGTGTTGTTCTTGCTTCCCGCGTTGCTGATATCGAAGACGAGCTGGAGGGTTGCATATTATCTTCTTATTATATGTACTGGATGTTCCGCTGTTTGTATTCTCTGAGTGTTATGTAGTGAGGCTTGTTGTATTGACTATTCAGATGCTTGTATTCAACTATTATGAAGTTTTATTGATGGGATTTTTATCCTGTGAAGCTTCACTGCATATATGTTCTATTGTATTTTGTCCATGCGCTGTGAGTAATACGATAGATTCTGTTGTTTTAACCTACCCTGACGATCGTCCATGGTCGCCTGGCACACTTTACAGCGCACTATCTCTAGATTACGTGCGGGGGTCATGGGCGGTCGTCACAGTAAGTTATTACTTTCCTTGCAGTAAGGGTTCCGTATTCTTTTGTTTCAGGCAAATAATTGAAGATTAGAATGACCAAAAATGCATTTACAAACAGTAGAAATGGAATGTTCAGATCCATGATGAGACCAAACAACTCTTTCAGTTTGAGAATGTGGATATGCAATCTGTTGTAATTCAATCCAGAAGCTTCTAATTACCCGATTACTAGTGTAAGGGAGGGATCCATGCCTTCATGTATGTAATATTTAGCTTTTGCATTGAGGGATATACCTGTTTAAATCATCTGGTTGTATGTCATAATATTCTTGAGGATCAGGCCTTGTTTAGCCCAAGGATCACTCCAGAATTTATCTTGCCCATCAGATGCCGTGATTATTCTTAAGTGAGGAAGCATAGTAGATCTTAGATTCTGGACAGCACGTCATACCCAGCTGGAATTTTAAGGAATTTCCATAGACCAAAATTCTTTATTACCAATGTTGTGCTTGAGAGACCATTCAACCCATATATTATTCTTTTTGTTGATCAAATTATCAAAGTGCCTACTAAAGGCAGCTTTGTTCCAGTTACTCAAATTGATGATGCCTAAACCACCATTTTTTTTCATTTCAACTTTATGAAAGGCTATAGGTTTTAGTTTTAAAGAGTACATATTTTCAAACCATAAGAAGCTACACATAGCCCTCCTAATCATCGTGATAAGCTTTTTTGTTAAAAGGAAACTCCTGCACCAGTAAGAAATAAAGGCAAAGATTATAGAATTCAATACTACAAGTCGACCTGCTTGAGATAATTGCTTATTAGACTAGCAATTCATTGACTTGGTAATTTTAGCATATAGGACAACACAATAAGTAGTGGTGATTTCAGATGTAGCAATTCAATTTTAGCTAACAAACAAAAGTTTTATTCAAAATCAACTAACTATTACAAATGAGACCACCTGCTTATTTATAGGCTTACAATTCACAACACAAAACAGTACAACACTTAGGTCGTTTACGAACTTCACTAAGTCGTTGGAGCGACTTAAAGGACTCGTTAGGTCGTTCGCGACCTAACACTTCACCAATTTGGTTTGCATTATCTTCTACATTATCTTGGGTATCATTATGGGCTGCATCAAAAATGATCTGATGAAATTAGCATGGTCAGTAGAAAATCCAGCCATTAAAATATTTGATTTCTAAGTGCTGACACAGAGCCCAAAATTTTTGTAGAATTCAGATAGAACATCCAAGATGCATCGAATAAAGGAGACAGTGGTTTAGTGAACAAGATTACATCATCTGCAAACATCGGAGCAGTAACCACAAGATCTTTGCATTTTGGGTGGAGTATATAAAGCTTGCTGGCAACACACTAGGATATCATTCTGGTTACACTTCCATAACTAAAATGAAAAGGTAGGAGGACATTGGATCACCTTGTCTGATTCC
This sequence comes from Allium fistulosum, assembly GCA_030737815.1. Classification (NCBI taxonomy): domain Eukaryota; kingdom Viridiplantae; phylum Streptophyta; class Magnoliopsida; order Asparagales; family Amaryllidaceae; genus Allium; species Allium fistulosum. The sequence goes on from CM060903.1 coordinate 926,532,437, forward strand.
ATGTTTACTTTTGGAATAGCCAACAGATGTGCCATTATAACATAATGAGAAGGTAGCATTAGATAAACAAGCATAGAACCAGGCAACAAAATGTTTAGGAAATCCCATGCTGGCCGTTATTCTAACAATTGATGTTTATTGCACTGAATCATATGCCTTTCTAATGTCCAATTTTATCATGGCTCTAGGTGAAATGTTTGCATTATGGTATCCTTTTAATAGTTCATGGGAAATAAGAACATAATCAAGGATTCTTCTTCCTAGCAAGAAAGTAGCTTGGTTAGGGGAAATTAAGGATGGAAGCACCTAATTGACCAAGAAGCAATGATTTTAGATATACATTTATATATTACGTTACAACAGGCTATTGATCTGAACTCTACAACTTCAACAGGGAGTTCAACTTTAGGAATTAAGGATAGATTTGTAGCATTGATACTATTAGACATTTTGCGATTCTTAAAGAAGTTAGGGACAGCACTACAAAGTTCTTTATTGATGATTTCCCGACAAGTGGTAAAGAAAACTGCATTAAACCCATCAGGACCTCCACAAGAATTTTTATTCATTTCAAAAATGCTATTTTTGATCTCATCAAATGAAACTTAAACAGATAGCATATTTACAAGCTCATTGGAAACCAAGTGAAGACCTAAAACTTTTATTATATTTAAATCATGAGAGAAGTTCAACGAGTTACCTAGAAGGTCATAGAAGCAGTTAAGAAAACCTTCTTCAACATGTTGGGGTGTTAGCTTGATAACCATGTTGATCTTTGATGTAGTGTATATGAGCCTTTATTTGTTTTATTTTGAGGGAATCATGATAAAAATTGGTGTTTCGATCACCATATGCATCCCAATTATGTCTTAACTTCTGTTTCTTCATATCAGCTTCACTTTCAAGGGCTTTGAGGTACTGTTCATACAAAACACTTTCAAGAGTAGATTCATTAGTGTCAGTAGGATTCAAGTTGAGTTATTGCTGAGCTAGTTCCAATTTTGCTTTCAGATTTGAAGAAAATTGAGCTCATGTTAGATAACGGCGAAAATTTCTATCGGTTAGAAAATCGCCATTAAAAATATTATCGTAATAAACCACAAGCGCATAACGTACAATTGTAGTACGTATGCGAGTATGGGTTAATCCACAGAGAATGAATTAAATTCTAATAATACTCATCAAATTAACCCAAGTTTTCAAGTTTGTTTTAAACTAAGAAAAATAGCAAAAATTAAACTAGAGCAAAGGTGAGTAAACTATGATAATAAGAATAATTTAGAGGCAAATCTGCTCCTAATCATTCACATAAATCAACACAAAATTAACTTGTAACCTCTCTTTAAAAATATTAAGTAGAAATGATTAATGTGCTTATTATAAGTATGGTTTAATTGAGCTATTAATTAGCACAACTTAAACCATCAAATTCTAACACATCATTCAAACCACTTATCAACTCTCATGATCATGAGATGAAATTAAAAATAAAATCTATTTTAAGTGTGATTTATTTACTGTTAATTAGTAACAAAGATCATCAAATTTTGATTCTAGCTTAACTTTCATTATCAAAACCACTTAGGAAAATAAACAAATAGCTTATCTTTACAATGAAATAAGCATAGCCTATTTGAGATGTCAACATAGGCTATCAAAATTCAATAATATAGAAACATAAACCACCACCATTCATATTTTCCATTAAGCTAAATAAGAGAGATCACAGATGATCATTATGTTAATTTAATATGTTTCATGAGAGCTTCATCACCCCTAAATTGAAGGGGTTTAGCTACTTATATTTGAAAATATTTTAACATAAAGTGATTTCAACATAAACATAAATGAAGAGAAGTGCTAATTAAAAGAAGAAGGGACTAACTACCTGCATAAAGTAAATCTAAACAAATAGCATGAATTAAATCTAAACAACTAACATAACATAAAAGAGACATAAACTAACATAAATGAACATGACATAAACTAATATAATAAAAAAAGAACATGTAAATAAGAACATGAAATAAAAGAAATAAAAAGAAGGCGCATGTAAGAAAAAAAATGGCTAAGAAGCCATCAAAGAGTAGATTTATTTTCATTCATTTTGGAGGCTACAATTTGCATGAAGGGTAAGAAGATAATTACATAAGACATAAGAGGTATTTATACATGTTTAAAACCTTAATTCATATTTTAGCGGACTACCTAAAATGCCATTTAGGAAGTGTAACCTCCAAGTAATCATTAGGAAATTAATTAATCCCCACTAACTTGCCTTTAAACCTCTATTAACACGTGCATGTGCTTTTAATTATGGACCATATGGTAATGGGTTAGTGGGCTCATCCATGTTGCATGAATTCATTTATTTCCAATCTTCATTTTCTTTCAAAATATGTGTATGCATTTATCCATGAAAGCTTCTTCATATTTGCTCTCCATTTCCTACAATTAAAAATAAAAATGTGCAAATAATTTTTCTCAAATTAAATCATACAAAAATTTACCATTTTATCCCCCAAATGAAGATGAATAAATGATGATTTGAAAACAACTTAAATTTTGGTTTAAACATGTAAAATACCCTAATGTGCTCATTTATTTAAATAAAAGTAGATTAAATATGAAAGATAAAATATGCACTTTTACATGCACATCAAATACCTCCACACTTGTCTTTTTATTCATCCTCGAATAAACTAAAACTAAGATAAATCCGTTTTCATAGGAAACACAATTGCATTGAGTGTATGCAATAAGCTGTTAAACCTCTAGGTGTCCGTAGTTGGACGAGTGTTGTCTCGTGAGGGTTTTCAGCGGATACCACCCACAAAATCCAAATGCGATATGTAGATTCCACATGATGCAAATTTTCAAAAATATTACGAATGAAGAATTTACTTTTAAATTGACACGAGTAAGTTAAATATAAGTTTTGGTCATTATCAAGAAATTTAAGTCCCTTTTACTCGTCAAAACTTCCAACAAAAATTAAGTTATCATCACAATTAGACTCTATTTTGGCTAGTTGTTTCGGTTGATAACATAGTGCAATTATGAAATGGATCCTTAGTTGATTATCAAAGTTTTTCAAAGTGGTATTTTATTTCTTTTGAATAACAAGTCGAATCAAATAAGTGAAAATAGTGCTTGGAATTCAATTGTTTGCTTTCTCTATTTTTTTAAAAGTATTAACATTATTATTATTTACACACCCAACTCAGATAAACCGAGGCCAGATATACTGATCATGCACTGTCTTTCGGGCTTACGTGAGAAGAGTACAGTGCGTGGCAAGTATACATACTTGCGTATGAACACATGGCTCTAGGTGGTTATTTTTATTAAATTTATTTACATACACCTAACTCAGATAAACTGAGGCCAGATATACCGATCATGAACTGGCTTTCAGGCTTACGTGAGAAGGGTACAGAGCATGGCGAATGTACACACTTGCGTGTGAACACCTGACTCTAGGTGTTTTTTATTTTTATAAAAGTTTTTTTTATTTTTTGTTTGTTTGTTTGTTTTTATAAAGAGAGAATTTTGCAAAATCATATTGGCACCACTTAACTTAGAAGATCAAAAACGTTATGCCTTTACTTTAAATCAACCACCCTTTTAAACAAAGACTACAATTAGGACATACTTCATAATTATCACCCATGAAACTTCCTATATACTAGTAAAACCATAGTCACTTGTAATCAAACTTTATTTTTTACTTTTGTTGAGACAAATAAATTTTCAAAAATTTCAATTTAATAACCAAAAACATATACTTATCCTATAGTGTTTTTTCAAAAGTAAATCAATATGCTAAAAAAAATTGTTTTAATTTTTTTTGTTTTTTTTGTTTTTTGTTTTTTGTTTTTGTTTTTTTGTTTTTGGAAAGAAAATACAAAAAATAAACCATCAAAAATGAACATGAGACTCTCTCCCATACTTGATTTTGACTATGTCCCCGCAGTCAATGCATGATATAATGAGTGTAACAGGGAAAAAATATATACCTATTTACAAGAGAGGGTTAACATTTCTTACTAAACGTAGTATGGCTCATGAAGAGTCATGAGCTAATCCTCTCAATCACTCGCCAACTCCAAGTAAGGCTTTAAACGATGACCATTGACTTTAAAAATTGATCCATCCCTAGGGTTTTCTATTTAAATGGCACCGTGTGGAAAAACAGTACGTACGATGTACGGTCCTGTCCACCCTGATTTTAACTTCCCAGGGAACAAATGAAGTCTAGAGTCATACAAAAGAACTTTTTGGTTTGGTGAAAATGATTTCCTTAGGATCGACTTGTCATGAAAAACTTTTATTCTTTCTTTGTAAATTTTCTTATTTTCATACGCGTCGTTCCTAATCCCCTCTAACTCGTTGAGTTGCAATTTTCTATTTTCGCCAGCTTTTTCAAGATCAAAATTTATGTTCTTAATTGGACACAATGCTTTATGTTCAAGTTCGATGGGTAAATAGCACGCTTTTCCATAAACTAGCCTACAAGGAGACATCCCAAGATTGGTTTTATATGCAGTTCTATAAGCCCAAAGCGCATTTGTCAATTTTAGTGACCAATCTTTTCGATTTTTATTCACCGTTTTCTCCAAAATTTGTCTGATTTAGCGATTTGAAACTTCAACTTGACCACAAGTTTGAGGATGATAAGGAGTGGTTATCGAGTATTTTTTTATTAGAGTTTCAAATGAACGATTACAGAAATGGGTTCCATTATCGCTTACTATTGTGCGTGGTGTTCCAAACCTCGAAAGGATGTTTTCTTTTATGAATTTCATAATAATTTTATGGTCATTTGTTTTACAAAGAATGGCTTCAACCCATTTAGAGACGTAATATCAAGAAGATTGTACAAATTTCCGAAAGAATTGGGAAACGGTCCCATAAAGTCAATACCCCAAACGTCAAAGATTTCGATTGTAAGAATGGGGTTCAAAGGCATCATGTTTCATCGAGAGATTCTTCTTAACATTTGACAGTGATCACAAGTTTTACAAAAATCAAATGCATCTTTGAAAAGTGTAGGCTAGTAAAAACCACATTGAAGCACTTTTTCGGCTATTTTCTTCGGACCTAAGTGACCACCATAATTTTTTCATGACAAAACGAAAGAACACTTCTGATTTCACAATCCGAGATGCAACGTCGAATTTTTTGGTCGAAACTGTATTTAAAAAAGTATGGATCATCCCAATAGAAGTATTTGACTTGGGAAAGAAATTTATATTTATCTTGTTTCAACCAAAATGAAGGAGTTTCCTTAGTGACTAAATAGTTCACTATATCGGCGTACCATGGATTGAAAAAAATGGAAAGAAGTTGTTCATCGAGAAAGTTCGTTGATCGGTAAAGAAGATGGTGCGTTTGGAACACACGACAAATGATCAGCAATGACATTGTTGGATCCATTTTTACATTTGATCATAAGGTCAAATTCTTGGAGTAAAAAGATCCAACGGATCAAACGAGACTTAGCATCCTTTTTAGCGAAAAGGTACCTAAGAGCGGAGTGGTTAGTGTAACAGTAATGTGTGAGCCAATCAAATACTGTCGAAATTTTTTGAGCGCAAAGACTATTGCTGGAAGCTCTTTTTCAGTGGTCGTGTAATTGAGTTGAGCATCGTTAAGAGTCATACTAGCGTAGTAGATGACATGAAGAATTTTTTTGATGCATTGTCCTAAGACAGCACCAACTGCAAAGTTAGAAGCGTCACATATTATTTTAAAAGGAAGATCCCAATTGGGTGAGCAAATGATGGGAGCGAAAATGAGTTCATTTTTGAGACATTCAAAAGCAGAAACACAGTCAGAATTAAAGTCGAATGGAAGGTCTTTTCCAAGAAGAGTCATAAGAGGTCGAGCAATTTTACTGAAGTCTTTCACAAAGCGTCGGTAAAAACCAACGTGCCCAAGGAATGAACGAATGTCCTTGACAAATTTGGGAATAAATAGATTTGCAATTACGTCAACTTTTGCCTTATCTACCTCAATGCCTTTGTTTGAATGACATGCCCAAGGTCAATGCCATGTTTGACCATGAAATGACATTTTCCCCAATTTAACGTTAAGTGTTTGTCCTTGCATCGATTAAGAACTAACTCAAGATGGTGTAAGCACTCGGAAAAAGAGTTTCCAAAGATCAAAAAATCGTCCATAAACACTTCAAGAAAGCGTTCGATCATATTGGGAAAGATGCTAACCATGCATCTTTGAAACGTAGCAGGAGCATTGCAAATGCAAAAAGGCATACGTCGGTACGCAAAGGTGCCAAAGGGACAAGTGAAAGTCGTTTTCTCTTTATCTTTGGGAGTGATTGGAATTTGGTTATAATCGGAATAACCATCAAGAAAGCAATAGAATTCATGGTCGGCTAAACGTTCAAGCATTTGCTCGATAAAAGGAAGAGGAAAGTGATCCTTACATGTTGCAGCATTTAATTTTTGATAATCAATGCAAACACACCAACCCGTTTGAGTACGAGTTGGAATGAGTTTGTTAGAGTCATTCTTGATAACAATAAGTCCAGACTTTTTAGGCACAACATAAATTGGGCTAACCCACGAACTAACAGAGATTGTGTATATGGTTCCATTATCGAGGAGTTTAAGAATTTCGCCTTGAACCGCATCCTTCATTTTTAGGTTAAGCCTTCATTGCGCATCACGAACAGGCTTGGCATTGTCAACTAAATGGATACGATGTTGAACAAGAGCGGGACTAATTCCCTTTATATCGGTGATCGACCATCCAATTGCTTCTTTGTTTTTCGACAAAATTGGCAGAAGGGAAGCTTCTTGATTAAGAGAGAGTTGACGAAATTATGATGGAAAACGTTTCGATGTCACCTAAGTATGCGTACTTAAGGTGATCGGGAAGGGGTTTAAGGTCCAACCTCGGGGGTTGCTCAATCAAAGAATTTGGTTGAAGTTCTGACTCAATAGTGAGGGGTTTAAATGGAAGCGCATTTTCAATTTCGTTTGGCTCGTCTTGAAACAGTTGTTCGTATTCGGTCTCGCGTTCGTGGTTTAAGTCAACTGTTTCGTTATTTGAATGGAGCTAACTTCCAACGTTTGGTCACGTGGTTCGTTTGATTGATTTTCAAGATTGAAAACGTTAAGATCCAAAGTCATGTTTCCAAAATAAATTTTCATCGAATCATTTTGATAATTGATTATAGAATTCGAAGTAGCCAAGGAAGGTCGGCCTAAATCCATGAAATTTGACTCATTGGATTATCCATGGGTTGAGTCTCCAACACGATGAAATCGACGGGGAATATGAATTGATCAATTTTGATGAGTACGTCCTCGATTTCTCCCACGGGGTTTTTTTATCGAACAATCGACAAATTGAAGAGTTACTTTTGTCAGTTTTAGTTCACCCAAACCAAGTTGCTGGTAAACTGAGTAAGGAATCAAATTGACACTCACACCCAAGTCTAGTAAGCACTTGTTAGTCGTTTTGTCTCCTATCATGCACGAGATCGTCGGACATCCAGGATGTTTGTATTTGATGGGAATTAATTGGGACAAGACTTCGCTAAGTCTAGCAGCTAAGAAAACTTTCTTGGGTACATGAGTGTGTCGTTTTTGAGTACACAAATCCTTGAGAAACTTAGCGTAAGTTGGGACTAGCTGAACGATATCAAGAAGCGGGATGTTCACTTTCCCTTATTTAAAAATTTCCAACATCTTTTCCATTTGGTCAGAATGTTTCTTGGGTCGAAGGCGATGTGGAAAAGGAACACGATACTCAGTAGATCGGTCTACTTGAGTAGAAGAAGAATTTGGATTAGCATTTGATTCAATGTTTGACTCAACATTTTGTTTAGAATCGCTTTTCATTTTCGAAGTGTCAAAAGGAACTTTCGGTAAATCATTTGGATTATCAACTTGGTTATCAATTTGTTTACCAGAACGCAACGTCATAGTAGCATTCATTTGGATTACGTTGCTATCTTGAACGACATGGGCTTGATTCGAATTCATGTTTTGTTTTATGGGATTCGAAACTGGCGGACTTGGGAATGTGCCTCATTCACGTTCACTTACAGACGTGGCTAATTGACTCATTTGCATTTCAAGTTTCACAATCAACTGACTCTTATTTTGCATGTACGAGGTCAACAAATTTTGTAAATTGTTGTTTGATTGAAGGCTTTGAGTGGTTACTTTAGCCAAAGTTTCAAGACTTTCTCAAGTGAAGAAAAACGTTTATAGTCTTAGGGAGCAAACGATTGTTGTGGTTGATTTTGAGACGGACCCGCAAAATTTTGTTGAAAATGATTGGGTTGAAAGGGAGGATTCGAAGCATTGTTCAGAAATGCTTGAAAATTGGGACGAACCAAATTCGTGTTGGAATTATTTTGGTTCCATGCAAAGTTAGGATGATTTCTCCAACTAGGATTGTACGTTGGAGAAAACAGGTCATTCTTAACCTTATTGAAAGCATTGAGTTATTCGACCGAATTAGGGCACTGATCGGCTATGTGATTCGGATCGTTACAATTATAACACATGGGTTGGGAAGCTTGGTTCATTTGGTTGGATGAGAAAACGTTGTCGAATTTATTGATCATTGCGTCGATCTTAGCTTCCAAAGCCAAAGATGATCCTATCGAGTGTGCTCTCGATCGTGAATAAATGGATTTTTCGTTAGAACGTTCCTATTGTGGAATATGCATGTATATGATTTTTGTTTGATGATAATAAACATATATATATTCATTTAAATGTATTTGATATTGTACTATTTTATTTTTCACAGATAAAATAAATATTTGCTGAATAAAATAAATAACACAGAATTGGAATTCAAACGAATATTTTATTCAAACAAATATTTATTACAATTTTGATAGTACAATTTCAAGCTCCCACTATAACTATACAATTTCAGTCACAATACAATTACATCACAATTTCATACTTACATCAGTTTCTCACTACATATCACTCACACTCGTATTTATCTTCAACTTCATTCCAATGTGAATCCAGCATCTGAGCAATCTGCAGAAATATACATTGACGTAGTAAAACTGAAAAGGAAATGTTTTTGCAGTATAAAATAAAATGTGATTTTTGAAAATAATATTTGCCTCAGTTATTTGGGTTGTTCGTCATCATTTATATTTGAATTCATCACACACGAACAATGTGACATGCACAGTGTATCACTGTACATGCCATAAGGCCGTGCACACCGATATACACTTGATAATGCTACAGGGACAGGTGAGCACAAGGTCAAACCCAAATAAAAGACGGGTTCAACTCAGGGCAATATAGGTCAAGTCACTGCTATCATGACTCAACTCAATACAACAATGAAGACAACAGTAAAATGAATGACCAGTCTCAACAAACCAGAACTGAAGACCAGAACGTCAAATCCAGACCATATGAAAACAATGCACACAATGACACCAATGAAATCAAGACCAATGTGCAGTGACAACATACAGGAATCAAGACAACATGACTCGAAGTACAGTGGACAAAAGTCAATGCAAATACACATCAGTACAACATGCATGAAGCTACCAGACTAGATGAATACAACAAGCTCCAGATGGTGTACAAGTGGTGCACATGAACAAACAAACTCAAGTCTGCAACTCAAGACCAGTTCAGGTATGAATAATAGCAACTACAACAATGCAAATGAGGATGAACTCAAATGCATACAACAACTAAAAGTGCAAAAGTGATGATCATCATGCATGGCCAGTGCAATATAACTAAATACAAGCCAGAAGCTACACAATGACAAACCATCATTGATACACTATGTCACAAGACCACATACAAGCAACATGGACAATAACCAAAGTACACAAAGCATGGGTCAGAATCAAACAAGTCCAGATGAATACAAGTTCATCATGTAGCAGTGCAACCCAAAGTCAAGAACAACAGCTACAACTCAAATGCAAGCTCAACTAATCAAGTGGAACAATATGCAAGTGAAGATAACAAAGACCACAAGATTCAACCCAAATGCCATCAATAAACAAGACTGCAAATATGTGAACTAGAAAAATACTTCAAAGTGCAGTGAAACCAGAATCAACTACAAGCAACATATAACTGATTGCACATATACATGGAGTTATGCACAAGTGAAGTATGAATGCAACAAAACAAATTGAACAGCAACAGTGCAACAGGACAACTCGACTATCATGAACACAGGAGCTAAGATAAACCAGACAAGTGCACCATTAAATCAACAATACAGCAATAAACTCAATCAGACATAGCATGTACATGAAGACTAAATGAAGCAGTCGAGCGAGATCAGAATCAAGCAACAACATATGTACAGCTCAGTGTCAGTTCAAACAAGTCTCAATGCAAATGCACAAATACAGGATGATAAAATCAATCGTAAGCAATCACAACATAATCATCAAGCAGTGGAGAACAAATTATCGAACCAAAGTCAGAAAACATCGAAGTCGAAGTTCAGGTTAAACCGACCAGAGAAGATGACCAGAGACGAAGCTCAAAGGGGCCAGAAAGTCAAAGTCAACCAGAGAATATTCTCGAAACCAAGAATAACTAAAAGTCAAAAATCAAAAAAAAAGAGGAAAGTTTCTACCGTATCGATCAAGGAAAAGATCGAACGCTTTGAAATCAAAACCATGTGAATCAAGTCAAAAATATACGTATATGACTAAGTCACAAATATCACAATCGTTCAAGCTTTATCAAGCGGCCGAGCAAATAGATTGACAAATTCAAACAAAGATATACGAACGCAAATAAAGGAGATTGAACTCCTATATAAACCAATCATCATTGGCAATCTTAAGCATCGAATTCAAGCAATCAAAACCAGCAAGTAAATGGAGAAAATCACATACCGAAATCATCAAGTCGAATTCGATCTGAAGCAGCCGAAGCAAGCTACAAGGAGTCAAATGATCGATAGAGCAACAAACATCGAATCACCAAATTCGATCGATCAATATAAAGTCGGCATCTTCGAATACAAACCCTAATTTCAGAGCGCAAGAGGAGCTAATGAGAAGCCACCATTTTTCACGAAATCTACAAAGGAACCAGAGCCGACATTGATAAAAGAAAAAGGGGCCGCAATTTTTTTTTTCTTATGTGATAATAATATTGGGCCGGCAAATAACAAGGCTTTGTTTTTTAAGTTTTAAAAATTAGGGTTTTAAATTTATATTGGTTTTTATTTTCTGTTTTTGTTTTTAAAAGTCTAAACGTTGGTAAGTCACCACCTAGAGTTTAGGTTGTGTCAGATTGTCTAGTTAGGATTAGTTCAGTGAGCAGGGTTTGCGAGTTTGCAAAACTCTATAAGCGGGAGCAGGGTGTGCGAGTCTGTTAGAGTGTTTGTAAGCGGGAGACTGTTTAATTCTAATAGAAATCTGGGAATGCAGCAGTAGGCAGGGGTTGCCGAAGCTGGGTAAATTTTGTGTGTGATTTACTTTTCAGCATATTTACTTCTCTGCAGTTTGTTATTGCGTTTAATTCAGTAAATTCGTGAAAATTTGCTATAACCCTATTCACACCCCCTCTAGGGTTAATCTAGATCCTACAAGTGGTATCAGAGCCCGGTATTTTTTCTTTAACTCTAGAGTCATGAATCCACCAAATAATGCTTTTTCTAAGGGGCAATCTATTGTTAGGCCACCCATGTTTAATGGGAATGATTATGCTTATTGGAAAGTTAGGATGGGTATTTATCTTAGTTCTGTTGATTATGATGTTTGGGACATTATTGAAACTGGCTATAAATCTCCCACTATAACTATTGGTGATACTGAGATTCCTAAACCTAAGGATAGGTGGGATGCGAACGATAAGAAATTAAAAACTACAAATGCTAAAGCCATGAATGCTTTGATCTGTGCTCTTGATAACAATGAATTTAATAGAATTTCTCATTGTAAAACTGCGCAGGAAATATGGCATACCATGGAGGTGACACATGAAGGAACTTCTCAAGTCAAGGAGTCTCGTCTAGCCCTATTCAGCAATGAATACGAGAATTTTGTGATGGACAAAGGCGAGAGCATAAAGGACATGTTTGGACGCTTTTCAACTTTGGTGTACAATGCTAGAGCGCTTGGGAAGGTATTCACTGAGGTAGAGCTTGTGAGGAAGGTGCTACGAGTCTTACCGATGAACTTTGAGGCAAAATTCACAGCAATACAAGAATCGAAAGATCTGAGTAAACTAAGCATGGAGGAGTTGATTGGCAACTTGATGACATATGAGCTTAAGCTAAAAACAAAGGAGGAACGCAACAACTCCGAATCAAAGAAAAAGACGATTGCCTTAAAAAGCAAAGAAGAGAGCGATGAAGAAGAAGAAGATCCAATTGAAGAGCTTGCAATGGTTGTCAATAATCTTAGAAAATGGTCAAGATTCGGGCCACGCAAGAAGAAAACAAATGGTAATAGGTCAAAAGATTCTAACAATTCCGATAATGAATTGACTTGCTATAACTGCAATAAGCCTGGCCACTTCAAACAAAACTGTCCACTTCTCAAAAACAACAAAGGAAAGAAAAAGAAGAAGAAGGCCTTTGTAGCGACTTGGGATGATGAAGAAGGAGAGGAAGTTTCGAATAATAGCTCAGAGGAGGCTAATTTGTGTCTTATGACAAAATCAGATTCAGAAGCAAGCTCGGAGGAATCTAGCAAGGTAAGTAACTATTCTTATAAAGAACTTGTTTTGATGTGTTATGATTTTACTAAAACAATTGATACTCTTGATTCTAAAATTGAAAAACTAAAATCTGATAGGAGAAAACTTGTCCATGAAAATACTAGGTTAGAAACTAAACTTGAAAATATTCAAAACCTAGACTGTAAAAAATGCAAAATTTTAGATTCAGAATTATCAAAGCTTAAGAATAGCTTTGAGAATCTTGAAAAAGAAAACTTGAGTCTTAAGGAAACCATTGACACTAGGAGAAAGGATTTTATAAATAGATGCACCTCACTTGTGACTGAAAACACAACACTAAAAACCAAAGTCCAAAATCTTGAGAAAACTCTGAATAACTTTTCAAGAGGAGAAAAATCATTCAACATGTTATTGGGAAATCAACTTTTTGCTAACAACAGAAAAGGACTAGGCTTTGGGAAAACACAAGTTGATGATAATGCAAAAGGTAAGAGTGTCTTTGCTAGATGTGAAATAATTGGTGATCGTAGTCATAGGAACAAGAACACAAAATTTATACAAGTTTGGGCTCCTAAGAATTCTACAAACAAATTTCATGTCTATTGGAACAAGAATAAAAGGACAAAACAAGTTTGGGTGCCAAAAGGAACATATATTAATAGTTTTGGGTCTACTCAAACATATTCATCAAATTACTCTGCCACTAACAACCATGGACCTACAAAAACAAATAGGTCACAAAAATCTTTTACCGTGTAGGTGTGGTGGCAGGCTAAGGAACAACATTAGTGTTATCTGGATTCTGGCTGTTCCAGACACACAACGGGCGACAAATCAACGTTCCTTAGCCTAGTATAAAGGTGACAGATTCACAATAGGCAAACAACGAAAGATTATCGTACAGGTAAAATAGGTAATTGTATTTATTTTCAAACGATAGATAAAATGTGAAAATCTGCACCATAATCTAAATTAAATCAGCCAGTTATGTGAAATGATTGATGATGTTAATTCTGATTTTTTTAACCAATCATCTTTAAATAGAATTACTTGAAGTAATTATGATGGTTGACAGATTCTAACTTACTTGATATGATCTTACATGACTTGTTCTTATCTATGACTTTGATTTGTGCTTAAAAGTTGACCAACCATTTTTTTTCATCATTGAACTTAATTTGTTTGGTCAAATTATGATGTTGATTGATTACTGATTACTCATGCTATAAAAAGTTTTTTAAGAAATTGTTGAAATTGTTGAAACTTTGTGAAATTGGTGAAACTTCAAGAAATTGTTTTGAAATAATGATGATGGTTTAATGACTGTTGATCCTACGGTTTCTAAATCTGACACTATGATATTTGTTTGATGGTTAACACGACTTCAATTCAAAGTCAAGAAAATTTCGTTTAAAAACTGTTGAAAATAATTCTGAGATAGTTTGTTGAAATTTCACAATCTGGTCTATGACATCCAACGAGTGAATATTGAGTGAAATTTAAAGTCAGATGCAGATCACACTGGTAATATAGTTGATAGAAAAATTACTAGTGGAATGTGATTATATTTCAAAACATTCATTTGCTGCATCATTTTTTTTCAAAGAAAATATCTGCATATTTTTCACTTGAAATAATTTATATTGTAGCAGAAATTTTTCTTAAAAACCCCTTCTAGAAAATAATTTCTGTTGACCTTGTATCAGATTAGTTATTTAAGAAAATTTGATTTTATAACTATTTTTGAAATTGATTAACTGATCTGACCCCCTAATAATTATCTAAAAAGATAGATAGTGATTGAAAATAAGATGAGTGTTGATATTAATCATATATTATGACTTGAGAAAGTATAATTAGAAAATTTCTTTAGAAATTTAAACAAGAGTTATAAAAACTTTTTGTTGATAAATATTCCATGATCATTTCTATTTCTATCATTTTTCTATCGACCATCACTCATCAAAAGCCAATATAGTATGTCAATATGTGGTAGTTTAAACGGGAAATCATTTGTGCTTCAATTTTATTATATTTCTAACAATAAATAATAATATCCAAAATATTCACTCTCATTTAAAAGTCCTCACGGTTATGCATGGGTGAATTACTTGGATTTTTGATTATGTGTTTCCATGCTCATTTAAAAGTCCTCACGGTTATGCATGTATAGAACGCATATCAAAATTAATTGATTAAATGGACAAGTTGATTCTAATCCCATTTTGAAAGTCCTCATGGTTATGCGTGGTTAGAAGATACTTGAATTCATTTTTAAAATAAAAATAAAAATTTAGAATACTACTAATCTCATTTAAAAGTCATAAAGGTTTTATTTGATGAAATCATTCATATCATTCTAAAGTGGAATATGCGTCAATTAAAGTATTTATGATTTTTTGTTTGATTTTCTTATTGAAATTAATATTTACACTCGATTGAGCTTTAATATTGTATTAATGTCTATCACTATATCTCTATTTTTCTATTACTATTATTCTTTTGCTGATAACAAAAGGGGGAGAGAAAAGTTAAGATTTTGAAAATAAAGGTCAAAGATTTTCTAATTGTACTAATTGTATCAAGGCTCAATTTGAATTTTTTATTCTCATGCATATATGTAGGGGGAGTATTGTGTAGAAAGAGAGCATTTAAATAGGGGAGCAAATTGAATAATCAAATACATTTAAAATAGTCAAAATCTTAAATATATGTTTGTTATCATCAAAAGGGGGAGATTGTGGAATATGCATGTATATGATTTTTGTTTGATGATAATAAATATATATACATTCATTTAAATGTATTTGATATTGTACTATTTTATTTTTCACAGATAAAATAAATATTTGTTGAATAAAATAAATAACACAGAATTGGAATTCAAACAAATATTTTATTCAAACAAATATTTATTACAATTTTGATAGTACAATTTCAAGCTCCCACTATAACTATACAATTTCAGTCACAATACAATTACATCACAATTTCATAGTTACATCAGTTCCTCACTACATATCACTCACACTCGTATTTATCTTCAACTTCATTCCAATGTGAATCCAGCATCTGAGCAATCTGCAGAAATATACATTGACGCGGTAAAATTGAAAAGGAAATCTTTTTGCAGTATAAAATAAAATGTGATTTTTGAAAATAATATTTGCCTTAGTTATTTGGGTTGTTTGTCATCATTTATATTTGAATTCATCACACACGAACAATGTGACATGCACAGTGTATCACTGTACATGCCACAAGGCCGTGCACACCGATATACACTTGATAATGCTACAGGGACAGGTGAGCATAAGGTCAAACCCAAATAAAAGACGGGTTCAACTCAGGGCAATATAGGTCAAGTCACTGCTATCATGACTCAACTCAATACAACAATGAAGACAACAGTAAAATGAATGACCAGTCTCAACAAACCAGAACTGAAGACCAGAACGTCAAATCCAGACCATATGAAAACAATGCACACAATGACACCAATGAAATCAAGATCAGTGTGCAGTGACAACATACAGGAATCAAGACAACATGACTCGAAGTACAGTGGACAAAAGTCAATGCAAATACACATCAGTACAACATGCATGAAGCTACCAGACTAGATGAATACAACAAGCTCCAGATGGTGTACAAGTGGTGCACATGAACAAACAAACTCAAGTCTGCAACTCAAGACCAGTTCAGGTATGAATAATAGCAACTACAACAATGCAAATGAGGATGAACTCAAATGCATACAACAACTCAAAGTGCAAAAGTGATGATCATCATGCATGGACAGTGCAATATAACCGAATACAAGCCAGAAGCTACACAATGACAAACCATCACTGATACACTATGTCACAAGACCACATACAAGCAACATGGACAATAACCAAAGTACACAAAGCATGGGTCAGAATCAAACAAGTCCAGATGAATACAAGTTCATCATGTAGCAGTGCAACCCAAAGTCAAGAACAACAGCTACAACTCAAATGCAAGCTCAACTAATCAAGTGGAACAATATGCAAGTGAAGATAACAAAGACCACAAGATTCAACCCAAATGCCATCAATAAATAAGACTGCAAATATGTGAACTAGAAAAATACTTCAAAGTGCAGTGAAACCAGAATCAACTACAAGCAACATATAACTGATTGCACATATACATGGAGTTATGCACAAGTGAAGTATGAATGCAACAAAACAAATTGAACAGCAACAGTGCAACAGGACAACTCGACTATCATGAACACAGGAGCTAAGATAAACCAGACAAGTGCACCATTAAATCAACAATACAGCAATGAACTCAATCAGACATAGCATGTACATGAAGACTAAATGAAGCAGTCGAGCGAGACCAGAATCAAGCAACAACATATGTACAGCTCAGTGTCAGTTCGAACAAGTCTCAATGCAAATGCACAAATACAGGATGATACAATCAATCGTAAGCAATCACAACATAATCATCAAGCAGTGGAGAAAAAATTATCGAACCAAAGTCAGAAAACATCGAAGTCGAAGTTCAGGTTAAACCGACCAGAGAAGATGACCAGAGACGAAGCTCACAGGGGCCAGAAAGTCAAAGTCAACCAGAGAATATTCTCGAAACCAAGAATAACTAAAAGTCAAAAATCAAAACAAAAGAGGAAAGTTTCTACCGTATCGATCAAGGAAAAGATCGAACGCTTTGAAATCAAGACCGTGTGAATCAAGTCAAAAATATACGTATATGACTAAGTCACAAATATCACAATCGTTCAAGCTTTATCAAGCGGCCGAGCAAATAGATTGACAAATTCAAACAAAGATATCGAACTCCTATATAAACCAATCATCATCGGTAATCTTAAGCATCGAATTCAAGCAATCAAAACCAGCAAGTAAAAGGAGAAAATCACATACCGAAATCATCAAGTCGAATTCGATCTGAAGCAGCCAAAGCAAGCTACAAGGAGTCAAACGATCGACAGAGCAACAAACATCGAATCATCAAATTCGATCGATCAATATAAAGTCGGCATCTTCGAATACAAACCTAATTTCAGAGCGCAAAGAGGAGCTAACGAGAAGCCACCATTTTTCGCGAAATCTACAAAGGAACCAGAGCCGACATTGATAAAAGAAAAAGGGGCCTCAATTTTTTTTTCTTATGTGATAATAATATTGGGCCAGCAAATAACAAGGCTTTGTTTTTTAAGTTTTAAAAATTCGGGTTTTAAATTTATATTGGTTTTTATTTTCTGTTTTTGTTTTTAAAACTCTAAACGTTGGTAAATCACCACCTAGAGTTTAGGTTGTGTCAGATTGTCTAGTTAGGATTAGTTCAATGAGCAGGGTTTGCGAGTTTGCAAAACCCTATAGGCGGGAGCAGGGTGTGCGAGTCTGTTAGAGTGTTTGTAAGCGGGAGACTGTTTAATTCTAATAGAAATATGGGAATGCAGCAGTAGGCAGGGGTTGCCGAAGCTGGGTAAATTTTGTGTGTGATTTACTTTTCAGCATATTTACTTCTCTGCAGTTTTTTATTGCGTTTAATTCAGTAAATTTGTGAAAATTTGCTATAACCCTATTCACCCCCCCCCTCTAGGGTTAATCTAGATCCTACACCTATTAGGATAAATTTTCGGCCAAGTTTTCAAGCATGGTTCGTGAGCTATTTTCAAGTTCATCGTATAAGATTTGGGAAATGGTCCATTTTTCGAATTATGGTGTGGACATTTTATCAAAAGCTCTTTAAATCTTTTGAAATATATTCCGAATGGTTCACCCCTGAATTAATGAAAATCGACAATTTTGTTTCGAATTTCAGTTGTTTTATCCAAGGGGTAGAAGTTTTTTAAGAAAACTTTAACGAACTCTTCCCAAGTTTAGATCGAGTTTGATGGTAAGCTATATAATCATTTTTCAGCATAATCAGTAAGGGCGAATGGAATTAACCGAAGTTTGATTCCGTCATCACAAAGTTGTTGAAGTTTGATGGTTGTGCAAACATGTTCGAATTTCGTTAAGAAGATGTATGGGTCATCATGTTCAAAATTGCCAAATTTTGAGAGCGTGGCAATATGATTGGAATAAATTTTGAAATGGTTACCCGTTGGAGCAGGTGGTGTGATACAAGAAAGAATAGAAACTCTATCGGGAAAGATTATATCCATAAGAGTTCGCGGGGCATTTTTGTTTGCCATTGTTGGAGTATTGCTTATCCGAGTTAAACGATGAGTTGTTGTGTCACGAGTCCAAGTACTCATGCATAAGAAAAATTCAAGAAGAGAAAGAAGTGAGAATCGAGTTAAGAGAATGAAACAAGGTTTGGAAAATGAAGTGAAAAAATATTTTTATTTTTATTTTTTTAGAAAGGCAAAGTTATTTACCAAAAAGGATTTATTTTTCAAAATGGATATTTGATTTTTGTTTGTTTTTTGGATTTTCAAATTTTTCTATATGTTTTTCTTTTTTTTCTTTTGAGTTTTGTTTTGAAAAGATTTTTTTTTTTGTTTTTTTCTAAAAACTAACTTAAGAAAAATGCTTGTTTTGTTTGGATTTTTTTTATTTTGTTTGAAAAAACTTTTCTTTGTTTTAAGGAAAATATTTAAAAAGAATTTTTTTTGTCTTCGAATTTTTAAAAAAAAACTAAGTTAAGTAAAATGTACAAATTTTTGTTTTGTTTTAGATTTTGTTGTTTCTTTTTCATATGCATGAACTAATGCAACTAAATGAATGCAAGGACTTAATTACAAATTTTCCGTCCTTAGTATCTCCTAACCCAAAATTATATAATCACACTTTGTCTTAATTCAATAAAATAGTTCTTAGCCAGGTAACCGATAGGAGTTATCGGTGCACCAAGAATCACCGTAGCAATGCAGCCGAAGGTTTATGTACCTTCAGAGAAACAATCACTATAATACTTACGAATCACTGTAATATTTATATATGATTATTGCTCTGCCATAACCTAGACACCAAGAAGTTAAATTGTCAAAAGAAGACAACTTATCAAGATACAATTAAGCTCTAGGTGAGCTTGTAACACCCTTAAGTCCAACGTCTAACTGTTATTATTAGCAAATTCTACGATGAAATGCAGTTTTTGGGCCAAAGAAGGGGTGATGAAATCCCCCACCTTATGTGGATTTGGGTATTGCCCTTAGAAAATAAATTAAGATGATATGAATGCAAATTGAAAATAAACGTGAATTAACAAAGAAACTATGAATGAAATTTGCTTTTGTTTTTGAATTTTTTTAAAATGCAAGCAACCAACAACGCAAAGAAAATAAAAACAAGGGATAAAAGCACGATACCAAAGCGTGCAGAATTATTAGTAATTTTATTTTAAAGCGGTGATTTTTTTATAAGTAAGCAAGTAGTGCAATTATTTAGCAAGCAGTTCTTCTCCTTCTAAGTTCCTGTAAATTTTAGCCTGCAAAATTGTTGAACAGGATTATTTATAAGACTAAAACAAAAACAACTTCTCCGTTTTTTTTCTTGATAAAAGGAATTTAAAAGAAAATATTTACAAGCCAAAACAAAACAACATAAAATGAATCTCAAATATTTAAAAGCCGTTACAATTCCTTTTTCGTTTTCTCTTTTTTTTAAAGAGATGAAAGAACAAAAAAATGGACTTAAAAAAATGGAAAACTAAACAAAATGAAATAATACAAAAAATAAAATCCACCTGGCCCGTTGAGAAAACAAAGCCCATTGTTTCCTTAAGTGATTATAAAATTCTATTTATTACTCTCAATAAACCAAAACAAGTAAACTCCCAAATTAAAGAATTCAAAACAATTCCAAAATTCGAAAACTTGTTCGAGTTTGTGAAGCGACTTCTGGGTGCTTGGTCGCGGTCGGTGATTGATTTCAAGTCGTCGAGGTGTCACGATTCTATTGGAGTCGGGTTGTGGAGGCGGATTGGTGTTTCGAGTGGTTCTCGAATTAGACTCTCTAGTCGGATTGGGTGACGGCAACTGCAGTGTGGTTCAATTGGTAAGATATGATTGATTGAGACGAGGCTGGTTTAGGCAACGATGAGACCGAATTTACAATCTTAATGAGGCGGGTTTGCTTGGATATTCTGGTGACTATAGGTGGTTGTGTTTGCAGTGTGTAGTAGATGGTTTGAAGATGTGGTGCTGGTATGGGGAGGAGTTGTTTGGGAGGAAGTAGTGTGTGGTTGATGGTTTGAATGATTGGTTGTTGTGGAGTTGTAGAAGTGTACAAACAGAGGTGAAGTAATGAGATGGTAGTATGCAGTGGAAGGTGCTATTAAGGTTGTTCAGTGACATATGGAGGAGGTGTTGGAGAAGTTTGGGATGGAGATAGAGGAGTTGTTGTTGTGATGTTGAAGGTTGGTGTGATAGAGTAGAGAAGTTGTAGCAGTAGAGAGGAGGATGTTTGGGCAATGGGAGAAAGCAGTAAGTGTGGTGAAGGTGGTTGTCTTGATGGTGATTGGTTACAAGGGTGATGAACGTAGCGTGTCAAGGCAATGGTAGGTGCTGTGGGCAGAGGTGATGAATTGGAAGGTGAAGTGCAGTGATAGTTGTTGATGACAGGAGTGTAGCAGTTGGGTTGATGGTTGTGGAAGTGTTGAGTGTAGGAGGTGAATGGGTTGTGAAGTACTTTGTAGTGGAGTGTGCAAGATGGTTAGAGATGATGGTTGAGTTGTGTGAGGTAGTGAAGTGGTGGCAGGGGTAGGCAGTAGTGAAATGATGGATTGGAGTTTGAAATGCAAAGGGAGGTGAGCGGTAATTTAACAGTGAATGGCAGAGGAAGTGATGATGAGATGGAAGGGTTGTAGTTTTGAGTAGTTTTGGAAATGTATGGCAACAAGGTGACGATGGCTTGTTGTTTGCAGGAAGGTGATGCTTGATGTTGGAGCAGGTTTTGTGATGGAAGTGGATTGTGAGGAAGAGGTTGTTTGCAAGTGCTGGAGTGGCTGTTTTGAGGTGGTGGGTTTGTGATGATGGCAGTAGTTGAGCTTCTGGAGGCAAGTAGGTGATGGTGGTGACATATGAATAACAGGTGGCAAGGCAGTGGCAAGTGGTAGTTGTATAAGCAGTGAATGGTAGAAGTAGCGATGGTTTGGAGGCAGTGAGATGAAGTGTGATGGCAGTGCACTATGATGGTTAAGTTGAAGTTGAAGATAGTTGAGTTGTATATGCTAGAGGAGCAGTGGAAAGTTGATGGTAGCAGTATGCAAGGAGATGGTTGAAGGTAGTGGTTTAAGAGTGATGATGTGCAGGAGATTACAAAGAGAGGTGGCGGAGAGGAGCTGCTGTTGGAAGAGGTTGATGATTTGCAGGAAGGTGATGCTTGATGTTGGAGCAGGTTTTGTGATGGAAGTGGATTGTGAGGAAGAGGTTGTTTGCAAGTGCTGGAGTGGCTGTTTTGAGGTGGTGGGTTTGTGATGATGGCAGTAGTTGAGCTTCTGGAGGCAAGTAGGTGATGGTGGTGACATATGAATAACAGGTGGCAAGGCAGTGGCAAGTGGTAGTTGTATAAGCAGTGAATGGTAGAAGTAGCGATGGTTTGGAGGCAGTGAGATGAAGTGTGATGGCAGTGCACTATGATGGTTAAGTTGAAGTTGAAGATAGTTGAGTTGTATATGCTAGAGGAGCAGTGGAAAGTTGATGGTAGCAGTATGCAAGGAGATGGTTGAAGGTAGTGGTTTAAGAGTGATGATGTGCAGGAGATTACAAAGGGAGGTGGCGGAGAGGAGCTGCTGTTGAATGTCTCAAAGAAATGTAGTTTGATGAAATGTAAACTCAAATCAGAAATGCAAACCCACGGAAGAAAACAAATTGTAATGCAAACACAGTGTAGTGCAAGCAACAAAATGAAATAAAAATGCACGGTTGTTTTGGTTTTTATTTAGTGGTAGTTTTTTTAAGGAATAAAAGTGCACAAATGAATAAAAAAATGCATAAATAAAGATAGCAATGCAAATATGAGCAACAAAAATGCACAAATGCACAAGAAGTTTTTGTTTTTGGTTTTTTTTAGTGCAATGGAAATAAAACAAAACAAAACAAAACCAAACATAACTAAAAATGCACAAATGAAATCAAAGCAAAAAAATTGAACAAAACAAATGCTCAACAATATTTCTTTTAAGAAGAACAAAACACAAAATGAACACACAATAAAATAAAACAAAAATAATTCGAAGAGTAAAACAAAAATAATTCGAAGAGTAAAACTAAAATTAAATTTCTATTCTCCAGCAACAGTGCCAAAAACTTGTTAGATAACGGCGGAATTTCTATTGGTTAGAAAATCTCCGTTAAAAATATTATCATTATAAACCGCAAGCGCACAGTGTACAATTGTAGTACGTATGCGAGTACGGGTCGATCTGCAGGAAATGAATTAAATTCTAATAATACTCAATCAAATTAACCCAAGTTTTCAATTTTGTTTTAAACTAAGAAAAATAGCAAAAATTAAACTAGAGCAAAGGTGAGTAAACTATGGCAATAAGAACAATTTAGAGGCAAATCCACTTCCAATCAGTTACATAAATCAACACAAAATTCACTTGTAACCTCTCTTTAAAATTATTAAGTAGAAATGATTAATGTGCTTATTATAAGTATGGTTTATTTGAGCTATTAATTATCACAACTTAAACCATCAAACTCTAACACATCATTCAAACCACTTATCAACTCCCATGATCATGACATGAAATTAAAAATAAAGTCTATTTTAAGTATGCTCTATTTACTATTAATTAGTAACATAGATCATCAAATTTTGATTCTAGCTTAACTTTCATTATCAAAACCACTTAGGTAAATGAACAAATAGCTTATGTTTAGAATGAGATAAGCATGGTCTATTTGAGATGTCAACATAGGCTATCAAAATTCAATAAAATAGAAACATAAACCACCATCATTCATATTTTCCATTAAGCAAAATAAAAGAAATCACAAATGAATCATTATGTTAATTTAATATGTTTCATGAGAGCTTCATCACCCCTAAATTGAAGGGGTTTAGCTACTCATATTTGAAAACATTTTAACATAAAGTGATTTCAACATAAACATAAATGAAGAGAAGTGCTAATTAAAAGAAGAAGTAACTAACTACTTGCATAAAGTAAATCTAAACTAATAGCATGAATTAAATCTAAACAACTAACATAACATAAAGAGGCATAAACTAACATAAATGAACGTGACATAAACTAACATAATAAAAAAAGAACATGAAATAAAAGAAATAAAAAGAAGGTGCATGTAAAAAAAATGGCTAAGAAGCCATTAAATAGTAGATTTATTTTCATTCATTTTGGAGGCTACAATTTGCATGAAAGGTAAGATGATAATTACATAAGACATAAGAGGTATTTATACATGCTTAAAACCTTAATTCATTTTTTAGGAGACTATCTAAAATGCCATTTAGGAAATGTAACCTCCAAGTAATCATTAGGGAATTAATTAATCCTCACTAACATGCTTTTAAACCTCCATTAACATGTGCATGTGCTTTTAATTATGGACCATATGGTAGTGGATTAGTGGGCTTCTCCATGTTGCATGGATTCATTTATTTTCAATCTTCATTTGCCTTCAACATACGTGCATGCATTTATCCATGAAAGCTTCTTCATATTTGCTCTCCATTTCCTACAATTAAAAATAAAAATGTGAAAATAATTTTTCTCAAATTAAATCATACACAAATTTACCATTTTATCCTCCAAATGAAGATGAATAAATGATGATTTGAAAACAACTTAAATTTTGGTTTAAACATGTAAAATACCCTAATATGCTCATTTATTTAAATAAAAGTAGATTATATATGGAAGTAAAAATATGCACTTTTACGTGCACATCAATTCCAGTGCCATACTTCTCTCTTGCCCAAACCCTAAGGTCCTTTTTTACATTCTTCATTTTCTGTTGAAAAAAAACATAGGGTTACTATAAACATTACTAGACCAAGCACCTTTAACAATATTTAGAAAATTAATATCATGTATCCATGCATTAACAATTTTAAATGAGGATTTCAGTTTAACAGTAGCACCTCTAGAGTTCAAGATTTGAGGGGAATGGTCAGAGATTAGTGGAGAGGGAAGGTGGGAGGATACAGATGGCCATTTAGCCAAAGTGGCAAGATTACAAAATGCATTATCAATTTTGTTGAAGGTTCTTCTACCACTTTTGCTTTTATTATTTCGGTATAATGAATTTGGACAAGGGAAGATGAGATAACCGATTCATTGAGAGGAGTGATTTCATTTAATGTTAGAGGGTTACCACCAACTCTATCATAAAGATTAAATAGGCAATTGAAATCACCAAGCACTAGCCAAGGGTGGCTTTCTTGTGAGAAGTGTGGGAGATAGTTATGTAGGAATTGCCTAGAGCAGGAATCATTTTCAGCATAAATTATTGTGATGTACATAGAGGTGGAAGAAGGGAGATGTATCATGTGGGAATGAATGAATTGCTTATTAGACAGGATGTGAGAAATTTTGAAGGTAATGGGGTCATGTGGGATCATGATATGACATACGGTGCTTTTAATAGGTTATGATTAAGGGACCATAGAGAGTTAATGTAGTCAGCAGCTTTGAGCGTGAGGGAATAATTGAGTTTAGTTTCAAGAATGGTAATGAAATGAAGGTTTTGAGAATTGATAATGGCTTTTATGTGATCTAGTTTGATTTCTTTGTGTGCACCTTTGATATTCCATACAACAATTTAACTAATTGGGGGTATTTAGGCTCTGAGTTTTCCTTCTCTTTGTAGAAGGAGATCTTATAGCACTACTTTTAGGTACTATGTTGATGTTTGGGAAAATGTCGGCTTCATCCAGTCCTACTGACAAGCCTTCCTTAGGCTTCTTGTTTTTTGGTTGAAATAAGAGGTTATTAGGTTAAGGTTTATTGGCATTTGGAATTTTGGAAGCAGTTTTTGCATTGGAGGAGGGAGTATGAATAAGGAAGGAACCGACGTTGGCTTCATTTATGTCAACCCAACCAGGTGGGAGGGCTATATGGTGATAATGGTTTGAAGGGGAAGAGTTTAGTACATTAAGAACAATGTCTTCACAAGAATTCGTATTGCTGGAAATAGGATTGGGAGTAATTGAATTTGGTGGTTGAGTAAATTCCTAGGTAGAAGAGATCGAGTTGTGTTTAATAGAGTTGTTGAAACAAGAGTATGCATGCATGGGATTTGGTTGTAAAGGAGACAGATCATGTGATTGAGAGGGAGAGGGAATCTGATTAGGCATTAGTTGAGAGAGTGGGTCAAGGTTGGTTCGAGTACTATTATTACTATGGCCATTTCCAATATGTGTTGCATCAAAAGTTGGGGACATTCAAAAGGTAGATATGATGTAGTATTTGCTTTGGGAGATATAATATCTTTGCATGCATGCACAATGTGGAATTTATGGAGTTTTCATTTTTCTCACTTGCTTTATTGGTTTTAGAATGCACATTTACACTTTTATCATAACTCTATATCATCTCCACCATACTCAGCAATACATTGAAATTTATTGCTCGATTGTATATCTTTTCCTTTATTCAAAGGAGGAACAGAAGTATAAGTTCCACCAGACTGACTTAAGTTAAACACTTCACACTCAACTATCTCTATATTACTAATGTCAAGATTGAAAGGTGGGGGATCAAACTTTACTTCTTCTTTATCCTTGTCAGCGTTTCTTTGTTTATCTTGATTGTCATGTCTGGCCATGTTTGAATTTCTTTTCCTTACAACTTCCTGCCATTTTTGTTTTCTCACAACATTAAATCTTGCCTTTCTTGCTTGCTCAAAAACTATTTCACTTTTTTTTATTTCAACTTCGTTTCTCTTATCGGTTTCATAATTTTGTTTGGCGGATACTATATTGCATTCAGCAATTTTGTGACCAAAGGTTTTGCAACTTGTACATATATCAGTTTTCCACAAATATCTGACTTGCATCATTTGCTTCTTCCCATCTAATAGTGGAACTGGAAATTGATTCAACAATTTCTGATTTGGATTCACCTCAATCTTACATTTAGCAAATTCGATTCTTTCAAGTCTCTCGGTATACTCATCCATACATAGTAATTTTCCCAATCAACTTGCTAACCAATTTATTCCTAAATGTAACCAGGCATAAATAGGAATATTAGAAAGTTGAACCCAAACTAGAACTGAGCAAATACTGCCACATACATTTCCTACTTTCGGGTTCTGTGATTTTATAATAAACATTTTACTCTTCATAATTATGGGGTCACCTTAAAGAACTTTAGTTTTATCCTCATCACAAGAGAACACAAATAGGAATACAAATCCATCAAATTTCACTTTAATAAAGCCTTTCAATTTCCAAATCCTTTTCAAGTGTTCAACTATAAGTAGTGTAGGAAAGGGGCTTGTCATGGAAAAACCCTACAAGGTAATCACTCCATACTTTTTTCCCAACAAAAATCACATCAGACGGTGGAATAAGAGCATCATCATGGAAGGAAAGATCAACAAAAATAGGCACATACTTTCTAGCATTACGAGACTTATTCTTGAAAAACATAGACCAAGCAGGAAAAGGAGTAGCAGAAAAAGAAGAGGTGGCTAGAGAGGGGGGGATAAGATGGGCAAAAGGCACAGAGGCAGAAGAAAGAGGGGAGGGTAGGGAGGATATGAGGGGGGGAAGAGGGGATGACAGAGCAAACAGAGGTAGTAGAAGGGGCGAAGGCCGATGGGGCGGTGGTGGAGGAGGAGGCATAGGCACGGGAATGAGGAGCTCAAAACTAGGGTAAGATTGGGTAGGCGGGAAAAGGGGATGGAACCATTAAAAAGAAAAACGGATCAACACTCAATGATTCTATGGTTAAAATATGATTCTATGGTTCTATGGTCTATAATTATATATATATGATATATTTTTAACTACAATATGATTCTATGGTTAAAATTGATCATATAATATTATACAAATAACTATACAACAACAGTAATTTTCAATAGAAAAAATTTAATTTTTATAATTATTTATTATTATTTAAACTAATACATTACATAAATAAATCATATAAAATAAATTATATTATGAAAATTATTTTTAAAATTTTATCAAATTAAATTATCATAAGATAAGCTCTCGGACAGAAAATAAAATCTAAAAATCAACTTTGCTATTTTAAAAAATTATAATTATAATAGGTTGAAAATTAATAAATTAATAAAAAATAAAATTTGAGCGAAAAATATGTGGAAATTTTTTTCAAACTTCAAAATATCGTATACAATTTATTGGAAATTTAATATTTGGAAAAATGTTTGGAAAATAATTTTTTATTAATATTTTATATAATTTCCAATGAATATTCAATTAAAAATATATTTTAAAATAAAAATTAATAATAAATTTTTTTGTGCTATACGTATGATCTAGAATTTATAAAAAATAGATTTAATTTTGTTAATTAATAAATATATATATATATGTATATGTATATATATATATATATTTATATATTATAACTATGTATATATTATTTAAATTAAAATTTTATTTTATCTTTATATATATCGGTACATACATTATTCATGGTTTTAAAAAATAAAAATGATATACATACATATATTAATTTAATATTTAAATAACTTATTTTTATTTAAACAGATATATTATAATAATATGCATATATATATTATTAATATTTTATTTATAAATTTTATATATACATATATTTAAATATTTTACATTTATATAAGATTATTTAAACAAACTTAACACACACACATAAACATATATATTTATAATATTTATATATAAGCAATAGTTTTTATACATACATATATTTGGACAACATACATTACATATCAGATGAGCTAATGTGTCCTTTGCAATGTAAATCCCAACATCTATACACGGGTATGTTATACCTTGCTTGGGTTATCATGTTACATATGCACACACATACATATATGTATATGATATGTATGTGTATATGATACATATGTGTATATTTAAATGTATTAATATATAAATTAAATAAAACTATATTATTTATAAATTTAAATAAAATAAGAGATTTAGTTTAAATAAAATTTAGAAACGTCTTAAAATGAATTAGACATCATAGGCCAATAAAGATTTAATGGGGTAAAAAAATTTGAAATTCATCCATAACTTCCGTTGTAGGTTAGCCTAGTTCTAACACTTCTTACCTCATCTTCAAGACACGGTTTATTTCAAAAATTCAAACAAATTCTTCGCTCTTCTTCTTCCAAAACAAACTCAAAATGTCTTTCTCAAACTAACCTTCTTCAGCCAAAGCCATTAAGCTTACCAAAAGAATCAAAAGTCAACTTTTTAATGATCAAGTGTCTATTGAAACATACATTAAGTATGCAACATATGGTGAAGTCTTTTCGGGAAGATTTGCTAATTTTAATGAATTTTATTCTTATGGCTTACAAGATCTTGCTTTGGAAAATGGTATTTTGGTTTAATCGATTTGTCAAAAAATGATTTGGATTGCTATTTTGATTTGATTAAAATGTTTTATGCTAATTTGAATGGAAAGTTATACCAAGAAGAAGAATGTCAAATTTGGAGTAATATCAAAGTACTATTAGTATTTTAGATTGTGAAATTCTTGGTCAAATTTTTGATATTAAAAAGTAGTGAAAATGACCTCAATACTTTTGAAATTAATTATGGAAATAGAAAAGTTGTGCATGATTTATTTTCAAATGATGAAGAATATGGTTTTAAAGGCAAGAATTTTAGGCCAAAAGAAAGACTAATGAGTGCTATTTTACAACAAAGTATCACACCTAGAACGAGGAATTACAACAACCCCACTCACAAAGTTTTCAATGCTCTTTTTTCTATTTTCGGAAAATATGATATAAATTGAACTCAAGTGATTTTGGATGATTTTGTTCAAAAGAAAATTTCTAGACATGAAAACACACTTTTCCATGGTGTGTATCTTACTATAATTTTTAACTACTTTTGTATTGACCTAAAAGGTGAAAATATTTTGCCCCATAAAGTTTTTGACAAAACAACTCTCTCTCTCTCTCATGCACATTCCTCTTGAATTTGAATCCTATGAATCTTTTACTGAAAAAGAAGAAAGATTGGCAATAGAAGAAGAGCAAGAGATTCTTCAAGAAGAAGAAAGTGATGATATGGTAACAGAAGAGGAAGAAGAAAAAGAAGAAGAGAAGAAGGAAATGGATAAATCTCTTGAAAGCTATGACAAACCATCTCGCTGTTCAAACAAATAGATTTTTAGGAATCAAGAGAAGCTTCTTAACAATCAAAAGAAGCTTAAGTGTTCTTTTAGTAAGAAATTCACTAGCCTCTCAAACAAAGTTGTCAACTACTTTAAGAAGATAATGAGATAATTCGGTGGAAACTCATCATCATTCAAGATCTACTTAGCTATATTTCCTTTTTTAGTTCTATTTATGTCATTTTCTTGTATTTTTCATTATGCTTATGTATCTTTCTATTTTATTAATGAAATTTGCTTAGAGTCTTCATTTTTATTGGTAAACATATTCTTTTATTCTCTGAAATCATAAATAATACAAAACATAAACAAAAATTAAAACAAAAACATGCAAATTACTGCATATATGTTGACATAGCCTTACTATATATGTCAACATACTTTGGTAGTTCAGAATATGAAATTCAAAAGGATTAGTTATTTTTTGGAGGGATTAGTTTTTAATCCGACTCTTCACACCTATAAAACCATATTTCTTCCAGAAAATCTCAAAAGTCAATATATCCTCTTATTTTATTTTTCTCTACACATCTCTTTTCATAAAAATAAATTCAAATATCAATTTTTCACACCTAAACTAAGCGACAACCTAAAAGGCATTCTTCAATCATTCAAGAATCCTCTTTGCTTCATTCTTCGCAATCAACGATACTTGAAGTTGAGCCAAATGCAAATGATTAAAGAACAATAAAAACAATTTGATTCTCTATGATGTTTAATTTCTTATTTCACTAAAGAAGTTCAAAGCAATGTCCGGGAATGCTCAAGCCCTAATGCGAAAGTGTAACATGAAGGTTGAGAAGATATCAAGACCAATCCAATCTTCGGATCCAAAGGATAGGTCAAAGTTCCCAAGAAATATAGTTTTAATATGTATTTAAAATGTTTACTTATTATTTGTACATTTCAATCATAGTAATCAAAAACTAGTTTTTATGTAATTAATTCTGTATAAGTATGTATAATTGTAAAAATTGCGATGTATGGTTTAAATAAATGTAATTACAAGTGTCTGTGTGTGTAAAGTTATTTCTCAATAATACTTCACAATTAATATTGATTTTGATTCCATATACAACATTATCACATTTCACAATATTTAATATGCCACGTTTGGGGGGAGGTTTATTATTTACCCATTTTTGTTGATGACAAAGAGGAAAATATATATAATATAATATATGCATATACTAAGTGGGAGTTATTCAAAATAAGGGGAGTTGACCAATTTAGACGGAGTTTTTCAAAATAAGGGGAGTTAACCAATTTAGGGGGAGTTACATTATATTTTATAATAAAAATATTTACATGGTTATCAACATCGAAAAGAGAGAGATTGTTAATACCACAATTATTAATTTTGATAATAATAACCATATAAATATAGGTACCAATGTTTTTTAAGGTGCATAGAATATTTTGCAGGATATTACACAAGTTTATAGAAGTACAGAATAATCGAGTTTGAAAACTGATCGGTAAAAAGACTAGATATCAAGGTTCATAGATGACCATGGCAATTAAAGACTCACGAGTTTAAAGATAAAGACATGAGAATTCAAGACTATAGATAATAGTTCATGGATATTAGATAAATTTATTAAAGTCCTTGAAAAACAACTTTATTTTTATCGAATACTCTCTCACCAAAATATTTAATTTATTTTCAATATTATTTCTACAAATATTTTTATAAAAGTTTTATATACTAAAAGTATTTAAAAACCATTTTTAAACGATTTTATAAAATTCTAGAATCTTTGAAACACCTTAAAAGTGTTTTTGTTTTTCAAAACACACAAGAGTATGTCGACATACCCTTCGTATGTATGTCGACATATGTACCGTTGAAGATTTTTTTTATTTTTGAATAGTTTTTACTTTTGGCTCCACCTTTTTGCGAATAGACATGACCCTTCAAACACTATATAAAGGAGACTGAAAAACAAATTTGATAACCACTTTCTCTCCATTCTTCTTACTTCAAATTCTCATTATATATTTCTTGAAATTCACTTTTTATACTCTTCAAATTCAATCTCTACTTCACTCTATTCATTCTCTATAAAATTACCCACTAATTTGCAAATATTCTCTTATCAATTCAAAGATCAAAGTGCTATAGAAGGGCTATAGGATATCCTATATCCAAATTACAACTATTTGTATTTGGAATCAACAGCTCTCTACTACTATTTATATTGGTGTGCCTGTCACCTATTCAAATCAAGTAGGTGTGCCTGTTGCCCATTCAAATAAATGGGCGTGTTTGTTGCATGTTTAAATTAAGTGGGTGATCTTGTTGTCCGGTTAAATCAAGAGAGTCTACCCTAAGCTCGAAAAGTCAGGAGGGTGTATCTTGTTGCCTTAAAATCAAGATTTTATTCTGGTTTGCTTGTATCGGAGTAAAGTAGGTGTTTGAAAGGAAATTTGTAAAAATACTATACAGGACTGAACATAGGATTGGTCAATCCGAACCAGTATAAAACTCCTAGTATCATCTCTCTAACTTTTACTTTATTTTTACTATATTTATATATATCCATGACCATCAATTAAAATATATCTGTGTTGATTATCTGTACCTTGATTTGAATTTTAAAACTACTTAGAAAAGTTCTATATAAGCTATAAAACACTATTCATCGCCCTTTAGTGTGAAAGTAACCTTAAGATCCGTTCATACCGGTATAATTCATACTATATCATTTACTACAACTACATTTTGGCAACTCTATTGTAGGACTAACATGATTGAGTCATCAGATGGGTCTACCGCTAATAACTAGGTAGATGTTTCTTCCATTGAGTTTGTTGTATGTTATCCATAAAACTTCATCTACATAATGTCTACGTATATATGCATATATAAAATTCTAATGAATACACCAAATGCAAAATATGTGAAATACCAGGCTAGGATTGAGGAGCTTCAGAGTCAAGGTGTGGAGATAATAACAGAAGTAAACGAAGATGTATTCCACACACTCACTAGAGCTGCTGAAAAAATGGCGGATCATAAAGCCAACTACGAGAATATTCCAATGGTACGTAATGGCTTAAACATTCGTTATATACATATGATATTAAGTACATATGTATATTAAACCATATATATGTATGTATGTATAGTATACTATGGGTACGTATACATTGGTTTTAAATCCCAAGAACCACATGTATATATGTATTTTATACGAATGCTTAAATAATTAAGTTTGAGTTATT
The DNA here is from genome assembly GCA_030737815.1 of Allium fistulosum. Classification (NCBI taxonomy): domain Eukaryota; kingdom Viridiplantae; phylum Streptophyta; class Magnoliopsida; order Asparagales; family Amaryllidaceae; genus Allium; species Allium fistulosum. The sequence continues at coordinate 926,565,661 of CM060903.1, forward strand.
TTAAATCCTATAAACCACATGTAGACCCAATAAATTAATAAGTTATTTTAAAAACCATCATTTTAAAATAAATTAAGTTTGAGTTAAACATATAAGTTAAGTCACTCAATATATTAAACAAATATATAATTAAAAACAAATTTATAAGTTAAATCATCCAATAAATATCTTTTTTCTTAATTACCCAATAAATTAAACAAATGTATAAGTTAAATCACTCGATAAATTAAATAAATGTATATATATTGAGTTAAATTATAAATTTTATTTTAATTAATTAAATAAGAGTATGTTTGTAAAAGTTAAATCACTTAATAAATTATATATATATATATATAATTAGGTTAAATTATCAATTTTTTTCAATAAATTACATAGGAGTTTATTCGAGCTAAAATATCTTTTTTCTATATCACCCAATAAATTAAACAAATATATAAGTTAAATCACTCAATTAATTAAACAAATGTATATATAATTGAGTTAAATTATAACTTTTCTTGCAATAAATTAAACAAGAGTATGTTTGTAAAAGTTAAATCACTCAATAAATTACATACACACAAACACACACACACAAATACTTATATATATATATATAATTAACAAATATATGGTTGACGCAAATTTAAAAAATTTGTTCCAATAAATACTACAATCGAAAGAAAAAAATTACTTACTATTGACAAATTTTTTGGTTAAAATGTAAGATCGTCACTAGATAAAGCTTCTACGCTCAGCATAGTTAGGAAGAAGAAAACCAACGGTTGAAGTCAAATGTTGGTAAGCTAGAGAAACAGCTCGGATTGCTTACGGATGCATTTTTACGATGTTTTCTAGGACATTTATGTTAGGGATGGGGGTGGTGATGGAGATGGAGCTGGTGATGTTGGGCAGGGTTCAAACGAGTAGGTATTTGGTTATGTGTATTTGATTTCTTTGGAAATGTTTATTTGGTTCAGAAAAGAAGTATATTTGTTTGTTAGATATTTGGTTTGAATATTTGTGTTGGTATTGTTGATGCTGTTTGGATATTTGCTTACAGATTATTTGGATATTTGATTTGTATTGTGATGGTTATGGTATTATTTGATTTGTATTGTGATGATGATAATATTGTTTGGTTTGGATATTTGATTTGATTTGTATTGTGATGGTGATGATATTTGTGTTGGTATATGATAAATGAATCTGTGAGACGCACACACATATGAATGTGTGATTGAGGTGCGAAAGGCAGCAGAAACGCTGTAAATTTATTTCAGCCATGGTGGCGAAAAGACGTCTGTAAGGCGTTGGAAAATCCAGTTTTTGCATTTTAACTTGGCATGGTAAGGCATCGATAGGAGGTCTATAGAATGTCGACAATTTCAATTTTTATAATATAAAATATAGTCGACAAGGCGTCAGTAACAGCACCATGCCCATCGTTGACAGTTTTTTTCTGACATACTTTTTATTAACGACTAATATGGCGTTAGTATGACATTTACCGACACCCTATCAATGCCTTTTTGGCATCAGTAAATGATATTATTTTTGCAGTGAGATAGAACAAAGCAGACTTTATATTCACAAAAGTAGCATTGGGGGCAAATGTTGTGGGCATTTTCGCTAAGCAAGTAAGGCAAATGTCTAGGGCCTCTTTATTTCTAGGTCCTAAACTTAAACAAAAGTTAGTATACATGCAAGCAAATTTCTGTAAATTTGGGGATGTGGGGCAAATTACATTAATCAAATACAATAAATATAAATTTTTGATATGCATTAATTGATAACATAAATTTTTAGTCAGCATTAATTAATAACACTAACTTTTAATCAATTAGTAACACAAAGCCCTATAACAACCTTCAACTTTTGCCTTTCCAAATTCTAAGTATAATTCATCAAATATCAAACATCAAATATCCCTCCTCCACACCGCTCCATTAAACAGTTCATTTTTTTTCCTCAAACTTTCCCTTAGTTTACGTTGATATTTGATGTTTCTTTAAATTTCTAGTCTCTATAAGCTCTCGAAAGTCATCATTTTCTTAATCTCTATATTTTACCGAGGTATTAATTTTATTCTCATTTGAATATTTGATATAATAACCAAATTACCATTTTTATACATTTTTTAGTTATGTATGATGCGTTGTTAATTCCTTAGATTTGTCATTTGTTATTGCTTTACTAACTACAATTGTCATGAATAAATTAAATGTCTTTGTTTATTTTTGTTTTAGACTTTTAGCAAGTTTCCTAGTGAATGACCAAATTAGACATTTAAATTTTAATATGAATTTTTTTATTCTCCTAAAATGGAATAAATGATAATATATGAGAACGGTTATATTGCTAGTTTCCCAAATTATATGGTTCTTTAATTAAATATCAATTTTAATCTAAGATTCTAAATTGTTTATTATTATAAAATGCAATAAATGCGAATAAATGAGAATGCTTTTACGCTGTGGGTTTTATTGTAGGCTTTAGAGTAATGTTTTTAATGATAATAAAGGAATTATGAAATTGAAATTAGTTTTTCCAAACATGTTAATTTCCTTGTGATATATGTCTATTTTCTATTACTAGTTTACTAATATTTTCATCACCAACATTGTCCAAATCTTTCTTAATAATTATCCATTACTATTAACGTCTTTATCACTAATTTGCAGGTCTTTTTACTAATACTTTGCTAAATCGATTAGGAAGAAATAAAGGTATAATTTAACTTTCATTTATTTGTAATGTGATATAACTAACTATATATTGTTGGTCCCAAGTCCGCAACAAGGGTGAACGAAGGATTTTTAAAATAAAAAATATTGAAGGAAAAAAATATAGGATAGAGTAAATATGAAGGGTCCAATAAATTAATTTTGCTTAGGGTCCCGAAATGCTTTGGAACGATCTTGATTTTTGTCTACGCCATGACGGATGTAGAAGGACGTCAAAAGACTAGAAAATAATCGAAGGGTTCGTAATAAAATTGTTATCGCATGATTGAATTAGTTTGACTAAGAAACAAATGGATTGGAAGCCAACTGGAAGAACAATCGGAAGAAGAAACAAAATTTGTTAAGTGGAGAATTTAGTACAGCGCTAAATGGTCCGGTAGTTATCAACCACCGACTACCAAAAACGGTCCGGGTGTTGAAAACTATTGAACAACAAAAACGGTTCAGTAGAAAGAAAATACCAAACAAGAAATTTTGTTTGGTAGTTCCCTTACCGAACCAATCTTTTATGGGGCATATAAGTTAATATGGAAAGCCCCTATTTTATAGGGAATACCTAACATATTTCCTCACAACTTCATATCTATAAATATCAAATGAACGAACGGTAATAGCAGACAAGTTTTAGAGCTCTACCACCACCGAATAGAAACTACCGAACATAGTTTCTACAGTTGTATTTTTCATTCTTTGAATCAATGGATCATTGTATTCTGCATCTACGCATTGTGCTCGAGAGTTATAAGGAAATGAGTGACAGTTCACAATGCATGTAGGCAATCTTCAACTGAACTACTATAAAATTTGTATGGTATTTATTTTCTACATTATTTATTTTGTATTATCTATTTTTGATCAGCTCTCTATAAAACATCACTTCACATATAACTAACAACTGTTGAATCCATCCAGTATCTACGGTTCTACATAATTCCTTGATGTTGTTTGCTCCTGTTTTGGAGTAGATAATACGTATGTCACGTACACTTGTAGGAAATTGTACTTGTGGATACGTGTTATGTGAAAAGAATAAAGAATATGCTTGGAGCCCGATTTAGTTACAATTTTGATATTTAGCCTGGGTACTTATATATTATTTCATGTATTTATATTAGAAATGACACAAGTTGCCCATGTGGGCGAGCAAGCATGATTATGTCAGGAGTAAGACATGCATTTAGAGAGAGCTTTAGTGTAATATGAGGATGTTTGGTACTCATGCTTGACACTAGAAATGAACCTTGTTTCTCTAGTCATCGGTTTGAGTTGATGCAATACAGGTGGGGCCAATGTCGATTTACTTTTGATCACTATTGACTATAAAGTGTTGTATAATGGAATGAATGCGGGTTACATATGAAGTGATACATGCAGAGTGTTATATGTCTAGTATACCAAAACAGAGACTAATCAATAATAAACTCGTCTCACAAGTTTACAAGTCAGATTTCCACTACTTTGGAATTCTGTATTAGCTATTTATAACAATAAGTATGTTGTAATTAATTACAACAACAAACTAACAACTATAGTAATAATAACTATAGCGATAAATCAAACATTACACTATTTAAAGAAAAAGCACAACGTAGAAACGAAAATGATATATATATATATATATATCAACTAGAAATCTAACCGGTTGAAGAAGGAAATTTTGTCTGAGGCTTGTCGTAACAATTTCCTTAAGACTTTATTCAAAGTCTCCCAAGATACAACAGACGTAAGCTGCTCAAGATCGTGATGTGTATGATCTTCTGTGTGATAGGACTGATTATGATTTTAAGAAATGAAGATAAAGAAGAGATAACTCGGTTTGAAAATTAAGTGAGAAAAGTGATCAGGTTTTCTCCTTATTTATAGCCGAATTCCCAATGGCTACACCTGTTGAGAAAAGTAGCATCCCTTCATTTACAACGCCAAAAAGTGTTACTGTTCCCAACATGCACTTCCTTTCATTTGCAACGCCAAAAACTATTGCTGTTTGTAACAGCCGCGTCCGTTCGTTTGCAACGGTTCAAAACTATTGTTGTTTGCAACAGCCGCGTCCGTTCGTTTGCAACGGTTCAGAACTGTTGTTGTTTGCAACAGTCGCGTCCGTTCGTTTGCAACAGTTCAGAACTGTTGCTGTTCGTTATAACGGTCATCTAAAATCGTGTCTCTTCATCAGTTTGCAACGGTCGCAACCGTTGGAAAATCCGTATCTATTTAAACACACTTCTATTTTAAAATCAGTCCATTTTTTAGGTAGCAAAAATATATGACACAGCCTAATCTTATTGGACCCGCACCCGGCCCGGTTCGGTTGGTCGGACGAGCGGCGGCGGCGCACGCGCGTGTGTTAGTCCATGGCTATATAGGTCCTCCCCCTCGCACAAAATTACCTGACTCTAAGGGACAATATATGGATTGAGAGTACACTATATAAACAAGAAAATGGACTTATTTTTGGCGATGTGGGATATATCTCATTCACTATTTTTGAGAGTTCTAACAATCCCCTACATGAATGACGATATATGTCTCCCCCACACAAAGTGTAATATCACACAGTTCATATGAAAATAATGCTATATCAAGGATAAGTAGATATTTAAACCCATTCCCCATACAAAGTGTAATATCATCGTATAAGATTACTATTGTTGGTTTTTGCTTTTAAACCCATTCCCCTCGATGCGCATTTAATTTTCCCTCTTGATAAACCTTTAGTAAATGGATCCGCTAGGTTATCATTTGTTCGCACATAATCTATGGAAATAGTTCCATTTGAGAGTAACTGCCTAACTGTGTTATGGCGTCGACGAATGTGTCGTGACTTTCCATTATACACAAAGTTTTGTGCTCTGCTTAATGCTGCTGGGTTATCACAGTGTATGCATATGGTCGGCACAGGTTTAGGCCAACACGGAATATCTTCTAAAAAGTGACGAAGCTATTCTGCTTCTTCTCCTTCTTTATCTAAAGCGATGAACTCCGATTCCATAGTGGATCGAGCTATGCATGTTTGTTTAGTAGATTTCCATGACACTGCTGCCCCTGCTAAGGTAAAGACATAACCACTCGTTGATTTTGATTCCTCTAAATCAGCAATCCAGTTTGTATTACTATATCCTTATAAGACGGCGGGATATTTTCCATAATTTAAGGAATGGTTTGTGGTATTTTTTAAATATCCAAGCACTCTCATTAGTGCTTTCCAGTGTTCCTTCCCTGGGTTGCTTGTATACCTGCTTAATCGACTTACTACATAACCTATATCTGGTCTTGTGCAATTCATGAGATACATGAGACATCCTATTACACGAGAGTATTCCAGTTGCATTACACTTTCATTAGTGTTTTTATGCAGTACTTCCGATGGATTATACGGCGTTCGTACTCCTTTAATTCCAAAATTTTGAAATTTTTCAATCACTTTTTCTACATAATGTGACTGAGATAATTCAATTCCATTAGGTGTTCTTATTATTTTGATTCCCAAAATAACATCTGCAACTCCTAAGTCTTTCATATCGAAATTGTTGATTAACATCTGCTTAGTGGTCTCTATTACCTTAGTATTTGGACCGAAGATTAGCATATCGTCTACGTATAGACAATTCATCACGTATGATTGTCCAATTTGTTTGTAATAAACACATTTATCACGTTCATTTATACAAAACCATTTTTCATCATGACACTATCAAATTTTGCGTACCATTGTTTTGGAGCTTTTTTTAGTCCGTATAATGATTTGACTAATCTACATACTTTGTTTTCATTCTCTTTGGATATAAAACCCTCAGGTTGCTCCATGTAAATCTTCTCATCGAGATTTCCATTTAAGAATGTCGTCGTTATATCCATTTGATGAATCTGTAGATTATAGATGGATGCAATTGCAATTAACATTCTTATAGAGGTTATTTGTGTTACTGGTGAATAGGTATCGAAGAAGTCTTCACCTTCTTTTTGACGATATCCTTTCGCAAACAATCTTGCTTTGTATTTGTCGTTGGAGCCATCTGGTTTCATCTTCTTTTTGAAGGTCCATTTACAACCAATTGGTTTTATTCCAGGTGGAAGATCAACTATTTCCTAAGTTTTATTACTCAGAATTGAATCAATTTCACTTTGGATTGCTTCTTTCCAACATGAGGATTCAGAAGATGACATTGCTTCCTTGTACGTTTGAGGTTCGTGTTATAACATATATGTTAAAAATTCCGAACCAAATGTCTTGGAAGTTCTTGCCCTTACGCTTCTTCTTGGTTCAACTTCCTTAGTTTCACGATGAGTTTCATCTTCATGAGATTTACTCAATTCTTCTCTTGTCCTTTTGGGGACATTATTTCCTTCATTTCTTTTGTGCGGAAACACATCTTCAAAGATTGAGGCGTCTCTTGATTCCATGATTGTATTTACATGAATATAAGTTATAACAGACTTGAATACCAAAAATCTGTAGGCACTACTATTTTGGGCTGGCCCTAAATAGTAACAATCTACTATTTTTGGTCCAAGTTTGACTTTCTTGGGAGGCGGAACTGGAACTTTTGCCAAGCACCCCCACACTTTGAGGTATTTAAAACTTGGTATGTGTCCTTTCCATAACTCATATGGAATTGTTCATGTTTTATTGTGAGGAACCTTGTTTAATATGTGATTAGACATATTTAAGGCTTCCCCCCATAAGTTCGTCGGTAGGCCAGAAGTTAAGAGCGTCCCATTAATCACATCTTTTTCTCTAGTTTGTCCGTCTTTAGGCTTTGGTTCATCCTCCTCCATGCACTTCTGCAGCCCTAGCGTGGTGAGATGAAATAGCATTTGATTTTGCCATGTTATGAAGTCATCACCATCTCCTTTGAACGGATCAGGCTTGTTGTGAGTAGTAGCCTTTGTTGATAGTTCAACTGTTGTCATCTCTGTTTTAGTGAAAACAAGAAATTCTTAAGATGTTATACGTCTAGTATACCAAAACAGAGACTAATCAATAATAAACTCGTCTCACAAGTTTACAAGTCAGATTTCCACTACTTTGGAATTCTGTATTAGCTATTTATAACAATAAGTATGTTGTAATTAATTACAACAACAAACAAACAACTATAGTAATAATAACTATAGCGATAAATCAAACGTTATACTATTTAAAGAAATAGCACAACGTAGAAATGAAAATGATATATATATATATATATATAAATCAACTAGAAATCTAACCGGTTGAAGAAGGAAATTTCGTTTGAGGTTTGTCGTAACAATTTCCTTAAGACTTTATTCAAAGTATCCCAAGTTACAACAGACGTAAGCTACTCGAGATTGTGATGCATATGATCTTCTGTGTGATAGGACTGATTATGATTTTAAGAAATGAAGATAAATAAGAGATAACTCGGTTTGAAAATTAAGTGAGAAAAGTGATCAGGTTACCTCCTTATTTATAGCCGAATTCCCAATGGCTACACCCGTTGAGAAAAGTAGCATCCCTTCATTTGCAACTCCAAAAAGTGCTACTGTTCCCAACAGGAACTTCCTTTCATTTGCAATGCCAAAAACTGTTGTTGTTTGAAACAGCCGCGTCCATTCGTTTGCAACGGTTCAGAACTGTTGCTGTTTGCAACAGCCGCGTCTGTTCGTTTGCAACGGTTCAGAACTGTTGCTGTTCGTTGTAGCGGTCATCTGAAATCATGTCTCTTCATCAGTTTGCAACGGTCACAACCGTTGGAAAATCCGTATCTATTTAAACACACTTCTGTTTTAAAATCAGTCCATTTTTAGGTAGCAAAAATATATGACACATCCAAATCTTATTGGACCCGCACCCGGCCCGGTCGGTCGGACGGGTGGGCGGCGGCGCGCGCGTGTGTGTTATTCCATGGCCATATAGGTCCTCCCCCTCGCACAAAATTACCTGACCCTAAGGGGCAATATAAGGATTGAGAGTACACTATATAAACAAGAAAATGGACTTATTTTTGGCGATGTGGGATATATCTCATTCACTATTTTTGAGAATTCTAACAATCCCCCGCATGAATGACGATATATGTCTCCCCCACACAAAGTGTAATATCACACAGTTCATATGAAAATAATGCTATATCGAGGATAAGTAGATATTTCACTTTGAACTTTCCCTAGTTAAAACTTATCGGATATACTTGGCTAATCGGTGAATTATTTCATCTTAAACCGTCAGCCGTTATTGTATAATAAGAAAATAAGCTTTAAAAAGCATTATTTCCCTTCACATCCAATCTCTTGGTTGTGTTAATTTTGGTCCTGAACAATTTTTGGTTCTGCGAGTGTTTATAGAGAATAAAAGCCTTTAAAATTCTCATAGAGCCGACCCAGCTCACACTAACATAGGTGATCACAACCATTAAGAGTATCCTACATATACACCACTTGTTATTTTCAAGATATGGTCGTCATTAAAAAACATAGTTTTATCTTTTTAATACTTATGTAGGCATGCAGTTTGTATTACTATATCCTTATAAGATGGCGGGATATTTTCCATAATTTAAGGAATAGTTTGTGGTATTTTTTAAATATCCAAGCACTCTCATTAGTGCTTTCCAGTGTTCCTTCCCTGGGTTGCTTGTATACCTGCTTAATCGACTTACTGCACAAGCTATATCTGGTCTTGTGCAATTCATGAGATACATGAGACATCCTATTACACGAGAGTATTCCAGTTGCATTACACTTTCATTAGTGTTTTTATGCAGTACTTTCGATGGATTATACGGCGTTCGTACTCCTTTAATTCCAAAATTTTGAAAATTTTCAATCACTTTTTCTACATAATGTGACTGAGATAATTCATTTCCATTAGGTGTTCTTATTATTTTGATTCCCAAAATAACATCTGCAACTCCTAAGTCTTTCATATCGAAATTGTTGATTAATATCTGCTTAGTGGTCTCTATTACCTTAGTATTTGGACCGAAGATTAGCATATCGTCTACGTATAGATAAATCATCGCGTATGATTATCCAATTTGTTTGTAATAAACACATTTATCACATTCATTTAAACGAAAATCATTTTTCATCATGACACTATCAAATTTTGTGTGCCATTGCTTTGGAGCTTGTTTTAGTCCGTATGATGATTTGACTAATCTACATACTTTGTTTTCATTCCCTTTGGATGTAAAACCCTCAGGTTGCTCCATGTAAATCTCCTCATCGAGATTTCCATTTAAGAATGTCGTCTTTACATCCATTTGATGAATCTGTAGATTATAGATGGATGCAATTGCAATTAACATTCTTATAGAGGTTTTTCGTGTTACTGGTGAATAGGTATCGAAGAAGTCTACACCTTCTTTTTGACGATATCCTTTGGCTACCAATCTTGCTTTGTATTTTTCGATGGAGCCATCTGGTTTCATCTTCTTTTTGAAGATCCAGTTACAACCAATTGGTTTTATTCCAGGTGGAAGATCAACTATTTCCCAAGTTTTATTACTTAGAATTGAATCAATTTCACTTTGGATTGCTTCTTTCCAACATGAGGATTCAGAAGATGACATTGCTTCCTTATACGTTTGAGGTTCGTGTTTTAACATACATGTTAAATTCCGAACCAAATGTCTTGAAAGTTCTTGCCCTTACGCTTCTTCTTGGTTCAACTTCCTCAGTTTCACGATGAGGTTCATCTTCATCTGATTTACTCAATTCTTCTCTTGTCCTTTTGGGGACATTATTTCCTTCATTTCTTTTGTGCGGAAACACATCTTCAAAGAAAGAGGCGTCTCTTGATTCCATGATTGTATTTACATGAATATAAGTTATATCAGACTTGAATACCAAAAATCTGTAGGCACTACTATTTTGGGCTGGCCCTAAATAGTAACAATCTACTATTTTTGGTCCAAGTTTGACTTTCTTGGGAGTCGGAACTGGAACTTTTGCCAAGCACCCCCACACTTTGAGGTATTTAAAACTTGGTATGTGTCCTTTCCATAACTCATATGGAATTGTTCCTATTTTATTGTGAGGAACCTTGTTTAATATGCGATTAGATATATTTAAGGCTTCCCTTCATAAGTTCGTCGGTAGGCCAGAAGTTAAGAGCATCGCATTAATCACACCTTTTTCTCTAGTTTGTCCGTCTTTTGGCTTTGGTTTATCCTCCTCGATGCACTTCTGCAGCCCTAGCATGGTGAGATGAAACAGCATTTGATTTTGCCATGTTATGAAGTCATCACCATCTCCTTTGAACGGATCAGGCCTGTTGTGAGTAGTAGCATTTGTTGATAGTTCAACTGTTGCCATCTCTGTTATAGTGAAAACAGGAAAGTTTTAAGATGTTATATGTCTAGACTAGTCTAGTATACCAAAACAGAGACTAATCAATAATAAACTCGCCTCACAAGTTTACAAGTCAGATTTCCACTACTTTGGAATTCTGTATTAGCTACTTATAACAATAAGTATGTTGTAATTGATTACAACAACAAACTAACAACTATAGTAATAATAGCTATAGCGATAAATCAAACGTTATACTACTTAAAGAAATAGCACAACGTAGAAACGAAAATGATATATATATATATAACTATATAAATCAACTAGAAATCTAACCGGTTGAAGAAGGAAATTTCGTCTGAGGCTTGTCGTAATAATTTCTTTAAGACTTTATTTAAAGTCTCCCAAGATACAATAGAAGTAAGCTGCTCGAGATCGTGATGTGTATGATCTTCTGTGTGATAGGACTGATTATGATTTTAAGAAATGAAGATAAAGAAGAGATAACTCGGTTTGAAATTTAAGTGAGAAAAGTGATCAGGTTTCCTCCTTATTTATAGCCGAATTCCCAATGGCTACACCCGTTGAGAAAGTAGCATCCCTTCATTTGCAACGCCAAAAAGTGTTACTGTTCCCAACATGCTCTTAATTTCATTTGCAACATAAAAAACTGTTGTTGTTTGCAACAGCCGCGTCCGTTCGTTTGCAACGGTTCAGAACTGTTGCTGTTCGTTGTAACGGTCATCTGAAATCGTGTCTCTTCATCAGTTTGCAACGGTCACAACCGTTGGAAAATCTATATCTATTTAAACAGACTTCTGTTTTAAAATCAGTCCATTTTTTAGGTAGCAAAAATATATGACATAGTCCAATCTTATTGGACCCGCCCCCATCACAGTTCGGTCGGTCGGACGGGCGGGCGGAGGCGCGCGCGCGTGTGTTAGTCCATGGCCATATAGGTCCTCCCCCTTGCACAAAATTACCTGACCCTAAGGGCCAATATAGGGATTGAGAGTACACTATATAAACAAGAAAATGGACTTATTTTTGGCGATGTGGGATATATCTCATTCACTATTTTTGAGAATTCTAACAATCCCCCACATGAATGACGATATATGTCTCCCCCACACAAAGTGTAATATCACACAGTTTATATGAAAATAATGCTATATCGAGGATAAGTAGGTATTTCAATTTGAACTTTCCCTAGTAAAAACTTATCGGATATACTTGGCTAATCGGTAAATTATTTCATTTCGAACCATCAACCGTTATTGTATAACCAAACAATAAGCTTTACAAAGCATTATTTCCCTTCACATCCAATCTCTTAGTTGTGTTCATTTTGGTCCTGAACAATTTTTGGTTCTGCGAGTATTTATAGAGAATAAAAGCCTTTAATATTCTCATAGAGCCGACCTAGCACACACTAACATAGGTGATCACAACCATTAAGAGTATCCTACATCATTAAATAACATAGTTTTATCCTTTTAATACTTCTGTAGACATGCATTTATATTGTGCACCATAGGAATGGAGTAGGACTAAGTCCAAACAAATGCATTACATATTGAGTTATTCTGAACTGGTTTGCCTATTGATCCTAGTCTGTGGGATCTCCAGTCGCTAGGATAGGTTTCCGTATAAGATTACACTTGTTGGTTTAGGCTTTTAAACCCATTCTCCTCGATGCGCAGTTAATTTTCTCTCTTGATAAACCTTTAGTAAATGGATCCGCTAGGTTATCATTTGTTCGCACATAATCTATGGAAATAGTTCCATTTGAGAGTAACCGCCTAACTGTGTTATGTCGTCGACGAATGTGTCGTGACTTTCCATTATACATAAAGTTTTGCGCTATGCTTAATGCTGCTTGGTTATCACAGTGTATGCATATGGCCGACACAGGTTTAGGCCAAAACGGAACATCTTCTAAAAAGTGACGAAGCCATTCTGCTTCTTCTCCTTCTTTATCTAAAGCGATGAACTCCGATTCCATAGTGGATCGAGCTATGCATGTTTGTTTAGTAGATTTCCATGACACTGCTGCCCCTACTAAGGTAAAGACACAACCAGACAATAAGCTTTACAAAGCATTATTTCCCTTCACATCCAATCTCTTGGTTGTGTTCATTTTGGTCCTGAACAATTTTTGGTTCCGCGAGTGTTTATAGAGAATAAAAGCCTTTAATATTCTCATTGAGCCGACCCATCTCACACTAACATAGGTGATCACAACCATTAAGAGTATCCTACATATACCCCACTTGTTATTTTCAAGATATGGTCATCATTAAAAAACATAGTTTTATCCTTTTAATACTTCTGTAGGCATGCATTTATATTGTGCACCATAGGAATGGAATAGGACTAAGTCCAAACAAATGCATTACGTCTTAAGTTATTCAGAACTGATTTGCCTATTGATCCTAGTCCGTGGGATCTCCAGTCGCTAGGATAGGTTTCCGTATAAGATAACCCTTGTTGGTTTACGCTTTTAAACCCATTACCCTCGATGCGCAGTTAATTTTCTCTCTTGATAAACCTTTAGTAAATGGATCCGCTAAGTTATCTTTTATTCGCACATAATCTATGGAAATAGTTCCATTTGAGAGTAATTGCCTAACTGTGTTATGGCGTCGATGAATGTGTCGTGAATTTCCATTATACATAAAGTTTTGTGCTCTGCTTAATGCTGCTTGGTTATCACAGTGTATGCATATGGCCGGCACAGGTTTAGGCCAAAACGGAATATCTTTTAAAAAGTGACGAAGCCATTCTGCTTCTTCTCCTGCTTTATCTAAAGCGATGAACTCTGATTCCATAAGGGATCGAGCTATGCATGTTTGTTTAGTAGATTTTCATGACAGTGCTGCCCCTACTAAGGTAAAGACACAACCACTCGTTGATTTTGATTCCTCTGAATCAGCAATCCAGTTTGCATCACTATATCCTTCTAAGACGACAGGATATTTTCCATAATTTAAGGAATAGTTTGTGTTATTTTTTAAATATCCAAACACTCTCATTAATTAGTGCTTTCCAGTGTTCCTTCCCTGGGTTGCTTGTATAACTGCTTAATCGACTTACTGCATAAGCTATATCCGGTCTTGTGTAATTCATGAGATACATGAGATACATGAGACATCCTATTACATGAGAGTATTCCAGTTGCATTACACTTTCATTAGTGTTTTAATCCAGTACTTCCGATGGATTATACGACGTTCGTACTCCTTTAATTCCAAAATTTTGAATTTTTTCAATCACTTTTTCAACATAATGTGACTGAGATAATTCAATTCCATTAGGTGTTCTTATTATTTTGATTCCCAAAATGACATTTGCAACTCCTAAGTCTTTCATATCGAAATTGTTGATTAACATCTGCTTAGTGGTCTCTATTACCTTAGTATTTGGACCGAAGATTAGCATATCGTCTACGTATAGACAAATCATCACGTAAGATTGTCCAATTTGTTTGTACTAAACACATTTATCATATTCATTTATACGAAAACCATTTTTCATCATGACACTATCAAATTTTGCGTGCCATTGTTTTGGAGCTTGTTTTAGTCCGTATAATGATTTGACTAATCTACATATTTTGTTTTCATTCCCTTTGGATATAAAACCCTCAGGTTGCTCCATGTAAATCTCCTCATCTAGATTTCCATTTAAGAATGTCGTCTCTACATCCATTTGATGAATCTGTAGATTATAGATGGATGAAATTGCAATTAACATTCTTATAGAGGTTATTCGTGTTACTGGTGAATAGGTATCGAAGAAATCTACACCTTCTTTTTGATGATATCCTTTGGCTACCAATCTTGCTTTGTATTTGTCGATGGAGCCATCTGGTTTCATCTTCTTTTTGAAGATCCATTTACAACTAATTTGTTTTATTTCAGGTGGAAGATCAACTATTTCCCAAGTTTTATTACTCAGAATTGAATCAATTTCACTTTGTATTGCTTCTTTCCAACATGAGGATTCGGAAGATGACATTGCTTCCTTGTACGTTTGAGGTTCGTGTTCTAACATATATGTTAAAAATTCCCAACCAAATGTCTTGGAAGTTCTTGCCCTTACGCTTCTTCTTGGTTCAACTTCCTCAGTTTCACGATGAGTTTCATCTTCATGTGATTTACTCAATTCTTCTCTTGTCCTTTTAGGGACATTATTTCCTTCATTTCTTTTGTGCGGAAACACTTCTTCAAAGAATGATGCATCTCTTCATTCCATGATTGAATTTACATGAATATAAGTTATATTAGACTTGAATACCAAAAATCTATAGGCACTACTATTTTGGGCTGGCCCTAAATAGTAACAATCTACTGTTTTTGGTCCAAGTTTGACTTTCTTGGGAGGCGGAACTGGAACTTTTGCCAAGCACCCCCACACTTTGAGGTATTTAAAACTTGGTATGTGTCCTTTCCATAACTCATATGGAATTGTTCATGTTTTATTGTGAGGAACCTTGTTTAATATGTGATTAGACATATTTAAGGCTTCCCCCATAAGTTCGTCGGTAGGCCAGAAGTTAAGAGCATCGCATCTTTTTCTCTAGTTTGCCCGTCTTTAGGCTTTGGTTCATCCTCCTCGATGCACTTCTGCAGCCCTAGCATGGTGAGATGAAACAGCATTTGATTTTGCCATGTTATGAAGTCATCACCATCTCCTTTGAACGGATCAGGCTTGTTGTGAGTAGTAGCCTTTGTTGATAGTTCAACTGTTGACATCTCTGTTTTAGTGAAAACAGGAAAGTCTTAAGATGTTATACGTCTAGTATAGCAAAACAGAGACTAATCAATAATAAACTCGTCTCACAAGTTTACAAGTCAGATTTCCACTACTTTGGAATTCTGTATTAGCTATTTATAACAATAAGTATGTTGTAATTGATTACAACAACAAACTAACAACTATAGTAATAATAACTATAGCGATAAATCAAACGTTATACTATTTAAAGAAATAGCACAACGTAGAAACGAAAATGATATATATATATATATAAATCAACTAGAAATCTAACCGGTTGAAGAAAGAAATTTCGTCTGAGGCTTGTCGTAACAATTTGCTTAAGACTTTATTCAAAGTCTCCCAAGGTACAACAGACGTAAGCTGCTCGAGATCGTGATGTGTATGATCTTCTGTGTGATAGGACTGATTATGATAATAAGAAATGAAGATAAAGAAGAGATAACTCGGTTTGAAAATTAAGTGAGAGAAGTGATCTGGTTTCCTCCTTATTTATAGTCGAATTCCCAATGGCTACACCCGTTGAGAAAAGTAGGATCCCTTTATTTGCAACGCCAAAATGTGTTACTGTTCCCAACAAGCACTTCCTTTCATTTGCAACGCCAAAAACTGTTGCTGTTTGCAACAGCCGCGTCCGTTCGTTTGCAACGGTTCAGAACTGTTGATGTTTGCAACAGCTGTGTCCGTTCGTTTGCAACGGTTCAGAACTGTTGCTGTTCGTTGTAACGGTCATCTGAAATCGTATCTCTTCATTAGTTTGCAACGGTCACAACCGTTGGAAAATCCGTATCTATTTAAACACACTTCTATTTTAAAATCAGTCCATTTTTTAGGTAGCAAAAATATATGACACAGCCCAATCTTATTGGACCCGCACCCGGCCCGGTCCGGTTCGGTCGGGCAAGCGGCGGCGCGCGCGCGTGTGTTAGTCCATGGCCATATAGGTCCTCCCCCTCGTACAAAATTACCTGACCCTAAGGGCCAATATAGGGATTGAGAGTACACTATATAAACAAGAAAATGAACTTATTTTTGGCGACGTGGGATATATCTCATTCACTATTTTTGAGAATTCTAACAATCCCCCACATGAATGACGATATATGTCTCCCCCACACAAAGTGTAATATCACACAGTTTATATGAAAATAATGCTATATCGAGGATAAGTAGATATTTCACTTTGAACTTTCCCTAGTTAAAACTTATCGGATATACTAGGCTAATCGGTGAATTATTTCATCTTGAACCGTCAGTCGTTATTGTATAACTAGAGAATAAGCTTTACAAAGCATTATTTCCCTTCACATCTAATCTCTTGGTTGTGTTCATTTTGGTCCTGAACAATTTTTGGTTCCGCGAGTGTTTATAGAGAATAAAAGCATTTAATATTCTCATAGAGCCGTCCCAGCTCACACTAACATAGGTGATCACAACCATTAAGAGTATCCTACATATATCCCCACTTGTTATTTTCAAGGTATGGTCATCATTAAAAAACATAGTTTTATCCTTTTAATACTTCTGTAGGCATGCATTTATATTGTGAACCATAGGAATGGAGTAGGACTAAGTCCAAACAAATGCATTACGTCTTGAGTTATTCAGAACTGGTTTGCCTATTGATCCTAGTCCGTGGGATCTCCAGTCGCTAGGATAGGTTTCCGTATAAGATAACTCTTGTTGGTTTAGGCTTTTAAACCCATCCCCTAGATGCGCAGTTAATTTTCTCTCTTGATAAACCTTTAGTAAATGGATCCGCTAGGTTATCATTTGTTCGCACATAATCTATGGAAATAGTTCCATTTGAGAGTAACCGCCTAACTGTGTTATGTCGTCGACGAATGTGTCGTGACTTTCCATTATACATAAAGTTTTGCGCTCTGCTTAATGCTGCTTGGTTATCACAGTGTATGCATATGGCCGACACAGGTTTAGGCCAAAACGGAATATCTTCTAAAAAGTGACGAAGCCATTCTGCTTCTTTTCCTGCTTTATCTAAAGCGATGAACTCCGATTCCATAGTGGATCGAGCTATGCATGTTTGTTTAGTAGATTTCCATGACACTGCTGCCCCTACTAAGGTAAAGACACAACCACTCGTTGATTTTGATTCTTCTGAATCAGCAATCCAGTTTGCATCACTATATCCTTCTAAGATGGCAGGATATTTTCCATAATTTAAGGAATAGTTTGTGGTATTTTTTAAATATCCAAGCACTCTCATTAATTAGTGCTTTCCAGTGTTCCTTCCTTGGGTTGCTTGTATACCTGCTTAATCGACTTACTGCATAAGCTATATCCGGTCTTGTGCAATTCATGAGATACATGAGACATCCTATTACATGAGAGTGTTCCAGTTGCATTACACTTTCATTAGTGTTTTTATGCAGTACTTCCTATGGATTATACGGCGTTCGTACTCCTTTAATTTCAAAATTTTGAAATTTTGAAATCACTTTTTCTACATAATGTGACTGAGATAATTCAATTCCATTAGGTGTCTTTATTATTTTGATTCCCAAAATGACATCTGCAACTCCTAAGTCTTTCATATCGAAATTGTTGATTAACATCTGCTTAGTGGTCTCTATTACCTTAGTATTTGGACCGAAGATTAGCATATCGTTTACGTATAGACAAATAATCACGTGTGATTGTCCAATTTGTTTGTAATAAACACATTTATCATATTCATTTATACGAAAACCATTTTTCATCATGACACTATCAAATTTTGCGTGTCATTGTTTTGGAGCTTGTTTTAGTTCGTATAATGATTTGACTAATCTACATACTTTGTTTTCATTCCCTTTGGATATAAAACCCTCAGGTTGCTCCATGTAAATCTCCTCTTCTAGATTTCCATTTAAGAATGCCGTCTTTACATCCATTTGATGAATCTGTAGATTATAGATGGATGCAATTGCAATTAACATTCTTATAGAGGTTATTCGTGTTACTGGTGAATAGGTATCTAAGAAGTCTACACCTTCTTTTTGACGTTATCCTTTGGCTACCAATCTTGCTTTGTATTTGTCGATGGAGCCATCTTGTTTCATCTTCTTTTTGAAGATCCATTTACAACCAATTGGTTTTATTCTAGGTGGAAGATCAACTATTTCCCAAGTTTTATTACTCAGAATTGAATCAATTTCACTTTGGATTGCTTCTTTCCAACATGAGGATTCAGAAGATGACATTGCTTCCTTGTACGTTTGAGGTTCGTGTTCTAACATATATGTTAAAAATTCTGAACCAAATGTCTTGGAAGTTCTTGCCCTTATGCTTCTTCTTGGTTCAACTTCCTCAGTTTCACGATGTTTCATCTTCATGTGATTTACTCAATTCTTCTCTTGTCCTTTTGGGGACATTATTTCCTTCATTTCTTTTGTGCGGAAACACATCTTCAAGGAATGAGGCATCTCTTCATTCCATGATTGTATTTACATAAATATAAGTTATATCAGACTTGAATACCAAAAATCTATAGGCACTACTATTTTGGGCTGACCCTAAATAGTAACAATCTACTGTTTTTGGTCCAAGTTTGACTTTCTTGGGAGGCGGAACTAGAACTTTTGCCAAGCACCCCCATACTTTGAGGTATTTAAAACTTGGTATGTGTCCTTTCCATAACTCATATGGAATTGTTCCTGTTTTATTGTGAGGAACCTTGTTTAATATGTGATTAGACATATTTAAGGCTTCCCCCATAAGTTCGTCGGTAGGCCAGAAGTTAAGAGCATCACATTAATCGCATCCTTTTCTCTAGTTTGTCCGTCTTTAGGCTTTGGTTCATCCTCCTCGATGCACTTCTGCAGCCCTAGCGTGGTGAGATAAAACAACATTTGATTTTGCCATGTTATGAAGTCATCACCGTCTCCTTTGAACGGATCAGGCCTGTTGTGAGTAGTAGCCTTTGTTGATAGTTCAACTGTTGCCATCTCTGTTTTAGTGAAAACATGAAAGTCTTAAGATGTTATACGTCTAGTATACCAAAACAGAGACTAATCAATAATAAACTCGTCTCACAAGTTTACAAGTCAGATTTCACTACTTTGGAATTCTGTATTAGCTATTTATAACAATAAGTATGTTGTAATTAATTACAACAACAAACTAACAACTATAGTAATAATAACTATAGCGATAAATCAAACGTTATACTATTTAAAGAAATAGCACAACGTAGAAATGAAAATGATATATATATATATATATATAAATCAACTAGAAATCTAACCGGTTGAAGAAGGAAATTTCGTTTGAGGCTTGTCGTAACAATTTCCTTAAGACTTTATTCAAAGTCTCCCAAGATACAACAGACGTAAGCTGCTCGAGATCGTGATGTGTATGATCTTCTGTGTGATAGGACTGATTATGATTTTAAGAAATGAAGATAAAGATGAGATAACTTGTTGAGAAAAGTAGCATCCCTTCATTTGCAACGCCAAAAAGTGTTACTGTTCCCAACAGCCGCGTCCGTTCGTTCGCAGCGGTTGCTGTTCGTTGTAACGGTCATCTGAAATCAGTCTCTCTTCATCAGTTTGCAACGGTCACAACCGCACCCGCACCCGGTTCGATCGGACGGACGGCGGCGCGCGTGTTAAGTCTATAGCCATATAGGTCCTCCCACTCGCACAAAATTAACTGATCCTAATGACCAATATAGGGATTGAGAGTACACTATATAAACAAAAAAATGGACTTATTTTTGACGATGTGGGATATATCTCATTCACTATTTTTGAGAATTCTAACTCAGAGTCAAGTATAGTTTCGAGTGGTGGGGAGATAATAGATTCGTGTTGGGTAGATGTGCAATTAGGAATGGCAATGGGGCGGGTTGGGGCGGGTTTCCTGTGCCCCAGACCCGCCCCGGGTTTTTTAGACCCCGCCCCAGACCCGCCCCGGGTTTTTTAGACCCCGCCCCAGACCCGCCCCGTAGACCCGGTACGGGTCCGAAATTTTGCCCCGAACCCGAAACCCATACGGGTCAGGGTAGACCCGCCCCGCCCCGAGGCCCGATAAAGTTTTTTTTATCGATCCAAAATTGTATACTAATGTACATATATTTATATTTGTTGTTACTAAATGATACATTAAATGAAAATAACAATGTATTTCCAATGATAAGGGAAAATAAAAATATGATGTACCAAATAGTTCAAAAAAATATGCATATGTTATTGTATAATATCAATGATGCAGCTTAATACTATAAAATTTTATAGCTTATTGATTGGAACATTATAATATCCAAGTTAAAATCACACACATAAATACATGTGTGTGTATTAACAAACCATCATTATAATACTAAACCGATTTTATGAGATCTCAGTAGTGCGGGTCGAGTTGGGGCGGGTCAGCCAAGCCCCGACCCGACCCTAGACCCGGAGCCCCCAAAAACGGGTCACGGGTCTACCCGCCCCAATGATCCAATGGGACGGGTCTAGACGGGCCAAAACAGGGACGGGTCAACCGAGTTTGGACCCTAGACCCGCCCCATTGCCATCCCTATGTGCAATGTGTCCACCAATTATGAGGCTTGGTCATGAGTTATGAGTCAATACTCCCGTGATGTGATGGGTGTTGATTTGTTTACAGGATCAACTATCAAAGTCCAATCTAGCTTCCTAGCAATTGAGTTCTATTACATATGAGTGAATGCCCTTACATGCTAAGGAGGAGGCATTGGGGAGCAGCTCACACATGTTGCTTGGAATTACACAATCGAGCAACATCCTACCATGACAATTCTGATCGCGAGGAGGAGGATTGAGGGAAGAACGTTTGAATTTCCTTGTGATGTGTCACTTTAGTGTTTGAAATAAAGTTGGTATCGTCAAGTAGGTAGTTTGAGCTTCAGTTGAATGTGAATTAGACTGTGCAACGGTACCGGTAGCTATAACTGTGGTGAATGCTAAAGAAGAAAAGCTTCGTCTTTTGTGCAATTTGTATGGCATGCTGCATGCACCCTCTTTCCCTATACAAACACAAGTTTCAGCTGGGGAACTCCTTATCCAAAAATGCAACTCCAAACCCAGCTGCTCCCAAATCAATTCCTAGCTTCCCTTCCCAAACCCTCTTTAAATTATCCCCAAATCCAAACCCAAAACCCTAGTCAAATCTCTTCAATTTCGTGCAAATCATTTGACAAATCTCACCCCAACAATAGAATCAAAGCTCAGTCCAAGAAGAAAGAAAATGTCTGGAGCGTCGACAACGAAATCGCAGCTAAAGATACGTCCACCAAGAAGAAGATTAACAGCTACAAAGATAGAAGGAAGAGAGGAAGGAGAGTGGTTAAAAAGAAGAAGAAGGATGGATTGGTAATGGCTTCTGCTGCTATGTTAATGGAGGTCGACACCGTGCTTCAGACTCAGGTGATTTTTGTTGTTGCTAGAGTTATCTAATATAATTGTTTGTATATGTACCGTTATTTTCAACTTTGTGGAGGGAGCTTACGGAATTCTTTATAGGTTGGAATTGGTCCATGCTATATGGGGATGGAAATGCATAATATGACAAGATATCATGTTCAGATGTTTGATATCTTATGAATTCGTTACCAATATCAAATATATCGTTTGTTTGATGCTCCTTATGTTGTTTGGTCAAAATATGCACCTTCCTACTCAACATGCTAGAAAATGGTGACATTTTGTTTTAGGATTACATGATGATTAATATGTGGATATCTGTTTTATAGGAACCTGTTATAAAACCAGCATGGAATACTTTTGCTAGTAGTTTGAGTGGAATCTGGAAAGGTGTTGGAGCAGTGTTTTCACCATTCACTGCTGAAATGGAGCCAATTGGTGTTGGAAGCAAGAATGAAAATCTATATGACTGTTACACTCTCTCCCGTATAGAGTGGTCACAATATGACGGTCAATTTCCAAAAATTACAAGGAAAACAAATTGGGTCACACTGAATCCTTTTGGTGAAAAACTGGAACATGTGAATGGAAAGTCGGATGTTATTACAGTCAACCAAGATAAAGTTTTACCTTATGGCTCTTTTGACTTTGAAAAGAGTGAAGTGCTGGAAGAAGATTCAATGAGCGCAGAGCCGGGCCTTGTTTTCTTTGAGGTATGTGATCCTTTTTTTTTCAACACCGAATCTGAAGTAAAGTCCACGTGAATCTGATGATTCTGATTAGTTACAAAACTTTCTAATCAGGTTCCTAAAGCATATGTGATTGATCATTGAACTATTTTAAATTTCATACTACTTCATCTGTTAAACAGTTGTGAACATGTTATTTATCTAATTGGCTTCAATAACATTAATATTTTGTGTCCTTGAAGGAATGTGATTCTGCGAGTGAAATGATTTGGATGGTTACTGAAATTGAGTACATATGTTACAGCAATACTTGAACAAATCTAGATCCATGTTTTTTTAATATCTCCGTGTGATATACTTTTCTTTTTCAGTTATTTGAATCAGTAAATTAAAATTAGATTATTTCGGTATAACTTCATGCTAATTCATATATTACACACTTAACTTTGATGTCCAACTAATAACATGGCCAAATACCCTCCAAAAACTATGGTTAGCCAGCGATGATTAGGGTATTATAAGCAGTGGACAAAATAAGAAACAAGTTTAATTAAAAAAACACATCCCAACAAAAGTGTAGATGTGCAGTATTCAAACGAAGGAAAAACAGAATAATCTAACCGTATAACAAAGGAATTCTGAGGCTTGCCTTAGCAATTTCCTTAAAACTTTTATTTCCAAAGTTTCCCAAGATACAACAGAATGATTCTGCACGAAACTGTAACGAGCAATGTCACTCTGTGATGTTTGATACGGCAGCAGTAGTCTGGAGGAAGAAGAAGATAGAAAACTGGAATTTCGAATTGATAGAATGTGATCAGTATTCTGTCCTTTTTATAGTCCAGTTTGCATCCCTTCAGACAGTCGCGTCTGTTCGTTTGAACCGCGCATAACTGTTCGTTTTAAACGGGCCGCGTCCGTTTATATCCGTTGCTACCGTCCACCAGAGGTCACACCTCTTCAGAAAAACTTGTTCAAAACCGGCCTTGTTTTTCTGTGCAAAAATAAGATTTCATTTAGACCCAAGCCCAAGCCCGAGCCCGGCCCGGTTCGGTTCGGTACGGGACGGGCGGGCGGCGCGCGCGCGTGTGTGTTTTTGGTCATAAGATATACGTCTTCCCCCTCGCACAAAATTACCTGACCCTAAGGGCCAATATAGGGTTTGAGGAATTGGTATATATCTATGAAACTTCTCTTATTTTTGGCAATGTGGGACTATTGTATATATCATTCAATTTTATCTTTTTAAGGAATTCCAACAATCCCCCACATGAATGATAATATACATATCCCCCACACAAAGTGGAATATCACAGAGTACATATGGAATAATGCTATATCGAGGATAAGTAGATATTTCACTTTGAACTTTCCCTAGTTAAAACTCATCGGATATACTTGGCTAATCGGTGAATTATTTCATCTTGAACCGTCGGCCGTTATTGTATAACCAGACAATAAGTTTCACGAAGCATTGATTCCCTTCTCATCCAATTTCTTGGTTGTGTTCATTTTGGTCCTGAACAGTTATTGGTTCTGCGAGTGTTATAGAGAATTATAAGCCTGTAATAATCTCATAGAGCCGACCCAGCTCACACTAACATAGGTGATCGCATCCATGTAGAGTATCCTACATATACCCCACTTGTTATTTTCAAGATATGGACATCATTAAAAAGCATAGCTTTAACCTTTTAATACTTCTGTAGGTATGCATTTTATTTTGCATCATAGGAATTAGGTAGGACTAAGTCCAAACAAATGCATTACATCTTGAGTTAATCATAACTGGTTTGCCTATTGAACCTAGTCTGTGGGATCTCCAGTCGCTAGGTTAGGTTTCCGTATAAGTTAACTCTTGTTGGTTTAGGCTTTTAAACCCATTCCCCTCGATGCGCAGTCAATTTTCTCTCTGGATAAACCTTTAGTAAACGGATCCGCTAGGTTATCATTTGTCCTCACATAATCTATGGAAATAGTTCCATTAGAGAGTAACTGCCTAACTGTGTTATGGCGTCGTCGAATATGTCGTGACTTTCCATTATACACAAAGTTGTGCGCTCTGCTTAGCGCTGCTTGGTTATCGCAGTGTATGCATATGGCCGGTACAGGTTTAGGCCAGAACGGAATATCTTCTAAAAAGTGACGAAGCCATTCTGCTTCTTCGCCTGCTTTATCTAATGCAATGAACTCTGATTCCATAGTGGATCGAGCTATGCATGTTTGTTTAGTAGATTTCCATGATACTGCTGCCCCTGCTAGGGTAAAGACATAACCACTTGTTGATTTTGATTCCTCTGAATCTGCAATCCAGTTTGCATCACTATACCCTTCTAAGACGGCAGGATATTTTCCATAATGTAAGGAATAGTTAGCGGTATTTTTTAAATATCCAAGCACTCTCATTAGTGCTTTCCAGTGTTCCTTTCCTGGATTGCTTGTATACCTGCTCAGTCGACTTACTGCATAAGCTATATCTGGTCTTGTGCAATTCATGAGATACATGAGACATCCTATTACACGAGAGTATTCCAGTTGCATTACACTCTCATTAGTGTTTTTATGCAGTACTTCTGATGGATTAAAAGGTGTTCTCACTCCTTTAATTCCATAGTCTTGGAATTTTTCAATCACTTTGTCTACATAGTGTGACTGAGATAATTCAATTCCATCAGGTGTTTTTATTATTTTGATTCCCAAAATAACATCGGCAACTCCTAAGTCTTTCATATCGAAATTGTTGATTAACATCTTCTTTATGGTCTCTATTACTTTAGTGTTAGGACCAAAGATTAGCATATCGTCAACGTATAGGCAGATCATTACAAATGATTGTCCAACTTGTTTGTAATAAACACATTTATCACATTCATTTATACGAAAACCATTTTTCATCATGACACTGTCAAATTTTTCGTGCCATTGTTTAGGAGCTTGTTTTAGTCCGTATAGTGATTTTACTAATCGACATACTTTCTTTTCATTTCCTTTGGAAATGAAACCCTCAGGTTGCTCCATGTAAATCTCCTCATCGAGATCTCCATTTAAAAATGCTGTTTTTACATCCATCTGATGAATCTCTAGATTATAGATAGATGCAATTGCTATTAACATTCTTATAGAGGTTATTCGTGTTACCGGTGAATAGGTATCAAAGAAGTCTACTCCTTCTTTTTGACGATATCCTTTGGCTACTAATCTGGCTTTATATTTATCAATAGAGCCATCCGGTTTCATTTTCTTCTTGAAAATCCATTTGCAGCCAATCGGTTTTATTCCAGGGGGAATATCAACTATTTCCCAAGTTTTATTACTTAGAATTGAATCAATCTCACTTTTGATTGCTTCTTTCCAACAGGAAGAATCAGAAGAAGACATTGCCTCTTTATATGTTTGAGGTTCATTTTCTAGTACGTAAGTTAGAAATTCCGAGCCGAATGACTTGGAAGTTCGTGCCCTTACGCTTCTTCTTAGTTCAACTTCATCTTTGTCTCGATGAGTTTCATCTTCATGTGGTTTATTTCTGTCATCTCTTGTCCTTTTTGAGGCAAGATTTCCATCATTTCTTTTATGTGGAAAAACATCTTCAAAGAATGAAGCATCTCTTGACTCCATGATTGTATTTACACAGATGTCATTTATATCAGACTTGAAAACTAAAAATCTATAGGCACTACTATTTTCAGCTGGGCCTAGATAGTAGCAGTCTATAGTTTTTGGTCCAAGTTTGACCTTCTTGGGAGGCGGAACTGGAACCTTTGCCAAACACCCCCACACTTTGAGGTATTTGAAGCTAGGTAGGTGTCCTTTCCATAACTCATATGGGATTGTTCCTGTTTTGCTATGAGGAACCCTGTTTAATATATGGTTAGACATATTTAGGGCTTCCCCCCACAAGTTCGTTGGTAGGCCTGAAGTTAAAAGCATAGCGTTAACCATGTCTTTTAACGTTCTATTCTTTCTCTCGGCGATACCATTTTGTTGTGGTGAATATGGAGCTGTTCTTTGATGAATTATACCATTTTCGGCACATAATTGTTCAAATGGTGATTCATATTCTCCACCTCGATCAGATCTCAATATCTTGATCTTTCTATTCAGCTGATTTTCTACTTCAGCTTTGTATTTTATAAATGATGTTATTGCTTCATCTTTACTATTTAAAAGATATATATAGCAATATCGTGTATAATCGTCGATAAATGTAATAAAATACCTTTTCCCACCTCTTGTAGGTAAGTTTCTGAAATCACATAAATCAGTATGAATCATTCCCAATGGTTCAGTACTTCTATCAATAGTATGAAATGGTTTCTTAGCCATTTTTGCTTCTACACATGTCTCACATTTGTAGGTTTTATCTATTTGGAATTTAGGAATTAATCCTAAGTTTGCAAGCTTTTTCATTTTTCGAAAATTTACATGACCTAATCTATCATGCCATAATAAAATTTCATGCTCAACCAAATAAGAAACTTCAATTTTATTGATATCACAATCAGAATACATAGTATTTTTGCCAACTACGGCTACATTTGCCTTAAATAGGCCATCACATAAGTAACCCCTTCCTATGTAGATTCCTGCTTTAGACAGAACCATCTTGTCTGACTCGAAGACCATCTTGAATCCCTTCTTTGAAAGCACGGATCCAGAAATGAGATTCTTGCGAATATCTGGAACATGAAGGACATCATTCAGTTTAATAGTCTTCCCAGAAGTGAACTTAAGGGTGACTGTCCCTTTGCCTTCAACCATGGAAACCGATGAATTGCCCATATAGAGTTTCTCATCTTGATCTAATTTGGTGTAGGTTGAAAATACGGATTTGTCAGAACATATATGCCTAGTAGCACCCGTGTCCAACCACCATTGTGCAGAATTCTGAATCAAGTTGCATTCAGATACAACTCCTGAAAAATTGGATTCATCGATATCCATATTTTCCACAATGTTTGCTTCAGAATTTTTCTGCTTCTTGTGTCGACAATCTCTAGCGGCGTGTCCCGTCTTACCACAAACCCAACACTCACCATTAAACTTCTTGGTTTGTTTGTTGTCTTTTGGTTTGTTTTCAGGAGCTTTTCTTTTCTTTGAGAAATTCTTCTTTTTGTTGAAGTGGCCTTTGTTCTTTGACCCTTCTGCTACAAACGCCTCCTCGGTTTGTTTTGTAACTCCACGGTTATCTGCCTCTATCTTTAAACGTACGATGAGGTCTTGTAGAGAAATCTCTTTCTTCTTATGCTTCAGATAGTTGCGGTAGTCTCTCCAAGACGGTGGCAACTTTCCAGTTATTGCTTCCACTAAAAAGGATTCCCCAACTTGATGGCCTTCTGATTCCAGTTCGTGGATGATAATCTGAAGTTCTTGCACTTGTGCAGTTACAGATTTTGAGTCTATCATCTTGTAGTCCATGAATTTGTCTACGATGAATTTCTTCAGGCTCACGTTTTGCGTTTTGTACTTTGCATTAAGCGCATTCCAGAGAGCTTTCGCAGTCTTGAGTGGCTGATAAACTTTGTACAAAACCTTATCCAAACAGTTAAGGATGTAATTTCTGCACAAGAAATCCGAGTGCCTCCATGCATCAATATTAGCATTCTCAGTTGACGCAGTGGTTTTGCCTGGTGTAGGTGGCACCGGTTCATCTTCATCAAGATACTTCTGCAGACCAAGGGTTGTGAGATAAAAGAGCATCTGACTCTGCCATGTCAGAAAATCATCTCCGTCTCCCTTAAATGGATCTGGTTTGTTGTGGGTAGCATTTTTGTTTGGAATTTCTACCGCTGCCATTTCCTGTTGCAACAGAAACAGTCTTAGGAAATGTATGATAGCAAACTGTACGCAGACAAGTTTGAATAGCAGAAAGTTCGCAACTTTCTAGATCAGTGATAAAAACACTGTAACCAGTGGACCGAATACGATAACCAGTCGACGGAATACTGTATGAGTGCACAAAATTCTACGAATTTTGTAAAAGTTTTAAGATGTAGATGTGCAGTATTCAAACGAAGGAAAAACAGAATAATCTAACCGTATAACAAAGGAATTCTGAGGCTTGCCTTAGCAATTTCCTTAAAACTTTTATTTCCAAAGTTTCCCAAGATACAACAGAATGATTCTGCACGAAACTGTAACGAGCAATGTCACTCTGTGATGTTTGATACGGCAGCAGTAGTCTGGAGGAAGAAGAAGATAAAAAACTGGAATTTCGAATTGATAGAATGTGATCAGTATTCTGTCCTTTTTATAGTCCAGTTTGCATCCCTTCAGACAGTCGCGTCTGTTCGTTTGAACCGCGCATAACTGTTCGTTTTAAACGGGCCGCGTCCGTTTATATCCGTTGCTACCGTCCACCAGAGGTCACACCTCTTCAGAAAAACTTGTTCAAAACCGGCCTTGTTTTTCTGTGCAAAAATAAGATTTCATTTAGACCCAAGCCCAAGCCCGAGCCCGGCCCGGTTCGGTTCGGTACGGGACGGGCGGGCGGCGCGCGCGCGTGTGTGTTTTTGGTCATAAGATATACGTCTTCCCCCTCGCACAAAATTACCTGACCCTAAGGGCCAATATAGGGTTTGAGGAATTGGTATATATCTATGAAACTTCTCTTATTTTTGGCAATGTGGGACTATTGTATATATCATTCAATTTTATCTTTTTAAGGAATTCCAACAAAAAGTTCTAAATCTTGTTCATCATGTTCGAGGTTTCATTTTTACACTTGAATGAGAAGAAATGCCAACTCTCACTCATATCTGATTTGATATTCATTTGCCCGAGATATTAAATATCAAACGAAATCTCGTTCGAAATGATAAAAAAAATTCTTCTAATGTAATTTTCCTTTATTTCACTAAAGGATATCCAACAAGGTTTTGTTAAATCATTTTGCTGTAAATATATTGAAAATATATATTATTTAACATAATGTTATATGCATAAAATTTGAAGCACAAAGTCATTCTAAAACCCAAAATCCAATATAGTAGAATATATTACTCACAAACTAAAACATTTTCAATCTTAGTTCTTATAATTTACTTAATGAACCAAATATGATATGTAAAATGGATATTGTATGTTAATTTGTCATAGAGTGAATATTGTTGTTACGACTACACCCAAGACCACTCGAATACAATCGCAACACGCAACGCGGAAAAGCCAAATCGTGATAGCTAGTGTAAAAATAACCGATTATCTAACTCAACCAAACTCCAACCAATACCAAATAGCCCAACACAAGATCACAACACCAATACAAGCAATATATGAATGCAATAACAATAAGTAAATCACACACGATTTTATAGTGATTCCACTAACGTTGTGTTAGTGTACATCCACTTGAGAGAGCTTTTATTATATCACCAATAGAAGAGTACAAGAGATTGTTAACAATGATCACAATATTCTAGCAAGAATATAATTTTGTTGAGATTAGAATTGAAGAAATAGGATTTGCCTAAACCCTAGATTTAGAGGATAGAAACCCTTGATTTGGAATTAGATTAGGTTCTTCAATTATCTCCCTTTTAGACCTGAAGAGAGAATATATACTAGTAGAGAAAACCCTGACGAAAGACCACTTTGCCCCTGGGCGAAACAACACAAAAACCCAGCCCAGAAAACACAACTCGCCGGCTCAGACGTCTGGGACAGGGCTCCAGACGTCTGACCGAACTTTCGGGCAACTGGACCCTGTAGGGCCAGACGTCTGGTCCATGCCTGCAGACGTCTGGCAGCAGGCTGCAGGCAGCCAGCACATCGAACTCCCCTCCAGTTTGCTCCTCCGGACTCCGTTTCGCAGTCCGTCTTCTCCGACATCAAGCTACATCCATCCCCTTCAATTCTCCTTCATATAGTGTCACAAAATTTAACACTCCACATTGACACTATATCCATCTCCAACACCAATGGTACCATACCATCAACAACCGATAGCTCCAACTACCACCACTTCTACCTTCAACCAAACATGAATGTTTTCCCAACGGGTTCCGACACAGCCACCCCCCATTGCACTCCATCAACGAGTTCAGGCACAAAGCCCCCACCCACCAATGAAATGTTGAAAACATCCAACACCGTTTCACCAAAGACAAGAGCATTAAGAGTGTACACTAGCACTACACCAAGAAGATAGAACGACAATCTCATACCAATACTCTTCCTCATCTACACTAGTATCTCTCTCAACTGTGCCACCTCGTGGCACCTAGCACTTCTCCAAACGAATCAAGTTTGAGCAATGCTCAAACTTCCCAACCGGCAATGCCTTAGTGAACATATCCGCCGCGTTCTCCTTTGTGTGCACCTTTCGAAGATATACTTGCTTATCCTCATCCATGGCTACCAAGAATGACTCCCTCACTTCTATATGCTTAGTCCGTGAGTTAAATGCCAAATTCTCCGCCAAGTGAATAGCACTTTGGCTATCACATTGAACATCGATGCTATCGTGTCCAATCCTCAAGTCACACAACAAACGCTTCAAATAGAGTGCCTCCTTAGCCGCCTCCACCGCGGCTATCAACTCCGCTTCCGTAGTGGATAAAGCTACTACGGTTTGCAATCTCGATCTCCAACTTATGGCCGTACCACCTAGTGTGAAGACATATCCGGAAGTTGATTTTCTCCTATCCCTATCACCGGCGTAGTCCGAATCACAATAACCAACTAATTTGCAATTCATTCCACCACTATTACCAAAAACAAGACCATGAGATGATGTACCTTTTAAGTATCTCAAGGTAAGCTTCACGGCTTCCCAATGCGACTTTCCCGGATTAGACATAAAACGACTAACCACCCAGACGGCATTTGCAATATCGGGTCTTGTACACACCATAGCATACATCAAACTATCAACCGCACTTGCATATGGCACCTTTGCCACATAAGCCTTGTCTTTCTCCAAGATAGGTGAATCCTTACTCGAAAGCTTTACGTGCAAATGTAATGGTGTATTTGACACCTTTGCATTCTCCATGCTAAACCGGCAAAGCACTTTCTTTATGTACTCCTTTTGAGTCAATTTCAACTCAAAACGCTTTCGGTCCCTTTCAATCTCCATGCCCAATATCCTCTTTGCTTCTCCAAGGTCTTTCATTTCGAATTCTGACTTTAATTTCAATTTCAACTTATTGATTTCATTCTTGTCCTTTGAAGCAATGAGCATGTCGTCCACATACAAGAGCAAGTACACCCAACAATCATTTTCCAACTTCTTGAAATAAACACAAGCATCTTTGATGCTCCTATCAAAGCCACTTTCAAGTATAAAATGATCAAATCTCTTGTACCATTGCCCAGGTGATTGCTTCAACCCATATAGCGATTTCTTCAACTTGCACACCATATTTGACTTACCATTTACAACAAACCCTTGCGGTTGTTGCATGTAAATGTCTTCATCCAAGTCACCATGCAAGAAGGCGGTCTTCACATCAAGTTGCTCCAACTTCAAGTTGTGAATAGCAACTATGGCAAGTAATATCCGGATAGAAGTATGGCGCACAACCGGTGCGAATATCTCATCATACTCTTTTCCTTTCCTTTGTGCAAACCCCTTAGCCACTAACCTAGCTTTGTATCTTCCATCGTCCTTCACCTTGTAAATCCATTTGCACCCAATAGCACGGTTTCCTTTAGGAAGTGGAACCAAACTCCAAGTTTGATTCTTCATCAATGATTGCATCTCTTCCTCCATGGTACAAATCCACTTCGAGCTATCACTCGAATTCATGACGTCTTCAAGGTCCATAGGCTCATCTTGGACTACATTGAGAGCATAGTCCAACCTATCACAAAAGCTAAGATAGTTCCAATCACCATATCTTTCGGGTGGCCTTATAGCACGACGACCAACCCGAGTAGCAATATTATCACCCAAACCCCTTTCGGCTCCACTTTGAACCGAAACTTCTCTAGGTTCGTGTACATCACCAACACTACTAGAGGCACCTTGTGGACTATGTGATGTATCATCAACCGCTTTCTCCTCACAAGCATCTTCAACTAATCTACTCTCTCTACTACTTGGACAAAATATGGTAATAACTTCCTTCCCCTTCGATTCATCACGAACCAAGACCGGAATATCTGATGAGCTTTCATTCTCCTTGAACATAGCCGACTCATCAAAAGTAACATGACGAGAGTTGATTACCTTATTCGTTTCCGAATTCCAAATCCGATAGCCTTTCACTCCATCCGTATAGCCAAGCAAAACCCCTTTGAAAGCTCTAGGTTCAAGCTTATCATTTTCCGGATCATGCACATAAACCGGACTTCCAAAGACACAAAGATAGCTCAAGTCAATACTCTTTCCCTTCCACACTTCCTCCGGGATTTTGTTGTCAATAGCCGAGCACGGAATTCGATTAATAATATGCACCGCGGTTGACAAAGCTTCGGCCCAAAATCCCTTAGAAAAACCCGATGTCAATCTCAAGCATCGAGCTTTCTCTAGTAGAGTACGATTCATCCTCTCCGCAACACCATTTGATTGCGGATCTTCCGGTGTAGTAAAATGTCTCTGAATGCCATGATGCTTGCAATACTCCAAGAATTCTCCGGAAACATATTCTCCGCCATTGTCGGACCTAAGAACCTTCAAAGACTTACCACTCTCATTCTCAACAAGAGCCTTCCATACTTTGAACTTAGCAAATGCCTCCGACTTAGCCTTCATTACATACACCCAAACTTTACGAGAAAAATCATCAATAAAAAAAATATAATACCTTGCTCCACCTAAAGAAGCTACCGGTGCCGGTCCCCAAACATCCGTATGCACATACTCAAGAACGCTTCTTGAATCATGTTTTCCTTCACCGAATGAAACCTTTGTTTGCTTTCCCATGACACACTCTTCGCAAAACTCTAGCTTGTTGAAACTCTCACCACCAATCATCTTCCTTTTCCGAAGAATATCCAAACTTCTCTCCGAGACATGTCCTAGCCTCAAATGCCACAATCTAGTTGCATCTAAGTCGCGAGAACTATCAACCCCAATGCTAGCTTCACCTTCTATGGTCACACCTTGAAGCAAATATATACCATGAGCCCTAGCACCTTTCATAACCATAAGCGCCCCCTTCGAAACCCTCAAGCCATCTCTCTCAATAGTGATCTTGCATCCCAAAGAATCTAATTGCCCCAAAGAGATAAGGGACTTCCTAAGTCCCGGAACATAGCGCACATTAATGAGAGTACGAACTACTCCGTCAAACATCCTAATTTGCACGGAACCAATGCCCTTCGACTTACAAATAGCACCATTTCCCATAACAATCGAATTTCCCTCTCTAGCTTCGAAAGAAGAAAAACAATTCCTATTCGGCGTCATATGATAAGACGCCCCCGAATCGAGAACCCATTCGCTACCCGAAACATTTGATGCTGCCGCCGTCAATACATCCATGTCTTCCTCACCAACACCTCTCTCCACCGCGACCGATGAAGATGCTACTTCCTTCTTGGCCTTCTTCTTGTCCGGACACTCATTCTTCCAATGACCGGGCTTCTTACAAATATAGCACTTGCCTTTCTTTTCCTTCGACTTTCCTCTCCAACCGGGATTCCTAGATTTGGAACGCCCCCGATTCTCCTTTTTCACATATCTTTCCTTCTCCACAAACAAACCTTGACCATTTCCGGCACTACTACCACCAACACTCAACTCCTTCATTTGATCTCTCAACTCCTCACTAAGAAGACCCGTCTTGACATCATCTAACGTCAATGTATCCCGGCTATAGATCAAGCTATTCGAGAAACCCGTATAACGGTCCGGCAACGAACATAACAATATCATCGCCTTTTGCTCTTCCTCAATCTTCAAATCTACCGCCTTCATCTTCATTAGCAAATCATCAAACACATTCAAGTGTGCCTTAAGCGAACTCCCCTCTTTCATCTTATACGTGAAAAACGTTCGCAACAAGATCAAACGATTAGTTAGAGACTTCTTCATATACAATTCTTCCAACTTGTCCCAAATTCCCTTAGCAGTGGTCTCACCACTAATTTCGGAGATCACATTCTCTCCCATTGCAAGTTGAAGTGTAGTAAATGCCCACTCTTCTATTTCCTCTCTCTCAACATCCGAGATGTCCGCCGGCAACAAATGTGTATCAAACACCACTCGATGTACCCGATTCCTCCTTAGAACCGTTTTCATCTTCCATTGCCATTTTTCAAAATCATTATCGTCATTCTACTTGTCGATAACCAATTGCGATCCCGACGCCACATACGATCCACGCACATACGGCGCTATACTACTTGGACCAACCATTGAATTTTCAGAGTTATTCGTTTCCGACATTTCAACAACCACCTACCAACTCCAAAGCTCTGATACCAAATATTGTTACGACTACACCCAAGACCACTCGAATACAATCGCAACGCGGAAAAGCCAAATCGTGATAGCTAGTGTAAAAACAACCGATTATCTAACTCAACCAAACTCCAACCAATACCAAATAGCCCAACACAAGATCACAACACCAATACAAGCAATATATGAATTCAATAACAATAAGTAAATCACACACGATTTTATAGTGGTTCCACTAACGTTGTGTTAGTGTACATCCACTTGAGAGAGCTTTTATTATATCACCAATAGAAGAGTACAAGAGATTGTTAACAATGATCACAATATTCTAGCAAGAATATAATTTTGTGGAGATTAGAATTGAAGAAATAGGATTTGCCTAAACTCTAGATTTGGAGGATAGAAACCCTTGATTTGGAATTAGATTAGGTTCTTCAATTACCTCCCTTTCAGACCTGAAGAGAGAATATATACTAGTAGAAAAAACCCTGACGAAAGACCACTTTGCCCCTGTGCGAAACAACACAAAAACCCAGCCCAGAAAACACAACTCGCCGGTTCAGACGTCTGGGACAGGGCTCCAGACGTCTGACCGAACTTTCGGGCAACTGGACCCTGTAGGGCCAGACGTCTGGCCCATGCCTGCAGACGTCTGGCAGCAGGCTGCAGGCAGCCAGCACATCGAACTCCCCTCCAGTTTGCTCCTCCGGACTCCGTTTCGCAATCCGTCTTCTCCGACACCAAGCTACATCATCCCCTTCAATTCTCCTTCATATAGTGTCACAAAATTTAACAAATATTTCATTTGTCACAATTTTTCAATAATACTAATAATTAAGTTTTCAATAAATTTATCTAAAATGAAAATCACTTCATTTGTTAGAATGTTATTTGTCGTAACAAAATATATTCATTTTTACTATTGGTTTTAAAAATAAAACACATGTACAATAATTCAATCATATTATCTCGCTGAATGTTTAATCATGAGCGTGATGTTATTTTGGTATATATTTATTTTGTTGTGTTTTTGTTAAATGTTTATTTTGCATTGCCTTTTGTTTTTGTTTTATAATTTCTTAAATATTTATTTAGTATATTTTGATCGCCTTGAACTCAAAAAATCTATAATTTAAATTTTAGGTCAGTTGTCTAGATGTTGACGTATTTAAATAAGAAGGTCCATTTATATTATCATATGAAAAATATATAATATATTAAAATATAACATCAGTATTAATTTGATCGTACATAGTCAGAGTTATATTACAAAATAAAATAATAAAATACATAGACTTACTTTGTTTATGTAAAAAATTAGTTTTTTACTACATATATTTGTCTTCAAACGAAAGAGTTCAATAAAAAGATTGCAATTTTGGATTGTGGAAAAAAATTGGAAAATAAAATATGTAGAGAAGAAGATTGTGTGTGTGTTCTGCACCGTGTGTTATGTGTGCCTTTTGCGTCATGTGCACCATTTGGTGTGCGCCTTCTCATGTCCGCCATGCCATAGATATAAAAGATGCAATCGTTGTACCACTCCATGCACCATGACGTGCTTCCATAACTATGTTGTGTACTATAATATTCTTAGTCATGAATGAGATGCACTAAATCGTTTGCTAGACTTAAGTCCCCATGCCTTGAATTTTATATCAGTATTCAGTAGAACGATACAAATGCTATGTAAAACATGTAATAAATGTTATGACAAAAGGGTTAGTCTAATAATGAACATCCGTGGTTAATCCTAAAATTTCAGTTAATACGGAGGGCTATACAAAAATATTCATTTACGTTATTACTGCTTTTTTAGAATGCTTTGGTCATGACTTTATGTCAAGCAAAAGTTTTTTCTGCAATCCCACCTCCTCACTTAGAATTATTTGTGTATGATGTCTACTCAAACGATGCAATTATGATGTATCCAATTACACATTTTTTAGCTTAACCCCAAGCTAATGAAAATTTAGGCTTAACCCCTCGAGCTAATTGAGATATTAGACTCAACTCTCCATGCTAATTGAGATATTAGACCTAACTTTCCTCCTTGATTGAGACATTAGACGTCTTTCCCCATGCCAAATATTCTATCCTGCTTGAGTCGTTGTTTTCAATACTTTGCATCAAAATTTGTCAAAATCAAATCAACACATCAACTTTATTTGTTGCAAACTTTTGAAAAAAAAAGTGGTGTGATGTGCGAACATTAGGATTTATGCTAATACACCAATTAGCTTGGGGTAGTCTAAAAGATGTTGGATTTATGTAAGTGTTCGCTGCTTCGCTATTGTTAACTTCCAATAACTATTGACCATTAAATAGATTTGTGTTTCGGTGTTTTGTTGTACTTGTCAATATCCAGATTATAGTGGAGTTGAACTTCGTTCGAAGAGTTTTGCTGATCACTGAGTCAATTATATATTGAAGTCTAACAAAATGGATACTGTTGTTAATTCTCGAACAAACGAATGAATGAATATCTCAGTTTAAGCTAATATACCTATTATCTTGGTGTTATTTAAAAATTGCTGGATTTGTGAAAAAAGTTCGTTGCTTCTCTGCCATTAATGATTAACCTTCCAGAACCTATTGGTCATTAAATAAATTTATGATTCACTGTCTTTGCCTCACACCCATTGTCAGTATCCAGATTATATTCATGTTGAACTTCATTAATAGAGTTTCACCGATCGTTGATTCCATTCTATAATGAAAGGCTTGAAGTAATTGAGTTATATATTAATTACCTGTACTTTGTACATGAACATCCTTCTATGGTGCTAACTGCCAAAATTTAGTGGACAATCAATACAGTTTGTTGTCATTCACTTGACTTTTAATTGCAGGATGGCTCATATTCTAGAGGGCCGGTCGAAATACCTGTTGGCGAGCATGATGAATCTAAGTACTTCCTTTCTCCAACTTTCAAATTTGAACAGGTAAAATCGCTCAGTACATGATTTTTAGTAGATTGAATTACACAGTATGACAAGGATGGATGGGTGGATGCATCATGCCTGTAATACAATTTTAACTCTCTTTCAAAAGGATGAATTTTTGCCAACACCCCAAACCCCATGCATGTGTGCATGTGGCACATTTATTGGATTTCCCCCCTCCGATCCAGATTCATCTACATGTGAGTTTATTTGAAGCATGATCAGATATCAAGTCCTTGCAACTTCTGAATGCTGGAGCTCTAGCCTAGAACCTATTACCTATCTAATATATAAATCATATTTTTGTGACAAATAAACACGTATTGACTGTACAGTTGGATTAAGATGAGTATATTATCTCCATCGCAGTTCAAATTGTGATGGATAAAAGTTAAAGTCAAAAATACTTATTGTTGAAAATTAACAAATTGTTGTATGTGAATGATATCCACACAAATGCACCAGAGCCCATATAATATCTGTATGCATGCTCAAGGAAGCAGTACTAATACTCACACACAGACATCCTTAGATGTCTTTAGTTTATATTAGTAGTAAAAACTAACGAGCTATAATGCTACAAGTATAGCCGGTAAGCCTTGTGAAGTGATGGCTTTTATAGGTTAATGCATAGTTGAATAAATTGTAAAGTGTGTATCTATTAACAGTAAAGGCAATATATTTTGTAAATCCTATACGTTGTTCAAAGATACTATAAACGTGTGAGTTTTGAACTTTAAGTATGCAAAGAATTATATTTCCTTCTGAACCAAAAATTTCATTCATTTTTATTATTTTATATTATGGCTTTGGATGTTCTGTACTTTCATATCTTAAAGCATCTATGTTTACTAGTAATAATCATCTTATTTTGTAGACTATATGACAACTAATAAGCATTCCCCTTCTCCACTTGCCAGTGTTTAGTGAAAGGTTGCCACAAGAGACTTCGAATTATACACACAATTATGTTTAACGAAGGGGGGTCTGATATACAAATTGTAAGGGTTGCTGTTTATGAAGAGCAGTGGGTTTGCCCTGTCAGCCTTTATGATGGGAGGTAAGTTTATATTATCCATTTTCTATGTGTGCTTTTTCATTTTTGGAAGATGCAAGTTCGTTTCTTTTATATTTTGTACTTTTGTCAACCTCAATTTTTTTATGACCTTTGGTCTGAATACCATAAATACGATAGTAAAAGGTTTTTTATGTAGATTATTATGAGTCATGAAGTAGTGGATGAAATTATTATTTTGCTAATTAAGCTCACTTGGTCAGCTACGCAGTAGGTGAAACTTTTGTGTGTGTCTGGTAGGAATCAAGATGTTTGTAAACTAGAGGTGACTTCTTGCAATACTTTGACTGCCGTACTATCAATAAAAGGAATCGAGCACATAGGATTCACCAGTTTGACGGTGTTTGGACCGTTGTCAAATTTACATAAATATCCACATCAATTTTAAATATCCTATTGCATCTCCACAATTTGTGCATATTTCACTACTTACTAAAAGTAATTTATTGCATAAGATTCACTGGTGTTTGTTGTATCAACTGTCATCGGAGTTATATAATTACCATTTTTAATTTTTATTTTTACTCCTATCTTTACTTTATGTGCATGCTTGTGCACATTCATGTGCACGCCATACATACATTGGTATACATAATTTGTTTCAAACCTTGCTACTATGTATTTGGTTAAGATCCACCAGTAACGCTTCTGGTAGTTTTTTCGTAGTTTGACAAGAATCGTCCTACTTTTTTAGAATTGGAAAATTAATAACTTGAGAGGCTGAGAAACGGGAGCAGATATGATATAAGGTTGATTGATGGCTGCATTTATTAGCCCGCTTAAATGGCCTTTCACCCCTCAGTATTTGTTAAAAAATAATCCACAATCACTTTACACTTTTCACATCCCAAATTATTTCAGATATACCATATCAAACAGTTGCCATTCCATTTCTGTGCCACGTGAACTCCCTCCTCGTTTCTGTAGCAGGATTTCAGATAGAAAAAAAATTCAAAATTTTCATACTTCATCTTTATCAGAACTTGAATGGGGAAGGAAAGAAGATCCAAATCAAAATCTGGTAAGCTAGTGCTGATTTTAGGGTTAGGATTTAAGAAGTGAGATTTGCTAATTTGACTGATGCATAATCCGTTGAAATCTACTGATTAGTATAAACTAAGGAAATCAGGGGGGTAATGTATTATTTTTGGTGCAGGCCCCTTTGATTTTTTTGTTTGGTACCACATATTTTGACTTAAGGGGAACCCAAGCAAAGTAGAATTATTTTAAGAATTTGTTTTTAGGGGAAAAAAATCTCATTTTTTATTCAAAATCTGGTATGATTTTATAGTGTGATTTTGGTTTGCTGATCTGCTAAGCTATTGCTTGATCAGTTTGCTTTGCTAATTTGTTTGGTTATCTTGTTTGCTCGATGTGAATACTAGACACTAATCCACACTTTTGTTGCTCCTGGAAATTGAACTTCCTCATTCTCGCTAGATGTGGAAGAAGTCGAATCTCGTAACTCTCTTGCATTGATCTCATAGATTCAGCATTCTGTAGATTAACTGATATTATTTAATGTGGGTAAAAATGCAAGAAAAAAATTCATTATTTTGATTGGGGGATGAAAGACAATTTGAGAGCGGCGGATAGACATAGTCTTGAGTGGTTTGTGTTTGAGTAAGTAGAATCAGTATGGGGATTTGGACCATTAAGTCCCTATTAATAAAAATATATAGATAAAAGCCATGCTAATAATTTTCTGTAAATCAAGTCTTTCCTCCTATATTTCCTCCTTTACCACCTGTTATTCTCATCCTGATTTTATGCATTACCTCACAATTTAATTTGAATAATTAAAATGCAATAACTATTTGTAGAAACATCGGATTAACAAACTGTTTCACAATTAAATCACAAATTTTATGTTCATTCCAATACGTGTAAAATAAAAATTGAATTTTTCCCTTCAAAATTGACATTTTTCTAAGTTATGCCTTAACGGTATGATGCTCCCCTCTGCGGGGGTTGAAGGGGAAACATCCCCTACTATATGTGTATGTGTGCGTGCGCGTGCTGCATCTTGATGAACAAATGGAAAGACATCGCCAAAAAGTT
The DNA here is from genome assembly GCA_030737815.1 of Allium fistulosum. Lineage (NCBI taxonomy): Eukaryota > Viridiplantae > Streptophyta > Magnoliopsida > Asparagales > Amaryllidaceae > Allium > Allium fistulosum. Next base: position 926,606,930 of record CM060903.1, read on the forward strand.
TCAATAGATTAGTGCAGTTAGGTGCAGCTATAACTGCACCTTTTTGATGCAGCTATACTGCATCTGTGAGATGTAAGTATAAATGCATCTGTGAGATGCAATTATTCTCACAATTATAATTGCACATTTATAAGGCAATTAAAACTTGACATGTGATATACAGTTACAATTATATAAATAAATATGCACTTAAAACCTAATATGTAAATCTAGTTGAGGTGGAGCATTGACGCAACGGTTAGGTCACCCGCATGGTGATCTGGGCATCCAGGTTCGAGTCCGAAAATAGCCTCTTCGCAATGCGAGGGAAGGCTGCATACATTATCGACCTTCTCCAGAGTGCGCTATCGTGTGGAAGCCTCGTGCACTGGGTTTCATCTTTTTATATTTAAATGTAGTTAAATTACTATTGCATTATCTTAATGCAGTTAAAACCAACATATAAAAATTATGATTTTTAAAACATAATTTTTAGATATCAACAATACATATCATTAGAAAGCTTATAAATTTGTGATTCAATGTGAAAACGTATCTTAAATCCGATTTTACTATAAAATGTTATTGCATTTCAAAGATTGGAAGTCATGAGTTTAATTTAGTGTGGGTGTGATATTAGCGGATCAAAGACCTAATTTATAAGATATTTGGATATAGTGGACTTGCTTTATATTTTGATCATTAAATAGGGAGCTGAGACTAATAAGCAGAATCAGTGTTTATCTTTTTTATTCACTTATAAGGAAATGAATCGAAATTTAGAAACCCATGAACTGATTTTTGGGAGCCACAAATGCGAAGGAGCTACTAAAAAGTCAATCAACTATACGGAATTTAGGGCTAGTTGTTTTTTTTTCTTAGATTTTACTATACGGTAGCAGAATCCACAGGTGAACAATGATAGTATATGTTTTTGTTCTTAAGCAAATAAATAAAACAAAAGCTCTTTCTTCCAATGGCTAACAGTTTCACTTGAAATACAATATAGTCCACAGTTCAAAAACGCAATGGTACGACACTTTCAGGTAAATTTGTTCTCCAATGACCCTAGATTTTTCTACACATGAAAAAATAAAGTACAACAGGATGAAATATTTGCATTAAGTCATTGATTGATTTCCGAGTATTGTTCTTGAGATTTTTCTCACATTATGAAAACCGAAATTCATTTCTTATTCAGTAATTTAATGATTCTTAAATAAAAACAATGTCCACCTCAATGTTTTGGTCTCTATATGATAATAAAATTTTCCACTTCAAACAAGATTCATAAAGTGACCATCCTAACTTCACTAGATGATGTTTCATAGCTGTTAGCCTGTTACTATAGCAAATCATAAATTATATGGTCAACTCATGAATTTTATCATACAGCAATGATAAAGTGGACATAATACCCATCTCTCAAAGAAAGAGAACCCAACCATCAGACTTAGCTGGATCATGGAAAGTATTCGAAATTAGCGCAACACCAATATTCGAAGAAGATGCATTAACAACAACCACCAAACAGGACACAGCAGGCCCGCCTTACGTGTATTTATGCACGGAAACCCTAAAAAAAAGAAGTTTGCCAGACAGCGCCACTTACTTTGGAGAAGAGGAGATGCTCGACATGAACGACGTGACCGTGCTCTGGTTGCCAGGTGGCATCACGGGATATGTCGATGTGCAGGAAGATGGCACATTGTGTATCGGAGTTGGATGGTATTCCGATGAAGGCATTAATCTTGTAATGGAAAGAGATTATGGGATTGATGGAAAGCTCAAGGAAGTTAGATCCAAAACTGAAGTTAAACGCATGTGGTCTGATCCTCCCTCTGCTTAGTTAGTCAAAAATAAAATAACGGACTTGTTTTATGCCTTCAATTTCTTGTATATAGACAAGATTCTTTTGAGGTTACTTGATTTGTTTTTTTTTTGAATTATGTGTTCAGTGTAAAGGATTCTTTGAATTATGATCATTTGCATTAGTGTTTGAATAATGCCTTAACAGAAACTTAATTAGCTTTCATTTTCAAAGTTGGATATTTTGAAAATGATAACAAGAGTGACGAATGATTCTTTGAGTGTGGATTGTGCTCTTTCTTTAGGTTATTTGTCTCAGTCGTTTACAATTAGATAAAATATCAACTAGTCTTGTCAGTTTCATTATATTCTTTCCTTTCACTCGATAATTTTAAGCTGTTTTGATTCAAAGGAAAGAAACGTTTCTCCAAATGTTTGATGTTAAAGTTCAACCATCATGCAAAATAATACGTTTACTTAATTAACCATAGCTTTCGTGATCAGTTGTATGTTTTTTAGTTGTCCAACACTTCAAATAACATGTCTATTCAAAGGTCGTATTTGCATAACAAATCAAGCATTAGAAAAAAATGAAGCAAGTGTATTTTGGTAGAAGGAATTTACAATATTTTCAAACTTATGTTAGTATATCGCTGTCATCGTAAATAAATGTGATTTGTATATATTTTAAATATACTTTGATGCAATAGACCATCAGCCTATTTGATTTATATACTAGAAGCATCTCCCAGACTACAGCTAACCGACACTTCAATTTTATTTCAAATATGTTATTCATTAAATTAGATGTGAGTCAGGTCTTTTCCATCTGTTTGTCATACAATATATCTCACATATTAGATTTTCTGATTTTAATCCGTAATAGATTTCTTTCTATTTTTTTGTACAAAAAAATTTGCATTGAAACAGATGTTTATAGATACGCAATGTTCATAGCAAGATCATTCATGAAAAAGTTAACAACGTTTGGAACTTTCAATTCCTCTATAATAGCAAATCAATCTGCTATTGGAATGGGAAATTTATTTAACCCGTCAAATCTAACTTTGAAGAAGATAGAAGTGTTAGAACGATTTTAAATTTTACATAGAAGATCTCGTTTATGCAACATATCCATCAAAAATTAGTTTTAAATGTCTTTTTTCCTGCAAAAAGGGCAGAAAACATTTGAATTGAAGAATAAAACAAGATCTAGGTTATGCATTAATATGCACCATTGTCCATTGTTCCACTGGTTAGACACTTCGATTTTGATGCGAGAGGTCACAGATTCGAAACTTGCATAATGTGATTCGAACATATATAGTCATGTAGTATGCTATATACCATCTAAGACTTGTTGTATTAATATGTACTACCATCTAAGTACTCAAATTCAAAAAATAAAACAAAACAAGATCTAGGTTATGCACATATACATATATGTTTGGAGTGTGTGTGTGCGCACATACATGCGTGCGTGTATATATATGAAAATGATCAATGTCCCCCTCCTTATAAATCCTCCTTCATTCCTCTTTGTTCTTTTGTGCAAATTTATATTTTTGGATCGAGATGATTTTTTAAATATGTTATGTCCGTTAGCGAGATCATCTGTACAAAATTAGTAATTTTAAAGGATATAAACGTTTCAAAATGATTCAAAATATTGCATAGATGGTATTACTAATGAACGTAACATGTCTACAAAAACTGATTTCGATTTGGAGATCTTGGGCACAAAAGGAGGATGACATTAGATGTATTTATAACAAGGGGAATCTTGATCATTCCCTTGTACACACACATGCATACATGTGTGTATGCACACATTATATACAAACATACACATGCATTTGCACATACCCACACACATATGAAATTGGGTAATTTTTATTGTAATGCAAACAAAAGTATTACGTAGAATTCAAGTTTTCGGTAAAATTTAATTTTTACTATTATAAACGGTATCCAGTAGTAATAATTATCTACACAAATTCTCTTCATCGACGCTGTATCAACTAAAATATGGTTTTGGTCAAAATTCCAACTTCGTCCACATTCAACTTGATTAATCCAAACACAAAATTCTTGGTTCAATTATAAACCGTACTGCTCTAGACCGAGACTTTGACTTTGAGTTGATCACAGTTAATCGTGATTCTAACCTCATATGACTGAGGAGACGAAAAAACAACACACAACGGTCAAAAAACTCATTAATGGCTGCCGTTATTTTCTTCTTCGTCTGATTCCCCTCCGCCTCTCTCCGTCTTTTCTTCTACGTTATTTATTGGGCCTGCTCCCTAGCGAGCGCTTCCTGGTGCTTGATCTTCTCTCGTTTGTTAGCAAGCGCCTCATTTTTGTCTGGTGTTGTTATGGAATTGGGGATTTTTTCCTGCTGTGGTGTTTTTGGGAGATCTTGCCCCTCTTTCTCCGCGATCGCCGTTGCTCTGCTTGAGGTGTTGCAACCCCCGCTCTCGGTTTGTTTCTCTTCTGACAAATCGGTTGAGATTTCGGTGTTCTCGATTGGGGCTTTCAGCTCCTTGGCTCGTTTCAAGTTTCTGTTGGTAGATGGTGTTTTTATGGAGATTTCTCCTTGCTTTGTGGAGACGCCCCGCTCTTTTCGATCTATGTCTTTGGCGAACCGGGATTTCATCACCCAGTTCGAGCCAAGACTGGTTTTTGGGGCTGCGATCGGTCTGGTGGATTTCGTCCCTTCTGATTTTTGCTTTGGTTCGGTGGCTGGGGAAATTGTCAGATCTGACAATCTCGACAAGGAGGATTGGTCGATGAGGAAGACGGGAGAGTTGACCACTCCTGGCCTTCAACGTCTGCCATCTTCGAGTGAGTTTTTGGGTGCCTTGTTTCAGTATTCCTCGTTGTGATCGGTTACAGTTGCTCTGTCCACTGTTTCGTCTATTGGCGTGGCGGAAGATAGAGACTTGACCACTCTATCTTCCCGGCCATGCCTTATGGCTGCTGATGCTTTCTGTCCGAGTTTTGCTAACCGTGTGCCAATTTCTGGGAAGTCTTATTGTGGGATTTCGCTGTTTTCCTCCTCTGCTCTGCCTTCGGTGGTGGGTGAGGGGAATTTCTTGGTTTTAGCTGATGGTTGCCGTTCCGTTTCTGTAGATGCTGGTTGGCAGGTAAGTGCCTTTTGTCGCAGGCAGGTGAGCCCCCTTTTCTTATTCTATGTTGGTTATGATGGGTTGCCTGCTGATGCTGGGTGCTCGTTGTTATTGGTTCCCTTTTGTTGCCTGAGCCATGACACATTGGCGTGTGTGCTCCCTGACATTGCCATCCATATTGTGATTGGGTATGTGTCAGGTCCTTGTTTGTTGTTTGGATTGGTGCAGTTCCTCAGCTCCATTGCTTTTTGCGACCTGCCTTACCATACCTGGTTTCAGGTGTGTGTGTGGGTTCGTCTTGACCGCTCAGGTTATATTCATCCAAGGCTCTTTGTCTGGGCTGTAATGCTGGATTCTCGTTTTTGGTCTTCCTTGACCAGTCTTGACGATACCATTCCTTTGGCGTCAACGACTGGGACTTTATGGTCCAGGTCCGTTTTCTCTCGCTTCGATTGGACGTTTTCGTGTTTGATGAGGGAACGGAGCTATTGGCTCGGGCGCTACTCTCGTCCTGCACGTATAGTGACCACTACGGTCCACTATACGGACAGATTGAGGGTTAGCCAGCTATTTTTTTCCTCTTTCGCCTCCGATTGGTCCGACTTGCGACTCTTACCTGCTTCGCGGGGCTGTTTGATTAGTGACAGCCCGGCATTGGTAAGACTCCCACAGCGATTTAGACCGCACTCTGACTGCGGCCTTACATTGACCCGATCTTGTTGTGAGTTTTTGTTATCTCCTTTGTCCGTTGATTCGATCCTCTCCTTCTGCTCTCCTTCGGCTGAATCCCATTCTCCGTTATCTGTGCTTCTTCGCTCGAGCCTTTCAGAGCCTGCTAGCTTATCCATTCCTCTTCTTTCTGCTTGGTTTCTGCAGAAGATTGGTATGAGTCTTTCTCGGTTTCCTTCCCATTATCGATTCCCTCAGGCTCTTCCCTCCCATCCGTCCCTGGAGAGTCCCTCCTCCCTATCCGACTCTCCAGATGGTTCCCTACCTGTTTCGCCTGATTCGTCGTTGACCTCCACTGTCTCTTCTTTTTCTCTGTCCATATCCATTCCTCTCATGAGCAAGGATGAGATTGCGCTCCTTAATGAGCGCCTCGCATGCCTCTCTCGGAACTCTTCGCCTTCTTATTCGCTTTCTGTAGATTCTTCTCCTTCGGCTATGGGCTCGGGTCCTGTCGAAGCTGTGGCCCCTTCTCATCAGATCTCCGACTCCATTCCCAGGGCGCCTAGACGCCGATCGCGTAGAGTTCACACTACTCCCCGCACCATTCGCACACGCTCTATAGCGGCGTCCGAGCAGATCGATCGATCTACCCGGTTTTTCCTTTACCTCGTCTGAGTTCTGTCCGGCTTTCTGCCTGTTCGTGTTCTCTATGGCGAATGTGCTCTTTTGGAATGTCCGTGGAATTGGCAATGATGCGTCATTGGCCAGGCTAAAACGCATCGTCAAGAAACACTCGGTTGGCTTGGTCGCTCTCCTAGAACCCTTCCTGGGTCCGGAAGGCATTCCCAGTATCGTCTTATCTCTTGGATTTGGCGGTGGCTATGCCAACGTTTCGGGGAAGATTTGGATCTTATGGTCCAAATCTCTGTCGGTTCAGACCGCTTTCGATTCCTCTCAGCTCTTCTCTTTGGTCTGTTCGTCCCCCTTTTTTAGCTCTCCTTTTCTTTTCTCGGCGGTCTACGCCAAATGTGATCGGATAGAGAGATTAATCCTTTGGTCTGACCTTCTCGGTCTTGACTCGTTGGGTTTTTCAACCTCTATCGTTGGTGGCGATTTCAATATCTTCACCTGCCTAGCGGAAAAATGTGGAGGAGCCGCCATCAACCGGGCTGCGATGGAGGATTTCAACTCGTTCATTATCAGCTCTGGCCTTTCTGAGCTACCTTTTGTTGGGTCTGCCTTCACCTGGTCCAATAACCAGGAAGGACCCAACCGTATCCTCTCCCGTCTGGATCGTGTTTTCGGTTCGGAAGGGTGGTTTCGCCTTCCGTTTTCCTTCTCCATTGCGCATCTCCATCGATCTTTCTCTGATCATGCTCCTTTGGTAGTTCGCTGCTCTCCCCGCTCTTTAACGGGTCCTTCTTCTTTTCGGTTCCAGAGCATGTGGAGATCTCACCATACATTTCTTCATGTTGTGGCTGAGTCTTGGAGCGCTCCTCTTGTTGCTTCTCCCTGTGCTCTTTTCAGTCGTAAGCTTAAGCGGTTGAAAGAGTACCTAAAGGTTTGGAATCTTCAGGTATTCAAGAACATCTTCGACCGCGTTCGCTCGGCCGAAGAATCCCTTATTTCTGCTGAATCCCTCCATGACGAGGATCCTAATGAGGCGAATAAGGAGGCTTGGGCCCTTGCTCAAACCATTTTCTCCTCTGAACTTCGTATTGAGAATGACTACCTTCGTCAGAAGGCTAGAATCAAATGGGTGGTCGACGGTGACTCTAACTCTAAATTTTTCCATTCCTCTATTCGTAAGAAGAATAACCTGCTCTCCATTCGTGATATATTGCGGCCAGACCAATCTGTGGCATCTTCGCCTGAAGATGTTAAAGAGACCGTTCTGTCCCATTTCCAATCTTTTTTAGGTGCTCCGTCGGTCTCGGTTTCCGATCTGTCTCTGTTAGCTTTTATTCCTCCGGTACTGTTTTCTCCTGAGAGGGACGTTCTCGCTGAACTCCCTTCCGCTGAGGAGATTCGTTCTTCTGTCTTCGCTCTAAGCAAGGATAGTGCCAGCGGGCCAGACGGATTCAACGGTGTCTTTTTTAGGAGTGCCTGGTCTATTATTCAGGAGGATTTTTGCCTTGCTGTTCAGTCCTTCTTTTCTGGAGGGTCCCTGCCTTCCGGTTGGACTTCTACCAACCTTATTCTTATTCCAAAATGCGAGCATCCGAGGTCCTGTACGGATTTCCGGCCTATCAGTCTCTGCAACTTTTCAAACAAAGTGATTTCTAAGATTCTGGCTACTCGTTTGGCTCCCTTCCTTGAACGAATCATCTCGTCTTCTCAGGCGGGTTTTGTCAAGGGAAGGTTGATTACTGATAACGTCCTTCTCGCTCAGGAACTTATTTCCCAGATAGACAGGAAGACCAGGGGTTCAAATGTTGTCTTCAAACTGGATATGGCTAAGGCCTACGATCGTATGTCCTGGTTTTTCATCATCAAGGTTTTAAGAGCTTTCGGCTTTCCGGAACAACTTATTGACTTGGTGTGGAGGCTCATCTCCAACTGTTGGTTTTCGGTGCTCATCAATGGTTCGGCCAATGGCTATTTCAAGGCTGGTAGGGGTTTACGTCAGGGAGACCCGCTATCGCCTTCTCTCTTTGTGATTGCTGCGGAGGCTTTCATCCGCGGTCTCCAATCCTTAACTTTATACGGACAGATTCAACGTTTCGGGATTCCAAGGGGTTGCCCCCTAATCACTTCCCTATCCTTCGCTGATGATGTTGTTATTTTCTCCAATGGCAGTGTCTCGTCTGTCCGGCGCCTCCTTTCTTTTCTTCATCAATATGAGCGGGCTTCGGGCCAGTTAGTCAACCCCGCCAAAAGTTGCTTTGTTCATGCGAAAGATTTGTCCCCCGCTCGAGCTTCTTGGATCGAGTTGGTTTCGGGCTTCAAGGAGGCCGCTCTTCCTCTTCCGTACCTGGGTGTTATGCTGTATCGCGGAAGGAAGATCAATGCTATTTTTGACCCCTTGACTGACAAAGTATGGGGAAAAATCTTACGCTGGAACGCTTCTCTCATTTCTCAAGCTGGAAGACTTGTTCTTATTAAGTCTGTACTGGACTCGATGGGAACTCATGTTTTCGCGGCTATGACCCCTACCTCGTCCTTCTTTCGCTCGTACCGATCGCTGGTTTCTTCTTTTTTTTGGGGAAACAAAGACAGTGCCCGTCGACACCATTGGGTGTCGTGGGACGTGGTCTGTCGCCCCAAGATGGAAGGGGGCTTGGGTCTGCGCAACCCTAAGGATATTTGCGCAGCTTTTGCCTGTAAATTATGGCATAGGTTTGGTGCTAACAACTCCCTTTGGGCTTCTTTCCTACGTGCGAAATACCGCAGTCTTGCGGGCACTAATTTCTTGGGCTCCCCATCTTTTGCTAGTGAAACCTGGAAACACATGCAGTCAGTGAAACAGTTTTCTGACTCTCATGGAGGATCTTCAGGATGGGATGGTTCTCCCTTTTCCATTCTGAAAGTTTGGTCTTCGATCAGAACCCAAGCTCCGATTCGCCCTACCTTTTCCTTCATTTGGGACTCTCGTATACCACCTAAAGTCTCCACTTTAATGTGGCGTATCCTTCATGATGGTCTTCCTCTTGACGAGAACCTCCAATCTATCGGTATTCCTCTCGTCTCTCGTTGCAGATGCTGCGGAAACGGGAACTCCGAATCCAGGAACCATCTATTCTTCTGTGGTTATTCTGCCAGATGTTGCTGGAATTACTTTGGAAACCTTCTTGGCATTAGTCGGTCGGCCACCTCGCCCTCAGATCTCCGTAACTCATGGTGGTCTGGGAACGCTGGAAGGACTCTTCGTGCTATCGTTTTCCGCTTGATTCCATGCCTCATCTGCTGGCACCTCTGGTGCGCGCGGAATAAGGCAACTTTTGAGAACACTCGAATGGACCCGGCTTCCATTATTCGACGTGTGCGAAACGACGTCTTTCTCGCATTCCGTGGTAGACCGTTCAGGGGCCGTCTGAGTTCCCGTGCGGATCGACTTGTTCGTCTTCTTTCTATCTCACATGGTGTGTCTCAAACCAGGTTGGGTATAGGCTGATTTTTGTCTACGACTGTAGCCTGCTTATGTCGTTCTGTCCCCCCCTGTCCTTGTGATTTTTAATGCGTTTGTTAGTTTTACAGTTTCAGGTTCTTTGGCAATCTGTTGGCCGGGGTCAAGAATTGGTTGCCCAGATTCACGAACCGGGTTCGTTTTTTGATTGTTCTTTGGTGGCTCTCTCCAGCTCTTTGTCTAAGTTCCCCTATTATTGCGCCTATCTGTTAGCGCGCTTTGTGGTTGGTTTGGTGGTCTGGCCTTATCCTCTTGGACTAGGCGGGTTTGTGTTTGGTGGTCTGGCCTAGTCCTACTGGTCAAGGCGGGTTAGTGGATGTGGTGGTTTGGTTTACCCTTCTGCTGTTGCTTATTCCTTGGTGTTGTTCTTTTCTCCGTTTATCTCTTTTTCTGGGGTCTTAGTTGTGCTTGTCCGTTGCTGTGTAGCGGTTTTGGTTTTGTATAGTTCTTTGTCTTTCATTGTATCTTACTGTCCTGTATGCCATTGGAGAAAGGCGTTTTTTCTCCGGTTCTTTATATATTCTTTTTATAAAAAAAAAAAAAAGACTGAGAAGACGAATTCTCTATTGAATTGTGTTTCACTTTCAATGCTTCAACTAAGATCAAATTATAGTCGTTCAATGAACGTCATGCCACGATTTAATTATAATGAAAGTGGAGTGTCTATATTGAAATTCAACAGTATTCTCAAGTCGATAGAATTATGTAGTATCATCACTTCGATATTCTCTGTTTGACCTTAGTTATATTAATCAACAAAAAACTCTCGAGCGAGTTATTCCATAATTATCCAATAATTATAAGTATGCAACCCCTTGGTGCTCCTAGCAGGTATAAGTAATACATTGTCCAGTATTTAGAGAGTGCTACGTACTCTAGCCTTAATGAATGTATCGATATCCCATCTCAACACATCTTGACTATGAATATTTAAAATAATATGTTATTTTAATGTGATAAATTTCTCACGATTACAACAGATTGTAATTATTATCACATAACATATCATTTAATGATTTTCTATTTAATATACATCAAATTAATTACTTAATTAATTATATCACAACCTTACAAAGTATTATCAAACACCTTTATTACGAACAAGATTGGTTATCTCGTTATATATATAACAAATTATTAATTGCCCCTAGGACATACGCCAAACTCTATCACGTATTTCACACACTATTATAGTAATGACGAAAATAGTGAAAGCATTCCACATAACACTTCTTAGTGGACGCATCAAGTAACGAAAAAAATTGTTTTTGTAAATTTACCATATATTATTTTGGAAATAATAACTATTCTCAGTATTGAGTGGAAATAGTTATAGTTTCATTTTGATATGAATATTCGTTATAAAATAAATGTATAATAATGGTGTTTATAATGCACTAGAAAATACAGAGTTATCTGAAATATTTATAATTATTTTGGAATTATAGACTAAGCCATATCTTTGAGGAATAATTTAATAATCATATGATTATGAATCATATGGTACTGATGAATTATTTCTCAGAAGATTAAGTGCAAAACACTCATTCAGTGGGAGCAACAAAAAAATTAATGAACTCTTCAGAATGATACATACAGATATATGTAGTTCAAAGTCTAATATTATCAAAATGGATCCACTTAGTTAAATTCACAAATGAATTACCTAGAAATGAACTTGTGTATTTGATACATAAGTAGTGTATTTATGATAAGTTCATTGAATATAAAACGAAAGTAGAAAAACATAACATGCAATGAGTATAAATATTCGATTTGATTGAATATGTGAGTATATTGGAAAAGAATTTCAAATGTACATAAAACGAATAAGTTTCAATCTCAAAGGTCACTCCTACTCGTGATACATGATAATGTATCGATAAAGAGTAATCAGACTTTGTTGGATAAAATACGATTGATAATGAGTGAAGTTGAGTTGACTTCTTCCTATAAAGTTGTGTACTTAAGAGTAAGTACATGAAGTTAAAATTAATTTCATCTAAAGCATAATTTATGGTATCATATAGATAAGAGTTTATAAGAAACCCCTACATATTCTATGTCAAGGTATCGTTAGGTTATACGAGTCGAGAAACTGCACGTAATATTTGTCCGTAAGAGATCTTAAGTGGAACATCCTATGTAGTTAATATCGGATATATCGTCGATGTATCTCATATCGCTCCTTCACTGATATTTTTTCAAAATATCGCTTAAAATATCATTACCGGTATATCGCTTGATATTTGCTGATATATCGTTCCGATATTTAATGTAAAATCGCCAATATTTAAGAATATCATTCATTATTGTATGTCTTGAAGAAAATAAATTTACAAATAAATACCTTCATATTCTCAATATTTGTTTTTAGTGTATGGTGAATGACAATACGTAGAAATCCCAATGCACTATTTTTTTTGTTTTAACCATATGTTTTAGTCTGCTTCGTTCGTTTTTTAATAATGAAAACTCTACTTATTCCATTATTTTATTTCATGTGAAGACTTTACACTAAAAACTAGATCGTGTAAGTGCTACTTTTCTTTTTAGTTATTTTTTGGTTCACCGTTTCTAATTGGTAAATTAGCTTATGAAAATTGATTTTACTAGTTATTATCATGCATAAAGAACTAAAATATGAAGAGTTGTAAAATTATATGTTTGAGATATCGATAGAACAAGCTAGAAGTTGTACTCAATATTAAATCAACATTACTTATTCAACAAATTAAGTGAAAATGAAAACGAAAAAACTACAAATATGGAAAAATTGCAAATTATTATAGATGGTTATATGATTGAAGAAACAATGAATACAACATAAATGAATAAAATAATAAAGATGCAAATTATACGAATTTCTCGATTTTTATGAGCTTATTCCATGACTTGTGTTTGATAGAATATCTTGGAAAACAGATTGTAATTTGTAAACTGTGTGCAATCGCTCTTTGATGGTAATTTGGCAATATTGATCCAGATATTACAAAACATAACCTCATTGTAACAATATAAAATACCACAATATCGTTTATAACATGTTCTACACATGTCCGATATTATATGCAATACCAATATTAATTACTTAGGGACCATCCCAAAAGAGTTTGGGACTAACCAACATTGCTGGACTAACCTATGTTATGAACATAAGTTTCATAATCTAAAAACTAAATCAGTTTTACACACACACACATAAGCGGTTCGCTAAAATGTTTATAAATACCTATTCCGATACACTGGGAAACAATTGTTGTTTCAACAAACACCAAATTCACGATGAAGGAATTTCTTTTAGAAATTATTGGTAGTAAATTGAATTTGGATACGATCTAGTGATAAAACTGATTATGAACGATGAAATAAAATTAATCAAACCTAAATGGACACAACACATTAGAATGTCTAAAAGCAATTCTTGCACGTTGAAGAGAAACTTTGAGTTTCACATCGATATCGAGAACCTATTTCTCAATAGTCAATAAACCATGAAGAATATTGACTCTTCCATATGGAACGATGCACAAATCCTGAAAGGATTTCGAGTATAGTACCAAAACACAACTTTGATAATCATACCTGAAGGGATATGATCCATCGGCCGCAAAAGTGTCTTCGAGAAAAAGACCAATGAAGTTGGAATATGGTAATTTACTTTGATAGAATAACATCGCAAATTTCATTTGTTTAAATTAATGTAACAAATTTGTCATTCAACATACTTAAGCTAATTTGAATTTACTCACAAAATTATTTCTCAATATGATATTGAGTTTTAGTACATGTAAATTGATATAAAAATTCTAAATAATGATTTAGCATATGCTATTTGCACATAACAACCAAAATGTCATATTGAACTTGTGAGTTTCAGATTGGATACAAGAAATGATACGAAAGTATCATTCAATATGCATCAGAGTTGAGCAAATATTTTAACAGCAAAATCAAACAGTTTGAATTGTATTTAAAATGCAAAGAAAGTGCGTCGGTAAGAATGAACTATAAATGTACTAAAATATTTCTGAAACTATAAATAAACAACAAACTTATGATTGTAACGATGTACTCATGTTAAAATCAATTTAGTTTGGTTGTTTAATTATCGACATTGAATTTTTTACAACAATACAGATACTTTATTCAAGTAGAGTACTCGTTATGGTGTTTTACGGGCTTGAACCCATGATCTCTACAATCTTTGTCTAAAGCGTCATACCTCTGGCCATTTGAGCTAGAGGTCCTTGACTAATTGACATTGGATTTGAAAATGACATCTTTTATAGTAAGCATAAAAGGATGTGATATACACAGAACCACATTAAAACATTTAATGTAGAGCATTTAAGATAAAATCCTTATTCATCGATAATAGGAATTGCATATATGTTATATTGTTTACTATATTGCTAGTCGCTCGTGTAATTGGTAGTAAAGGGTATTCTGGAATATTAATGAAAGAGTATAGAATTGTTTATAAAAACAATTAACTCCTTATGAAAGAGTATTCATACTCGAACTTCATGAATGATTTCGAGTATATTATGCAAAAATCAAAATTAGAAAATATGGAAAACTTTCCGGATACAATTAAAGCTTAATTTTGGAAAAAGATTAGTATTCAAAGCATATGACCAATAAACTATAAATTCACAGTCATACACACTGTAGATTTATATAAAAAATAATAATAAAAAACAGGGACAATGTCATCTTCGTTGGTGAAAACGTTTAGCATTGGGAGGGAATTGCTCTCACTCACCTGAGGAGCTCAAGATTTATGATCGAATTCAAAACAATCCGAAGCAGGGTTACATGCTTTCGTATAAGGCGTCGACGCTTGCGCTTCCGAGGTTGAAAAGCATCGCTAATTTAATTATAGAAAACATTGTGTTTATGTTATCTTAAAACAACAAGTAAAATGTGTATTTATTTAATTTAGATTGTGAAGTTTAAATACAAGATTAATGATGTTATTATTCACTCCATGTCAAAATCTAAATCTTAGTGGGTTGGAGATAGTGTTTAACGGAAAATTTTCTATCGATTAGACAATCGCTGATAAATTTTGAAATAAATTTACCGCAAGCGCACGACGTACAATAGTTAGTACGTGGCGAGTACGAGTAGATCCGCAGGGAATTGTTAGAGTTTAAAAATCTATTCAATCAAATTAGACCAAATGGAGGAGAAATTGTTAACTACAAAAAAGAAGCTAAAGCTAGAATTGAAATGTGATCTAAAAAAACTATTTAACTAGAGAACAATTTAGGGATAAATCCACTCTCATATTTTTGTAAATCAACAAACAATAATTTATGATATCTAGCTTTGATATTAAGTGAAATAATTATTGTATTTATCATAAGTATGCTTTGTTTATGTTATTAATTAACATAACTCAAACCATCAAACTATAATACAACAAATAAACCACTTATCAAGTTAAAATGAAACCAAAGCAAAAACTATTTTAAGTATGATCTATTTACTATTGTAACTAGTAATATAGATCATCAAATTTCATTTTTACTTTCATTTCAAAATCAAAAATGGATTAGCAAATGATGATGCAAATTGTGTTTATGTTGAATAAGAGTAGCTCATTTGCAAAAACAACTAAACTTGTATCAAAATTCACTCTCTGAGGCATAAACAAAAAGAGATCATAAATTAATGAAATGTTGAAATTACATAATATTTGAGAGCTTCATTACCCCTAAATTGAAGGGGTTTAGTTACTCATTTGTGTTATCAAATCAACACATGTAAGTTTCAACATTGAAAATGAAAGAAAGTAGAGAATAAACAAAGAAAAAAGAAGATTAACTACTAGAAGGAAATGAATAAAACTAGTGCATAAATGTAAATCTAAGCTATGAACATAAAATGAAAGAGACATAGAAATAAACATTAACAATAAAACAAAGAAAAGCATGTAGAAAAGAAAAGAAGAAGAGGTTTGGAAGCCATTTTTATTTCATTCAACATAGAGCTTACAACTTACTTTCTTAATTTCCTAACAAATATGAAAGAGTAGTAGATATGTTCATGTACATAAGAGGGCTATTTATACATGCATAAAACCCTAATTCTATTTTTAGGGTACTTCCTAAAATGCCCTTTAGGAAGTGTGGCCACCAAGTAACCATTAGCCACTAATTAATCCATCATTAAAAGTGCATGAAGCTTTAACCTCCACTTAATTGTTCATTAGCTTCTAATTGTAGCTTTAGGCAAGTGGGTGGGGTCCTCTATGATCTTGAACCTAATTATTTCCTCTTCATTCCTTCTTATTTCCTTGTGCATGCATATATCATCATGAATCCCACTTCCATATGCATCAAAATATTCTATAAAAATCATGAAAATTATCCAAGTAAAAATTCTTAAATTGACACATGCACAAAAATGACCATTTTTCCCCTGAATGAAGATGAAAATATGATGGTTTGAAAATAATTAAATTTTGGTTTTAACATTTAAAAATGCCCAGATATGATGTTTATTTAAATAAAAAGAGATAAAATATGGATGTAAATATATGCACATTTATGTGCACATCAGATAGTCTGTAGAGTAAAAATGGTTACACGTTCCTCTGTTTTCGTTTTCAAATTATTTTCATCCCTTCCTCCAATAATAAACCCCATTGACTTCAATTCAACATCGCTTCATTGTTCATTGTCATGGATGACCATAAAAACTGATATCGTCCTAACTTATACCCTACCCAACAATTCCAAAATGATCGGGCTAACAATATCTTGTATGAAAAATTGGTGGAAGCAAATAATAACCTGAAACAACAAATGAAAGTTTCCATAAAAATGTAAAAAAGGAAATAAAAAATCATATGGCTATAAGAAAGGGATACTAATACTCGAATTTTCATGCCAATTTGTTAATGAGAAAGTATAGAAATAATTTACTAGCACTTAATAAAAAAGTAGTGAATTAGTTTATGACGCCGTCTCACTTGAAAAGGAAGCTATTAGTTTTTGTACAACCCATGTCAAGATTTTAGTGCTTAAATATATATATTTTAGTGATTGAATAAATTTAATGTGACGCCCCACCTCTATACCCACGCTAACCAAGAACACTACGATGTAGTGCTGTCAATTAGCACGGAGAATAAGGCTGTGGAGGAGCGACCATCCATGTAACTTCTTTGTGCGAACACCGATATGTCAGATAGAATAGAAAGCATATCTTTCAAGGAGGAAATCCGACATACCGATACAAACACAAAGCTATCATACGGTGGCTATATATAATCTTCGGAAACAAACATAGAAATAATCATAACACAAATCAGTCACAGACATCCATATCACAAAGGCGGAAGAAGATATGAATAAATATATAACACATGAAAGTGTACATCAGAGTAGTGGTCAGAAAGATCCACGATAATACAAAAGAATAGAAACATGTGCTATACAAAAGAATAAGTACACAACATAGAGTCTATATCTCAAACGTGTACATCCAAAAACTACTAATCTAAGTAGTTAGCCAAAAGTCAGATGATGGTTCCAGATAGGAAGTCATGAAGAAGCACCTGTAAAATCTCAGTCTGACCCGAGTATTATTTAAGAAGAAAATAATAAACGGATCAGTCTAGCTATAGTTATCAGATAAAATGAGATATAAGAAGAGATATAATAAAAACGTATGATAACCAAAAAGGTCATACCTCGACAAGTATACATTAGAAAATCAACAAAGGAAAATCATACAAATATCTCACGAATCTCATAGCATAAAAAGAATGCCATATTCTTTATTTAATTCACCAAGCCACAATAAATGACATACATAACAATGTCAACTGAAAAATGTGGTGAAACATAAATTCCAGAAATCACAACGAGAAATCCAGAAATCACAAGAAAAGAGGATGGCCAATCCCATAAACTGAACATCGACGCACCTAGAAAGATACGCCCCATGTAAAGTCTAGCATCGATACACCTAGAAAGATGCACCCCATGCAAAGTCGAACATCGACGCACCTAAATAGATACGCCCCATGCTCTAGCATCGACGCACCTAGAAAGATACGCCCCATACATAAATAAACATCGACGCACCTAGAAAGATACGCCCCATGTAATATCTAACATCGATGCACCTAGAAAGATACACCTCATGCAAAGCCGAACATTGACGTACCTAGAAAGATACGTCCCATGCATAGACGAACATCGACGCACCTAAATAGATACGCCCCATGTCCCGACTTATTGAGCCGATTGCTCCATGAAGTAAATAAACATCGACGCACCTAAATAGGTACGACCCATGCGTGAAATAAACATCGACGCACCTAAATAGGTACGACCCATGCGAGAAGTGAGACGAAGCTCATTAAAACGAGGAACAGTCCTCCACGTGGACAAAGAGCCATCGCACGTTGCTAGTCTAAACCATAAAGTGATCGTCATCGATCATCAAGAAGTGTCAACCACACCAAGCTAGTAAATATATGAGTTTAGCTTCATGTCCCATAACCACTTGCTTAACTTAAATATTTACGAACAAGTTGTAGATCTTCACTAGAAAATTGTCACAAAAGGGTTCAATCGAACAAGTCCAAGAGCTAACCGACAAAGTGAACGCGAGCGTTTCATACCACTCGTTTTACTAAGTCGTTTAATTCGATTTCTCATCCGAGTGAAGTAAAGGCTTGTATATACTAGTAGATTAGAAAACGGTTTGATAAACGAGTTTGGTATTAAAAATAGAGTTGAAAACATTTTGATGAAAGGGTTTTGATATTTACTACTAGTATTAAAACCTTCATATCTTTAGAGTGACAAGTCACAAAACGATTGTTTAAACAAATCGAATCACATAAATTCACATTCGAAGACGTGAGAAAAATCCAAAGAAATCAATTCCCAAAACCATCAAAGTAGGAAGTTCTGTTGAATGTTTTTCAGATAAGATCCCCTACGGAGGGGGGTCCAGGGGGGTGGCAACCCCCTAGGTGGGAGAGCAAACTATCAGATAACCTTGAATCGATGGAAATTAAAATCTCGAGATAAAATAGGCAAAAACAGGCAAAATAGAGCAGGTCACAGGCTCCAGACGTCTGGGGTATATGCTCAGACGTCTGCAGCAAGTTTCAGGAACTGCCTGAAACAGTCTCCAGACGTCTGAGCCTACTTGCAGACGTCTGGTGACGTGCTGAAATTGTTTTTCAGCCTAGTGGGAGAGCAAACTCTCTCCCACACTTGCACCCGGTCGAGCAATGGAGTTCGGGGTTTTTGTCAATCGGTAATACGGCCCTATAGGCACTCCGATTCACAACCAAAAACATGTTCATAATTCAAAGCAAGGAGTTTCAAAGTTTTGAATTCAAAACATCAAAAATTGAAATGTTCGCCAAAGCAATTCAAACCAAAAGCAATTGAACATGAAATAGTGTTAGGAATTCATACCTAACAATCAAAGATAATTATAGGCTAAGATGTGAGATAAAAATCTCACCTTTGAACCCAAAAACAATTAATGAGAAGCTTGAAGACAAGGGAAGATCAACCACACTTCAATCTCAACACAAGAAGCATGAATCTAAGCTAAAAGAGAAACATTTCCCAAATTAGGTAGGAATTTTCTGAAATCAAAGAGAGAATGTGTTGGAGAAGAAGGAGATGAAGCTTACCAATGGGTTCACTTTGAATTTGGAGCTAGAATTTGGATTTGCAAGAGTAACTAGGGCTTGGAGTTTTAATTTCCCATTCCACTCACCATTGTTGCTCAAGAACAGAAATGAGGAAGAAGTGAGGGAGAATGGGGAGAAGTGGTTCAGATTTGGGGGTTAAGTTGGCAAAGGGGCTGAACCCAAACCCAAACCCAAAGTGCAAATGGTCAAATTTTTGACTAGCTCCAAACATATCAAAGTTTATACTCAAAAAGGTCGCAAACGACATTTTGGACTCAATGGGGGTGGTCTCGAGTCCCAATTCGACTGTTTGCAAAAAGTAGCTTTTCGGACTAAAATCCGACGAACGATGTTATATTTAAATATAAAATCGAAAAATATGCGGGTTGTTGCATTTAATGTACTTTCCTTCTTCGCAATATCTTCTGTTGCTTGTTTTTGAATCTGGGAAAGGTTCTAACATGGATATAGATATCGAACATGAATCAAACCACTATATATGATTTTGCAAATATGCAACTTAATCGACTCGGAAATTCTTTTATTGTCGAACTCAAAATCTTAAGTCGCATGTTAATCTACATTTTTGACTCACAAATTAATTAGTCATGGAAACAAGGCCAGTGATCCCTTTTTTCATACGCTTTTATCTCTAGGCCAATAACTTTATTTCTAAGTTTGAAAGCCAAAATTCAACATATAAACTTACTAAATTAACCACCCCTCTGTGGCAATTCCATCCATTTAACATTAAAGTTAAAAAAATATTTTTCTTTAAGTTTTAAGAAATAAAACCACTCATCCTATAAATGTAGTCAGAAGATTAAACAACTTGAGCGAGTTGAATACAATAGCTACAGAATATCATCTATATCTTCAAAACAAATATGAACCACACTGCTTCTTATATGATAATTTATCTTCATCGCATATTAGAACTAAAAATAAACAAATAAAAGGTAGATGCCATAACTGAGAACTGATTACTCAAGGTCTAACTGAGCTTCTTTGAGCACCATGATTTTCAACTTATTAATGGCTGAGCTACAATTTGCATCAGTATGAACTTTATTTTAATGCAGCAATTTGAGATATATTTCCAAATAACTGGATTGATTGATCTTCACGTTTTAATGAGTAACTGGATTGATGCTTGGGTCTAAACTTTTTAATTATTATTTTTTCCCTTCTTCTTTCTTTCTTTCACCACCAATGGTCTATGCAATAAGCAAAATGATTGATACCTATATTTTGGTTAGAAAATTGATTGGTTCGTTGTTATTTTTGTTTGCATTGAAATTTTATTTTCGGTTGTATTAGTTTTAATGATGTGGAGTCGATTATGATATGGACTCAGATTATGATTTATGCACGATTTAACGAAGTGAATAAAGATTTATTTTATTATATTCTATTTATCTATTTATTTTTATTTTTTTGACTATTTTATAATTACAACTCTCTCATCCTGAAATTTAAATTAACAGCTTGTGGATGTGCCACTATGACAATGACATTCCCTTCAATGTCAACGCCACTGAGGCGTTGCAATATGTGGATCGAAAAAATTATGATGTTTTTCAGACAACTGAAATGACCAATGATTTGCAACTGCATAAGTGGATCAACCGGAGCGGTAGCCCATTGATAATTAATGTTGACGGCGCCTATTTCAAAGCTAAGAAAACGGGGGGTGCGGGAATACTTTTCCGAATGGGGAGTGGAATGTACTATTATGCATGTTCAGTGCACTATGGAAAGGGTTTGATTCACGACTCAACTTAATGCGAGGCATTCGCCGTACGCCACACCATTCAGTTGGTCGACCAACATTGATATTTTTTATTTGACCTTAGTTATATTAACCAACAGAAAACTATCGAGTCGGCCATTCCATGGTTATCCAATAACTATCGGTACATAACCCCTAGGTGCCTCCAACAATCATGAGTAATACACTGCCCTATAATTGGAGAGGTTTACGTACTCTAGCCTCAACAAATACATCGATATGTAGTTTCGATGCATCTTGACTAGGAACATTGGTATATTTATTTCCATCGTGATAAATTACTCACGATTATAACACTTTGTAAATACTATCATAGAACATACCATTTATGGTTTTTCTATTAAATATACTTTTAATTAAATTAATTATTTAATATAACAAATTATATAATAGAAAGAAAACAACTTTATTTCGAACAAGATTGGTTAACGAGTTATATATATATATAAATTACATAATTGCCCTTAAGGCATACCCCTTACTCTATAAGGTGAAACTAGTGTTCTTCCAACCCTTTTGGAGTGATACTGCATGGGGTATTTGTATATGGTGAAACTTGAGTTCAGGCAAGTGATATTGAGTTGTAAAGTAGTTAGGACGCACGCATGGTCGTTGATCGGGTTGAACGGGCTGATGTAGAGACAAATGAAATAGCAAAAGGAATGTGTGATTGAAATGAGTGCCAACATGAGAATCATGCATGGTGCATGCCTTACTTTTGCTGCCCATTTAATGCATATGTACTGTGGCGGCATGTTATAAGGATATGACATGCTCTCTGCCAGAAGTAGATAAACCTGGTTGTACTTTTTATCGTTTACCTCTTCATGCTTAGGTGGCAAGGTGGGTTGGATTGGTTAGCTGATTGCCGAGTACACGAAGTGAACATGAAGTTGCTAAGGAAAAAGCTAAGGGCACGTGTTGAGCCGAGCATGAGAAGACGAGGCGGTGTGCCGACCGTCGGTGGTTGTACTGGGGCTTGGCTAGAGGCAGGCCACGCTTGAGCTGGTTTTGAACCGTGCCAGTCGAAAAACATTTGGGAGAGATGCTTGAGTGGACAGCTTTTTGCTTGCTATGTCGAATGCAGGTCAGCATGAGGAAGCTGGTGACATGAGAGATGGGTCGATGCAGATCGGACTGGGTTACTTCTTTGGTTAATGAGTTGACTGTTGAAACTGCTTTGTGGCACGTCGACTGTCACCTGGCTTGAGGAGCTATTTAGTAGATGGGCCGGAGTGGGCCCAGCCCGGACCTGGGCCAGCAGTCGAGGGAGCCTAGACAACTTGCCCCTAACCTTGGCTAGTTTGCAGGGGATTGGCTGGATTCGAACCAGCTTAGACCGGAATGGGCTAGGCCAAGAAGCCTTGATCATGTTTTCTTTTTTCTTAGGAAAAAATTGAGTAACATTTTGCCCTTCAAGTCAATACCCGTAAGTGGGTGCAGACTGGTCAAATCATAAAGGCCCAACCATTTTGCCACTTTAATGTGCATTTGATGTGCGTCATACGTGGCGCTATGCTATTGGCTGAGGTGGTTGTGCTTCTCAAGGTGTGATAGAGATGTGTCACTTCCCCCACATATGTGGTGTGACACAACACTTGATTGTTCCTGAATAGTTGAGTTCCTTTTTGCTTTTTTTTAATATAATGGATGTGATTGAAGGGATAAGTATATAAATACCCCTCTTCCCTTTCACTTTGAACTCATGAAGCTTCTGCCATGTAAATTCCTTCAGAAATCTCAAACTTTGCACTGCTTTCTAGTGGTAAAAAAACTAACTTCGTGTTCTCTTCTTCTCCAAGTGCTCTTAAGCGCCTTTTTTTGTCAAACTTGTTTGGAGTTATAAGAAGGGTTCTTTGCTATTGAATTGTTATAAACATTTATCTTCATCTTGGACTTTTGTTCGGAACGTTGTTTAGAGATGGATCTTGCATTGTTGCCTGGCCTAAGCTTGCACTCTTCGGTCATTTTCTTGACGTAGATTGGCCATCCCTGTCATGTCAAAGACCTAGTTAATGCAGATGGGTTCCCTCGCCATCTAGTTCTAGCAGTACTAAACCTAGGTTGATTTGCACACTTTATTGTCATGTTGGAAGGAGTAGTGGCCGCCACCTCTACCTCATATGTCACAATTAAATTCTCTGGAGGCTCCTATGCATCGTCGACTTGTAGCTTTTTGGTATTTATTGAGAGATTCAGTGCGAAAGGCTTCGAGGGTGGAAGCACCATCCTCTTTCATAGAAAAATACTGATCGGGTGGTGTTAGAAGCGCTCATCTGCACGTTTAAAGTTGGGTCTTCTTAGAGCGTTCCAAAGCATGGGTCTCTTCTTCTTCTTTTCCTTCTTTAGTTAGCGATAAAATATCTTTGTACACCTGGCGGGGTGGACTTTGTGCTCCCATACTATTAGACTAAATAAAAGATGCCATTTTCTGCAAATTTTTTCGAACAATTTATTGTTCTACCTTTGCTTATTTGTCTGTATATGACTTGTAGTGTTGCGCATCTCCTGTGGCGGGTGGCAGAGGCATAAAAGAGAGCACATATTAGCTCATGGGTTCTTCTGGGCGATAAACAGTTATACGTAGAATGGTGAATGGGCCCGGCTCGAATCGAAGCTCATTAGGGCTCGAAGGTTCTCTTGGGTGGCCTGTCATCAATTATAAGGTGACCATAGGTCCCGGCACGAAGTAAAGTGCACGACTGACGGGAGCACTGCTGTGTAAGTGTGTTATATGACGGTGAGACAGGCATGGAGTATTTTTAGCTGATGAAACTAGTGTTCTTCCAACCCCTTTGAAGTGATATTGCATAAGGTATTTATAGCTAGTGAAACTAGTGTTTAGACGACTGATATTGAGCTCTAAAGTAGGTAGAAAGTGCGCTTGGTCATTGATCAAGTTGAATAGGCTGACAGCTAGAATAGTAGTAGGAATATGTGGCTGAGACGAGTGCCAACATGGGAACTGTGCAAGGTGCATGCCTTGTCTTTACTGCATATTTAATGCATATGTAATGTAACGATATGTTATAAGGATTCTACATGCTCTTTGTTAGAAGTAGATAAAATTGGTTGTACTTTTTGTCGTTTACTTTGTGACGCCCCACTCCGAGACCCACATTAGCAAAGAGTATTACTAAGTAACACCGTCTGCTAACACGGAGAATAGAGCTGGATAGGAATGACCATCTATAACCTTGTCTTAATTATCTATTGAATACGCCGACAATTGCCACTTCTTACTCAAGTGGATCGACATCTCCAATAAATACTTAATACAAAGCCATAGGTGGCTGAAGGATCTATCAGAATAAAATATAACAACTCAAATGTAATACACATCACAGAACAGTAGATCATCACATACATTTTCACATATACAGATACATTATAGAGTTTACAAAATGATACATGTCAAGTGGTAAGCAAACCACAATATATAGGCGAGTCAAAAGAATACATATCAGAGTTACAGACAAAAAGGACTACACAAAAAGCTATAACAAAAAGGAGCTAGCGGAATAGTCCATGCGGAAGCAAAATAGGCTAAGTCCAATGTACCTAACCTGAAACATCTCGGTCTGACCCGAGTATAAAATACACGGGTCAGTCTAGCTAATCAAATCAGTTAGATATACTAAATGATAATGAACATACAAAGTCATAAAGTACCACAAATATCTCCAAAAGAGATAACCAAATCATCCAACAAAAGATGAATCATAACAAGCCTCATCTCATAGGCAACTCAAATAAACCAAGGATATCATATCCCAAAACAAGCCAAAAAGGCAATAACAAATACCAATAAATGTAACACAAGTTTCCACAAGGTAATCGCTATATATCGTGTGGTTCAAAGAACCTACCCCGAAGGGCGATACTCTAGGGAAATATAATTGTCAAAGAAACAAAAGATGCTCGAGCTCAGTACTGTATAATAAGGATCCATACGCCCGAAGGCAACAAACCGTAGTGGCGAAGGTCCGGAGACCCAATACTGGACACCACTAACTGGTAGAATATGTCACAACTCTTAGAAAGGAACCCAGAAAATGTTCACGTGAGTCCTATACCACACGTTCGCACTAAACGGTTTACTAACCGTTAGTCAATTTCACACGCAAAGCAGTACAAAGTTCACCTCATCTCATCGGTAAACCAGACCCAAAGGTCAAAACGGTCAAACGAATAGATTAGGAATTAACTGAAAAGATAAACTCACGTGTTCATAGCACGCGTTTTATTTAATCATTTAATTCTCCCCCCTCTTCGCTCGTAGTGCAAAATTGTGTGTGTTTTAAATAGAAATTATAAATTGGAGAAACGAGCTTTTAATATAATTTAAAAAGATCACTTTATAAAATCCCATGCGCGAAATCAAAAAGGAATCATCAAAGTCAAAATGCGATAACAACTGATTGGATCGACACGAATCGGTCGAAATTGGAAAACCAAAGCAAAATAACAAATGGGGCTGAGACAAGCAGGTCAGTCGACTGAACCAGGGGGTTAGTCGACTGGCCCAGTGCCTGGAAACTTTATGTTTCCAGGTCAGTCGACTGACCCAGAGTGTCAGTCGACTGACACAGGGACAAGAATTTTCTGTCCCCCCAAGTCAGTCGACTGAACACAGAGCTCAGTCCACTGATACGGGGCAGAATGTTTTCTGCCCCCCTGGTTTAGTCGACTGACCTACTGGTTCAGTCGACCGAACCTGCTTCCTGGGCAGAATCAGTCTAGCCCTCTAATGGGGAAAAACTATACCGGAACGATCGATCGAGCTACTGCGACTCAGGAGTTATGCCAAACGATAACCCAGCCTTAAAGCCTTCGATACATCCCGGTAAACATGTTCAAACATCCAAAAAGGATTTTTAAAGATTTGGCTTCAAAAATCAAAAATTGGCAAATTCACCGAATCAATCCAAATCAAAAGCAAATGAACATGAATAGATGTTAGGAATTATTACCCAACCACAACAAAAACTATAGGCTTAGATGTGAGTTCCAAAAACTCACCTTTTAACTCAAAAACAAAGATGAGAAGCTCAAATGCAAAGAAAAGATCAACCACTCTCCACTTCTACTCTACAAGCTTCAATCTAAGATCAAAACAAGTATTTCCTAAATTAGGGTTTAGGAATTTACTGAAATTGGAGAGAGAGAGAGATGGAGAAGGCGGAAAGAAGGCTTACCTAAGCTTCTCTTTGATCTTGGAGCAAGAATTTGAGTTTGCAAAAGGAAATTAGGGCTGGGAGTTTCTATTTCCCATTCTCTTCCCCCATTTTTAGTTGAGCTTGAGAGAAAAAGAAATGAATGAGTGAATGGATGAAGAGTTAGAGAGTTAGGGTAATAAGTAGGGTTAGTGGGCTGCCCAAACCCAAATGCCCAAATAGAAAATAACAAAAATCTACTCACTCCACACATATCAAAGCTTATACTCAAAAAAGTCGCAAACGCCATTTTGGACTCGATGGAAGTGGTCCCGAGTCCTAATTTGACCGTTTGCAAAAAGTGACATTTCGGACCTAAATCCGACTAACGACGCTATATTTAAATAAAACATTTAAATACACCATCGTAAAATATGCGGGTTGTTACATACTTCTTCATGCTAAGGTGGCAAAGCGGGATGGGTTAGTTAACTAACTGCCAAACGCAAAGAGAACATGAAGTTGCCCAGGTTAAAGCCGAGGGTGTGCTAAGCCGGGCATGAGAAGACGAGACGGCGTTCCAACCGTGGGTGGTTGTACCTGGGCTAGGCTAAAGGCGGACGATGCTTGAGCCGGTCTTGAGCTGTGCCGGTCGGCAAATAGCTGGGAGAGATGCTTGAACGGACGTGTATCTACTTGCTATGCCGAATGCAAGTATGGAGCCGGTCGCATGCATGATGGGTCGATGCAGACTGGGCCGGTTACGATTTTGCTTGATGAGTTGGTTATTGAAACTGCTTTGCGGTGCGTCGATTGTCAGTGTAACTCACCTAATTTTATTTTAACATTATTCAGGATATTTAATTAGATAGATTAAACAGAATAATGTAAATGGTTAAGGAGAATGAGATTTGAAAATTTATAATGTCGAGCCATTACTAATGAACTAAGAAAGATTATTTAAACTTAAATACAGAAAAAGAATATATGTGAGGGGCAATTTAGATATAGACCTGTCTTTTATCCCTTAAACCCTCTCCCCTTCATCGTATTCTCATTTGTCAAAACATAAACAATCAAGAAGAAGAAAAGAGATCAGCCATTAATAAAGCAAGGAAGCACGAAATCAAGGGAATTCAAAGAGAAGGAGCATAGGGAAAACTAAAGCAATATCAAATCTCAAACTCCATTCAATTCTAAGGTGAATAATACATGAACCATCTCCTTTGCCTATGTTTATATTCGATAATGGACGATACCCAAATTATTATTGTTTGATTTACCAAGATATGGTTGTTTAATCATTGTTTGGATAGAATAATGATTTATGGAATTTTTATAAAATTATTTGAGAGGGTTTCAAGGGTAAAGCCTAATTTCTTTAATCTCCAATCGATTTGATTTTTGGATATGTGATGTAAAACAATAATTTGGAGAATAGTTTTTAATTTCATAATTTTCCAAGTTAAAATAAATATTTTATGACTTTCCTAAGGTGCAAAATTGGGTTAATTGCGGGTTTTAATTATTAAAAATAATTAAATTTAGTTTTTGGCCCTGAAATTTTTATATGGTAAACAATATGGTATTTTCGAATTTCTGGAATTTTTGAGGATTTTTCCCAAGTGATTTCGAATTACTATGAATTTATTATGTTAGATAAGCATTTAAATAGATAATTCATTTAAGGGTATTAATTAATTAGTTTGATCAATGTTTTGGGACTTTGAAAACTGAGTGCAACAGAATTCTGAGAAAGATTTGGGTAAAGAAATTTTATTATCCATTAGGAATTTGACAAAAAGTAAGATTTGGTGAAAAGTATTTACTTTCAGTATAAATAAATCAGTTTTTATAATAATTACAATAGTGCCATGCCATTACATCGTCACCGCACCTATAGAAGCGTTGCACCTATGAATGTCGATGTCGATATGTAGGGAAGCTTAGGATAGCTACTTCGGCAGCTATGGAATAATTCGAACTGTGTCGACGCCGATCTCGTCGGCAACCTATCATTGGCGGCATTGCCTTATCGTGATTCATTTAAATGTTAAAAGGTTTAGTGCCGTGATCATTGAGGTCTCCTCTTATCCTTTACGCCGCCATCAATGACGCTGAATGTATTTACCATTGTTTTAAAGTGATGCCGCATCCTTTCATTTCGATTGCTCTCGACGCCAAGGATATTGAAGTCGCCTATTTTAACATCGATATATATATATATATATATGGCATAATAGCCAAAGAATGTAAGTATGATTTTATAATGACGTCTCTTGTCTTGACGTTGCCATTCATCAGTGTTGGCGATATTGTTCTTTCTTATAAAAACACCAAGCTTTGTTTTGAAAAGGGAGGGTAACCTATATGTTATCTATGTCGACGACATCATTTTCGACATGGAATTTTGTACCTAAAAGAATTTAAGTTTTGTCTTTGACCTTGGATAAAGGTCGATATTGTTTTAACGCCGCGTGTGTTGTACGTTATCTTATTAGAGGCGGAGTGCCTTATGCCTCTTTGTCGATATTGTTTTTGATGTCGACATTGATCTATACTAACCTATTTAAAGGTGGCAAGCCTTATATTTTATGACTTCAAATTTATAACGTAATTGAGGATACCAATATTTATATTGCTACGTGTCAAAAGTATATGAAGTCAACATTATTTATTGGGGGTACTATGGTAGAATAAACTCGACATAATCATTGGGGATACCAATGTATGGTTTAATAAATTTGACATGGATCATTGGGGATACCAATGCATGTTATTGTGAGATGTTATAACTTTAAGGGGAGATAACCTAATTGGGGATACCAGTAGACATAGGCTAAACATGTGGGTAACATGAATTAAATTGTTAAGTGATGGGTTTATAGTCATCATAGGAAAACTATGGGATGTGAGATGGATAGTCCACATCATGCCGGAGATGGATAGTCTTTAGATGGTTAATGAAGGGTTCATAGTCATCCGAGGAAAACTATAGATGTGTGATGGATAGTCCACATCACTTTAAATAGATGAAACAATATGCGATGGGTAGTCCATATGGGAGGGAATAGATAATCCATAAAAATGTTTATATGTGAGATAGATAGTCCACATAACTTTGATAATGCAACCATGGGTGATGGGTAGTCAACATGGTAGGGGATGGGTAATTCAAAGAATTTATATATATATAAGATGGGTAGACCACATAAATATAAGACAGATAGTTAGTGAAAACTTAAATGGGTAGTCTAATAACTAGGGATGGGTAATCCAGTGTATATTGCATGTTTGCATATCAGTATATTAATGTTGTAACCATTGTGGATGCAGGAGCATAGTATATGGTTGAGATGTTTTGGTTGAGATACCAGTGAGGGGAAACCCATTCCGCTCAGTGACGTGGTCTCACTAGATATGTATTTGGTTCGAGATGGTAGATTGTTATTCACACCAGACTGTTGTCTGATCCGAAGTTTTTGTTTTTCCCTTTAAACTCTCGGGTACTTATTTGAGTAGTTCGGGAATAAGAGTTTTCAGGTTTCCAGTTAGACGAATAAGCTTCCGAAGACGTGAAGGAGGCAATCTAGTTATTTAGGAATACCTATCTAATCCGCTGTGTCGTTTGGTTTTGTCTGTATGAATGTACTGGCAGGTTATATAATTGCCAAGTGTTAGACTTTGATTAACTAAGGGGGCATCTTCATATGTCGCTCTTAGAGTATTTTGTAATAATTATAATTTCTTTGAACGTGAGTTTGCGAATGAGATTGTGTAATGAATATGAAATATGATTTGTGAAATGAAATATGAAAATTTGTTAAGAAAAATTATGTTTTATATTTTTCATATTTATGTGTTTCTGATTATTGATATGATTAATATAGCCACAATTTGTCATCAAAAATTAACATTATGGATGACTACAGCATTTGTAGCGCTTAGTTTCGAGCTTCAAAATGGAGGATGTTACAAGTTGGTATCAGAGCATAGGTTTATGTAAAACTTAAAAAGATTTTTGAAAATATAATCCTAATAAATCAAAGAATAAGATTAGGGTATGGGATAACACTGTAGTAATGTGCTTGTATTTACTATATATAAATATGTATTCCATCTCCGTTCTCCCTTCTCTCTTAGACCATTCTTATGTATTTTACTAAGGCTCGTATACATATTAACGAGAAAGAAAGATATGGAAGTAGGAAACAGAAGAGTGAATCTAAGTGGCGGAAGCACCACAATCAATGGAAATACTCGGCCCAACCCAGAAAGAATCTGGGTCTACAAGCAAATGCTAATCAAAACGCAAATGCCAATGTAGGTGTTGCGACCCCACCAATAGATATATGGCCTTATGGGCTATGTATCAGTTCTTCGTCAATCTGATGCAAGTTGGAGCAACTGCAGAAGTAGCTGGAGGAAATGCCGCTGATATGGGAGGAGCCAATCCCTTAGCGCTAGTTGGCAATAACTATGCCAAACTGAGCCGAGATTACACTAGTATGGGTGGGAAGCCTTTTCTAGGGACAGAGGGTGCAATAGAAGCGGAGAACTAGCTGTTACATCGTGAAAGAATTATTGCTGATTTGGGTGTAAATGATGAGCAGAAAAGGAGGTTGGCTTCGAGACAGTTGCAAGGAGCTGCTTTGTTCTGGTGAAACAGGGTGACCGTAAGGGTAATAGAAGAGGAATTGACTTGGGCAGAATTTTGAAGGAGATTCGAGGAAAGGTTTTTGTCTGAAGTGGCCAAGTTAGGCTTGCTCTGGAAGTTTATGGAGTTGGAGCAGGGGGAAATGTCAGTGTTGGAATACTCTGCTAAGTTTGATGAGCTGTCCAGATTTGGATAAACCACCATTGAGATTGTTATCAAGATGAAAGAGAAGTTTATCCAGGGTTTGAGAACGGAGATTTCTAGGGCAACCATGCAACATCTTCGGAATCCATCGAATGTAGTTGTGGAGATGACAATCAGGAATGAGAAGACGCTTTCTACTGTTGGGAAGGAGAAGCCAGTTGGAACCCGGAGTTCTCAAAATAAGAAGAGGAAGTTCTTTAAGGGAAAGGGAGCTCAGAAGGGTGGAGCTGCTAAGAAAGAGAAGGCAAATACCGTTTGTTATAAGTGTGATAAGAATGGGCACTATGCAAATGAGTGTCGATCAGGTGATGGAAAGATGGTTGTGGGTAAGTAGAATGTGAAGTGCTTTAACTACGACCAGATGGGGCATTATAAGAACAAATGTCCAGAAGAGGCCAAGGCTAATAAAGGAAAGGTGTTTTCTTTGGAGCCATCTGCATCAAGACTAATAGCAGCTGAGAAGGGAAAGTCTATGATGGAAGGTACGTTTTTGATTCATGGCATACCAGTTAGGGTACTGTTTGATACCAGTGCATGACCTTCATTTATATCTCAGTGTTTGGTACATAAGTTATGTTTAGAACCATCATACCTTGTTACTATCTTAAGGATAACTAATCCAATAAGAGGGTATGCAACTCTAGGGATGAGATGTGACCATCTAGAGTTTGAGTTGCTAGGTCATACTTTTGTCTGCAGTTTGTATGTGTTTGATTTTATGGGTTTTGGGATTATTTTGGGTATGGATTGGTTGAGCAAATATGATGCTAGGATATTTTACCAGGATAGGAGAATATCAGTTAGATACCCTGATAATAGTGATCGAATATATACTCAGTAGATAATTCGAGTGTGGATATTTGTACTTTGTTGGAAGAAATGGAAGTAGAAGAAGTGAATCGGGTTTTGGTTGTAAGGGAATTTGTACGTGTTTTGTAGCTGGTTACAGGACTACCATCGAAACGAGCTATTGAGTTTCGAATAGAACTTGTACTTAGAGCTGAACCCGTAAGTAGACCACCTAGCAGGATGACACCTGTCGAAATGAAGGAGTTAAAGGTGCAGCTAGTGGACATAGAAGGAAATAATTTTATTAGACCATGTAGTTCATCTTGGGAAGCGGTCGCGGTATTCTTGAAGAAATTGGATGGGTCGTTAAGATTGTGTATTGATTATCATAAATTGAATGAGAAGATGATAAAGAATAGATATCCTTTGCCAAGAATTGATGATTTATTTGATCAGTTGAGTGGAGCCAAAGTATTTTCCCAATTGGATTTAGCGATAGGGTTCCATCAATTAAGGGTGGCAGATGACAGTATTCCTTCAATGGCATTTCGAACGAGATATGGTTTGTACGAGTGGTTAATGATGCCACTCGGATTGACTAATGCACCTGCTTTCTTTGTGGACTTGATGAACCAGATTTTTTAGAGCACTTAGATAGGTTCGTGTTGGTATTCGTTGATGACATTATGATATATTCTAAGAATGAAAGAGATCGTGAAATTAATCTTAGAATAGTGCTTGAGACGCTGAGGCAGCATCAACAGAAAGCAAAGTTTTCGAAGTGTCATTTCTGAAAAAGAGAGGTAAAGTTTCTTAGTCATGTAGTTTCAGAGAAAGGGTTGTACATGGACCCAGCCAAGACCGAGGCTGTAAATAGTTGGAAATGACCCGAGACGATGACAAAGATAAGGAGTTTTCTTGGAAGCTGGCTATTACCGGAGATTTATTAAGGTTTCTCGCGGATAGCAGTACCTCTGACTAAACTAACCAAGAAGGACGTAAAGTTTATGTGGTCCGATAAATGTGAGAACGTATTCCTTGAGTTAAATCATTTGTTGACCAATACACCCGTGTTAGTTGTTCCAGATGGAAATCAGGATTTGGTGGTGTATATATTGAATGTGGAACCGGATTAGGAGCTGCCTTGATGCAAAGGGGTAAAGTGATTGCCTACGCTTCTCGGCAGCTCAGACCACATGAAATTAGATATTCGACTTGTGATTTGGAGTTGGCAGTGGTGACTTTCACATTGAAAGTGTGGAGACACCATCTCTTAGGAGAACGATTTGAGTTGTATACGGATCATAAGTCTTTGAGGTATTTATTCTCTCAAAAAAGTTGAACATGAGACAACAGAGGTTGCTGGAGTTTTTTGCGGCTTATGATTTTGGTATTGAGTATACACCAGGGAAAGGAAATAAAGTTGCAGATGCACTTAGTAGGAAATATCAAAATGTGGTGTTAGCTAAGTTGGCCGAATGGAAGGATTTAGAGGCGTTGACTACTTGTAGCATGTAGTTAAGGTTGACTGCTTGTTCTAGTCAAAGTACTGCCATGTTGTCTTGCTTGGAAGTTCGATCAGTATTGATCGAAAGGATTGCTTCTGAGTAGAGAAATGATCCATTGTTAGCCGTAAAGATTAGAAGATTGGAAGGTGGAACCGAGATCGATGATTTGACAATTTTTAGTCTTGACCAGAGAGGATGGTTAAGGAAGAAGGGACGGTTATGTGTTCCAGATGTTGGTGACCTAAGAAAGGAAGTTCTTAGGGAGTGTCATCGATCAAAGTTTACGATTCATCCTGGGGGAACTAAGATGTATCAGGATATGAAGAGAAGTTTCTTCTAGGAAGGTACGAAGAAGGATGAAGGCCAAGTGAATTTCTTCAGCCTTTAGATATAACAGTCTGGAAATGGGATTTGATATCCATGGACTTTATTGACGGGTTGCCAAGGTCAAATAAGGGAATGAAAGTATATCGGTCATCGTGGACAGACTGATCAAGAGTGCACACTCCATTCTCGTTAAGTCAACCAGGACGGTACCTGTATTGGCTAAGTTGTTTATGAAGAATGTTGTTAGACTGCATGAGATTCCTAGTAGTATAGTCAGTGACAAAAATGCTTTGTTCACTAGTGAATTATGGAAGAGTCTACACAGGTGGTACATTTGGTACCAAACTTTAGATGAGTGCCGCTTATCACCCATAGACGGATGGATAGACAGAGGGAGTCAATAAGGTACTCGAGGATTTGTTGAGAGCTTCTGTACTTGATTTTAGTGAGTCGTGGGAAGACCGTTTGAACTGGGTTGAGTTTTCCTATAGTAATAGTTATCATGCTAGTATAGGAATGACGCCCTTCAAAGCTTTGTATGGAAGGCCGCACAAATCACTAGCGTGTTGGTTAAAGACCGGAGACAAGTGGTCGTTGGTCCAGATATGGTAAGAGAAGCCATAGAGAAGATTGAGTTAATCGGGGATAGGATGAGAGAAGCTCAGTTTAGGTAGAAATTTATGCAGATAAAAGGCATAAAGATTTAGAGTTCTCAATTGGAGATCGTATTTTCATTAAAGTACCACCGACGAAGGATGTTGTACGATTTGGAAAGTCAGGAAAGTTGACATCAAGATATGTTGGACCGTTCCATATTATAAGAGGATCAGGAAATTCGCGTACCCAGTAGAGTTATCGAGTAGTTTGGCAGGTGCCCATAATGTGTTTCATGTTTCTCCTCTTAGGAAGTATGTGTATGACCCAGAAACTACTATTACTCCGACCGCGTTGGAAGATTTAGTAGTAGAACCGGATCTGACTTTTGTGAGACAACCAGTTCGAGTTATAGCGAGAGATGAGAAGAAGTTAAGGAACAAGACAATCAGATTAGTGAAGGTCCAGTGGAGTGACAACGAGAAAGACTGCACTTGGGAGACAGTGGACAAGATTAGGGGTACTTTTCCTGAGCTGTTATGATGGTATGTTCTATATTTGTTGTATATAGACCTTATAGCTGGTAGGATATACTAGCATTAGTTGCATGTTTGATATGCTTGTTATGTAGTCCTTACTGAATTTTGAGGATGAAATTCTTTAAGGAGGGAGCCTGTATCACCCCTAATTTTAGTTTAATATTATTTAGGATATTTAATTGGATAGGATAAACAAAATAATGTAAATGGTTAAGGAATATGAGATTTGAAAATTTATAAGGTCGTGCCATTAGTAATGAACTAAGAAAGATTGTTTAAACTTAAATAAAAAGAAAAATGAGAGGGGAAATTTAGGTATAAACCTATCTTTTATCCCTTAAACCCTCTCTCTCTCTCATATCATTCTCATTTTTCACAAAACATAAACAATCAAGAGGAAGAAAAGAGGCCGGCCATTAATCAAGCTAGGAAGCACAAAATCAAAGGGACTCAAAGAGAAGGAGCTTAGGGAAAACTAAAGCAATATCAAATCTCAAACACTATTCAAATCTAAGGTGACTGATACATGAACATCTCTTTTGCTTATGTTTATATTCGGTTATGGATAATACCCGAATTATTATTATTTGATTTACCAAGATATGGTTGTTTAATCATTATTTGGATAGAATAATGATTTATGGAATTTTTATGAAATTATTTGAAAGGGTTTCAAGGGTAAAATCTAAGTTTTTAGTCTCCAGTCGATTTGAGTTTTGGATATGTGATGCAAAACGTTAATTTGGAGATGAGTTTTAATTTCATAATTTTAATAGTTAAAATAAATATTTTATGAATTTTCTAAGGTGGAAATTGGATTAATTTCGAGCTTTAATTATTAAAAATAATTAGATATAGTTTTTGGCCCTGAAATTTTTATACGGTAAAGAATATGGTATTTTCGAATTTATGGAATTTTTGGGGATTTTTCCCAAGTGATTTAGAATTAATATGAATTTATTATGCCAGATAAGAATTTAAATGGATAATTGTAACGACCCGTAAATTTCAACTGTTTTAATAACGTGGTTAGTTGAAATTTTGTGAAATTTTAAACGATAAAATTTTGAAATAAAAATTTGATATTTGGAATACGTCTAGTTAAACATAGCAACTGGTAAATTTTCGTCCGAAAATATGAAAGTTTATTTCGCGCGTAAATTCACTCCAATTTAATCAGTTAAAAAGCGTTGAAAATAAAACGTTTTCAAAACCAAAATATTTTTACATAGAAAAATTCTAAACCATCTTCCGAGCAAGATGACAGTTTGTCGTTTTTCCAAATTCGGACATCTTTGGCTCCGTCGATCTTATTTTCGGCAAAATAACAGCATTTGGTACCGATATCGACTTTTGATCGGATAATGGTACCACTGATATCTGCATACCGTATAGATCGTCTCGTCGTGCTGATCTCTGCGGTATATTCAATTTTCTGTTTCGAAGTCCGGTGTACGGTGTAATCTGTGAAACGCCTATCGTATCGGTTTCACACCCGAGTCCTTTGGTTTCCTGTGACTTTTTATTTTCCACCGTTAAAACCAATGGTTGCTACCCTTTACAATTCCCAAAATTTTAAGCTTTGACTTTACCTTTTCCCTAGGACCGTTTCTTTATACGTCGGTTCATCCAATTTCTTTGGTCCCTTCATATTTTGCCTGTACATTCTTCAAAAAAGATGGGGAGGTAGAGCTTCAACATTTATTCAAACCTGTTACCATGCTATCATATTTTGCCTTCTTCCTCTTTACCACTGCATGACACCCACGTAACCAACCTGAACAACTTCGGCCATCACCGCCCACAACACCGATCGAGCCTGCCCCTCAGCCCACAGCCGCGTCTTCCCCTCCATGCCAGCAGTTCGCACCCGACATTTTCCCATTCCTCCTCTTCACAGTCAATGCCAGCAAACCCATTCGCCCACGTCCCCTCACCAAACCCCATGCCGACTCGGCAAGTGCCGAACCCCACCTGAGCTCCACCGTGCACCCAGACCACCTCGCCATATGAACGCACACCTCCAGCCGAGCCACCCAATCGCCCCACCAGCATACCCACCCGGGTCCACCTCCTCGCTTATCTCCCTGCCATGGCCATGCCGAAGGCCTCCTTTGTTCGCGCATGTAGCTCACCGAAACCCAGACTGCTCGTACCCTCTGCCTCTCACTTGACCGAGCAGCAATTCTTCTAAACAAAATCGTAAGGCAAATCTGTATATGTACATATACACGTTTTCAAATCTCTTGCATATTGGTTTTATATAATTTTGTTTTGTAGTTTGTTCTTATATATTTAAGTTTATATAGTTAGTTGTTTGCAGGCATATATATTTACACATGGGTACTAAATTATATCACGTATGTAAGTTGTATATTGGATATACATTAGTTAATAATTATACACATGAGTTATATATGATATATATAAAATAGTCTGGTCTGTGAATTAGGCATGTCAGTAGATGTATATATAAAAGCAGAGTATTACTTACGTGATTACATTTAAAGTATATTTATATAAATATTTATTTGAATTGTTGGTATGTATCTATTATCAAGGTTTTGAAGTTTGTTACATAGTGGTTGTTTTGAAAGCTGTCGAGCTTATGCCTATACAAACGAAAGCATTGTTATATTGTTTTGGTGTCGAACTGTCTAGATTTATATATGTTATCATCAATTTGATTTTAAATATTGGTATATAGGCATGGTGATCACGTGAAGGTTATATACAGATTTTTAGATATGTGATATAGTTTGTTTTAAGATAGTTTTTTTATTTATTTATTTAACAAAGTGAGTAGATATTATTTTTATTAGGAACTTTGGATTCCTGAATTTTAAAAATAAAGAATTTGGTTGTATATGGGTTTAAACATATGCATTAGCTCAAACTATACTACATACTGATATGTTTTGTTTAAACCAATGATTTTTGAAATATATATTTAATTTAATGTATGTTTGAATTTAGAATACCGTTTTATTTGTATACAGTTATATATAGTTATATATAGGTTCACCTATACCAATTATCCTCATCAACCCAGTTCTGATTTAAATTCGCCTATTCCTATTATCAGCTTTGATCGTCGAATCATGTCCGTCTTGCTTTTCTTTGGAAATCGTAGCTTGTTCTGTTGTCAAACTTCTCTAGCCTCGAAAGGTGAGCACTCACTCACGATTAACGTTCTTTTATTTATTAGATTTGATTTCAATCGAAACGACAATTGAAATATGCTGCTATTAGTTAATTACACTGTTATATATGCTATTGTCTGTATCAGTTCACCTATGACATCTGACACCATTATCTGTTAATTATTTATGCAATGATAATACAGTTTGGCTGATAATTGATTGATTGTTGATGTTTATATTGGACAATAAATTGTTAATGTTAAAATGATAAATAGTATGGAATTGAACTTGATATAGGATAGTTAAATGTTAAATTTGATTAACTGACATTTGTATAATATGACCCCTTTAACTGTTGAATTTATTGACACGTTGGATTTGTTTAATTACATTTTGAACTACTGAATGTATGTTGTTAAATTGATGATGTATGAAATTGTAAATAGATGACAAGTGAAAACCGTAATGTAATAATCTTTAATCTACATGAAATGATAGTGTAGATTCTAGAAATAATTATATTAATTCGTACAAATAACAATGCGAATTAATACGGTTATTTCGGGATTATTTGAATTGATTATTGGATCGATATTGATTGTTGTTATTGCTTGTTTATTTACTTTGACACCATCCCAGTTATCACACTGCAAGTTCCCTTTGATATGTTTTGATTTTGAATTGAATTGGAATCGGGTTGAAATGATAAATACCCAAATTGAACTTTGACTTAGGATAGAAAATTAAATAAAAACCCGATTGGTCAATAATTTGATTTGAATAAAGAATATGGTTTTGAAATGAAGTTGAAATTTGAATTTTGATGAAAGGAAAATGGTAATATTTAATAATCTGAAACAAAAGATTAACAATGTAATCAATGAAAGAATGTTGTTTAATTTGAGAAATGATTGAATTAAGTTTGAAATGATTTAATAATTAAGTTTGAAATTATAATTAAGTTTGAAATTATTAAACCTTGAAATTATTTAATAATTAAGTTTTGAACTATTTAATAATGAATTATTAAATGATTAAATTGAATTGAAATTCTTTAATAAGAACAATTGAACTTTTGAATAAGTGAATTTTACTTCGTAAAGAATTGAAATTGAGTTTCTTTATTAATTAAGTTTTGGAAAATTATTTAAGGAAGTAAATAAGTGAAATTGGATTTCTTTAACAAAAATGAAATGTGATATTTTTGGAATTAATGTAAGACTTGTAATTGGAGAATTGATTTGACGAATTTAGTTTAATTCAAAATTGTAAGTTTTGTTTTAATGAAGTTGAACTTAAGAATTGATTAAATGAATTGGAAATTTAATAGAAATTGCTTTGAATGATAAAGTAACTTAACGAATATTGAATGAAATCGATAAATGAGTTTAAATTGATTTGAATGTTAAATAGAATTTATTTAAATGATTTCGGAATGAAACTTATATACGAACTTGAATCAATATTTGAATTGTTTTAAATAGAAATTGAAATTGAATTATAAGATTTTGAAACGGAAAATTGGAAGTTTTGAAACGAAAATTTGGAAATTGTTTTAGAAAGACAAATGAAATGTTGATTTACGAATTCTATTTGAAATTGAAATTGATTTGGTTTTTGAAATATATAAACGACCAATCGGTGTAATAATTACGAAAGTTATTAAAGAGACCGGGATCGGTAATGGATATACTCTCTATCTGAACCGAAACCACTTTAATAACTATACGCGGAGTGTTGATCCAGAACGAAGTGGATGGTATTGATGAACGCGTTGACTGAAGAAAGAGAACGATTTTGGATGACCCTTGACATGACTAAAACAGGAGCCGCGCCGGGCCATTGAGGATCGCCATCTCTAGCGGACACACTTCTTCGATACCATATCTATTACTTTTGTGATTCGATTTGGGTGCACCCCTCGATTTGGGAGTGTTGTTTCGCGGTGTTGGGGTAGTAGCTGCTATGCTCAACATCAGTCCGGATCAGGCAACTACTAGTATCCTAGTTGGTATCGCCTCATGTACCTTGTCATACTTGTATTCCATTTATGCGCGACCACTACGATTTTGATTTGTACCTTAGTATATGGATTGCCCTCTGGTGACTTCCGGTTTTGGGGAAACTACGGTCTTGTATATGCTTTTGGGAATAAAAATGTGTTAAGGGTGGAATGGGCCATGACTTAACGCTATTTTGATATCTTATTATTACTGATAGACATTATCTACTTAGCGTACATTACTACATAGTAGATAGTTTAACGGATCCTTAAAGGATGGTTATTCCAAACATCCTTTGAGTTACTTGTATTTCAATTGCTATTTCACTTGAGTTGGATTTATTAATATAAGAATGTTAATCCTGACTCGAGTGTTTTGTGTTTTGCTTTACGCTCGGGTCAGACTGAGTAGTTCAGCTTTCGAGACTCACCTTTGGAGTTGGAGCTTCGCTTGGAGATCCAGCTATCAATCCAGCTTTCAGATATTCGATGATTCCAGTGATGTATCCTGATTTGTGTCTGATGTATCGTATTACTCTTCCGTTGTATATGGTTTAACTCTGATGTATTTTATATATTCATATAGTAGCTTCATGAACTACTATCTCTTTTATTTCCGCTGCACTTATTACTCTGTGTCTATGATCTGTGATTATTTATTTACTGTATATGTTCAGTTTTGCCAAATTTAAATTAACAACGCGGTATTTTGAGCAATTCAACTCCGGCATGAGTGTCTACCTATACACTTATAATGGATGCGAATGGTCCGAAATATCGGGTCGTTACAGTTGGTATCAGAGCTTTGGTAGCTCTAGGCAAAACTTAACATATAGGGTAAATGTATTTACAGAATCACTCTCATTTGAGTTTCAATCTTTTCCCTTGACTCAATTCCTTTGAATTTTGGAACGTTCCCCTCGGTTTCGAAATTCATTCGTGTCCCTCACTATTCGTCTTCTTTCCATTCTGGAGCATCACATAACTCCACTTCAAATGATATCTATAATAGATCGGCGGTCTCGCCAATCTTCGAATGATTCGTAAAGGATTAAACTCCTTTATAATAGGCATTGATTTACCGGAGATTTCTGTAACCTCGGTTTACGACGCTATCTATCTCCTGCTATACCTGAATTCTATTTCTTGAGATCGAATGTCGATTTACCTTGGAATTCCACATCGATCTTATTCTTGAAGTTACGGATGACCCTGTTAAGGTTGCCCGTGAACTACATAAACTCATCCGTCTCCCGATTGTGGTAATTGAATTATCTTATCTTCTGTTTCAAACTTATTTTCGAATCAAATTTCTCTTCGATTTAAGTCCATCAAATTTGAATCCCTATCCTTATTTTGAAAATTCATTCTTGTATCGTCGAGCGAGGAAGTGTATTTATAAATTAATATTTAAAATGTTTTTATATTGTGTTGTTTGAGTTGTTGATGTTGATTTGGGTTTTCGATCGATTCGTCTGATCAACGCTATCGATAGGATTTCCAAAACACTTGAGCAGAGCAAACTGACACAATATCGTTTTCAAATTTGATAAATAAAATAAAAAGTTTTGTATGATTATATTATATATAAATATAAGTTTTCTGAAATTAAATTGTTAATAAATTTATTGTCTGAAATAATAATATTTGA
Source organism: Allium fistulosum (assembly GCA_030737815.1). NCBI lineage: Eukaryota > Viridiplantae > Streptophyta > Magnoliopsida > Asparagales > Amaryllidaceae > Allium > Allium fistulosum. The sequence continues at coordinate 926,648,688 of CM060903.1, forward strand.
TTTTCATTTCTTGTTTTGTAAACCATTGACTATTGCATAATATAAATAAATGAATTTATAAACTTGGTTATAAATTGATTGGAATTTGAAATGAATTTAATTCAGAAATTTGAGAATTTATTAGTTTCCGGTGATTTTGAACTTTGGTTTTTTAAATTTTAAAGTATATATATTGAAAGTATTTTCGAATAGAAATCGTTTTCAAAGAATTTTAAAATGTTGAAATCAGTGCTCTTCTCTTTGTCGCTGGAAAATAATTTCGGTGATGGCGGCCGCATCATCGACATTCATTTTCGAGTTTCGAAGTGGAGAAACCATTCTGTAGCTTTGCTACGGTTTTGTTTTGGAAAATATTTTAATTTGAATTTCTTAAGTATGATTTGATTTATATATACATGGTATATTATTTTAAATTTAATTTGATTTAGTATATATAGTATATACATAATTATCTCTAAAGGATTTGAAATAAACGGAAATTTAATTCTTAAAATCATGTTAAAAGATGTTGTCAATTATAAATAAAGCTAAATTTGGAATAAGTATTTAAACTTGAAATAATTGAATTTAAAATTTTATTTGTATAGTACAAAATTGCATTGCGAAATAACTTACCTAAATTATTTAAAGTTAAAATGTAATTGGATAATGTACAATAAAAATGTCTTTATAAAAAAATTTGAGCGTTTATAATAAATGTTATACACTAAATTTTGATTATAAGATGTTAATAAAGTTAGATAGGATAATAAGTAAAACTCAGTTAATAATGAAATAAATTTGTTTGAAAGAATTAATAAATTGGAATTTGATCAATATATGAAAATACCTTGAATTTAAAAGCAATTAGTGAATATAAATTAATTTAAATTGGAATTTATATGGTTTAAATTAATTTATATGGTTTAAATATATGTAATAAGATATATTAAGTGAAATAAACTTAATAATAATTTGGAATAAAGAAGAATTAAATTTGTTGAATAAATATGTTTGTATTAAATGACTATTCTAATTTATGATTTTAGAAATTTGTTAATTAAACATAATTGGATAATAAGAAAATAAATTCGGAAATAGTGAGATTGATTTTTAGTGAAATCAAATGGATAAAATCAATTATTGAATTCAATTTATTTAAATTTGAATTTATATTGTTTAAATTAATTGTTATTTGTATTTCAAATCTGTTTTTCTTTCTGGTTGTTTCTATTCTCCTACCTCGTTCCTTTTCGGGGACGAAAAGTTTTGAGTGGGGGAGAGTGTAACGACCCGTAAATTTCAACTGTTTTAATAACGTGGTTAGTTGAAATTTTGTGAAATTTTAAACGATAAAATTTTGAAATAAAAATTTGATATTTGGAATACGTTTAGTTAAACATAGCAACTGGTAAATTTTCGTCCGAAAATATGAAAGTTTATTTCGCGTGTAAATTCACTCCAATTTAATCAGTTAAAAAGCGTTGAAAATAAAACGTTTTCAAAACCAAAATATTTTTACATAGAAAAATTCTAAACCATCTTCCGAGCAAGATGACAGTTTGTCGTTTTTCCAAATTCGGACATCTTTGGCTCCGTCGATCTTATTTTCGGCAAAATAACAGCATTTGGTACCGATATCGACTTTTGATCGGATAATGGTACCACTGATATCTGCATACCGTATAGATCGTCTCGTCGTGCTGATCTCTGCGGTATATTCATTTTTCTGTTTCGAAGTCCGGTGTACGGTGTAATCTGTGAAACGCCTATCGTATCGGTTTCACACCCGAGTCCTTTGGTTTCCTGTGACTTTTTATTTTCCACCGTTAAAACCAATGGTTGCTACCCTTTACAATTCCCAAAATTTTAAGCTTTGACTTTACCTTTTCCCTAGGACCGTTTCTTTATACGTCGGTTCATCCAATTTCTTTGGTCCCTTCATATTTTGCCTGTACATTCTTCAAAAAAGATGGGGAGGTAGAGCTTCAACATTTATTCAAACCTGTTACCATGCTATCATATTTTGCCTTCTTCCTCTTTACCACTGCATGACACCCACGTAACCAACCTGAACAACTTCGGCCATCACCGCCCACAACACCGATCGAGCCTGCCCCTCAGCCCACAGCCGCGTCTTCCCCTCCATGCCAGCAGTTCGCACCCGACTTTTTCCCATTCCTCCTCTTCACAGTCAATGCAAGCAAACTCATTCGCCCACGTCCCCTCACCAAACCCCATGCCGACTCGGCAAGTGCCAAACCCCACCTGAGCTCCACCGTGCACCCAGACCACCACGCCATATGAACGCACACCTCCAGTGTAACGACCCGTATTTTTACGGATCGACAAGTTCGACAAAGTTTGGAATTTTAGAGTTTTTGAGCCATTTCAGATTTTAGGCGAAAATGCCAAGTCCTGAGTCGTGAACGACTTAGTGTAAGTCGTGAGTCGTATACGACTTAGGGGATAGGAGCGACTCAGGGGTTTGGCTAGTTAGAGGTGTAAGGATAAGTCGTTTGAACGACTTAAGGGGTAGGCGCGACTTAAGGACTGGGCGAGATAAGGCTTAAGTTGTAGCAGTTAAGTCGTGACCGAGTTAAGGTGATGAGTCGTATCCGAGTCATCTCATGAGTCGTACCCCAAGTCATCTGATGAGTCGTATCCGAGTCATCTCATGAGTCGTACCCCAAGTCATCTGATGAGTCGTATCCGAGTCATCTGATGAGTCGTACCCCAAGTCATCTGATGAGTCGTATCCGAGTCATCTGATGAGCCGTACCCAGGTTACCTGATGAGTCGTGAACGAGTTAAGGGATGAGTCGTAGCCTTTGTGATGAGTCGTATACGAGTTAGTAGTTGAGTCGTCTAACCAAGTAAGGCGTGCACATTTAAGTCGTAGACAGGGGGTCTGGTGAGTCGTAGGCGCATGCTATAAGTCGGAGACGACTTAGGAGATAACTGTTTTATCGTGAGTCATAAGCAGAAGTGTGTTAAGTCGTTGAGTCGTAGGGCTTTGAGTCGTGAGTCGTAGACGACTCATGGAGGCAGACGAGATAAGGATTTCAGCTATAAATAGGAGGGCTTCTCTTCATTTTTGGGATCCGGATCTTGAAGCGACGAAGTGCTGCCATTTTGAGAGCTCGACTTCTACACTTCTTCACTTCTTTTCTCCACTCTAATCTAGTGCTTCCTTCCATCCAAATCAAAGATCAAGATTGAAGATTCAAGAGCTAAAGTTGAAGATCTTCATCTTTTCAAGAGAGATTTCTTCGTTTGAAGCGGATTCGTGATAGATCAAGCTTGATCCTTCGCTGTCCAGATCTGAAGCGTATTGATTTGAGGTTGTTTAGGTGATTTGGTGAGTGGTGATTATCTCTCACACGGATCCAAAGGAGTATATCGGATTGTTGGCTCGATTTGGTGTTAAAATAGAGATTTCCATGCATTTTCTTCATCCTATGTGTAGATCCATATAGATCCATTGTTCATGATGATGTTACATCCATTTTATCATATGTTAACCTATGCAAGTTCATTCATCAAGTTTGTAGAGATATAATCCATGTTTTCATGCTTATTGGACTTTCAACTCTTTAATTACGAAAATGCCATTATTGTTATAATTGTCTACTTAGATCATTTTAGAATGCTTGATTGCTTGGATTGATGTTTGATTTGATTGATTGTTATGAACTAGATGATTGATGATTAGATTTAGATCGAAGGCGATTCAAAAGCTAAGGGAAAGGCTCTTGAATTGGAAAAGCTGCTCGTGGCATATGTAGCGGGATGATGAAGCTCTTATGCATAGATTTGATGATGTGATGTTGAGATGAGGCTTTGCGAGGATGTAATGAAGCGAGGCAATCATGTGATGAAGACTTGGTCTAATCCAGACGGGATCATTCCAAGCATGTTGATAACTCGGTGATATGATTCGAGTTGAGGATAATGAATGGATATGAGAATAGTCGTCGAGGAGGATGACTAGGAGGCTTGGATAGCATCGTTGTTGAAGGTTCTAGCATGCTCTAAGCAAGAGTACGTTTGGGCAGATTCGATAGTCCCAACGGCTAACTGTTGATGGTCGAGTACTCTGGGCAGATTCGATAGTCCTAGGCACGGGCTGCGACGACGTGCGGGAGTTATGTCTAGAACCGGGGTTTCCATTAGCCCTTGACGGACGGCTGAAAGAAAGTGCCGGTCATTCAATTAACGGTGATATCGAAGCAATGATAACAGTGATAGCCAGAGTCATGGATGTTTGGTTGTATCGTCATTCGGACTCAAGAGCGGTATTTTCTGGGTGCTTATTTGATTTAGGCCTTGGTACTTGGAAAACATCGCCCTTGACTCGAGTGATAGTAGCTTTACTTTAAATTGTATGCTCTGCTATGTTTGCTTCTGCTTAGTGTGTGTCTGGGGGCTATCACTGTAGAATGAGGTTGGAGTGGGAGGGTTGTATTCCTATTCCTTTTCCTTTATGCTCTTTTGGTATGTTGTTAGTTAATTTACTGCTCACTAAGACTGTTGTCTGACTCAAGGCTTTATGTTTTAATTCTTATTGCCTTGGGTTGTTCGTCCATTTTGGGACGGGCAGACTAGGTAGCAGGTGACAGGTGCTGTTCTCTTCTCACGATGCTGATATCGAAGACGAGCTGGAGGGTTGCATATTATCTTCTTATTATATGTACTGGATATTCCGCTGTTTTGTATTCTCTGAGAGATATGTAGTGAGGCCAGATGTATTGACTATTTGGATGCTTGTATTCAACTATTATGGAGTTTTATATGATGTCATTTTGTTCTGTAAAGCTTCACTATACATATGTTCTATTGTATTTTGTCCATGCGCTGTGAGTAATACGATAGATTCTGTTGTTTTAAATCTTACCTTGACAATCGTCCATGGTCGCCTGGCACACTTTACAGCGCTCTATCTTTAGATTCGGTGCAGGGGTCATGGGCGGTCGTCACATTTGGTATCAGAGCATTGGTTAATCGATTTTACCCAACGCTCGCCGTCGTAACTACGTATGAGAGACGTAATTGTATTTTGATGGATGATTACTATATATAATATAGTAGCTTAGTAGAGTTTGAGTCCTTTATGCAGTTGTTTCTCTAGATGTTCTAATCATTCCTTTTTATAGATATTGAGAATGAGTCGAAGAGGGAGACCAGCTGCTAGGGAAGGCCGTGCTACTGAAGAGACTGCTGATTATGCAGCCATGTTCGAAGCTATGATGACTTCGATCATGAGAAGGATACCAGTTCCGGGGGCAGCAGTTGATGTTGGAGTTCAAGTTCAAACTCCGAAACCAGTGGATTTTGCTAAGTTGTGCAAGGACTATACTGCTCTTGGAGGGAAGGTTTTCTTGGGAACAGAATCAACTATCGAAGTCCAGAGATGGATAGATGCTTGTAGAAGGATCTTTGGTGATTTGGGAATTGATGATGCAACTAAGAGGAAGTTGGCATCAAGGCAGCTTCAAGGGAGAGCCTCTGATTGGTGGAACTCTATTACCATCACTACTCCGGAAGAAGAGATTACTTGGGAGCAATTCCAAGTCAGATTTGAAGCTAAGTTCATTTCTACAGCTCAGAAGTCTGTTCTGTTCAAGAGGTTTGTGGAGCTCAAGCAGGGTGGAAGATCTGTTCTTGAGTATGTTTCTGAGTTTGAAGCTTTGTCCAAGTATGCCCGGTCATATATTGAGTCTGCTTATCAGAAGAATGAGAAGTTTGTGACCGACTTGGATAGTTATCTTGGAGACAGTTGGTGGATCATTTGGACGATTCATTTGAGAAGCTTGTAGAGAAAGCTCTTAGGCATGAGAGTCTGTTTCCTAAGGAAGGATCTGTTGTTGCTGTGACCAAGGGAGAATCTAAACCACAGCAGGGTGGAAACCAGAAGAGGAAGCAGCAGCAGCAGAAGGGTAAGGATGGCCAGAAGAAGCCGAAAGGCGAGGTGACTTGCTACAACTGTCAGCAGAAGGGCCATTTCTCGAAGGATTGTAAGAATCCTAAGGTGCCGATGAAGTGTCATAACTGTGACAAGCCGAGGCATTTCAGGAAGAATTGTCCAGAACCAAGGAAGGACAGGCAGATTGTGCAAGCCTATGCTTTAGGAGCTGTTTCGTCGTCTTCGAAAGCTCCTACTGCTGAAGAGAAGGGAAAGAGTGTGGTTGTTCAAGGTACTCTTTTCCTATGTGGTGTTCCAGTTAGAGTTTTGTTTGATACTGGAGCGTCGCATTCGTTTGTTTGTAATGAACTCGTAGGCCGGTTAGGTTTGGCACCGGATATTGTTGATAGGCCATTGGTTGTGACTAATCCAGTTGGGGGTTCGTCTTGTTTGTGTATGTTATGCCGTGGTCTAGTTGTATCGAGTCATGGTTGCTCTTTTGTTTGTGATTGTTTTGTTCTGAACTTTGCGGGGTTCGGAATTATTTTGGGTATGGACTGGCTTAGGAAGTATGCGGCTAAGGTTGATTGTGAGAGGCTGGAGGTGACAGTCGAGAATGTGGAGGGGCGAAAGATTGTGATACGATGTAAGCATGAAGAAGGCGTCTTCATGAGCTTCATGTATTCGCTAGTTGTTCCACGGGATGGACTGTCTTTAGTGCCAATCGCAAATGGATTCGAGGATGTCTTTGACGAAGTCAAAGGGTTGCCGCCGCATAGAGAGATCGAGTTTCGTATAGATCTAGTTGAAGGAGCCAGACCTGTTGTGATGCCTCTTAGGCGGATGGCGCCTAGGGAACAGCAGGAGTTGAGGGTGCAAGTTGATGATCTTTTACAGAAAGGATTCATTCGGCGTAGTGTGTCCGAGTGGGGTGCACCAGTTGTGTTTGCAACCAAGGCAGATGGGTCGTTGAGATTGTGTGTGGATTATCGTGAGCTGAATAAGGTAACTAAGAAGAACAAGTATCCATTGCCAAGGATAGATGACTTGTTTGATCAGCTTCACGAAGCTAAGGTGTTTTCTCAGATGGATTTGGCAACGGGATTTCACCAGTTGAGAGTAGCTAAGGATAGTGTGCCGAAGACTGCTTTTAGGACACCATTCGGTTTCTTTGAGTGACTGGTAATGCCGTTTGGATTGACTAACGCGCCAGCATATTTTGTGGATCTTATGAATAGAGTGTTCAGAGATCAGTTGAACAAGTTTGTACTTGTGTTCGTGGATGATATTCTGATTTATTCCAGAACGGAAGAAGAGCACAAGACGCACTTGCGTATTGTTTTGGAGATCTTACAGAAACATCAGCTGAAGGCTAAGTTTTCGAAGTGTCACTTCTGGAAGAGTGAAGTGAGGTTCTTAGGCCATGTGATTTCTGGAAGTGGAATAGCGGTTGATCCCGCTAAGGTGGCAGCAATCCAGGATTGGATTAGACCTAAGAATGCATCTGATGTGAGAAGTTTTCTTGGATTAGCAGGATATTATCGACGGTTTATCAAAGACTTCTCCAAGGTAGCTGCACCATTAACAGGATTGACGAAAAAGAACCAAGTGTTCAGTTGGGATGCTAAGTGTGAGCAAGCTTTCGGAATCCTGAAAGAGCGATTGACGAGTGCTCCTGTTTTGACTATTCCTAGTGGGAATGATGAGATGGTGGTTTACACCGACGCATGTGGTACGGGACTTGGAGCAGTGCTGATGCAGAAGGATAAAGTTGTTGCGTATGCCAGTCGACAACTGAAGCCGCATGAAAGGAATTACCCAACTCATGATTTGGAATTGGCGGCGATTGTATTTGCTCTGAAGATGCGGAGACATTATCTGTTGGGAGTTCGATTCGAGTTGTTTACGGATCACAAGTCGCTGAAGTATCTTTTCTCCCAAAAGGATTTGAATCTTCGGCAGCAACGTTGGCTAGAGTTTTTGGCATCATATGATTTTGGTATAGCTTATACTCCGGGAAAAGGTAACGCAGTGGCAGATGCGTTAAGTCGAAGGCATGCAGGAATGGGAGCCATGTTTTCTGAATGGAAGAATCTCGAGTATTTAGCTGGATTTGACTTCAGGCCTAGATGCGAATTGGAACCTGAGATGTTGGAAAACTTATCAATAAGACCCACTCTTGTGGAAAGGATTGGCGAGAGCCAAAAGCGAGATGATAAGCTTGTCAAGATTATCCGTGAATTGGAATATGGATTGGATCCAGAAAAGGATAAAGGATTCGAGGTCGATCGAGAGGGTTGGCTTCGGAAGCAAGGACGACTAGTTGTTCCCGATATAGATGAATTGAGGAGTGAAGTTCTGAAGGAAAGTCATCACTCGAAGTTGACAATTCATCCAGGTGGAAATAAGATGTATCGGGATATGAAGAGAACCTACTACTGGGAAGGTATGAAGAAGGATGTTGGAAATTTTATTTCCAAATGTATGAACTGCCAGTTGGTAAAAGCCGAACAGAAGAAGCCAAGTGGATTGCTTCAGCCATTAGAAGTTCCTACATGGAAGTGGGAACAAGTGTCGATGGATTTTATTGATGGATTGCCTAGAACCAGAATGAGAAATGAAGGAATTTGGGTCATTGTGGATCGTCTGACTAAGAGTGCTAGATTCATTCCTGTCCGATCGGCTAGGACTGCATCAAAGTTGGCTGAGTTGTATGTTAAGTGGATAGTTCGATTCCATGGTATTCCGAAAAGTATAGTGAGCGATCGAGACCCATTGTTCACTAGTGGATTTTGGAAGAGCTTCCAGGAAGTTTTGGGAACCGAGTTGTGTTTGAGTACAGCTTATCATCCCCAAACAGATGGTCAGACCGAGAGAGTCAACCGAGTTTTGGAAGATCTCCTCAGAGCTTGTGTTTTGGATTTCGGAGGATCATGGGAAGATCACCTTCATTTGGTGGAGTTTGCGTACAACAACAGTTACCAGTCAAGCATTGGTATGGCACCGTATGAGGCATTGTATGGAAGACCGTGTAACTCTCCAACATGTTGGTTGGAAACTGGAGAAAAGCTGATGCTTGGGCCAGAGATGATTCGTCAGACTTCAGATTGTATAGAGATCATTCGGCAACGAATGAAGGCAGCCCAAGACCGTCAGAAGAGTTATGCTGATAAGCGTCGAAAGGATTTGGAATTCGACGCAGGAGATATGGTTTTTGTGAAGATTTCTCCACTAAAGAATGTTATTCGATTCGGGAAGAAAGGAAAATTGACTCCGAGATTTGTTGGACCATTCCCGATCATCGAGCGAATTGGAAAGCTCGCCTATAGACTGGAGTTACCTGAGAAGATGTCGAGTGTGCACAATGTTTTTCACATATCATATCTACGGAAGTATGTGCACGACTCGAGTACGGTGGTTTCTGCTGATAGCTGTGAAGACTTCGAAGTTGATCCAGTCGATAGAAGACCTCGTAAGCCGCTTCGGGTTGTTGAAACCGACACGAAACAGCTTAGGAGGAAGGTAGTTAAGTTGCTCAAGATACAATGGAGTGACGATGATAACGACTGTACGTGGGAGGTGGAAGAGAGGATGAAGGCAGCTCATCCTGAACTCTTCAAGGTATGGCCCTAAGGTGTCGTATCATCTAACAACATTGTAACTTGTTCTAAGTCTTAGAATTCTGTACGCTAAGCTAGAATTGGATGCGTGGTTTGCTGATTGTTATGGTTGGTAGGCGTACAGAATAGTCTTCGATTGCTTTGTTTGTTTGGAATTTCGGGGGCGAAATTCCTAAGGGGGAGAGAATGTAACGACCCGTATTTTTACGGATCGACAAGTTCGACAAAGTCTAGAATTTTAGAGTTTTTGAGCCATTTCAGATTTTAGGCGAAAATGCCAAGTCCTAAGTCGTGAACGACTTAGTGTAAGTCGTGAGTCGTATACGACTTAGGGGAGAGGAGCGACTAAGGGGTTTGGCTAGTTAGAGGTGTAAGGATAAGTCGTTTGAACGACTTAAGGGGTAGGCGCGACTTAAGGACTGGGCGAGATAAGGCTTAAGTTGTAGCAGTTAAGTCGTGACCGAGTTAAGGTGATGAGTCGTATCCGAGTCATCTCATGAGTCGTACCCCAAGTCATCTGATGAGTCGTATCCGAGTCATCTCATGTGTCGTACCCCAAGTCATCTAATGAGTCGTATCCGAGTCATCTGATGAGTCGTACCCCAAGTCATCTGATGAGTCGTATCCGAGTCATCTGATGAGCCGTACCCAGGTTACCTGATGAGTCGTGAACGAGTTAAGGGATGAGTCGTAGCCTTTGTGATGAGTCGTATACGAGTTAGTAGTTGAGTCGTCTAACCAAGTAAGGCGTGCACATTTAAGTCGTAGACAGGGGGTCTGGTGAGTCGTAGGCGCATGCTATAAGTCGGAGACGACTTAGGAGATAACTGTTTTGTCGTGAGTCATAGGCAGAAGTGTGTTAAGTCGTTGAGTCGTAGGGCTTTGAGTCGTGAGTCGTAGACGACTCATGGAGGCAGACGAGATAAGGATTTCAGCTATAAATAGGAGGGCTTCTCTTCATTTTTGGGATCCGGATCTTGAAGCGACGAAGTGCTGCCATTTTGAGAGCTCGACTTCTACACTTCTTTACTTCTTTTCTCCACTCTAATCTAGTGCTTCCTTCCATCCAAATCAAAGATCAAGATTGAAGATTCAAGAGCTAAAGTTGAAGATCTTCATCTTTTCAAGAGAGATTTCTTCGTTTGAAGCGGATTCGTGATAGATCAAGCTTGATCCTTCGCTGTCCAGATCTGAAGCGTATTGATTTGAGGTTGTTTAGGTGATTTGGTGAGTGGTGATTATCTCTCACACGGATCCAAAGGAGTATATCGGATTGTTGGCTCGATTTGGTGTTAAAATAGAGATTTCCATGCATTTTCTTCATCCTATGTGTAGATCCATATAGATCCATTGTTCATGATGATGTTACATCCATTTTATCATATGTTAACCTATGCAAGTTCATTCATCAAGTTTGTAGAGATATAATCCATGTTTTCATGCTTATTGGACTTTCAACTCTTTAATTACGAAAATGCCATTATTGTTATAATTGTCTACTTAGATCATTTTAGAATGCTTGATTGCTTGGATTGATGTTTGATTTGATTGATTGTTATGAACTAGATGATTGATGATTAGATTTAGATCGAAGGCGATTCAAAAGCTAAGGGAAAGGCTCTTGAATTGGAAAAGCTGCTCGTGGCATATGTAGCGGGATGATGAAGCTCTTATGCATAGATTTGATGATGTGATGTTGAGATGAGGCTTTGCGAGGATGTAATGAAGCGAGGCAATCATGTGATGAAGACTTGGTCTAATCCAGACGGGATCATTCCAAGCATGTTGATAACTCGGTGATATGATTCGAGTTGAGGATAATGAATGGATATGAGAATAGTCGTCGAGGAGGATGACTAGGAGGCTTGGATAGCATCGTTGTTGAAGGTTCTAGCATGCTCTAAGCAAGAGTACGTTTGGGCAGATTCGATAGTCCTAACGGCTAACTGTTGATGGTCGAGTACTCTGGGCAGATTCGATAGTCCTAGGCACGGGCTGCGACGACGTGCGGGAGTTATGTCTAGAACCGGGGTTTCCATTAGCCCTTGACGGACGGCTGAAAGAATGTGCCGGTCATTCAATTAACGGTGATATCGAAGCAATGATAACAGTGATAGCCAGAGTCATGGATGTTTGGTTGTATCGTCATTCGGACTCAAGAGCGGTATTTTCTGGGTGCTTATCTGATTTAGGCCTTGGTACTTGGAAAACATCGCCCTTGACTCGAGTGATAGTAGCTTTACTTTAAATTGTATGCTCTGCTATGTTTGCTTCTGCTTAGTGTGTGTCTGGGGGCTATCACTGTAGAATGAGGTTGGAGTGGGAGGGTTGTATTCCTATTCCTTTTCCTTTATGCTCTTTTGGTATGTTGTTAGTTAATTTACTGCTCACTAAGACTGTTGTCTGACTCAAGGCTTTATGTTTTAATTCTTATTGCCTTGGGCTGTTCGTCCATTTTGGGACGGGCAGACTAGGTAGCAGGTGACAGGTGCTGTTCTCTTCTCACGATGCTGATATCGAAGACGAGCTGGAGGGTTGCATATTATCTTCTTATTATATGTACTGGATATTCCGCTGTTTTGTATTCTCTGAGAGATATGTAGTGAGGCCAGATGTATTGACTATGTGGATGCTTGTATTCAACTATTATGGAGTTTTATATGATGTCATTTTGTTCTGTAAAGCTTCACTATACATATGTTCTATTGTATTTTGTCCATGCGCTGTGAGTAATACGATAGATTCTGTTGTTTTAAATCTTACCTTGACAATCGTCCATGGTCGCCTGGCACACTTTACAGCGCTCTATCTTTAGATTCGGTGCAGGGGTCATGGGCGGTCGTCACATCCAGCCGAGCCACCCAATCGCCCCACCAGCATACCCACCCGGGTCCACCTCCTCGCTTATCTCCCTGCCATGGCCATGCCGAAGGCCTCCTTTGTTCGTGCATGTAGCTCACCGAAACCCAGACTGCTCGTACCCTCTGCCTCTCACTTGACCGAGCAGCAATTCTTCTAAACAAAATCGTAAGGCAAATCTGTATATGTACATATACACGTTTTCAAATCTCTTGCATATTGGTTTTATATAATTTTGTTTTGTAGTTTGTTCTTATATATTTAAGTTTATATAGTTAGTTGTTTGCAGGCACATATATTTACACATGGGTACTAAATTATATCACGTATGTAAGTTGTATATTGGATATACATTAGTTAATAATTATACACATGAGTTATATATGATATATATAAAATAGTCGGGTCTGTGAATTAGGCATGTCAGTAGGTGTATATATAAAAGCAGAGTATTACTTACGTGATTACATTTAAAGTATATTTATATAAATATTTATTTGAATTGTTGGTATGTATCTATTATCAAGGTTTTGAAGTTTGTTACATAGTGGTTGTTTTGAAAGCTGTCGAGCTTATGCCTATACAAACGAAAGCATTGTTATATTGTTTTGGTGTCGAACTGTCTAGATTTATATATGTTATCATCAATTTGATTTTAAATATTGGTATATAGGCATGGTGATCACGTGAAGGTTATATACAGATTTTTAGATATGTGATATAGTTTGTTTTAAGATAGTTTATTTATTTATTTATTTAACAAAGTGAGTAGATATTATTTTTATTAGGAACTTTGGATTCCTGAATTTTAAAAATAAAGAATTTGGTTGTATATGGGTTTAAACATATGCATTAGCTCAAACTATACTACATACTGATATGTTTTGTTTAAACCAATGGTTTTTGAAATATATATTTAATTTAATGTATGTTTGAATTTAGAATACCGTTTTATTTGTATACAGTTATATATAGTTATATATAGGTTCACCTATACCAATTATCCTCATCAACCCAGTTCTGATTTAAATTCGCCTATTCCTATTATCAGCTTTGATCGTCGAATCATGTCCGTCTTGCTTTTCTTTGGAAATCGTAGCTTGTTCTGTTGTCAAACTTCTCTAGCCTCGAAAGGTGAGCACTCACTCACGATTAACGTTCTTTTATTTATTAGATTTGATTTCAATCGAAACGACAATTGAAATATGCTGTTATTAGTTAATTACACTGTTATATATGCTATTGTCTGTATCAGTTCACCTATGACATCTGACACCATTATCTGTTAATTATTTATGCAATGATAATACAGTTTGGCTGATAATTGATTGATTGTTGATGTTTATATTGGACGATAAATTGTTAATGTTAAAATGATAAATAATATGGAATTGAACTTGATATAGGATAGTTAAATGTTAAATTTGATTAACTGACATTTGTATAATATGACCCCTTTAATTGTTGAATTTATTGACACGTTGGATTTGTTTAATTACATTTTGAACTACTTAATGTATGTTGTTAAATTGATGATGTATGAAATTGTAAATAGATGACAAGTGAAAACCGTAATGTAATAATCTTTAATCTACATGAAATGATAGTGTAGATTCTAGAAATAATTATATTAATTCGTACAAATAACAATGCGAATTAATACGGTTATTTCGGGATTATTTGAATTGATTATTGGATTGATATTGATTGTTGTTATTGCTTGTTTATTTACTTTGACACCATCCCAGTTATCACACTGCAAGTTCCCTTTGATATGTTTTGATTTTGAATTGAATTGGAATCGGGTTGAAATGATAAATACCCAAATTGAACTTTGACTTAGGATAGAAAATTAAATAAAAACCCGATTGGTCAATAATTTGATTTGAAATAAACGAAGATTTTATTTGAATAAAGAATATGGTTTTGAAATGAAGTTGAAATTTGAATTTTGATGAAAGGAAAATGGTAATATTTAATAATCTGAAACAAAAGATTAACAATGTAATCAATGAAAGAATGTTGTTTAATTTGAGAAATGATTGAATTAAGTTTGAAATGATTTAATAATTAAGTTTGAAATTATAATTAAGTTTGAAATTATTAAACCTTGAAATTATTTAATAATTAAGTTTTGAACTATTTAATAATGAATTATTAAATGATTAAATTGAATTGAAATTCTTTAATAAGAACAATTGAACTTTTGAATAAGTGAATTTTACTTCGTAAAGAATTGAAATTGAGTTTCTTTATTAATTAAGTTTTGGAAAATTATTTAAGAAAGTAAATAAGTGAAATTGGATTTCTTTAACAAAAATGAAATGTGATATTTTTGGAATTAATGTAAGACTTGTAATTGGAGAATTGATTTGACGAATTTAGTTTAATTCAAAATTGTAAGTTTTGTTTTAATGAAGTTGAACTTAAGAATTGATTAAATGAATTGGAAATTTAATAGAAATTGCTTTGAATGATAAAGTAACTTAACGAATATTGAATGAAATCGATAAATGAGTTTAAATTGATTTGAATGTTAAATAGAATTTATTTAAATGATTTCGGAATGAAACTTATATACGAACTTGAATCAATATTTGAATTGTTTTAAATAGAAATTGAAATTGAATTATAAGATTTTGAAACGGAAAATTGGAAGTTTTGAAACGAAAATTTGGAAATTGTTTTAGAAAGACAAATGAAATGTTGATTTACGAATTCTATTTGAAATTGAAATTGATTTGGTTTTTGAAATATATAAACGACCAATCGGTGTAATAATTACGAAAGTTATTAAAGAGACCGGGATCGGTAATGGATATACTCTCTATCTGAACCGAAACCACTTTAATAACTATACGCGGAGTGTTGATCCAGAACGAACTGGATGGTTTTGATGAACGCGTTGACTGAAGAAAGAGAACGATTTTGGATGACCCTTGACATGACTAAAACAGGAGCCGCGCCGGGCCATTGAGGATCGCCATCTCTAGCGGACACACTTCTTCGATACCATATCTATTACTTTTGTGATTCGATTTGGGTGCACCCCTCGATTTGGGAGTGTTGTTTCGCGGTGTTGGGGTAGTAGCTGCTATGCTCAACATCAGTCCGGATCAGGCAACTACTAGTATCCTAGTTGGTATCGCCTCATGTACCTTGTCATACTTGTATTCCATTTATGCGCGACCACTACGATTTTGATTTGTACCTTAGTATATGGATTGCCCTCTGGTGACTTCCGGTTTTGGGGAAACTACGGTCTTGTATATGCTTTTGGGAATAAAAATGTGTTAAGGGTGGAATGGGCCATGACTTAACGCTATTTTGATATCTTATTATTACTGATAGACATTATCTACTTAGCGTACATTACTACATAGTAGATAGTTTAACGGATCCTTAAAGGATGGTTATTCCAAACATCCTTTGAGTTACTTGTATTTCAATTGCTATTTCACTTGAGTTGGATTTATTAATATAAGAATGTTAATCCTGACTCGAGTGTTTTGTGTTTTGCTTTACGCTCGGGTCAGACTGAGTAGTTCAGCTTTCGAGACTCACCTTTGGAGTTGGAGCTTCGCTTGGAGATCCAGCTATCAATCCAGCTTTCAGATATTCGATGATTCCAGTGATGTATCCTGATTTGTGTCTGATGTATCGTATTACTCTTCCGTTGTATCTGGTTTATTTCTGATGTATTTTATATATTCATATAGTAGCTTCATGAACTACTATCTCTTTTATTTCCGCTGCACTTATTACTCTGTGTCTATGATCTGTGATTATTTATTTACTGTATATGTTCAGTTTTGCCAAATTTAAATTAACAACGCGGTATTTTGAGCAATTCAACTCCGGCATGAGTGTCTACCTATACACTTATAATGGATGCGAATGGTCCGAAATATCGGGTCGTTATAATAATTAATTAAGGGTATTAATTAATTAGTTTGATTAATGGTTTGGGACTTTGAAAGCCGAGTGCGGCGGATTTCTGAAAAAGGTTTGGGTATAGATATTTTATTATCCAATTGAAATTTGACAGAAAGTAAGATTTGGTGAAAATTATTTACTTTTAGTAGAAATAAATCAGTTTTCATGATAATTACGATAATGCCATGCCATTACATCATCGCCGCGCCTATAGAAGCGCCGCACATATGAATGTCGACGTCGATATGGAGGGAAGCTTAGGATAGCTACTTCGGTGGCTATGGAATGATTCCAACTATGTCGACGCCGATCTCATCGACAAACTATCATTGGTGGCATAGCCTTAACGTGATTCGTGTAAAGGTTTGAAGGTTTAGCGTCGTGATCATTGAGGTCGCCTCTTATCCTTTACGCCGCCATTAATGACGCTGAATGTCTTCACCAATGTTTTAAAGCGATGTACCCTTTCATTTCGATTGCTTTAGACGCCAAGGGTATTGAGATCGCTTGTTTTAACATCGACAATATGTGTATATATATATATATATATATTTGGCATAATAGTTAAAGAATGTAAGTATGCTTTTATAATGACGTCGCTTGTCTTGACGTCGCCATTCATCAGTGTCGACGACGTTGTACTTGCTTATAAAAACACTAAGCTTTGTTTTGAAAAGGGTGGGTAACCTATATGTTATCTATGTCGACGACATCATCTTCGACATGGAATTTTGTACTTGAAAGAATTTAAGTTTTGTCTTTGACCTTGGATAGAGGTCGACATTGTTTTAACGCAACGTGTGTTATATGTTATCTTATTAAAGGCGGTGAGCATTATGCCTCTTTGTCAACATTGTTATTAATGTCGACATTGATCTATACTAACCTATTTAAAGGCGACAAACCTTATATTTTATGACTTTGACTTTATAACCTAATTGGGGATAATAATGTTTATATTGCTATGTGTTAAAAATATATGAAGTTGACATTATTTATTGGGGGTACTAAGGTAGAATAAACTCAACACAAATCATTGAGGATACCAATATATGTTTTAATAAATTTGACATAAATTGTTGGGGATACCAACGCATGTCATTGTGAGATGTTATAACTTTAAGGGGAGATAACCTAATTGAGAATACCAATAGACATAGGCTAAACATTTGGGTAACATGAATTATATTGTCAAGTGATGGGTTCATAGTCATCCTAGGAAAACTATGGAATATGAGATGGATAGTCCACATCATATCGGAGATGGATAGTCTCTAGATTGTTGATGAAGGGTTCATAGTCATCGTAGGAAAACTATGGGATGTGTGATGGATAGTCCACATCATTTTAAATAGATGAAACCATATGTGATGGATAGTCCATATAGGAGGGGATGGATAATCCATAAAAATGTTTATATGTGAAATGGATAGTCCACATAACTTTGATAATGCAACCATGGGTGATGGGTTGTCAACATGGTAGGGGATGGGTAATCCAAAGAATGAATATATGTGAGATGGGTAGTGCACATAAGTATAAGATGGATAGTCAATGAAATCTTAGATGTGTAATCTAATAACTTAGGATGGGTAATCCAGTATATGTTGTATGTTTGCATAACAGTATATTATTATTTATAACTATTGTGGATGCATGAACATAGTATATGGTTGAGATGTTTTGGTTAAAATACCGGTGAGGGAAGCCCGTTCCGCTCAGCGGCGTGGTTTTGCTATTTATCTATTTGGTTCGAGATGGTAGATTATTATTCACACCAGACTGTTGTCTAATCTGAAGTTTTTGTTTTTCCCCTTAAACTCTCGGATACTCATTTAAGTAGGTAGGGAGTAAGGGTTTTCACGTTTTTAGTTAGACGAATAAGCTTCCGGAGACGTGTAGAAGACAATCCAGTATTTAGGAGTACCTATCTAATCCGATGTGTTGTTTAGCTACATCTGTATGGATGTAATGGCAAGTTATATGATTGCCAAGTGTTAGATTCTAATCAACTAAGGGGACATCATATGTCGTTTTTGGAGTAATTATAATTTCTCTGAAAGTGAGTTTGCAAATGAGATTATGTAATAAATATGAAATATAATTTGTGAAATGAAATGCAAAATTTTCTTAAGAAAATTTTTGTTTAATATTTTTCATATTCATGTGTTTCTAATTATTGATATGGTTAACATAGCCGCATTTTATCACCGGAAATTAACACTATGGATGACTGCTACATCCGTAGCGCCTAGTTTCAGGCCTCAAAATGAGGGATGTTACAGTGAGTTAGCTTGATGTGTTATTGAGTAGATGGGCTGACACGGGCCCAGCTTGAACTTGGGACGGCACCCGAGGATGCCTAGCCGACTTGTCCCCAACCTTGGCTGATTTCCAAGGGATTGCCCTAAATCCGAGTCGGACTTGACCAAACCGGGCCATGTAAGAAAGCCTTGATCAGCTTTTATATTTACTTACGAAAAAAATTTAAGTAACAGTCATCGTGTTTGTTCTATAAACAATATTTTTTCTTCTTCTATTAAGTACCTATTCGCTCTTTGCCGTATGTTTTTAAAATTATATCATGGTTTATTTCATCAAAAAAGAGAATTTTTATATTTCGACAATCTCCTTCCTAATAACGTTGGTATATAATTTCTATAGGTAGAAAAATTGAAAAGTATTAGTTGGTCTCCTTCCAATGTATTATTATTTCAAATTTTTAGAATAACATTCATTATTCAAAATATAAATACTCATAGGGAAGGCCAACAAAATATACAAATGTCGATATGAAAGAACATTTTTGCGTTCCATTTTGTTTTAAAAATTTAATCATTTTTTGGTTCAACGAATTTTAAAGTACGTAAACACAACATTCAATTTGTATTTGTGCAGTTTGAAATTGTACAAGTATAATTATTTTTTAAACAAATTTGTGCTTGCGCAAGTATAAAATGCCGATACAAATTTGTCTTTAATAAAGTCTAAAGTTGCTGCATGTTTTTTTTGGGTCTTTAAATAAAATTTGTTCACTAAGATATGTACAGAAAACAGAGTTGGGTTTGGTATAACGTCTCTGTTCAGGTCAAATATGATCCTCCACGCTCCACCCGCCCAAATGTTTTTTGCGCGTAGGTTACACCGTCTCCCTCAAATGTGTGCTACAGACAACTTCATCCAACGTCCTTTACTCGTCCACGTGTCAATTCTCAATCTGTCGGTGGCTGTGGGTCCCATTTTGATTGGCGTCAGCTTTTACTGTTGCCCTCTATACACTTGCCAGCTATTCTTTTAAATTTACCCATGCGTCTTCTTACGGCTTCATCACCTGAGGCCAATATTTTGAACATATTACAGCTGTGCCACTCATTGTAATGTTATTCTTTGCACCGGAGTGGCTCTGATGTAATTTGAGCATAAGCTTGGGGTATACTAGATAGCGTGTGCGTAGGAACGGACGATGGGGTCCGACAATTATTTACGTGATAAATTTGGAAGGGCAAATATTAAACGTGGAACATGAATTAAAATACGCATTTATTTATTTTACTTTTGCATATGAGTACCTATAGTCGTTTATATGTTTGCATTTCTTCTCCTAGTTGGATTTAACTGTATATTAATAGAATTTATGAAACGCGGCACTTGGTTTGCTTATATATCGAAATAAAAGGAGTCTCTGAAACTTCTCCAGTTATTATAAATCCAAATTAATATTTGAACACCTAATTTTACAGTTCGTATCTTTTTTGTATCAGTAATTTTTAATATCTTCGTTTATTAAAAAAAGGGATATGATTTTTTCTCTCTAAAATGAATTAATGCTAAGTGTTTTTAATCGATATTATGTCGTAATTCTATGCATATTATATATTTTCAGTTTACAAATTTTCGTAGGTATATATACTGTCTTAGTTAAAATCGTGGATACATATAAATATTCATTATAAAGGCTAAAACGTTCCGGTCTAAATTTATATATTGGGGTTCCAGAAAGCAACCAAGTTCATGAACCGCTACAATTAATTAGTATTACTAAAAGACAAAAAATAAGTGATTTTTGATAATGAAGTTTTAAAACCAATGTTTCAACAACCTTTTATTTCTTTTTATGATATTAAAATAATTACCTTAATTTTTTTTATATATTGAAGTATTAATAAACTTTTATTATAGGACCGACTATTTGAATACGAAATAAAAAATTTATGACACAAACTACTTGAACCGTTGAATTTATTTATTGTTATATTAAAAGTGGAAATGAGAATGTATCATTAATTTTGTACAACTCATATTTTAGATGACTTTAATTATTAATTAGTACATTTGGATGAACTTAATTATTAATTTACAGGAAATTATTGTCAATGACAAAATTTCTCAGCGTTTTTGCCTCAAGGACAGGCCTTTAATATTTTATCATGAATGACAACTTTCTTTAGGTATCAGTTTTTAGTCATTGATAGCAGTTTTTAGGTATCAGTTTGTAGTTACCGGTAGCAGTTTTAGCTTGGTAGCAGTTTTGTTGTCCTTATGAATAATTTTGAAAAATGTTTGTCCTTATGAATAAATTTTAGAAGAATGTTTGTCCTTGTGGTAAAAATATTGAGGTTGTGTCCTTGAGGAAAAAAATATACAAATCTTTATCCTTTAAATTAATTCCCCCTTTAATTTATTAGTACTTGATTCTGATTTAAACTAAATTAACTTGATATAATACTGGGTTTTCTATTACATTATACGAAAATTTGAACTGTCTTTTCAACAAAGAATTTTTGAATAAATACATTTGAATCAGTATTTTCTCTTTAATGTCTTTTATTCATTTAATAGTAAACATCATAAAAGATCATATATCACAGATAAAGTGAGAAATATTGAATTCCTCTATAACACCCCTTTTAATTTGCGCAAATAACAAAATCACTTGTCAGCAGATAAAAATATAAAAATCAAAGGGCTGAAAGTGCAAAAACGAAACACATTAAAGTCGAGCCAGAAAGGTTTATTCTCTTCCTCATATAGAAGCTTCCGGCATTATTCTTTTCTTTTCTATTCTCTTCCTTATTTTCCAATCTTTTTTATTTTTTTTTCATTTCCCCTTATTACTGTAAACCGCATAGTTTCTTTTTGAAAAAATGATGCGAGTAAAGAGCAACAGTTCATTTGGATTGAATTCAAAATCAGTAAAAACCGAGATAATAAACGAAAAGAAAGAAGAAGAATGGGAGGTGAGGCCAGGTGGCATGTTGGTCCAGAAACGGACTCCAGATTCTGAGTCCGCCGTCAAGACCGCGGCCGCCCCGATTCCGACCATTCGCGTCAAAGTCAAATATGATTCTGTGTACTATGAGATCTATCTTAGCGCGCAGTCCACTTTTGGTATGTGCTTTGAATTTGTGTATTTTCAGTTTTAGGTAATATTGATAGTTTTGGTTTGATAATGTCGGTTCCGAGTAGTTACAATTAGAAATGTGGTTTTCAAAATTGATGCTATACAAATTAGCACCTACGCTACTTGAAATACTATAGAATTGAAAATGACACCTTGGTATTCTGATAGATGTTTTTTTAATCGAATTCGTTGTCTTGGAATCGCAGTTTTTCTGTACAATTTTCTGTAGTCATGTGTCTGAGTAATAATAGATGGAGGCCTTAAATTTTATTCCAATTGGAAAAATTGAACAAAACCAGAGAAAAGAATGTGTTGTATCAGCTGTCCGAGATTCGAATTTACATCTGTACGGAAGTAAAACTTTTACATTAAAATAAAATTCAACCACAAAAATTTGTCTACAAAGAATCCTAAAAAGAGCCATATGATGCTCTAATCTATGTACTCAATTTCGAAATATATACAGTTTTGTCATACCTACTTTAAGACTTTAAGTTGTTGATGTATCTATAAATCCATGATGATTGAGCATATTTTTTGTAGTAATTGTGTCTAGTTTTTACATTGTCGATGCTCGGGTTGAGAAAACAAACAATAGTCAATTTCTTTTAAGAAGTAACGGATGAAATGTTTATAACAATCAATTAATTGGTACATATATTTGTAGGAGAGTTAAAGAAACTATTAGCAGAGCGAACAGGGCTACATCATTTAGATCAGAAAATAATGTACAAGGATAAAGAAAGAGATTCAAGTGCATTCTTGGATATTTGCGGAGTGAAGGACAAATCAAAGTTGGTGATGATGGTTGACCCCGTTGCTCATGCTAAGCGCTTGCTTGAAGCGCAGAAGGCTGCCAAACTGGAAAAGGCCACCAAAAACATAAAGGAAATCAGTGGTGAAGTCGACAAATTCGCATTGCAGGTATTCTCATTTCCAACTCTTCACATATCAATACTTAGCCACGTACCATACGAACATTTTTAACTTTCAGGAAACTAAATAACATATCATAATCAAGATTATACTAATGTGCAGGTATCTGTCTTGGACAAACTTATTTCTAGCAGCAAGAAAGTAGCTGAGAAGGAGATTTCAAATCTAATCGAGCGGCTAATGATGCAGCTAGTCAAGCTTGATGGCATCACTGCCCATGGTGATTTACAGCTGCAAAGAGGAATGCAGGTCATTATTCATTTATACTTTTATGTATAATAATAGTTTTTTTTTCCTTTTTTTAAAAAAATGGTCATTGATAGTTGAAGGGGTGCAATCTCAAGCCTTATTGTTGTCTCAGAGGATCGAATCCAAACCTCTAGAACTGCATAGTCTAAAATCCTTAATAGAGTGTTAGTCACTTGACTGAAATATCTGTTAATGATTTGAAGTATATGTTTAGATTAAAAAAAAAAAAAAATTAGTTGATGTCAAATTCTAACTATAGGTATACTTCATCCAGGTAAGGAGAGTGCAGAAGTTAGTGGAGACACTTGATATACTCAAAGTCAAGAATGAGAAGATTACTACACCTGTCTCTTTACAACAGCAAAATAATAAGAATGAGAAAAGGGAACAACTGCAGAAACAAGAATCGAAAATTGTAGTGACAACAGAATGGGAAATGTTCGATTCATTGCTTGCACCGACAACTTCAACAACATCCACATCAACCACTGCTTCAAACTCCACAGCATCCTCTGCAAATAATCTGAGGGCAGAATGGGAATTGTTTTAAATGAGTAATTTAAAAAGAAAGAAAAAGACATGTTGCCAATAGGTATGTGTTGATTAGTGGAGAAATCATGGTTTTGTTGGTCTTTGTCAACTCCTTTTTTTAAATATTATTCTTTATGTGTGAATATTTACTTGAGTAGAGAGTGGGGGCTAAAAGAATGAATAAGTGGAGTAATGATCCATTTAAAAACAAAAATAGAGTACTTAATGAATTCATGATATACATTTTGATTGGAGTTTTGGTTTGGAAAAAGCATGTGATGTGTCAACTTTGGATGATTTGATTCTGTAATGAGATCTTAATGACCGCTAAGTTGGTTGTTAACGCTATTATTGTCTAATCATTTTACCTCCACTATACTAATTTTCTATTATCGGGCTTTCAATGTTTCTTTCATTAATTATATTGCTGTATTCATGTTTATGAGAGTTGGATGCTTATATTTTTGTTGTGCCAAACGCTAAACGACAAGAAAAGGGTTAGAAAACAAAACAGGGGGGAGACATGCTTGAGGCAAACACAGCCTACTTCTATGGGCAAGAGATGAAGTGCATGTATATGAATATTTGCATGCTGATGCCATAGCCACTCAAATAATCAGAATTATTTCAAGGAAGAATCCAATGCATATTTTTTTTCTTTTCTTTTCATGTCTGTATGAATGATAGGGAAAGGAAAGTGTGATGGTAATAAGTTTGGGGACAATGCATAGCTCTTTATGCTAGAAAATGCACCAGCAATAAACAGAAAAAGCATAGTGGACCCTATAAAGATAAGGCCCATATACTTATTGAATGGGTTGGGAAAAACTTGAAGGCAAAACTACCAGTAAGTTAGGCATTATTGATACGTCTTCCGTATAGGTATAGCATGCGTAGAAAAAGGAGAAAGCAGTATTCGATGGGGGGGAACCTACAACTGACAAAAGAGGCTGTAAAACACAGGGAATTTATAAAAGAAGACTGCTTCATTGGCTCTATACATTGCTTGCTACATGAGCAACATGAGTTCCTTCGAACATGGAGGAAAAAAAAAGAAGTAAAAATGAAGGAGAGAACAGAAATTCGGAGGGTATTATTGGTTCTTTTGGCACATGGACAGCGGTAGTTGACAATGGCAAAGAATCCAGGTTGTACATGCTGATTTGTCGATAATTGAATTGGAAAAAAGAGCATAAAAGCTCATGTTATGTCAGGGGACGATTAGTTAAGTATTGTGCCATGTTCTGGGACTTGGTATCTACTATGTCATTTGCGGCAATTTAGAATTGATTCTTGTGTACTTGCATTTGATTTACTTTTAACTAATCATCATGCTTGATTCTTAGGTTCTTCCCTATGCTTCATTCCGAAGTTATATAATATTTGGTAACCTTTTTTTCTCAAAATAAATAAATTTATAACCAAATCAACAATCGCTGAGTAGTGCCAGTCATAGATTTGTTTAAAAAGATCAACCATTAAGGCTGTTGATCAGGCAGTTTATTTGTAGGTAGGATACTATTAACATGTTAATATACAATGTGCCATACGAGTACGGATTAGCAATGTTATCTGTCGTTTAAACCGAGCAATATCTCGATGGATCTACAAAATGATGAAAAAATGGATCAGAAAACTTAGAAGATGTCAGGAATGACGGATAATGGAGCACAAGAAGTTAGATCAAGTTTTGCACGAAGCCAAGCAAGTTGGTACCAACTTGATTGATCATGACGATATCGAAAGGTTTGAAGATGGTGGAGCAACTTTGAGATACAGAAGGTGCTGAACGATACTTCGAAGAAAAAGATAAAAAAAATACGGATGGACAAATCGTGTCAGTACCGACATGACTGGGGGATAATTTTGTCAACACAGGTCCAAAGCTTGAAGACATAAACAAATATGAAGAAGAAGACGAAAGTTAATAAAACATGTCCGTACTGACGTGATGGTATCAAAAGGTATGGATTATCGATTTTTGCACGTTCTTCTTGTCTGAAAGCTCGGATCTGACTTCTTACATATTCCTACGCATGCTAGCAATTTTGAAGTAGGACCTCGAATATAAATATACTTCCTTGAGCAACGAAAGACTAGCTTTTGGATCTTTATCTCGATTTTAAGCAACTAAGCTTTACCATTTTCATTTTCTATATTTCTTCCCCGAAATCATTGTGTAATTGGCTGAAGTTGTAAGATCTAATCGAAATAAAGTTGATAGTGGACGTAGGCAATAGAATTGAGGCTGAACCGCTTTAAAAATCGTGCATTTTCTTATTTTTCATTCCGTTTTACTTGAGTATTTTCGTTTTTATTTGAATTAGGGTATTGTACCAGATTTTGGTGCAACATTTTTGTTGCTTTCACCGATAGTAATCAATCTCAGGTATAAATATGTGCTTTCACTTTGGGATTGAAGAAGTCTAAAAGCTAGAGTTTCTTTGGTGTAGATCTATTTTTAATTTGATTTGGAAGAATCTACTATCAGATCTCAAGAGAGATGGCTCCCAGAAAAAAGAAGAGTGCTAAATCTAGAGCTATCATTAAAAGGGACAATAACAGATACCAGCATGAAGAGGAGATCAACCAGCCGGCTGCTCTGGCAGGACCTTTATCTCAGCCGACTGAAGTTGAACCGAAAGCTAAGATGGAGAAGATGATATCAGATATGAATGCAAGGATGTTTGAGCGATAGAGAACTCGAATGGAACTAATGAGGAGTATGTAAGAGAAACCGACAGTGTTTTCCCAACCCCAACAATCAAATGATTCTCTTAAGCCAAGAAGAAGAAGAGATTCATTATCTTCTGATTCTAGTGAAGAAAGCTTGTCTCCAATAGAATAAAATAGAAGGAAAGGCAAACAATCGAGATAGAGAAGGGATGAGGCTGCAAAGAAAAGAGCTATGAAAGTTAATCAAACAACATAAAAAACAATGGGTACAAAGAAGCCTAATATGGCTGGTACCGAGAGATTTGCTGAAGCGCTAAGTTTATCTGATAGCAAGGAGGACTTGCAGGATGATAATGCTAGTGGAGATGGACAAGTTATTGGTACTAAGGCTTATGGAATTTAGATTAATGTCATAGAACTGACTAAAAGAGAACAACAAAGGGTTGGGATGAATGGGTCCTCCAGAGACAGGGGAACCTAGA
Source organism: Allium fistulosum (assembly GCA_030737815.1). Lineage (NCBI taxonomy): Eukaryota > Viridiplantae > Streptophyta > Magnoliopsida > Asparagales > Amaryllidaceae > Allium > Allium fistulosum. The sequence goes on from CM060903.1 coordinate 926,675,262, forward strand.
CGTCAAGCAACTAACCAAGACCGTTTGTGGAGTCAAACACTCGAGGGTGTTCATAAAGATCTTTGTCCAACCACCCAGAGTAGTGAGGAGTACATTGCAGATATGGTGAAAAGGTTGCTGAGTCAGAATCAGCAGGCACGAGATGATGAGTAGGGTGATGATGTGAGTCGAACCTTATTCACTTAATATATCATAGAAGCCAAGTATCCTAAGAAGTTTGTGATGCCAACCATGTCGAGTTATAATAATGTGATAGACCCCCGGCAGCACCTGTTGAAGTACATATGACACATGGATATTGCCCATGCGATGGATGCTATCAGATACAGATGCTTTTCAATTTTCTTAGAAGGTACAGTGATGATGTGGTTCACTCGGCTCGCGCCAAGGTCCATATCATCATTTAAACAGTTGGCTAGAAAGTTTTTGGAATAGTTCCAAGTCCACACTATTCAACCAAAGGATGTTATGTCATTGTTCAATGTGCATCGGAGGCCCGAAGAGATCCTAAAAAGTTTTCCGAAAAGGTTTAACACTGATGTGATTGAGATAAGCAACCCAAGGAGGAAATCGTGTTGATAGCACTAATGAATGGGGTTCACCCGAGGAGTGATTTTGGAAGGTGGCTCAAGAGAAATTAACCACCTACCTTAAAAGATTTTTTACTGCAAATCATCATAATTTCTACGCTTGGAAGATGCACATTTGGCCATTGGATTATCTATTGACGATCAAGAAGGACCTAGTAGCGTGATACGAAGCAATGTCATCAAATAAAGTGGTGGCAGTGATGGAAACATTATGGTGAATGTTGGCAACAACAATAATAGTAAACGAAAAAATCAAAACACCGACAGAAAGAAACAAAACACCAAAAAGCGTACTGGTATAATTGTCTTGGGGATTACACGAAATTGATCGATTCTATTAAAAACATCTACCTTTTCTTTGCAAGGTATCGAGTGTTACAAGAAGTCGTCTTCGAGGGAGGCTGCTGAAGAAGAGAGAGACTCTGGAAAGTATTGTTGCTTCCATGAGATACATAGGTACAATAAAAATGAGTGTAGACATTTGAGAGATGTTACTGAAAATTTGATTCTTAAAAGTAGTTACAATAGTATGTGAGGAATCCACGAGCTGGCGGGCCGTCGAATAATCGACCCTAAGAGCAGTCTTCCTAAGGGAATCGGGCTAAATCCAGTGAAGAGGGATCAAGATATCCATCTTAGAGAATTGTGATACTATTTCTAGAGGTCTGCATCTTACGAAAAAGACCAGGAATGAAATAGAGCGCCGTGGCAGCTCGTTGACGCATGTGCCTCAAGAAACGTATTTTCCCATAGAGGATAGGACTCTGGCAAAGTAACATAGAACTATAATGGATGATATTGCATTTCGAAATAGAGATGCTGATGGGGTTGAAGCATCGACGCTTGATCCTATGGTGATTACGATCGCGATTAGGTCAGCAAAAGTGCATTGAATTCTTAATGACCATAGGAGCTTACCGAATATCTTATTCAAACAAACTTTTGACAAGATGCACCTTAATGAAAAGGATATAAAGCCTATAAATCTCATATCCGAGGATTTACCATAGAGGTTAAGGAGCTAATGGGGTGCATTGAATTGCCGATTGAGTTGGGAACATGGAGACTACAAGGCTGTGCGGGTAGAAATGTTTGTTGTAGTGGATGGATTTTTAGCACACAACACTTTTCTGTACCGACCGACCTTTGCTAGTTTCCGAATCGCACTCGTTCCATAGTGTTTGATGATGAAATTTCCAATTGAGAATGGAATATGGGTGATTTATGGTGGCTAGAGCACAAGTTGAAAGTGCTACGTTGCTGAGCTCAGAGAGGCAAAGCGATGAGAGAAAGAGAAAGATGTAGAGAAGCCTCTCTGCATCAAATCTTCGGAGGCACAACAACTACCTCCCAAGCCTTGGCTCAGGTCCCACATCAAATTTTATAATATATGGACCCATGAAAAGGGTTGGAGGAAGTGAGGGCGGCAATGATAAGGCCAGCGATTAATATTACGGTCGATGATGGCGATCCTACAAGGGTTCTCAAGATTGGGTCTCAGCTCGATTTGAAGATGAGAAGGAGTTTGTAAGGTTTCTCTAGAAAAACAGAGATGTATTATCTTGGATGCATTCCGACATGTATGGAATTTCACCAGAGATAGCCTGCCATCCATTGAATTTAAACCCAAGATACTCTTCTGTAATGCAAAAGAAATGCAGGATGTAACCGGAGCAATCCACTGCGTTGAAAAAAAAGAGAATAAGCTAAAGTCAATCGACTTCATCCGCGATGCAGTGTACCCAAAATGGGTATCGAATCCCGTATTGGTCAAAAAGCGAATGGGAAGAGGTGGACATGCTTTGACTATTTCGAATTAAATAAGGCATGCCCGAAGGACTATATCCCCTTATCGAGGATCATCCAACTTGTGGATGGAACAGTCAGACATGAACTTTTATCTTTCATGGATGCATACTCCGGCTACAATCAGATTGCGATGCACATCCCAAATCAAGAGCATACGAGTTTTATCACAGATTTAGGGTTGTATTGTCATCGAGCCATGCCGTTCGGTCTGAACAAAGCTTGAGCGACGTGCCAGCGATTAGTGGACAGAATGTTTAAAAATCAAATTGGGTGGACCATGGAGGTCTATGTGGACGATATGTTGGTGAAGTCACAACGATCGGGGGATCACATGGATGATCTCTCAGAGATGTTCGATGTATTTTAAAAGTATGGAATGAAGCTCAATTCACTGAAATATTCTTTTGGAGTTACATCGGGCAAGTTTTTGGGTTTCTTCATGAAATCAAGGGGCAATGAAGCTAACTCAAAATAGATTAAAGCACTGAGAGAGGTTACTCCCCAAAGGCGAGGAGGGGGATGTAGATCTTGAATGTTAAAGTCACTACACTGAGTTGATTCATCTCAAAGATGACTGACAAGTGTATACCATTCTTTGATTCTCTCGAGAAAGAGAAGAGAAAGTTCGTATGGATAAAGGATTATCAAGATGATTTCCAATATTTGTTGGACCATATAGAGATCACCGGTTCTATCGAAACCTTTGGAAGAAGAAGGTCTATTCATCCATTTAGCAATGTCTTCTCGCTCACTAAGTATGGCCTTGGTACGTGAGAAGTGCAAAATTCAAATGTCGATGTATTATATCAACAAATGGTTTACTGCAGCAGAAAAGAATTATCCAAAGTTGGATAAACTGGCGCACTGTTTGCTAATTTCTACAAGGAAGTTGAGGCCATACTTCTAGGTTCATCCAATAAAGGTGTTGACTGATCAGTCACTGTGACAAGTGCTGCATCAACCCAAAACATTGGAAAGATTGATAAAGTGGAACATCGAGTTGAGCTAGTATGGAATATCTTACCATCATAGGAATGTGATTTGAGGGCATGCATTGATAAATTTCATTGCTGATATCACCATCCAAGATGATGAAATAAAAGAAGATTTTATTCAACTACCCCAGTGGAAGTTATATGTAGACGGAGCCTCCAACAAACATGATTCCGGGGCAGGAGTGGTTCTCATAGCCCCTAAAGAATGGAGGATATGCTACGCTTTGTGGTTAGAGTTTCGAGCGACAAATAATGAAGTTGATTATGGGACTCAAGATAGCTAAGGAACTATGAACCTGGGCATTGCATATATTCACTGACTGTTTGCACCAAAAATTGGCACAAACACCCAATATAAGTTTTATAGAGAAATAAATGAAGAATATAAAATGAAAATGGAGGAATATAGTAATAAAATAGCACAAAATTAAAGTAATAACAAGAACACAACGATTTATAGAGGTTCGGCGTTGTTTGCCTACGTCCACTTTGAATAGATTGCTTTATCAAACACTTTGTAAACTGAGTACAATAGGGATCGGATGATAATCCTTTGTTACAATAGGGTACAAAGTAACTAGCAGCATAAAGGTCCCTAAAATGAACAGCCAAGCCTGTATTTATAAATGAAGATGGCGAAATATCTCTCTGAAAATTCGGTAGAAGGATCTCCAAAACCATATGGACCCGTAAGAGGGATCGCATGGTCGAAATCCCAATGAATAGGGATCGGTACCGATCCTCTTTTGGAGGAATTTGGGGGTGTGATCCCTATGGTAGCTTCCCCATGTTGAAATATGCTTAGCCTCCAAGTTTCATGCCAATTGGATTAGTAGAACTTGAGTTATTACTCAATCTTTGCTTCAATGTGAATTGCGTCATGATTTTAGCTGATCCCTATTGAGGGTAGAGGACCAATCCCTCTTATTTCGTCTTTTTAATGTGCGATCCCTAGGGTCCCCACATCTTTCTCACAAAATTTCATATGCATTGGACTTATGGACCTTGAGATATTGATTGTTTTCTATTGAAGTGCACTTGCTTCCTGAAACATGCCGATCTCTATGTTGGAGGTTGATTATAGCCGATCCCTCCTATATGTTGAACCATATTCCAAACTTTGAACATTCTGCATTGCATATCTCTCAACTTTGTTCAACCACGGCTTCATATTACCATCTGTACTTGACTTCTGAACCCCACAATCATCGCCCTAGACTTATTGACCTTGACGATGGTTGAATCTAACTTGTCTAATCACTTCGAATATAGCCGGGTCAAAATGCCAGATAACACTTACCCCCCAAAGTACGTCTTGTGCTAAACGTGACGTACTTTGAATCGAAGCAAGTTAGAGTTATCAACGAGAAATCCATCCAGTTTTCCAAATAGTCATTGTACTTCCGTCGAACTATTTTCCCAAAGTGTTGTATTTCTCTTTGATCGTTAATATGACACTTGGTCAATTTCCAATAATATAAATTCAGGATTATATTCTGTCGGTTGTTATCTACGTTTGACTCTACGAGACTAGTAAGCTTTGGCTATCTGATCCAGTCTCGACCTTGAAAGCTTTACGTTCGAATTCAATTTCCGTTGATTTTAAAAATTGAACTTTTAGACTATACACGTGCACGTTTAGGTTCACGTTCTTGTCGTTGGCTCCCGGACGCGTTTGTACGCTCACGGGTTATCGCCAATTTACATTGAGTTAGATGCAATTTCATTGCATTTTGTATATATATATACTTTACATAATCTTCATGCCCATGATTTCATGCACATAGGCTCATGGACGATCCCTTTTTTTCTTATATATGTTCATAGGGATCAGCATTCCTCTAGCCGATCCCTTCCTTCTTTCCCTTGACTCCAAGGCAGGCCGAAACCTTGTCTCCCATATATAAACTAACACTTTTCTTCCACTTCTTACTTTATTTCATCCTTCCAGCTTCCTTTATTCTCTTCCAGTTCGGTTCTGAACCCTCCCCCTCCAATCTTGAAAACCCGATCCCTCCCTCTTAAGTTATATATCACTTTCTTCCTTAGATTTGCCATTTTTATCTTGCTCTATACCGCTGCTCCATCCCTAACTCGAATCAAAATCCAACATTTTCTCTTGTGCAACTCGATATTTACATACTTTAGTAGGTTCTTTTTGTTTCTAACCTTTGATTCATGACGAGATATTTGGTTCGATTACGTTAATTCATGGGTTAAGGAAGGGACGAGATGGATGATGATTATGTAGAGTTCAGCGAAGTAGCAAAGGAGGAAGAAAAGAAGCAAAGAACGAAGGAAACAGTGGGATCGGTCATGATGAAGTAAGTAAAGAGGGGTCGGTAGTGAATGTTTAAGGATGGAGGGATCGATGGTTGAGCGTATGAGGAGGGAAGTGTGAAAATGTCGAAGTAGAGGGATCATTATTTGAAATTCAAAGAGGGACCAGTTATTTTTGGTTAGGCATAGGAGTTAGTTGCATTACTGAGTAGAGGGATCGACTGTTTGGAGTATGGAGGAATCAGTTGCTTAGTTGGTGTGTTGTAGATGGAGGGATCAGTCATTGGCTCATCAAGTAGGATCGTTTATTATAAGGGAGAGGGATCGACCCAAATAGGGATCGACATAAATATGGGTCGGCTATTTGTACTTGGCCGATCCTAAGCTTTGAATTGAACTTGAAAACCAATCCATATTCACTTGTTTGAATAATTGGAACCAATCCCATCCCAATGAACTTGAACATATGACAATAATGAACAACATGACTTGCATATCCAATATCGAACTCGAAATTGAACGACCAAACTCCTAGGACTTAGAACATGAACCAAAAGTTTGCATATAGACTTTAATAATGGACTTCACACTTTGATATGCCGATGGTCGATCCCAAAGCTTACATAACCGATCAATCTTAACACCAGTTGAGATGATCAGCGATGACGGTCACTCTGTCAGAATCCAAAATCTCATCATTTACTTTTTGCTTTTAATTTTGAACTGTTTAGTTTTGCACTGCACAACATTGCACCACACTAGCTTACACTTAGCATGAGAGGACAAATAAAATTTTCTAATCTCGATTATCTACTGAGTTTAGTTGATATGGGCTCCAAACGTTCAGAGCGTCTAGCTGCAATGCCTTCCGGACAAATTTCACAACACAATAATCCCGAAGCTGAGTCAAGTTCTGCAACTATTTTCGGTAGACTCTCCCCTGATCGTCAAATTGAGCAACCAGAGTTTTCTAGCCCATCGACCAACATTTTCTATGATATTCCGTCCTTCCGAGGGAATATATAAGGCCCGCCCCGATGCTGTAGAAGGCGCTATATTTCTAGATAACCCGATGGATTCCCAATCCTCCAGAATTGGCAAGGCCGCTCTTCGCAGACTATGCTTTAGACATGGGATTCTGTTTGGAGATGTTCTAGTCCCTTCAGTGAATGATAGGGCTCATTTGCCCGCAGAGGGATACAAAACATGCAATAAATTCATGTGTTGGGCCGAATGCGTGCCGCCTTTCAATTCTTTCATCCGTGAAATGTTAAATTATTTAGGAATAGCTCCTGCCCAACTGCATCTGAACAACTATGCTTTCCTCCATGGGACCTTCTTACTTTTTATTGATGTTCTGTTCCACCCGCCATCTCCTGAGGACATCAGGTTCATTTACAATTTCAAACGATGGACAGGGAGCCTTTCCTACACTTTCCTCGAGCCTTCTCAGGTTTGCGAAGCTTTGCGAAGGACTTGTCGTTTTTCATTCCTCTATTCGGGAAGAACTCCCTGTAGCAAATAGTCTTTAATCAGAGTCATCCACGACTCCTTCTCAGGTTCCGTCTCTAGTACCCGGTTGATTTCCATCAGGTTTATGCTCGAAGCATCTAATACTTCGACTGGAACCAAGCCCATCTTTTGTGCATCCCCGGTGCTAGCAAGCTTTGTCAATGAGTTGGCCTCTTTATCCTGATCTCGAGGAATGTGCGTGATGTCGTAATACTCAAAGTCAATCAACAACTCTTGAACTTGGGTAAGGTACAGAGCGAGTCATTGTCCTTTAGCTTGGTAATCTCCCCTGACTCGATATATTACCAACTGTGAGTCGCAAAAGATTTCTAGAGATTTTATCCCTAGTTCTCTGGCAAGTTTAAGTCCAGCAATTAGAGCTTCATACTTAGCTTCGTTGTTCTTTGCAAGGAAATCAAGCTTTAAAGCATAGCAAATTGACCGATCTTTTGTAGTTACCAGCATAATTCCAGCTCCAGAACAACGATCATTGAATGCTTCATCCATATACATCTTCCACCATATGGTAGGGGTTTCACCGCTCTCTGGGAGATCATCTTATGCAGTGAATTCTACTATAAAGTCCGTCAGTACCTGTCCCTAGATAGCCCTCCAAGGAAGATAAGTGATGTCGAATTGGCTATGCTCGATATTCCACTTGAGTAACCTCCTAAATGTCTTAGGTCGTTGTAGGACCTGTTGTAACGGTTGGATGGTGTAAACATTGATTGGATAGCAATACAATCGAACATCAGTAACTTCACGAGTATATCATTTTCTAATATTGGAGGATATTAAAAATTTCTGCCAAGTCTCTATGTGGTCGCCTGATCATCGTGACTTCACGAGTATATCATCCACATATACTTCCATCGTCTTTCCAATCTGATCTTTAAATATTCTATTAACTAGGCGCTGATAAGTCGCTCCAGCATTCTTCAATCCAAATGACATTACCAAATAGCAATACAATCGAACATCAGTAATGAAGCTAGTGTGCTCTTGATTAGGGATGTGCATCGGGATTTAGTTATATCCAGAGTACGCATCCATGAAAGATAGCAATTTGTGTCCAACGGTTCAGTCTACCGGCTAGTCAATCCTTGGAAGGGGAAAACTGTCTTTTGGACACGCCTTGTTTAAGTCTGAATAGTCAATGCATGTCCGTCTCTTTCCATTTGCCTTTCTTAATAGTACATGATTAAATACCCATTTAGGATAGAGGGCATCGCAAATAAACCCATTGCTTTTGAGCCTATCCACCTTCTCTTTAAGGGCAACAGATCTCTCTAGATCCATGCCATGCCTTTTTTGTTTCACCGGGACATGCCTCGGGTTGACATTTAACATGTGGCACACAATGGCAGGCGAGATCCCATACATGTCAGAGTGAGTCCAAGCAAACAAGTCAAGTTTCACTCGGAGAAGACCATCAAGTCCTTTCATCATCAAGGGGCTGAGCTGTGATCCGATCTTTAGGAATCGTGATGGGTCGTCGTGGCTGACCATGATGTCAATCGTCAGCTCAGCCGGTGTAGCTTTGGTCTCTTTAGGCTCTTCCTCGTCATCCCTCTAATCTATGTCTTTATAGAATCGATTATGGCGCCCGAGCCAAGGCCCAGGCGTTGGTTGTCAATCTTCGACGGTATGGATGCAGTTTTTTCTACACCCTTACCTTTCTCTTTCTGTTGAGCATCTCTTAACTTAGTTACATAACAGGCATGTCCGGTCGCCTGATCACCATGCATAAATCCAACATCGTTGTCAGTTGGGAACTTCAAAGTCAAACACCAAGGGGCAAGAGCTGCCCAGAATTTAGCTAGAGCTGGTCGGCCCAGAAAAGCATTATATGCAGAGTCAACATCCAAGACAACAAATGGCAACATCTACACCCTCCTGCACTCACCTTCTCCCAACTCTACAGGTAATTCAACATATCCGACAGGTTCGGTTGCAACACCATTAAAGCCATGAATGCGGGCTTTAGATGGTTTCAAGTCCTTAGCTTCCATCCTCATTTGATTATAAGCCTTTCTAAAAATTATATTAATAGAACTTCCGCAATCAACCAAAATCCTTCTTACTAAGGCGGGGCCGATCATGGCCGAAATGACCATTGGATCAATCGCCGAGGCCTCTACCTTATCTACATCTCTGTTTTTGAACATAATGTCATTTGCCATCGTACCCTACTATTTTTCCAGAGCTCCATCTTCTATACTCGAACAACATTCAAAATTCATATGCTTAATCGCGCTAGCATAGCGCTCCATTTCATGCCAACTCTTATCAACTGGATGCAGTCCTTCGACAATTTTGTATTGATCACTAATCTTCCACCAATTTGCATAGGCTCCTTGGCCCTATGCGGAGCTTGTCCTCGGTTAGGGTCAGATGTCTCCTACCCGCTATTCTACGGGGCTTTAATAAACTACTGTAACTTTCTTTCCCAAACCAGTTTCTCTATAACATCCTGGAGATGCCTACATTCATTCATGTTATGTCCATAGCAATTGTGGAACAGGTAATATTTTCTAGTATGTTTCTGCTTCTCCATCGATTCTTTCGGAGGTGGCTTCCTGTACCACATGGTGTTGTAGGTAGTCAAATAGACATTCTTTAGAGATGTATTCAGTGGTATGTATGTATCGTACATTGGAATCCTAGGCTTTCCTCTTTTGGAATCTCTTTTTTGTTCACGATTCCTATCTCCGCCTTTCTTTTGTTGATTCGGTTTATTTTGGACATTTCACTTGAAATTTTCTAGAACTATCATCAGACTACTTCATTGCAATGTTACTCTGCACTCCCTCTTCACTTGGTCCTACAACATTTTTCTTCCTAGAGCATCTGACTTCTTGTCTCCTCAAATACTAAGTTTCTTTCGCATAGAAATGCTCCAATGTTGCAGGTGGCTTGCCAGCTAACCAATCACCTAAATCAGAATCTGGGTCAATCCCTTTTGTTACCGCCATCAATATATTGAATGGTCATTTGGATTACTAACTTCCATGACAGTTGTATGGAATCTCTCCAAATAATCTTTTAGCGATTCTTCCAGAGCCTAGATCATGCTGGATAGGGACATTACATCTTTGGGCCGAGTTGCGTGCATACGGAACTGCTCCACAAACTTCTTTGCTAAATCATCAAATCTAGAGATTGACCGTGGGGTTAATCTTGTAAACCACATCATTGCTATTCCAAAGAGAGTGATTGGAAAACTTCTACACTTGGTTGCATCATCGGCTCGTGCAGAATCCATCAGCCATTCATATCTCAGATGTGCTGCCTAGGGTCGGTTTTTTCCTTTATATGCAGGCATTGACAGCATGTTGAACCTTCTTGGATAATCCGCATGTAAGATATTGTCAGTGAATGGGGTATGGCTTCTCGAGATGCCCTAATCATCATTGGTCAAGCCTTGGCTCTCCATCACTAGCTGTCTAACCATAGCCGAAAAATCCGATGATTGGATAGTAGGAGCCAAGCAGTGGTCGTGTTCCACCTCACATGAATGGTCCGGTCGATGTCTACGGGCCGTTCCACGCCTTCTTGGCTCAACATCCTCTTGATGTATAACACGTAAATTCGCTTCATTATCATTCCGGGGAGCCAATTGGTCTGCATCCATGTGAACTCCAGCATCCAAATCAATCGCAGCGGCTCCAGCTTGTGCTCTAGCATGGAAAGGTTGGCTCCCTTCTATGGAAGAGGGATCAGTACCGATCCCTATGGAGGGATCGACACCGATCTATCTCGACATACCATGTTTGTTTGCCCGTTGATGTCCTGAAGCTTCTACGTGATATCCATCAGTTCTATGGCGTCTACATCTATGATAATCATCTGATGAACTAGAATTTTCCGATGTAGAAAAAGGGGTAGGGCCCTCCTAGCTTTCCCACGCTGTTGTTGACTAAGTTGGTTTATTAGATCGATATTGGCTTAAATCTGCTGATTCAACTACTGGCGGCTATCCACTAGCTCTCTCATCAGATTCCTGAATTGAGCTCTTATGATGGAATTAGTCGAATTCTGGACATCAACTAGATTAGTAGCGGTCACATCCACTGGTTGATTGCTCGGGCTTACTGTTAGACGCTAGCATTCTCATTTCTTTTTGCATTATGAGAAGTAAATCTGGTGTTCCTAACCATTTTAGAAAATTTTCCTTAGGCTTTTGCAAATCCGAGTAGAATGAACAAGTTTCTTGAAGATAATTCTATATCTCTTCGGGGGATTTATGCAATCCAGTAGCAACAAAGGGATCTAAACAGGGCCGAGAATCAAACTCTCAATGAAAGCACCAAAATGTTTGCACCAAAAATTGGCACAAACACCCAATAGTAGTTTTGTAGAGAAATAAATGAAGAATATAAAATGAAAATGGAGGAATACAATAATGAAATAGTAGAAAATTAAAGTCACAACAAGAACACAACGATTTATAGTGGTTTCGCATTGTTTACCTACATCCACTAAATAGATTGCTTTATTAATCACTTTGTAAATTGAGTACAATAGGGATTAGATGAAAATCCTTAGTTACAATATGGTACAAAGCAACTAGCAGCGTATAGGTCCCAAAAATGAACATCCAAGCCTATATTTATAAACGAAGATGATGAAATATCTCTTTGAAAATTCGATAGAAGGATCTCCAAAACCGTATGGATCCGTAAAAGGGATCGCATGGCCTAAATCTCAAAGAATAGGGATCGTACCGATCCCACTTTTGGAGGAATTTGGGGGTGCGATCCCTATGGTAGCTTCCTATGTTGAAATATGTTTAGCCTCTAAGTTTTATGCCATTTGGATTAGTAGAACTTGAGTTATTGCTTGATCTTTGCTTCAATGTGAATTGCCTCATGATTTCAGCCGATCCCTATTGAGGGAAGAGGGTCGGTCCCTCTTATTTTATCTTTTTGAGGTGCGATCCCTAGGGTAGGCTCTCTAAGGTCCCCACATCTTGCTCATAAAATTTCATGTGCATTGGACTTATAGATCTTGAGATATTTATTGTTTTCTATTGAAGTGCACTTACTTCCTGAAACATGTCAATCCCTATGTTGGAGGTTGATTATAGTTGACCCCTTCTATATGTTGAACCATATTCCATACTTTGAACATTCTGCATTACATATCCCTCGATTCCGTTCAACGACAGCTTTATATTATCATCTGTACTTGAATTCCGAACCCCACAATCACCACCCTGGACTTACTGGCCTTGATGATGATTGAATCTAACTTGTCCAATTAGTCCATATATAGCCGGGTCAAAATGCCAGATAGCAACAGCTCTCAGTTGGTGATCTGCCAGGTGAAGAAGTAATTTCATGCTAAAGGAGCGAGAATTTTCCCTTACCCGACGAAAGTGTTAGAACCATTGAACGATATCGAGCATTGCATGATACATATAATCAAAGGGAGGAGAATACAAATGTTGATTCATTAGCCAAACTGGTCAATTCCGGGGACGTGTAGCTATTGGGAATCGTACCTATGGAGGTTTTGATGCTTCAAGCATTGACAAGTTAGGAGTTGATTAGATCTTGGAGGCCAAAGAAGAGAAGTCCTGGATGACTCTAATTAAGGAATATTTGCTAAAAGGGACTCTTTCGAATAGAAGGAACGAACGACGAAAGCTCATGCGTAAAGTACCTCGATTCATTATGCAATAAGGAGTATTATATACGAGAGGATTCTTAAAGCTCTTGCCGAGTGTTTCACCAAAGATGAAGCTAGGAAGATCCTTGCAGATGTGCATAAAGGAATTTGCGGTGATCACACTTGTAATGACCTGCAAATTCAACACCGTAAATATCAAATTAAAAGTAAATTTTTTGCAAAAAGGTTAAACTGAGTATTGTATTTACAACCATTACGAAAGCCTTTCTGGAACAATCAGTTTGATATATGTTTTTGATATATTCGGAGTTACGAGTTGCGAAAGAAGCGTAATAATGTTTAAACAGCGTACATAGCCGTTTTGGGTGAAATTGGATATACAGCCCATAACCCGGCATAACGACTATATATTTGAAAGTATGAAACCCTAGACGATATCTTGTAATGACCCGTATTTTAAACCATTTAAAAATATTAAATTAAATAAGATTTTTGAATAAAATTGGTAGAAAAAAATTTTAAGATTGTATTGATACAAATTAAGTTATAATATAAGTTATGAGCTTAATTTAAATTTCTAATAATGACATATGTTTGCAATAAATTAAGAATGATAACATATGTTAGTGTGTATTTTAATGACATTGATTTGAATGAAATAAATGATTGTCTGAATGTAAATTTCCAATTGATTGAAATAATAAATGTTAATAAAAAATAATATATGTTTCTTTATTAAAGAAGAAATCACATGCTTATTTATCTGAAATGTTTGTTAGTTGAAAGATTGATTACATGGGTAAGAAATCAATTATTTAATAAGAAATTAATAACTTTTGGTTTGTATACAATAATTCCATAAATATGCTAAATTACTGTAAAATGGAATTAAATTGTCTAATTTATCTTTTAAAATTTAACTTCGAAATCAATGGCAATTAATGCGATTGAAATCTTTCAATTAAAAAGAGGGAAGACGTTAATTGTGAATTAATGTGCAATAAAAAGAAATATGTTTCAATGAAAATAAAATGGTAAGAAAACAACTCGAAGGTTTGGTTAAAATCTTGATTTGGAATAGTTAGCATGTTTACATAAGTAATTTATTTCATTCCAAACTTGAATTTGGAGTCATGGTTAATTACCTGCATGTTAGTCTCTTTTCATTTTGCATGTAGACATGTCTTCTCAAACTCCAACATATGCCTTTCATCCTTTGTTAATTACCTGCATGTTAGTCTCTTTTCATTTTGCAAATTTACATCTTCTTGTATCCTTCCCTTTCATATTCCAATTTCCAAACTTGCTTTACCCTTTTTCATTTTCTATTTCATAAATCTCTTCCTCTAACTTTACATTTCCAAAACATGCTGCCATTATTTCTCTTGCCTGAAGGTTTTTATTGTTTTCTTAAAAATAATATGAAAACGTGAGCTCCACCTCCCATTATCTTTATTTCCTACCTTCTTTCACTTTCTTGAAGCAAACTTTCCCAATTGTACATTTGTTCATAATTCCATCTCGTTTCCTATAACATCACTTGTCCTTTCATTTTAGTTGTTCATTCCCTGAAACTTCATTGAAAAAAAAACGTGAGCACCTTATTTTCATGAAGCCAATCTTTTTCATTTGTTTGCAAATCCATTACCTAAAGCCTCCTTCCTCCATGTGTGAGCCATCATGTCATTTTTTTTCATTGATTCTCCAGGCTTTAGAAACATGACCAGGCTTCAAAATTCTTAACGTGAGTAAATTATTTATTTTATTTTATTATTAAAATGTATTTACATGTTTTTATATTTCATTTTAATAATATTCTCATAACCTGAATATCTTCCGCATATGAACTCCGATTCACAGGCGGTTTCTTCCATTGGATTCGTGGTGAAATTCCGGACGACATAAAACTAGTTTGGTTAAGTTTGGAGACTGTTGGGAAAAGCGCCTTTGTTTGGATTTTTAATGGGATAAAATTAAAAGTGAGTGACTAAACCCACTCACGCAATACTGAATTGTTATTTGGTAATTTTAATGATTGTTATTTGGTAATTTAAATTGACGTTTAAATTGAATTTGTATTTGATATCGAATTGAATTGACATTTAAATTAATATTGAATTTGAATAACTAGTTAAACACCCCGATATTTGATGACTAGTGACTGTTGTGATATATTGGTCGATTTGGATGTTGATTGCATATGTATGCACATTGATCGATATGATGGATGATGTTGTGTTTATATTGCCAATGATCATTTATTTTGATATATCCCAATATCCCTCTGTATATTATTGACATCATATAAATTGTTATTTGAATTGTTCCGAAATTGAACTAAGAAATATGTTGAAATGATATACACCTATGACATTTAAATATGAGTTGAAACGATATATATCCATCCATGTAATTAAAATTGAATAATCGATCACTTGGCCATAGGGTAGAAAATTATATTTGGACACAATATTTGGTTAAATTAAATGGTTTTAAATTCTTGAATTTGGATTTGTTAAATGATATTGTTTTAAAGAAAATAAAAATCAGATTTATATGAATTGAATTATTTTCTAATTCGAGCTTTGAAAAGTTGAAACAGAAACTGCTTAAATGAAATTGTTTAAAGGAATTAACATGAAATCTTAAAGTTAAAATTGAGATACGATTTAAATTTATCGAAAGTGAATTATTTTAAAGGTTTAAATTTTTATTTCAATTTAAACTTTGAATTTATTTTAATTAAAGTGGTTTAAATTGGTATTTCGAATTTTGGATGTGAAATGGATTTAAATAAAAAAAATTTAATGAGAAAAGAAAGAAACAATTTAAATCCAAAACCTTTTTTAATATATAAACTATTTTATTTTGATATTCAAACTATTTTAATATATAAACTATTTTCAATATTCAAATATGTTTTCAATCTTTAAAACTGATTTAATATTCAAAATTATTTTAACTTCGAAACAGTTTAATTTCGAAACTGATTAAATCTCGAAACCGATTCAAAGTCCCAAATTAAACTTGTTTGATTTAAATAATGATATGATGTATGATTTATACCATTAAAGTGAGTTCGATATTTTGATATGAAGTATGACCCATTTCTTGAAATATAAAAGAACCAATGGGTGTGAAAAATGATGTTTGATTATTAAAGAGACTGAGGCCGAATTTTGGCATACTCACTGTCAATATCGGAACCACTTTAACAACTGTGTACGTGGAGGATGTTCCAGAATGAAGTGGTGGGATTGGCATATGTTTGCTAGATTTGAAGAAAGAGAACGATGATGGATATATCCCGACACTTGTGTTAATTTGAAATGACTAAAACAGGACGACTTGTCCTGACTAATGAGGCTAGTTACCTCTAGCAGACATCTATTTTTCGTGTTACTATCTCTATTTTGGACCTGATTGGTGCACCTTGATTTGATTATGGGATGGATGTTCACGGTGGGCCGTTAGGGGTTACCTCCAGTCAGGCGACTCGAAATGGTAGTATCCTACCTTGGGCATTGCCTCACGTGCCTTGTCATACGATTATCCTTTTATGAGCCCACTACGATTTTGTTTTAGTATGGTACTTATAGAGGACTCATTGGCTACCGACGTTGCTGATTGTGTTACAAGACCTGCATAGACTACCTGCTTAAAAATATGTTAAGGTGGATCAATGTAAATCCTTAATGCTATTTTAATAATTTACTTTACTAATAGACATTATATATAACGTGTCTTACTATACATTTAGATAGTTTAATAGATCCTTAAGAGATTTAAAACCCAATAACATCTCCTAAAAATGTTTTATATTGTGTTAATTTGTCTGTTGAGTAATTTATAAATTCTGGTCGGAATATGGGACACCATGGTATCGATAGAGATTTCTAAACACTTAAACAAGACAAATAGACACGGTATTATTTTGAAAATAGGTAAATGAAGTAATTCTACCTAAAATTATATTTTATATAAAAAATAATTTTTATTATTGAGATAATTATTTATGATGTACTTGATTGTTTGGAAATGATAATATTCTATCATTATCATTTATTATTTGATTAGTTGTGCTCAGCCAATTTATGAGCATTGACTATTCTGTGTTGATTTTGAACTAAATTTAGTTAATTTACAAGTAAATTACCTTTATACAATAGGGAAGGGGTACATTGCAATTTATGGAAAATACTTATATTTGATTTGGAATATTTTCTAATTTGTATTTGTAAAGTGGAATATAAATATGATAAAAAGGAAGAAGGGTTTTATTGTAACATATGTTTTATACACGATTGTTTTAATTCCTTTTAAATATATCTTTAAGTAAATAATCTTTGCCTAATATTTATGAATATAATTAGTCTTTAATAAAAGCATTTGGAAGTTAAAAATAAGTATAAAAATAATTGAGAATAAATGAAGAAGAAATTTAGAAATAAGAATGTTTTAATAACAATTGTTAATATCACTTGTCTTTTATTAAGTACTAATTTATATTAACTATTGATTCTAAATGAAATATTTTGGATACAAAATTATGGAATAGTTTTCATAAAAGATATTTTATAGTGCTTAATAAACATTTTTACAAAGGATTTGTAGAGTATTTATTTATGACATTTGATGGCGTTATGTAATGGAAATTTATATAAATATGATTTATGCAATTTGTAAGTAAAAGAATCTTATTTTAAAGGAAAGATATTTGGAACAGGGATTTAAAAACTTTGTTTGGTATGAAATTCATATAATAAAGATTACAAATAAAGAAAGTTTATTAAATTTGTAAGAAAAGATAGTTGAAATTAAGAAATTTATATAGAGATTCATTTATGAAAGTTAGATAAATTTTATAAATATAATCTACATTAGTATAGTTTATGAAACATTGTTCTAAATAAAAATGAAAATAAAATGTTAAGTTATTATTCAATTGAACTTAAGTACTAGTAATTTTAAATAGCTTTGAATGGTTTTAAAAAATGGTAGTAAATAATAACTTAATGATAAGAATTTAAACATTGATAACATTAATGATAATTAAGGATGATATTGATTTGAATACTAATTAATAATTATGAATTGAATATAAATTAATTAAGGATGTTGATTTGAACGTTAATTTATAATGATAACTTAAATAATATATTTCACATTAGGTGTTAATATTTAAATGGTAAACTAAGAAGGAAAATGTAAAGTATAAACTTTAAAATAAAATTAAAGGTGTAAATTTAAAGAATGACATTAAAATGTAATCTAAGTAAGCTTCAATATATGTTAAGAGAACCCTGTAAAACTATATTTTGTTGACATTACTTTGTATGTTTCCATATGATACTGTAAGTTGATTCTATTGAATAAATGGTAGAAAATTGAAATAAAATAATTTGGTATTGTTAATAGGAAATGCTTTATATATAAAAAAGGGTGACTATATAAGTATGATTTATAAAATAATGGTAATTTTGGTTTGTTGTTTTTGATAAATTTTGAGTCACTATTGTCCCTCCACTCTCAAAAGATTTTTGCCCAAATTTTCAAGTAATGGATTTTATAACTTAAATAGTCATCTTTCTACGTATAAGTAATGATGTAAATAATTATTTTCAAATATTTACATATATTTATAAGGATGACTATGGTGTATTTAAATGGTATTTATAAATGGAATTTACCTTACATAAAGTATAGAATTTTACTAATGAATTTTTAAAGTGATAAACTTTTGAAGATTGTTAATTCTGACATAAATGAAGTTTCTACAAGTTTTTTTCAAGTATAAAATTTTGGAGATATTATACAAAAGGAATGTAAATAAATTTTCTGTTTAAATTTATGATTTGAAAAGTTATCATTTATTGTATGATATGTTTGGGAAAATTTTGAATATCTATTTTGAAAGAAAAGTTTTTTGAAGTATTTTACTCGATGTTAAAACTGATCTACCAAGTACTTAGAGATTTTAGCCTTGTGTCTGACCAACATATGGATAAATTATGTAAGAACAAGGATATATAAACATTCCTCGAGGGACATTTAATATTATTGGATCTCACTCTAGTCGCTTGAAAATAATTCTGGTGATGATTGTAACATCATCAGCGTTCAATTTTGGGTCTTGAAAGTGAGAAATCAATAATAAACCAGTTAAGACATCAAGTATATATAAAAGTATTTTAAAAAGGTATTTGGAAAAAAGTTTGGTTTATTTTAAGTTTATAGTAAATTTAAATATGTAAGTTTAAACGTTATAAGCTGATTATTTTGGTAAAAATATATCAGATGCTAGGTTCTTTGCTTCGTTCCTTTTCGAGAAACGAAAAGTTTTGAGTGGGGGAGAATATAAAGACCCGTATTTTTTAATCATTTAAAAAATATTAAACTAAATGAGATTTTTGAATAAAATTATTAGAAAAAAAAGTATTTAAGATTGTATTGATACAAATTAAATTATAATATAAGTTATAAGCTTAATTTAAATTTCTGTTAATAACATATGTTTGTAATAAGGTAAGAATGATAACATATGTTAGTGTGTATTTTAATGACATTGATTTAAATGAAATAAATGACTGTCTGAATATAAATTTCCAATTGATTGGAATAATAAATGTTAATAAAGAATAATATATGTTTCTTTATTAAAGAAGAAATCAAATGCTTATCATATTTGAAATGTTTGGTAGCTGAAAGATTGATTATAGGAGTAAGAAACCAATTATTTAATACGAAATTAATAACTTTCGGTTTGTATACAATAATTCCATAAATACGTTAAATTACTATAAAAGGGAATGAAATTGTCTCATTTCTCTTTTAAAATTGTTAGCACTAAAATTGGTCACTAACCTCGTTGAGAAAGATTGTGTAGAGATATAAGTGATGAAGATAAATTAAACAAGGAAGAATATGCTAATTTAAATGCAGAAAGTAAGAACACCGGATTTATAGTGGTTCAGCGTAATTGCCTACGTCCACTTTGAGGTTAAACTTTATTGCTCTTCTTAATGATTGATTACAGATACAATCCGTAGCTCAAACACTTGAATACAATTGATAAGTAAGGAAGATGAGCCTTGAAAGCGGCAGAGTCTCCCCAGTGTTTCTGAAAAAATGTCCCTTTTCACTGTGCCCCTACTCCTCTATTTATAGGCAAAGATGGGTTGGACTTCCCAGGCGGGCCTGGCAGCCGAACACCTTGGCCCAAAAGGAGTGGTCACTGTATGCCGAACCAAACAGGCCGAATAGTCAGATGTCGAACCACTCTCTTCATGCCGAACGAGGCGCTTGTTGTGTGGGAAGAGTAGATCGAATAACAGTCGAAGCCGAACGTGCCTCTGGCCGAACGAAGGATCTGGCCGAACGCTACCTTTGGCCGAACGAAGCTCTTAACCGATCGATGTCTCTGGCCGAATGATGGCTCTGGCCGAACGTTGCCTTTAACCGATCGATGGCTCTGGCCGAACGTTGCCTTTAGCCGGTCGATGCTTCTGGCCGAACGATGGCTCTGGTCGAACGTTGTACCACACCGAACATCTCCTGATGCCGAATGCTTCTGGAATGCCGAGCACTTCGTGCCGAGTACTTCTGGATGCCGAGTACCTAGTTGCCTGGTCAAACCTCCGAGAAACACTTGCCCCCCAAAGTGTATTACGTGACTGAATCGTGATACGCTTTGAATTGCATATCCCCTGTACTTCGCTTCGAATCTAGGTTAACTCTCCTTGGAGATGCCTTCTTGAGAATATCAGTGGTGGAGGTGTGTGCCAAGCGTGGTATAGATGCCGAACGAGGCAGTCGAAGCCGAACGTGCCTCTGGCCGAACGACTTTGTATGCCGATGCCGAACACTGTGGCTTTGACCGGTTATACCGGATATAGCCTTTTCGACATCTTCTTCCCTATAAAAGCCGGCACCTTCTTCCTCCTTCTCTTTTCACACTCACTTCTTGTAACGACCCGTAAAATTTTCAATAATTAAAATTTTAAGTTAATAAGTTTTGTTAAAAAAAATTGGGGCTTCTTTATAAAAAATAACTTGAATTTATTGCAAAATATCACGATTCCTTTTATTTCCTTTTAAATTAACGTTAGATCTTAATGTGTTGGTAAATATTAAAGAATTTACTAAGTTATAAATTTTAACATAAAAATGTTGTATTAAGTTTAAGACATTATTTACAGTGATTTGTATATACATATTTGTGTGCATTAATTTGACTTAATATTTATAAGATGGACTTGTATGCAAAGTTATAACTTTTTAATCTTAAACCCTTTTAATCTGGAGATTTGGTTCAAAATTGTTGTCTTTAATTTTAGGCTCATAAATTAGTGAAACTTAATTTTAACACATTTATATGTATAAGTCTAATATATATATATATACACACACACATTTATATGTATAAGTCTAATATATATATATATATATATACGTATACGTATATGTTTTTAATAATAATACTATGACCAATAAAGATATATATGAAGGAAACATCATCTTTGTACACAATCTAGTATATTGCACTTACATAATTTACTGTAGAATACATTTGGACATAGTTACATTCCATGCCATGAATAAATAGCTTGTTAATGACATTTAATTAATCAATCAATTTGATTAGAGAAAGAATGGAAGGTTTCTCTCTCCATATACATAATTAAGCTCTAAATTAATTACCTGTTTTAGGGAAAGAAAAGAAAGGTTGCCTTAATTCTTACCTTTTTGTTTTCCTAACATTTATTCCTTTTCTAGGCATTCATTCCTTTAGTTTAGCCGTATACTTTGCCTTGCAATTCACGTACAAGTTTCTCATTTTCTCATCTTCTTTATTTTCTCATTTTCTAGGAGAGAGAAAGTATTACAAGCTCTAATTTTTCATCGCTTCCCTTCTTCTTCTTTTTCTTTTTTTCTTTTTTTGTCCTTTTCTAAATTTAGCTCGCCCAAGATTTTTATTTATAAGAAAACTCTAAAATGCATATTTTGGTTATAAATTTACGTTCATCAGAATCTAAATCTTTTTCTAGTTTTCAAATCTGTTAGTTTAATTGAATAAATTCACAACAACCAAGGTTTTAAATCTCGCTCATCTCGGCCGAGATCTCGGCCGAGATCTCGTTTTCAAGCCTGGGCGATTCAAAACAGGCTATTTCGTTTTAATCTCGTCTGACCCAAATCTCGGATGATATTTCAATATCTCGTCCGGTATCTCGGACGAGATTTAACAGCGAGATATCGGCCGAGTTGTTGAATTTTGGAAAAAATCAACTCTTTTTCCATATTGGTCTAGCTCATCCTTTACCTTAATTTAACCCTTCTTAATTGTACTTTTTTTTAACCCTAATTTCTTATATAAATCTAATTTAATCTTCATCTTTTATTTTACGGCAGCGACGAGCGTAAGAAGATGATAAAATCTACATCAATTATGGTAAGAATTTCACCTTATGATTTTCATTTAGGTTTCTGATCCAAATTAATTTACATCCGATTTCATTTTTCTTTTTTTGACACTTTCTTGAGTTTATTTCCTAACCCTATTTTTTTGCAGCTATAAATTTTTGGCTTCACTTATTTAACTTTATGTTCCAAATGGATTCCCAATTTGATTTCATTTAGTCTTTGCTGCTATAATTTTTTTCCTCAAGGCTTATTTTTAAGCAATAAAGGAATTCTCTTTCATCTATTAATTTCATTTGATGATTACATGTTCATTCATACATCATTTTTTTTGCTTTTCTTATAATATTACTAAATGTTTGAAAATTGTTTGTACTATGTATGCTATTTTGTATGTTTGTTTGAAATATCTATGCTATTAGTTGCTTAATGAGATTTTGTTTGGTAATAATTAAATACTATAATAAGACATAGCTTATCTTAGTTCTACTTTTAGACTTTTGTATTTGAAGTTATAAAATTAAGATTTCACTTGCAACACTATAAATCTTAAAAGGTAGAAATGAGACATTATATTATGTAGGAAAGTTAAGTGAATGATCAAACAAAGTAAAGGTGCATATGTTATGGTTTGTTTCTTGTCTACTTTATCTCATATGATATTATATTGAACATTATTCATGAAATCTAGCTATTTGTTTATTTTACATGATACAAGTGATATTTTTCCATACTAAATTACTAATGATAAGCGTGTGATATATTCAAGGTAAGTGCATAGTGTTTTCCTTAAGGTAGTGACTAGTATTTATAAATTTAGGTGTATGAAAACTAATTTTCGACATGACATATACTCCGAGATAACTTCGAAATGAATTTTAGAAACCGAGATGTAAATCCAAGATGGACGACCGAGATGCACTCATCTCGTTCGAGATCTCACCCGATACGAGATAAGCTCTTTAAATTCTTCGAGACGAGACGTGACCGAAATCCAAGATTTAAAACCTTGACAACAACCTTTATTTCACTTTTGCTCTTTAAAATAGATTTTATACCTTTTCAAAATAAAGTAACTTATACCGTTACTTATATACACTTTTGTAATAAATTTTGGGTAAATGATAAATGAATGAATAAAAGCCCAGTGTAAACAAAACATATCTTAATAAGTAATAAATTTCAAGATTCATAGAGTGTAAAGAAACTGTTTAAGTATGCATTTAAAGGGCACGTTATCTGATGGAGTAAATAATGTATATAAGAAAACGTATAAGAATTTAGGCGTCATTTTAAGCGTAAAATTTTGAGAGAGTTATTGCGTCTATAGTGCGCATTCCAAATGTGTATACCGTAACTTAAAATGGTTAAATAAATCAGTAAACGTACATTTTTGAGTAAGAATGAAGCATATCCATTTCAATTTTTGGAAGTTTTTCTTGTAATGATTTTATGTCAATTGCCCAATTTGTAATAAAAATAAACGATTTCTGTAATGTTGATTTGGGGAAAAAAATGTAACTATAATAGAAATTTTAAATTTTTAAATTTTTTAGTTCTAAATGCCAAATTTTCATCTTGAACTGTATACAATTGTGTAACATTTGTTTCACTTTTGTTTTGGTCAGATCTGTTGTATACTTTTAAAAGTTAGTAATAATTAGTGTGAAACGGGAAATTTAACTTTACATTTCTTTTACGTATATTTACATCCGTTTCTTAACTTTATATTAAACAATCAAATTTTATTAATTATGGTATAATAGCTATTAAATTTTGGTTTAAAGTGATGGGTTATTTTCCTAATAGAAACGTTATCATTTTTTTAAATTTATTTAATAAGAGAAACGATTAAATTTGTACGTTACTTTGGGCATATGTTTATTTGTTGCTCTTGCCTTTTCTTTGTCTATTTGATTTTCTTGCGTTAACAATGCAAAGTTTCAGCCGTATACTTTTCTTTGAGAATTCAAAATATTGCCTTAAATCATTTTCGTGTGTGAATTATTTCTTTCCCTTTGCCTTCCATACGTTTCCATCTATTAATAAAAATAAATGCCTTTTGCCTCTACCGTTCAAAACATTAAATATTGCCTTCTCTTCACTAATCAAGTGAGCATCTGTTAATATATATTTCACGTTCAAAATTCCATACCACAAATTATTCATTTTGCTTCCATCAAAATTTGCATGAGCATCTTCTGAAGGTAAGGACAACATGCTTTCTTTTTTTCATTTTGTTATTTCATTTGTTATCCTTCTCTGCTTGCTATATTCTGTGCCTACTCCATGCTAGACCACCACCGAACCCCATGCCCCTACCCCAGCCACAACCACCACCAGTCACCGCCTCCAACCTCAGGCAGACCACCAGTCACCGCCTCCGAACCCTCCTGACCTGAACCCCACGCCTGACCATAACCATGCTGAACCGAACCTATGCCACCGAGCCTTGTTTGAAAAAAAGGAAATGAACAAATTTCTATTTCTTGTCACCTTGTATTTTGGCATTATAGTCCATATTCCCTCTGGCCTTTGTTTGAAAAAAAAGAAATGAACAAAATTTGTTTTGTCATCTTTGTTTTGAAGTTGTAGTCTATTTTTAAAAGTGGTCGAGCCTTTGTATTTTTGAAGTCATAGTTTATTTTCCACCGAGCCTCTATTTTGGAGAAAAAAAAGGAGATAAAAAAAATTGCCTTTTGTCACCTTAGTATGTTGAAGTCACAGACTACAACCCCTCCGAGCCTTTAAAATCTTGAATATGGTGAAGTGGTCGAGCCATTTCTTTCTAGTATTCAACTTGTTTTTTTTGTTTTGTTTGCTTCATTTGAAAAAAATTAGTTATTCGTATGCGTTCTTAGATTGTTTTATTTATTTTGCTTTAGATTTGAATCTAGTTGGCGCATCCTCTAACAACTGATCGTGCTTTCTGCGTGCTTTCGATAGATAGCATATTTCCTTTTTTCGAATCTCCAGCTCCGTAGAGGTGAGTAAATCTCACACGAATATTCATACTTATATGATTGTGAAACGACCGCAACTGAATGTGTAGAAAATAAATAAATAAATAAAAATGATGTTATAAATTACCTGTGATTTATTTATATATGATGTTAAACTTGTTAAAATTGCATAACATATCATCTGTTATATTTTGTCTTATTTTACTGTTATTCTATTCTGTTAAATCACACTGCAAGTTCCTTGTAGAATAGAATCACTATGGGTTGAAATGATACATACCCGAACGGACTTTAGAATAAGGGAAGATCGTTATGGGCTGAAATGATAGGCCTGAACGATTTTCAATTTACTTTTATTTACTTGAGATTGCGGGTTTGAAATGATAAAACCCAGATTTTTCTTTGTAAACTACGGATTGAAATGATATATTATCCGTATCACTTGACTTAGGCTAGAAAATATTATACAGACCCATGGTTGTTTTCTGTATTTTTTTCTGGATACTTTAAATATTTTAAATATTTGTAATAATATTAAATTGATTTAATTTGAGTTTTTAAAATGATTTATTTAGAGTAGAAATGATTTTTCTATGTGATAAGTGTAAATAAATGGATAAAAATATTGACTTTAAAGTGTAACTTAAGTTTGAAAAATTTGACTAAAGAGAAAAGATGGAAACTTAAGATTTATTTAAATTAAAATGAAAATTTAGTTTTAAAATGGTGTAAAATGGAGATTTAAGTTTAAGTGTTGAAATGAATTGTTTAAATGAAAATGGGAATTTGACACACTTGAATTTAATAAGTGAACTTCGTAAATTTTTGGTTTTTATTTGTAAAATTTCTCTGTAGAAAAATCATAAGTTAAAGGATTTAAATGAACATTTTTAATGTGAAAATTTATGATTTTTATAAGTTTAAATGATTTAAATGGAAGTTTATTTATGGCTGGAATTGCACTTAAAACCTGAAAATTTAATTTATAGCACTTCAGAAATGCTACCATTTCTGGAAATGAACCAATTATGAACTAAGTAGAATCTGCAGCACTTGTTAAGTGCAGTGGTTATATAAATGAACCAAAAGACTAAAATGAACTAAGGCTATGATAGCACTTGGTAAGTGCTGTTGTAGCAGGAACTAAAATTGAACCTGAAACTAATAAAGGGGCTACTATAGCACTTGTTAAGAGCTGCAGTAGGCTGAAATATGATTTTGTTTAAAACTGAACTGTTACAGCAGTTTATAAAAGCTGTCTTTGCTGAATTAAATTGTTTTTCAAATATGACTTACCGTAGCACTTTTTAAATGTTGTGAAAGCTGAAATTTTAATGTTTTATTGTTTTTAAGTGAATAAATGAACTCAGAAAAGGCTAAATTTTTGGGAATTTAATATTTGATTTAAAAGAATAATGACTTTGTTTTTTAATGGTTTAATTTGAAGTATTTTGATATAAACTGTTTTAAATTTATAACTACGGGTTATAATAACGTTTGGTTGTTAAAGAGACCGGGATCGGATATGGACATACTCTCTGTCGATACCGAAAACCACTTTGACAGCTGTGTACGCGGTGGAGTTTCCAGAATGAAGTGGGATGGTGGCGACGATCCTAAGGTATATATGAGGACCCAACTCCCGTGAGTTGGCATAAGGTGGCTAAAACAGGAGCGATCTCGGACCAGTGAGGTAGCACCTCTTATTGGACACACTTCTTCGATACCATTCTATTACTTGTTATTGATTTGGTGCGCACCCTTGATTTGGGAGTGTTATTCGAGGTGGAGCGGTAGTGGCTGCTATGCGTTTTCATCAGTCCGTGTGCGTAATTGGTATATCTACCCTGGCATTGCCTTGTGTGCCGTGTCACCTACCATATCGAGCCCACTACGATTTTGATTTAAAGATCCGACCGCGTTAAGGTTCACCATCCCCTTAACGCTATTTTCTATATGATTATACTTTACTAATTAGACACTACTGTATATAGCGTATATTACTACATAGTAAATAGTTTAACGGATCCTTAACGAATGGGCGATCCCAAGCATTCTTTAAGTTACTTGTATCTTTATTACAGTTCACTTGAGTTGGTTTACAATATATAAGTATATATTGTCCTGACTCGAGTGTTTTGTGTTTTGCTTTACGCTCGGGTCAGCCTGAGTTATTCACAGATTTGGATTTCCACTCTCTTGGAGATTTGAATCGCTGGAGATTATCTGCTTGTCTTGTCCTATCTACTTCAGTTCCGTTGTCCTACTCAGCTTGTACTTGGTTATTTTATTGAGACTTCCGTTGTCCTCTATTTCTTTTGTTATATCTTATGTAACTCTGATATATTTATATAGTAGCTTCATGAACTACTATTTCTTTTACTTCCGCTGCATTATTTTACTCTGTGTCTATGATCTGTGATTATATTTATTTACTGTATATTCTGAGATTTGCCAAATTTTATTTACAACGCGGTATTTTGAGCAATTCAAGTCCGACATGTGCGAATGCGAATGGTTGAAAATACCGGGTCGTTACACTTCTTCTATCTTGTTTTCGAGAAACTCGCCTGTTAACAGCCTTTGAAAACTTAACAACTCTTCCTAACCTATTCGGCATTAATCAATATCGCGCCCTCAACTCCAGATTTCTCCAAGTCACGATCTACTAACTAGGTAACAATCCCTCTAACTAAATCCACAAAGGGGGTTTTAATCATGAAGCTTCGAGTTCGTAAATTGATGGGTGTTGCGTGAATGAAGGAATCGAACTTCAATTAGGACTTTTTAGGGCCAGATGATGTGGAGGAAAGTAGGAGTTGGCTAGAATGCCGAGCATGATGGATCGGTACGACTCACCGAACGATTCGTTCTCGTGGTTTGGTGTGAATGAAGGAAGAAGAGGGGAATGAGGTCGCTATTGAGAATGGTGTGTTGAGCGTTGGCGCTCGGCGTAACCTTGTCTCAGCATGATTCGTCATATGCCGGGCAGTGCGATGGAAGGATATGGTGGGAGTATGAGCCAGTTAGGATGTCGAACGTTGTCTTGGCCGAACAAGATTTTGGCCGAAAGATGCTTTGCCAAACAGTCACAAATGCCGAACCACTCTTAGGCCGAACAATACAAACGCTGAAGAACATAAATGCCGAACAATACAAATGCCGAACAATACAAATGCCGAACAACATAAATGCCGAACAATGCAAACGCCGAACACCATAAATGCCGAACCACAATTCACCGAACGATTATGAATGCTGAAACCCGCTTTGGCCGGACAAGACTTAGCCGAACATGCCGGATGATACCTTCTGCCGAGCAGGAATTAGGCCGAACACTTATTAACCATGCCTATTCATATAGCAAAACAAGGACCAGGACCTAAGCATACTAGCATATGAAACTGACCCGGATCATTAACTCCCTAGCTTTAGTAGACATAAATCTAAACTTAGATTAACATACGTTTTTTGAATCTGAAACTGTAATCACCACAAGGCGGGCTTTTTGAGACAGTCAGCGATGATGGTCTTCGAAGGCGACGATTCGAAGCTCATTTTTATATCTTTGTAACCTTCAGATTCTCAATGCTTATACACGATTGCTTGCACTAGTTTACACACCATGTGGGGGTAATACTCATGTTGTTAATTATAACGTTGAACATTTTTCAAGTATAGTTTTCACAGGCGCTTAGACAGGTTCGCTATTTATTGGGGATGTCTAAAAAATCTAGCTCCGCCACTATATCTGATAGGCCTGGGCCGTCATCAAGGCAAGAAGTCGCGGACACTTCAAATCCGTCGACTTCCCCTGCTCATAACTTAGCTCCTGATGCCCTGGAGGCAACGATTCTCTTGGACAATCCGATCGACTCATAGGCTTTGAAGATTAATGAAGTCGCGCTTCGGCGAATATGCTCCATCCATGGAATCCCCTTTGCCGATGTGTTGGTCCCATCGAGACATGATCGTCCTCACCTGCCCCAGTCGGATATACTGCTTGTAACAAGTTCATGTGCTGGATGGGCAACGTGCCTCCATTCAATTTATTTCTTCAGGACGTGTTGCAGTACATAGACATCGCCCCGTCGCAGCTGCATCCAAACGGTCACGCGTTTATATACAGGACCTACCTACTCTTCATGGCCGTCTTCTCTAGGCCTCCAACTACTGGCGACATCAGATATATTTATATGATCAAGAAGCGGAAAGATAGCCCCTCTTTTATGTTCCTCGAGCCGTACCACAAGTGCCAGATTTTAACCGGGGCATGTAGCAAATTCTCCCAGTACAAACAGGAATGGTTCTATGTGCGTTGCCCACCCGGTTTCGCGAGGAGATGGGTCGAAGGCAGTAAGTCTCTTCCCTGAGTCGACATTCACGCTCAACCGGAGCTATGCTTTTTCTAACTCCTTGTTTCATCTTTTTTAGGTATTAACCCGCGTCCTGAGGGCCGAGGATATTCCGAGGCCATCGAAGCCATTAGAGCTCTTCTTGCCGAGGAACGGGACATCCGAACCCTCCTTTCAAATGAATCACTATCGGGGTTCGGACTGTTAGCAAGTGGTCGTCGGATTATTCTCCCGGAGGGTGTTTCCATTCCCAAGCCTGCATCCGGTAAAGGGAAAAAACTAGCTGAATCGTCGTCACGCCATACCCCTGATGTACAGGAAGGGGAGACAAACAAAGAGGATAAAGCTCCTGAGACGCAAGGCGAGAATGTGGGTCCAGCTTGGGACCCGACAGTCGAAGTGCATGATATCGAATCGTCATCTTCCCCTTCGAAGGGGAAAAAGAAAATGACGTATAAGTTACGGAAGAAGAAAGTTGGCGGAACTTCCAAAGTTACGCTCATCCCGACAGAGAAAGAGGCTTCTTCACAACAGATGGAAAGTTCTTTAAAGGGTCTGTCGAACCTCACTATTCCTGATGATCTACTTAATTATGGTTTCGACGATCTAGAAGCCCTTAAAATTCATTCTCCTGCTAAAGGCGATACGGGAGTTCAGGTCCCAGTCCAGGGAGATAACACTTCAGTCAGTAAAGACAAAGGAACCGGTCCGTTGGGGGGAACACTAGGACATACACGCACACACGCACTTCACCATACACTTCAAGTTTTTTCATTACCCGATTTTTCTTAACTCGGTTATTCTTACTCTTTGCAGGTGACATGGGGCGCTCCCACGGACTCGATCGCCTCCACGGTTCTTCTATATTTCACCATCTCGGACGGGATTCAGGCTCGGGCCGATGCAGGGACAGAGACGATTATGAGGATCGAGACAACCGTCCTCGCGATTCGTCTTATCGAAAGAAAACATACTCCCAGTCTTCATATTCCCGTGATCCCCCTCCTCAAACCGAGCCAGAAAGAGAAAAACTCTCGCAGAAGGGGCCTCAACCCGATGTCTCCCGAGAATAACATTCTGGTTCGTCGAGCACAAGGCAAACTCGGGAGCATCGGAAAAGAACAGAACTTTCAAAGCCTCCCCCCTGCTCCTACAGCTGACCCAACGATAGCAGAGAAGATGGTTGATCTTAAGGCAAAATTTCCAAAAATCTGCTTCGATGGCCTGAAATTTCTCCCAGCTATTCATCACATCCCAGGGCATGTCAAACAGAGTGCTCTTGCCTGCAACAACGACGTCTATGTTCAACATGACGCGTTTGCACATTTGGTCGAAAATGTCTCGGAGGTATCTGTTGAGCGACAACATGAAATTGATCGTTTGAAGTTGGAAGCTGGCTTTGACAAGGACATCATCAGGAGTCAAGATGAAGAGCTTGCTTCATATAAGTTGAAACTTGAAGCTGCAGAGCAGAGTGCAAAAGACACTGCCGAGGCCGTCTCACGTCTAGAGGCGACCCATAAAAAGGAACTTGACGAAGCAGTTCAACACAGCGGAGCCCTTGCCTTAGAGAAAGATTCCATCCACAAAGAAAGGGACGCGCTCGCCTTGCAAGTCAGAGAGTTGAAAGAATTACTCTCTAAAGAGAAAAAGGAAAAAACAGCTGCTCAAGAAGAGTCCCAACGATACTGTGACGAAATCGTTGCTACGCGGCTCTTGAAAACGAAGCTCGATGACGAACTTGCTAGGGTTGAGATAGTGAAAAACGAAGCCCGCGAGGAGGGCAAGAGAAAAGCTTCTGAGGAGATTGACTCTCTCCTCAAAGCAGCTGCAGAGGCCGGTAGGGAAGAGGTCAAGTGCATGTTTGACCCGCTGATTGCTGAATTCAACGCCCACGTTCTCATGCACCGTGACTTGACATTCCTGGGCGAGGGCTATCTCGAGTCTCTAGCTGAGGCCTGGGAGACCTTAATAAAGATCGTAAAAATTGAGTCGGGTTCTGAGGAAGTTGAAGATGGTTCATCTGGTGAAAAAATTTCTTAGGGGGGACGAGCCAGCGGACTTGTCTGCAGCTTTGGCTCTTTATAGCAAGGATTCTCCCCTATCAATAGAGAGAGATGACGAAGCTGGTTCATCTGGTGCTAAGGCTGCAGCTCCTCCTACCGATCGGCCTACACTTGACCCATTTGAGCAGCATGCCGGCTACGATCCAGAAGATCCCGGGCTTGGCGTTCATGTGCTATCCCCTATTCTAGAGGGCGAAACTCCACGTGCAACTGACAGCCAGCCAGAACTTGGTATAAAACTCTTCTTTTGGAAGTTCAAAGATCTGTCATTTTATGTTAGTGGTTATTTGTCCTAACGCTCATTCTTTATGTTTTTTATGCAGGCTTCTCCGATCCCGAACCGACTCCGAGGAGTGATGACACCAAGGAGAAGGCAGAGATTTGAATCGTTTATACTCTAGTCCACGCTCCAAGGACTTAGCGTACTCCGGTCCGCGCTCAGGGGACTCGGAGATTGAAGTCGTTTATACTCTAGTCCGTGCTTCGGGGACTTAGAGTGCTTCGGTCCGCGCTCAGGGGACTCGGAGATTTGAATCGTTTATACTCTAGTCCACGCTCCGGGGACTTAGAGTACTCCGGTCCGTGCTCAGGGGACTCAGAGATTGAAGTCGTTTATATGAGTTCGTACATCATACTGAATAATGTAACTCCAAAAATACATCACTCGATTGTGAGATATTGAAACATTAGTAATTTATGGAAAAGCGGCTTCAAGCCTTTATTAATGAAAACCAACTAAACTGCCTGACTACATGGTCAAAAAGAAACTAAGTGATAACGGAACGAAAACATACAGGAAATAACTGTGCCTAAAATAAGAAAGAAACATGCTAAATGTAATAATGTCGCAAATGTTCATTGTTCCATGCTCGGGGGAGTGTCACACCATCAACGGTTGCTAGCTTGAATGTTCCCTCTCCAAGCTTCCGTTCAATGATGTATGGACCTTCCCAGTTAGGGTTCATACGTGATGGTACCGGGAAAACTCGTTTCAAAATGAGATCACCCACATCCAGGATTCTTGGGTGGACTTTCTTGTCGTAATATCGCTTGATTCGATACCTATGTGACACTGACTGAGTGTGCCTAAAAGTATGGGCGCAGCTTACGTGATGTAATCACCAAGAAATAGGCCAATTTCTCAATTTTAGGGTAATTTCTTTCTGCCCCCGTTAAACGCTTACTAACGTAATACACCGGCTTTTGGAGTCCTCCTCGCGGGCCAAAGCTGCATTTATAGCATGTGGGGATACGGCCTAGTATACGTATAGCATCTCGTGGTCTACTGGTTTTGACAGCATTGGAGGACTCTCCAGATGCCTTACCAGATCTCATAATGCTTCCTCACAGTTAGATGTCCATTCTAAATTCCTTTTCCCTTTCTTTATTATATCAAAGAAAGGAATGCACTTGTCCGTGGCTCTGGATATGAATCGACTCAGCGCAGCCACTTTTCCGTTCAAGCTTTGCACCTGTTTTATAGTTCTGGGCACTTGCACATCTCGAATGGCTTGAATATTTTCTGGGTTAGCTTCAATTCCCCTAGCATTGACAATGAATCCCAAAAACTTCCCCAATGCAACGCCGAAGGAACACTTCAGAGGGTTGATCTTCATCCCATAATATTTGAGTATATCGAACATCTCTGCCAAGTCTCGAATGTGGTCGTTTGACTGTCGTGACTTCACGAGCATGTCATCCACATAGACTTCCATTGTTCTACCAAGCTGGTCTTTGAACATTCGATTCACCAGACACTGATAAGTTGCTCCTGCGTTTTTCAATCCGAGGGGCATTACTACATAGCAATATAGCCCGACGTCTGTGACGAAACTGGTGTATTCTTGGTCCGAAATATGCATCGGGATTTGATTGTAGCCTGAGTATGCATCCATGAATGATAACAGCTCGTGCCCTGCAGTGGAGTCGACCAACTGATCAATCCTAGGCAACAGGAAACTGTCCTTAGGGCATGCCTTGTTCAAATCGGAATAGTCTACGCAATTTCTCTATTTCCCATTTGCCTTTTTCACCAGCACGGGGTTTGATACCCACTCAGGGTAGAGGGCGTCGTGGACGAACCCATTGGCTTTGAGTTTGTCCACCTCCTCTCTGAGAGCAGCGGACCTCTCTGGGTCCATTCCTCTCCTCTTTTGTTTAACCGGGACGTATTTCGGGTCTATGTTCAATATATGACTCATAATGGCGGGAGAAATCCCGCACATATCAGAATGCATCTAGGCGAAAACATCAAGATTCGCCCGGAGGAAATCACTAAGGTCTTCAGTCATTGCGGGGCCGAGTTGTGATCCGATCTTCAGTACTCGCGATCGGTCGTCTCAGCTGACTGGAATGTCAACTGTTAATTCAGCCGGTGCTGCCTTTTCTTCCCTGGGTTTCTCATCGTCGTCTCTCGGATCTATGTCTCTGAAGATCCGAGAATTATGCCCGAGCCAGGGCTCGGGCACTACTTGTCAATTATCAGTATTGAGTATGCGGAAGGGATTGTCCGCAACCTTCCCTTTCTCCCTCCGATGAGCCTCTCGGAGCTCAGCCACATAGCAGGCAAGACCAGTCGCCTGGTCACCATGCACAACACCTACTCCTTTGTCAGTTGGGAACTTCAAAGTTAAGCACCTCGGGGCTAATGCTGCCCTAAACTCAGCCAGGGCCGGTCGGCCCAAGAACACATTGTATGGAGAATCCACATCCAAAACTATGAAGGGTAGGATTCACACCCTCCGACGTTCGCCTTGTCCCAGTTCAACTGGTAACTCAACATACCCCACTGCATCGGTCGCTGCGCCATTAAAGCCATGTATTTGAGCTTTGGACGGTTTCAAGTCCTTCGTTTCCATCTTCATCTGGTCATAAGCCTTCTTGAAGATGATGTTGACAGAACTTCCACAATCAATCAGAATTCTTTTCACATAAGCCGGTCCGATTGTCGCGGATATGACCATCGGGTCGATGGTAGGAGCCTCGACTTGGTCAGCATCTCTGTTTCTGAATACTATATCATTTGTCATCACGTGCAGCTGTTTAGCAGGGGTCCCATCCTCAACGTTGGAACAACACTCGAAATCTGCATGCTTCAGGGAACTAGCATACCGCTCCATCTCTTGCCAATTCTTATCCGCGGGGTGAGGCCCGCCGATGATCGTGTTTATGACTAGTCTACCCACAGTCCGGGCAGGCTCCTCGGGATAACGCGAAGCTGGTGCACGATCCGGGTTGGATGTTCCCTGTCCTCCTTCCTATGGATCCTTCACAAACTCCTATAACTTTTTCTGCCTGATCAACTTCTCCATAGCATCGTGTAGGTGTCTGCACTCTTCCGTATTGTGCCCATAAGTCTCATGGAAGCTGCAGTATTTTCCAGTCTGCTTCTGTTCCTCGGTTGACTCCTTTGGACGTGGTTTTCTATACTGAAAGGTATTGCAGGTTGATAGATAAATGTTTTCCAGAGACGCATTCAGCGGGGTATACTCGTTGTAGGTTGGAATTCTCGGCTTCCACTTCCCTGCTTCTCTCTTTTCTTATGAACTGGTGTACATTTGAGTAAAAACGCTCTAGCATAGTCGGAGGTTTTCCTACCAGCCAGTCTCCAAACTCAGAATCCGGTTCCACACCTCGCATCACAGCCATTAGAATTGCATGATCATTGGGATTACTGACTTCAGTCGCCGCAACATGGAATCTTTGTAAATACTCCTTCAATGACTCCCCAGGATTTTGGATTACACTTGATAGAGACATCACGTCCTTTGGACGAGTAGTGTGTATCCTGAACTGTTCAATAAACTTCTTTGCCAACTCCTCGAAACTGGAAACGGACCGCGAAGGAAGTCGGGTGAACCACATAGTAGCGATCCCAGATAGAGTAATTGGAAAGCATCTACACTTGGTTGCATCATTTGCTCTAGCTGAATCCATCATCCACTCGTACCTCATGACATGCTGTCTAGGATCAGTCTTTCCCTCATAAGCAGGGATAGTTGGCATACTAAACTTTATGGGGTATGCTGCCTGTAGAACAATGTCTGTGAACGGAGTATGACTTCTTGACACTCCCCAATCGTCATTCGATAAGCTTTGATTCTCTTTCATTAACTGCCTGATCATGGCTGTCAGGTCTAGTGTTGGTATAGAAGGTGGAAGGTTGGAGTCTGTTCTTCATGACCGATCATGCTGATGCCTCCTCTGCTGGCGATCTACCAAATGTGCATCTTGAGGTTCGACATCGTTAGCGTTTTGATGGTTTGGGTCTCCAGCCTCCACCTGCACTCCAGCTCCGACTTGGTCACGGTCTCCAGTTGTTCGGACAGTAGCACCTGCCCGCGCAGTTTCAGTCTTACGGCGTCTACACCTAGGAGGTTCATCGGAGGAAGTTGAGCTGTCGGATGAGGAATAAGGAGCGGGATTGCCCTCGGCATTCTGTTGCTGTTGTTGAGTGAGTTGTGCCATGAGGTTGGTGTTAGCTTGTATCTGCTCTCCAAGTTGTCTCCTGCTTTCCCCGAGTTCTCTCATCAAGTCGTTGAACTCTATTCTGGTGACAACCGGCATTTGGTCCTGGGCGGTAGTCCCTGCATTTGGAATTGCTTGTTGATTTCTAGGTCCTGCTTTTTGCACGCTAGCAGTCTCGTGGACGTCCGCATTATGGGAAGCTGATCTAGTACGTGGTCTTGCCATTGTAGAGTTATTGGTATGAATTCTGAGTAGAATCAACGGACGTCCTATGAATGAGTCAGATCTTCTTTGGGGGATTTATTCAATCCAATAGCTTCAAAGCAGATCCTCGAGGTCTGAGAATTCAATTCTCAGTGAAAGCACCAAAGTGTTAGCACCAAAATTGGTCACTAACCTCGTTGAGAAAGATTGTGTAGAGATATAAGTGATGAAGATAAATTAAACAAGGAAGAATATGCTAATTTAAATGTAGAAAGTAAGAACATCGGATTTATAGTGGTTCAGCGTAATTGCCTACGTCCACTTTGAGGTTAAGCTTTATTGCTCTTCTTAATGATTGATTACAGATACAATCCGTAGCTCAAACACTTGAATACAATTGCTAAGTAAGGAAGATGAGTCTTGAAAGCGGCAGAGTCTCCCCAGTGTTTCCGGAAAAAGGTCCCTTTTCACTATGCCCCTGCCCCTCTATTTATAGGCAAAGATGGGTTGGACTTCCCAGGCGGGCCTGGCAGCCGAACACCTTGGCCCAAAAGGAGTGGTCACTGTATGCCGAACCAAACAGGCCGAACAGTCAGATGCCGAACCACTCTCTTCATGCCAAACGAGGCGCTTGTTGTGTGGGAAGAGTAGATCGAATAACAGTCGAAGCCGAACGTGCCTCTGGCCGAACAAAGCATCTGGCCGAACGCTACCTTTGGCCGAACGAAGCTCTTAACCGATCGATGTCTCTGGCCGAATGATGGCTCTGGCCGAACGTTGCCTTTAACCGATCGATGCCTCTGGCCGAACGATGGCTCTGGCCGAATGTTGCCTTTAGCCGGTCAATGCTTCTGGCCGAACGTTGTACCACACCGAACATCTCCTGATGCCGAATGCTTCTAGAATGCCGAGCACTTCGTGCCGAGTACTTCTGGATGCTGAGTACCTAGTTGCCTGGTCAAACCTCCAGGGAATAAAAATTGAACTTCGAAATCAATGGCAATTAATGTGATTGGAATATGTAACGACCCGTATTTTTAACTATTTTAAATTATTAAATTTAATATAATTATCGAATAAAAATGGTTAGAAATAAAAATTTAATGATTTATTAATGTAGTTATTGAATATGAACTTGGATAAAATTTTGGAATAACCAATTTCGAAGATTTAGGCAATAACAAGTATTGAAATGAAAGTTTATATATGGAATGTGTTTATAAGCAATAGCTGGAATTGAATAATAAATGTTGAATTACTGTAAAATGGAAGTGGTTGTTTTAATATTTGAATTCGTTTTAAAAGTTAAATTTTATAAGTTAAATAACTTGTATTTCAATTTTAGCGATTTATTGGATAATTAAATTATTTAATTTAATATTGCAATTCTTTAAATAATTGAATTCCGAATTTAATGTGAATGAAGAATGATGTCGGAAGTTGATTTAAATTTTATTTAAACAACAATGAAGATTGTTAACTTCTAAAATTGAATTTAAAAGTGAATAAATTCATTTTTTAAATTTCTTGTTTTAATTAACGAGTAAAAATAGCCTTTATGAGCACTTTCTCGGACTTCGACGAAACCAGTTTCGTCGGATCCGTAATAGTGAATAATTATAGGATTTCAAGTTTCGTAGCGATCGGACTTATCGTTTGGCCATGCGAGCTTAAAACGTGTAGAAGTTAATTAAAGGAATATAATTAAAATAATTTGATTTTGAAATGCTATCATATGAATATGATGGAATTGGCTCCCGGTATATGTTCCATAGTGTTCGAAATAGGGATATAACGTATACAACGCCAGGCGGCATGCTTCGTTTGGAGTTCGGAATTTTCGCGGATGAATCGGGTCGAAAACTTATATAATAAGTCGTTCATTTTCATTTTCGTCAAACCCTAAATGCGCAGCCGCTCCATTCACGAATTAATGGCCGATATTCTATGATCTTCTCTCCTCGATTTCTTCCAATCCATTCATCGAAATCAAACGACTTCAACTAGGAAAAGGAAGATCTCATTGAGCACTATGCTTTAGACGGTCAGATTGTCGAATTTTGCAACGAGGTGGCCTGTGGAAGCTCGCATTCATCGTCGTGTTTTAGGGTTTTCCTGGCTTCGTCGCTTGCTCTCACGCGACTGGGAGGGAGGCACGACAGTGGTAGAGGCGGAGGCGCGGCATGGGTTCGTCGTTGATGTGCTCTAACGTTTGATCGATTAGTAAAAAAAATAAAAAATAAAATAAAAGAAGGACGAAGTCGCGAACGATGTAGCATAAGGAAGATGCGTGCGGCCTAGAACTAACGAAGGTGATAGGTTTTGTTTTTTATTATTTTATTATGTTAATTAAGTGTTAATTAAATGTTAATTATATCGCTAATTATCGTATAACTTTTGCATGCGAGGTTCGATTTGAGCGAAACGAGTCGCGCTGGATTTGTATCGACGTCGTCTACGACATGGAGGGGAACTGGAATTTATTTAAAGCTGAAAATATTTTCATTTTCAAATAAAGGTGAGTGTTTTAACGCTCGCGATGTATTGAAATATTTTTATGTTAGCTAAATTAAAATCATGAAGTGATTTATGTTTATTGACTGTTGTTTGGTAAATTTAACTGACATTTAAATTGAGATGATTTGAACTGTAGAAATTAAAATTGACAGTTAAATTGAAATTGGAATTAAACTGCTAGTTAAATTCCCGATTATTAATAACTGGTCAACTATTGTGATATATTGACTGTTTTGGAATGTTGGTTGTGATGGATGCCCATTGGTTGATATTTTGGATGATTGGATGTTTATTTATTTTATATATATCCTGTTATCACTCTGTATATTTTCTGACAGTATATAAAACGATTATTTGAATTATTTCGATTAAATTAAGAAATAGGTTGAAATGATATATACCAATAACACTTCGATTTGGATTAAAATGATATATATCCATCCCTAAAATTTAAAATCGAAATAACTGATCACTTGGCCTTAGGATAGAAAATTATATACGATCACCGGATTGGTTAAATAAATGGTTTTAAATTCTTGGATTGAATTTATTCAAATAATTTTATTTTATAATAAAATAAAATTGAATCAAAATATGGGAATTGGATATTTTCGAACTTGAGTTTTGAAATGTTGAATTTAAAATTTGTAAAAGAAATCGTTTAAAGAATTCAATTTGGAATTTGAAGTTCTAATTGAATTATGGAAATCAAAATTGTTTGAAGGTTGAACTTTATTCGAACTTTGGAATTTGTGTTAGAAAAAAGGATTTAAATTGATATTTCAAACTTTGGCTCGAAATTGAATTATTTTATAATATTTGAACCTTAAATTGAGTATTGAAGTTTAATTTGATTTAAATCGATATTATGAAATTGAACTCGAATTTATATAAATTGAATGGTTTAAAATTGGGAATTGAATTGAAATTTAAACCATTGAATCGAATGGTTGAATCAAAGTTGAAATTGAAATTGAAATTAATTTGGAATTGAAATTGATTTGAATTGAAATCGAAATTGAGTCGATTTGAATTGAATTGAAATTGAAAATGATTTGAATTGTAATAATTGAAATTGAATCAGTTTGATTGGAATTTGGACTTGGATCCAGATTGTTGAATGGAAAGAGACAGCTTGATTTGAAACTAGTTTCGGATAAATGATTTTGATATAAATTGTTTAATTTTTTTTAAATATTCAAATTATTTTGATTTTCCAAGCTATTTTACTATATAAACCATTTCAATACTCAAACTATTTTATATTAAACTATTTTAACTATTTAAACTATTTTAAAAACCATTCAAACTATTTTCTAAAAATTCAAACTGGTCAAAGTGGGAATTGTTTATATTTAAATCGTTGATTTAAATACGAATGTGGTTAAAATGAAGTTATAACCTGAATTGTGATTCAAATTGAATTTCACATTGAAATTGAAATATCGAACTGAATATGATATTTTAAAGTGAAAAGAGTTTTGAAGCGAATATGATATTTTGATATCAAGTATGAATTGTTTTCGAAATATAAAAGTACCAACCGGTGTGTAAAACGACGTTTGGTTGTTAAAGAGACCGGAGCCTCTTATTGGCATACTCTCTATAATATTGGAACCACTTTAACAACTGTGTATGTGGAGGAGACTCTAGAATGAAGTGGCTAGATTTAGCGTCGTTTGCTGGATTTGAAGAAAGAGAACGATGATGGATAGACCTCAGCACTTGTGCCAATTTGAAATAACTATAAAAAGACGGCTTGATAGGGCCAATAAGGCTAATTACCTCTAGCGGACATCCGTTCTTCAGTTTTTTTGGACTTGGTCCATACTATTACTTCTGTTGTTAGTTTCGATTGGTGCACCTTGATTTGGGATGACCTCCCTTTGACTCGATATGGGATGGATCGACGCGGTGGGCGATCGTGGCTACGATGCACCAGCCTTGCGATCCGAACTGGTAGTATCCTACCTTGGGCATTGCCTCACGTACCTTGTCATACTTTTATCCTTATACGAACCACTACGAGTTTGGTTTAGTGTTGTCGTATCACGGTGCATCCCTATCCCCCAACGTGCTATTGGAGCGATATATGCAAACTATACGACAATGCTTAAAAACACGTTAAGGGGGATGAATGTAAATCCTTAACGCTAAGAAAAAAATTTATTTTACCGATTAGACATTACATATATAGCGTATTCTACTATATATAAGTATTTTGACGGATCCTTAAGAGATGGAAAATCCCGTAACATCTCTTAAGTTATTGCACGCACATTATACACTGGATAGGAGATGTAAAACCCCGTAGACATCTATGACGTTATTACACTCATGTTATATGTGATATTAATTTGGCTTACATAAGGATATTTTAGTCCTAATTCGAGTGTTTTGTCTTTTCATTCCGCTCGGGTCAGTCCTGAGTTTTTCAGCGCATTGAAGGTTATTTTCTGGAGGACTAAGACGAAGATTTGGTATATTATTATTACTAGTATTATTTCATCACATTGTTTGTTCCACTGCATTATTCTATTATTCTGTTGTATATATAACTCTGATAGATGTTGTAAAAATTATAATCAAATGTATAGTATAAACAGCTTCATGAAATGTTTTTTTGATTATTATATTTTTGTCATTCCGCTGTGAGATTCTGTATTTGTTTTCTTCTTCTCTTATGTTTCTTAATTAACCCCATTGAATATCTATGTTTAAGATTGTTTGAGTTGGACGTGTGTGAATTATTGTCGATTTAAACCTTCCAAAATGTGGATCATCGTAGAATCTTTCAACTAAAAAGAGGGAAGGCGTTAATTGTAAATTAATGTGTATTAAAAAGAAATATGTTTCAATGAAAATAAAATGGTAACAAAACAACTCGAATGTTTGGTTAAAATTTTGATTTGGAATAGTTGGCATGTTTACATAAGACATTTATTTCATTCCAAACTTGAATTTGGAGTCCTGGTTCATCTTTTATTATGTGTAGTGGTGGTTCCCATTACATTAATTGCAGTGTTTAATTTTATTTACTGTATACTAAATAAAAATATATATAAATGTAAATTTGAGTGTATTGGGGTTAATAAAGTAGGTAAAATGAACCTTTTTTAATTTGAGTATATTAGATTTTTGCTTTCCATGTATAGTCTACCTTCTCAAATTTAAATCGTCGCTTTCATTTATTTTATTTTATTATTATTACTTTTGGTTTTCCAGTAAGTTCCATTTATTTACATGTGAGCCTTGCCTTGAAATGTTTTCTATATGTTAATGAAATTAAGTGTGGTAGCGCACGTTTTGAAATTTTTTACCAAAAGATTTGCTTGCCATGTAAACATGTCTTCTCAAACTCCAACGTGTGTCTTTCATCCTTTCCTAATCACCTGCTTGTTTGTCTCTTTTCATTTTGCAAATTTACATCTTCTTGTATCCTTCCCTTTCATATTCCAATTTCCAAACCTGCTTTACCCTTATTCATTTCCTATTTCATAAATCTCTTCCTCTAACTTTCCATTTTCAAAATGTGCTGCCATTATTTCTTTTGCCTGAAGTTTTATTTGTTTTCTAAAAAAATATATGAAAACGTGAGCTCCACCTCCCATTATCATTATTTCCTACCTCCTTTCACTTTCCTGAAGCAAACTTTTCCATTGTACATTTGTTCATAATTCCATCTCGTTTCCTATAACATCACTTGTCCTTTCATTTTAGTTTTTCATTGCCTGAAGCTTTATTGAAATAAAAAAAATGTGAGTACCTTATTTTCATGAAGCCAATCTTTTCCATTTGTTTGCAAATCCATTTCCTAAAGCCTCATTCCTCTAAGTGTGAGCCATCATATCATTTTTTCCGTTGATTCTCCAGGCTTTAAAAACATGATTAGGCTTCAAAATTCTTAACATGAGTAACTAATTTGTTTTATTTTATTATTAAATGTGTGCACATGTTTTTATATTTCATTTTAATAATATTATCATAACCTGAATATCTTCTGCATATGAACTCCGATTCACACGCGATTTCTTCCGTTGGATTTGTGGTGAAATTTTGGATGACATGAACTAGTTTGGCTAAGTTTGGAGACTGTTGGGAAAAGCGCCTTCGTTTGGATTTTTAATGGGATAAAATTAAAGGTAAGTGATTAAACCCACTCACGCAATACTAAAATTTCATATGCAAGTTAAATCAAAATCATGAAGTGATAAATTTTATTGATTGTTGTTTGGTAATTTAAATTTATATTTAAATTGAATTTGTGTTTGATATCGGATTGAATTGACATTTAGATTAATATTTAAATTGAATAGCTAGTTAAACACCCTGACATTTGATAACTAGTGACCGTTGTGATATATTGGTTGATTTGGATGTTGATTGCATATTGATCGATACGATGGATGATGTTGTGTTTATATTGTTGATGATCATTTATTTTGATATATCCCAACATCCCCTTGTATATTATTGACATCATATAAATTGTCATTTGAATTGTTTCGAAATTGG
The DNA here is from genome assembly GCA_030737815.1 of Allium fistulosum. Classification (NCBI taxonomy): domain Eukaryota; kingdom Viridiplantae; phylum Streptophyta; class Magnoliopsida; order Asparagales; family Amaryllidaceae; genus Allium; species Allium fistulosum. Next base: position 926,718,589 of record CM060903.1, read on the forward strand.
ACAAAGTTATATGTTGAAATGATATATATATATATATATATACACACACATATATATATCCATCCATGTAATTAAAATTGAAATAACCGAACACTTGGCCATAGGGTAGAATATTATATACAGACACTGGATTTGGTTAAATTAAATGGTTTTAAATTCTTTAATATTGATTTGTTAAATGATATTGTTTTAAAGAAAATAAACATTAAATTTATATGAATTGAATTATTTTCTAATTCGAACTTTGAAAAGTTGAAATCGAAACTGCTTAAATGAAATGGTTTAGAGGATTTGACTTAAAATCTTAAAGTTGAAATTGAGATACGATTTAAATTTATCAAAAGTGAATTATTTTAAAGGTTTAAATTTTAATTTAAACTTTAAATTTATTTTAATTAAAGCAGTTTAAATTGGTATTTTGAATTTTGGATGTGAAATGGATTTTAATTTAATTATTTAAATGAGAAAAGAAAGAAACAATTTTAATTCAAAACCCTTTTTAATATATAAACTATTTTATTTTAATATTCAAACTATTTTCAATATTCAAATCTGTTTTCAATCTTTAAAACTAATTTAATATTCAAAATTATTTTAACTTTTAAACTGTTAAATTTCGAAACTGATTAAATCTTGAAATCGATTCAAAGTCCTAAATTAAAATTGTTTGATTTAAATAATGATATGAAGTATGATTTATACCGTTAAAGTGATTCGATATTTTGATATGAAGTATGACCTGTTTCTTGAAATTTAAAAGAACCCACCGGTGTGAAAAATGACGTTTGGTTGTTAAAGAAACCGGGGTCGAATATTGGTATACTCTCTGCCAATATCGGAACCACTTTAACAACTATGTACGCGGAGGATGTTCCAGAATGAAGTGGTTGGATTGGCGTATGTTTGCTGTATTTGAAGAAGAACGATGATGGATATATCCCGAACTTGTGTCAATTTGAAATTACTAAAACATGATGACTTGTCTTGACTAATGAGGCTAGCTACCTCTAGCGGACATCTGTTCTTCATATTACTATCTCTATTTTGTACTTGATTGGTGCACCTTGATTTGATTATGGGTTGGATGTTCAAGGTGGGCTGTTAGGAGTTACCACTAGTTAGGTGACTCGAAATGGTATTATCCTACCTTCGGCATTGCCTCACGTGCCTTATCATACGATTATCCTTATATGAGCCCACTACGATTTTGTTTTAGTATGGTACTTATAGGGAACTCACTGGCTACCGACGTTACTGGTTGTGTTACATGACCTGCATAGACTACCAGCTTGAAAATGTGTTAAAGGGGATCAATGTAAAGCCTTAACGCTATTTTAATACTTTACTTTCCTGATAGACACTATATATATAGCGTGTCTTACTATATATAGATAGTTTAACAGATCCTTAGGAGATGGAAAACCCTATAACATCTCTTAAAAATGTTTTATACTGTGTTAATTTGTCCGTTGAGTAATTTATAAATTCTGGTCAGAATATGGGACGCCATGGTATTGATAGGGATTTCTAAACACTTAAACAAGACAAATAGACACTGTATTGTTTTGAAAATAGGTAAATGTAATAATTTTACCTAAAATTATATTTTTTATAAAAAAATAATTTTTATTATTGAGATAATTATTTATGATGTACTTGTTTATTTGCAAATGATATTATTTAATCACTATCATTTATTGTTTGATTAGTTGTGCTCAGCCAATTTATGAGCATTGACTATTGTGTGTTGATTTTGAACTGTATTTAGTTAATTTTCAAGTAAATTACCTTTATACAATAGGGAAGGAGTATATTGCAATATATGGAAAATACTTATATTTGATTTGGAATATTTTATAATTTGTATTTGTAACGTGGAATATAAATATGATAAAAAGGAAGAAGGATTTTATTGTAACATATGTTTTATACACGATTGTTTTAATTCCTTTTAAATATATCTTTAAACTAATAATCTTTGCTTAATAATTTATGAATATACTTATGTCTTTAATAAAGGTATTTGGAAGTTAAAAATAAGTATAAAAATAATTGAGAATAAATGAAGAAGAAATTTAGAAATAAGAATGTTTTAATAACAATTGTTAATATCATTTGTCTTTTATTAACTACTGATTCTAAATGAAATATTTTGGATATGGACTTATAGAATAGATTTCATAAAAGATATTTTATAGTGTTTAATAAACAATTTTACAAAGGATTTGTAGAGTATTTATTTAAGAAATTTTATGGCGTTATGTAATGGAAATTTATATAAATATGATTTATAAATGAAATTTGTAAGTAAAAGAATCTTATTTTAAAGGAAAAATATTTGAAACAAGGATTTAAAGACTTTGTTTGGTATGAAATTCATATAATAAAGATTACAAATAAAGGAAGTTTGTTAAAATTGTAAAAAAAGATAGATGAAATTAATAAATGTATATAGAGATTCATTTATGAAAGTTAAATAAATTTTATAAATATAATCTATATTAGTATAGTTTATGAAATATTGTTGTAAATACAAATGAAAATAAAATGTTAAGTTATTATTCAATTGAACTTATGTACCGGTAATTTTAAATAGCTTTGAATGATTTTAAATAAATGGTAGTAAATATTAAATTAATGATTAGAATTTAAACATTGATAACATTAATGATAATTAAGGACGATATTGATTTGAATACTAATTAATAACATTGAATTGAATATAAATTAGTTACGGATGTAGATTTGAACGTTAATTTATAATGACAACTTAAACAATATATTTCACATTAGATGTTAAGGTTTAAATGGTAAACTAAGAAGGAAAATTTAAAGTATAAACTTTAAAATAAAATTAAAGATGTAAATTAAAAGAATGAAATTAAAATTTAACCTAAGTAAGCTTCAATATATGTTAATAAAACCCTATAAAACTATATTTTGTTGACATTACTTTGTATGTTTCCATATGATATTGTAAGTTGATTCTATTGGATAAATGGTAGGAAATTGAAATAAAATAAATTGGTATTGTTAATAGGAAATGTTTTATATATAAAAAGAGGGTGACTATATAAGTATGATTTATAAAATAATGGTAAGTTAGGTTTGTTGTTTTTGATAAATTTTGAGTCGCTATTGTCCCTCCACTCTCTTAAAAGATTTTTGTCCAAATTTTAAAGTAATGGATTTTATAACTTAAATAGTCATCTTTCTAAGTATAAGTAATGACGTAAATAATTATTTTCAAATATTTACATACATTTATAAGAATGGCTATGGTGTATATTTAAATGGTATTTATAAATGGAATTTACCTTACATAAGTAAGGAATTTTACAAATGAATTTTTAAAGTGACGAAATTTTGAAGCTTGTTAATTTTGACATAAATGAAGTTTATACAAGTTTTCTTCAACTGTTAAAATTTTTGGAGATATTATACGAAAGAAATGTAAATAAATTTTTCGTTTAAATTTATGATTTGAAAAGTTATCATTTATAGTATGATATGTTTGGGAAAATTTTGAATATCTATTTTGAAAGAAAAGTTTTTTGAAGTATTTTACCCGATGTTAAAACTAATATACCAAGTACTTAGAGATTTTAGCCCTGCGTCTGACCAACGTATGGATAAATTCTGTAAGAACAAGGATAGATAAACATTTCTCGAGGGACTGTTAATATTATTGGATCTCACTCTAGTTGTTTGAAAATAATTCTGGTGATGATTGCAACATCATCGGTGTTTTTTTAGGTCTCGAAAGTGAGAAATCAATAATAAACCAGTTAAGGCATCAAGCATATATAAAAGTATTTTAAAAAGGTATTTGGAAAAAAGTGTGGATTATTTTAATTTTATAGTAAACTTAAATATGTAAGTTTAAATGTTATAAGTTGATTATTTTGGTAAAAATATATCAAGTGCTAGATTCTTTACTTCTTTCCTTTTTGTGGACAAAAAGTTTTGAGTGGAGGAGATTATAATGACCCGCATTTTTAACCATTTAAAAAATATTAAATTAAATAAGATTTTTAAATAAAATTGTTGAAAAAAGGAATTTAAGATTGTATTGATACAAATTAAATTATAATATAAGTTATGAGCTTAATTTAAATTTTTGTTAATGGCATATGTTTGCAATAAGGTAAGAATGATAACATATTTTAGTGTGTATTTTAATGACATTGGTTTTAATGAAATAAATGACTGTCTGAATGTAAATTTTTAATTGATTGGCATAATAAATGTTAATAAAGAATAATACATGTTTCTTTATTAAAGAAGAAATCATTTGCTTATTTATTTGAAATGTTTGGTAGCTGAAAGATTGATTACAAGAGTAAGAAATCAATTATTTAATAAGAAATTAATAACTTTCAGTTTGTATACAATAATTCCATAAATACGTTAAATTACTATAAAAAGGAATTAAATTGTCTCATTTCTGTTTTAAAATTTAACTTCGAAATCAATGGCAATTAATGCGATTGAAATCTTTCAATTAAAAAGAGGGAAGACATTAATTGTAAATTAATGTGTAATAAAAAGAAATATGTTTCAATGAAAATAAAAAGGTAAGAAAACAACTCGAAGGTTAAGTTAAAATTTTGATTTGGAATAGTTAGCATGTTTACATAAGAAATTTATTTCATTCCAAATTTGAATTTGTAGTCCTGGTTTATCTTTTATTATGTGTAGTGGTGGTTTCCATTACATTAATTGTGGTGTTTAATTTTATTTACTATGTACTAAATAAAAATATATATAGGTGTAAATTTGAGCGTATTGGGGTTAATAAAATAGGTTAAAATGAACGTTTTTTAATTTGAGTATACTAGAGTTTTGCTTTCCATGTACAGTCTACCTTCTTAAATTTAATCGTCTCCTTCATTATTTTATTTTATTAGTATTACTTTCTTTTATTAAATACATGCCTCTTTTGGTTTTCCAGTAAGTTCCATTTATTTACACAAGAGCCTTGCCAACGTTTCATGTATGTTAATAAAATTAATTAAGATAGTGCACGTTTTGAAATTTTATACCAAAAGATTTGCTTGCCATGTGAACATGTCTTCTCAAACTCCAACGTGTGTCTTTTATCCTTTTTAATTACCCACATGTTAGTTTATTTTCATTTTGTAAATTTACATCTTCTTGTATCCTTCCCTTTCATATTCCAGTTTCCAAACTTGCTTTACCCTTATTCATTTCCTATTTCATAAATTTCTTCCTCTAACTTTCCATTTCCAAAACGTGCCGCCATTATTTCTTTTGCCTGAAGTTTTTTTGTTTTCTAAAAATTTATATGAAAACATGAGATCCACCTCCCATTATCTTTATTTCCTACCTCCTTTCACTTTCCTGAAGCAAACTTTCCTATTGTACATTTGTTCAAAATTCCATCTCACTTCCTGTAGCATCACCTATCCCTCCAACCTATTTTCCCCTACATCACAAATGTTAGATAATCATAAAATATAAATCAACTGCTTCGAGGAGGGATTCGTATACAAAGGGTCATCCGCTCTTACACGAGAACATATTAGGGTCTCATCCACTCCAATAGGCGAGAATATATCCAAACCAACTAATAAATATAATAATTCATCAAAATAATCATCCAACAATTTTTATTAACTATAAATCATACTAGTTATCCAAAAAGGTGAGATTAACTCTCCGAAATTTTCTGTTGTCGCCGAGGCGTTCCGGTTTGGAACTAAAACTGGACGACGTCCGATTTTAGCCTAAAATTCAACAGTCTCCAAATTTTTCCAAACTAGCTGCATTGCGAAGCTTTTGTCGATACGAGCGCAATGCAAAAAGTTTCGTCTCGATCAGACCTCGTATGAAGGAATTATTAATTTTATAAGTTATCGATAAAATTATATAATTTAATAATATAAACCCAAGTTCAGAAAAATTACGAAACTTCCCCTACCTCTTCTTCCCCAAAACTCTACTCCTTCCAACCTGTACACGCACAGTGCACGCATCGTGCACGTCCCATGCTCACAGAACAATCGACTTAATGAAACTGCAAATAAAAATCGCCAACCAACTTCCCTCATTGAACTCGACTCGGCCATCACCAAAACTCCACCACCAAGACCCCCTTGGAGCATCGCGACATCCTGGATTCCCCCTCCAAATGCAACAGGTCGGAAATCCCTAAACAACATCGGACATCACAATCTTCTCGACCGAGGTGCTATTCTTCTCGCTCAACTCGATTCCACAGTCCAATCCATCGATCGACGCCTAAATCGATAGAAATTTCAATCCCTAGTTTGCTATCATACATCGGCCATCCCAAATCCTCTAACGCACACAAACATACATATATCAGTGAGAAGCTCTAATTAAAAGAAAACTTTTAAAGTTGGTTTTAGAATTTTGCATGTAGTATTATGCTCGATTTTAATTTTTGAAATGAAAAAAAATATCTACAGAAGGTGTTAATTTAAACTGGGGAAGGCGCATGGGGGAGAAATAATAAAAAAATAGTATAGGGGGTGGCTTGTTCAGGGTAGGGTGGTTGATAGGAAAGGTTAGGGTAGTAAAAGGTTAGGGTAGTGAAAGGTTAAATCGAAAAAAAATATTATTTAAAATTCAAAATATCTAGATATTTAATTTCGAACCCCGATCGAGGCATGCTGCCTAGCGTTCCTAATGTTATACCCCTATTCCAAACGCAATAGAACTAGTCTCGAGCCCCAAATCGATCGTATGGAGAAGATAGCTTTTTGAACCCAATTATTATATTAAATTTTCAATATTAGTTTCAACGCGTTTCTATCCCGTACGACCAAACGATATGTCCGATCGCTACGAAATTTGACAGCATATTATAATTCATTATTACGGATCCAATGACACTGGCCTCGTCAAAATCCAAGACTGTGCTCCAAAGGCTATTTTTATATGTTAATTAAAACGAGTTATTTCCAAAGTCATTTAAATCACTTTTAGATCCAGTTTAAAAGTTTTATTACCTTCTTCCTTATTAAATAGAATTTAAATAAGATTTTAAATCATTTTTATCCAACTTAAAAATCCAAGATTCAATTATTTACACAATTTCAATTATTAAATTTAACAACTAAATTATCAAATAAATCACTATATTTGAAATTCAGAGTACTTAGTCTATAAAATTAATTTTTCAATATTTAAAATCAATTAAATATTCCAAATTCAAATACCTAAAATTCTGGGTCGTTACATTCTTCCTCCCTTAAAAGAATTTCGTCCCTGAAATCGCCAAGGTAAGAAAGATGCCCAAACCCATTACTTTTTTAAAACCAATTATTTCAAATAACTTACCAAATCCTTTTAAGCCTTTAACTTCCCAAAATCAATTTGTTGAAACCTTGTTATTACTTTTACTAAGTTTCCAAACTCATCCATAGGTTCCAACTAATATTATCCATTCAATCATTTCAGGTTATAACTCAAAAATCAATTTTTAGTTATTAAAAGTTTCCTCAAAATTTCTAACTCTTTAAATTTCCAGAAAATTTCGTCAGCGTCTCCTTTGCGCGGCTAGATCAGAACAACTACAAATCGTCACTATGGGCCCAAACCAACAAAAGAAAACAAAAGCCAAGTGGCTCAATCATAAAACCATCAAATCAATCAACAATATAAACATGTACTTTTTTATTGGCAACCCAATATACTTATGAAATCAAGGGCATCAAATTAGCTCTTGCTTTTATATACCTGCATCTTATTTTCCAATGATATCCAAACATATAGTTTATAATCATATTAATTTGCAATCTCAATTTTCAACATTTGCTTTACTAAAACCGTATATGTACATATATCATCCGTACGCAATACCAATCCGATCGCTCGATCGATCACATAATTTAACTTCTAAACTAGTATCGTTCACACGACCACTCTAATGCGGACTTATATCCGGTTCCTTGATTAGAAACTGTTACTCTCCTTGCATAGCCATATACTATGATAGAGAATCCCAGAATCAATCAAAAATACATATCCAGTGTTCGCCGTTGAGAATCGAGTGAAAAATCTCAACTCGGATCGATATAAATCATCTTGAAATTCTGTGCTCGAATCTGGATCAAACCGTTATGCGAGTAAAATAATATACATACAACTTACGTATTTATTTCCAGTTGATTTCTTAGCTATCCCAAATTCTCTTATTACATTCATTTCATTTACAATCAATTATCCACAATCATTATTCACATTGCTTTATTCACATTCATTATTTACTTGGTATATCCTTTCAATACTAATTATCTCTTAAGAATTATTCTATCAAATTTTCTTAAGTCTATTATAACCATTTTATACAAAAGTTCTTATGTTTATTACCACTTCACCACTTAAGTCTTTATCCATTTTTAACCAAACTCAATTTCATTCTCCAATTTCAACATTTGATTTTATCAATCAACATTCCAAACCATATCCAATTAACTAATTAATTTAATTAATTTATTTCAAATCTCAATCAATTCCATTTCCAAAAAATTATTTTATTTATCCTAACTTAGGTCAAATTCCCTTTTCAAAATGTTTAACTTATCTTAAGTTAAATATCATTCCCAAGTTCAGTTCCAAATTTACTTTCCTTAAAATTTATATTCAACAATTCAAACATTGCTTTATCTTGCAAATTTTCAAATTTTGTAAGTTATCAACTTATTTTCTCATATTTTCAATAAAACATTTTAAATGAAAATTCCAGAGTTTAAACACCCTGTTCTAAAGTATTTCAAATCATTTTTGAAATCACACACACACACAATCCCTTGGTATATTAAATCATTCTTTTGGATTTCCAAAATCTAGCTAGTTTTATCAAAACAAACTCCAATGGTAGCAATTCCCCTCTTGGAAACTCGAAAATGAACGTCGATGATGCTGTAGTCATCACCGAAATTATTTTCCAGTGACCGAAGTGAGTTCAGTGCTTTTATTTTCTTTAAAATCCTTTTAAAAATATTATCATTCTAAAATATTTTCCAAATAATGCTATTATGATTTCCCCAAAACTTTGAAAAACATTTCCCAAAACCAACAGGAATTAAATTCCCAAATTCCCAGCTTTTAAATCCTTTTTATAAATCATCATATTTAATGTATATTTCTGAAATTTTATTTCCTTTCAATTTATAAATCACATTTATAAACCATATATTTATAAAATCTTACTTTGGTTATATAAAATCATTACTTAATTGTTATTCTTACTTACATTATCATATCAACCTTTATTCGATCACAAACAACAAACAACAAATGATAATGGTATAACATTATCATTTTCTAACAATCAAGTGCACCATATATATACCCTAATAATTTTTCAAAAAATTATCCCTTTATATATAAAATAATAAGGGTAAAATTATTCCATTTACCCAATTTTAAAATAATACCATGTCGAATTGCTCTGTTTAAGTGTTTAGAGATCCCTATCAATAACGTTAATTACTCGTATTGACCAGAATCCATAAGCCACTCAATAGATCAACCAACACAATATAATACAATTTTTATATCACTAACAAATACGCGCTCATATATATACACTCTGTTGGGCGATCTCTCACCACCGAGCCAAGCCCACACTAAACCGGCCTCATCACCGGACGAAGACCACAGAACAAACTCTACCACAAAACCATCTCTTTGCTGATCCAAGCTTAGTCACCGGACGGAGACCACCGAGCCAACTCATTGCCGAACCAATCTCACCATCTCCAGGTCGAACCAACTCCAAACCGAACCAACTCCAAACCGAACCAACTCCAAACCGGACCAACTCCAAACCGAACCAACTCCAGGCCGAACCAACCACCGCTCCAACCATCGCCGGACCACAGTACTGCCGAATCAAGACATTCCAGATCGACCTTGCCAGGCCAGATTGCATCAGCCCAGGCCCACCAGCAGCTATATACCTCCAAGACCCCTACCCCCAACCTCACTCTATAAATAGAGGGGTAGAGGTACAACTTTGGGGGACAAGTTTGAGAGCTCAAGCACAGATAGAACTTTCAAACAACTTTCATATACTTGTATCAAAGTTTTGTACTTGTAATTTAAGCAAGAAAGGAGAAATAACATATAAAGTGGACGTAGGCACATTCTGGCTGAACCACTATAAATCTGCGTGTCTTTTACAGCTTAGTCCCTGCTTTTCGTATATTTGCATAAATCACCCAAATCACTAAAGAACAACCTAAAATTAACTAAATCATACGACTTGGAGGTGTTTGTCCATTTTTTGTGCAAACATTTTTGGTGCTTTCATTGAGAGCTAGAAGCTCGAAGCTTCGGCTTTTTCCACTTAACCTTCTTCCTAACAGCATCGTTCATTGCTTGGAAAACATGCCTCCCAAGCAGAAGAAAGATGTTAACAAAGGAAAAAACATCACAACCAGCAGTCTTCCAGATCCAGTGGTCACAGATCAAGTAAATCGTCCCCCTCCAGCAGCTGTACCAAATGAAGGTCAGGCAAATCCGACCACCCTTGCCGCGGAACAGCCGGCAGCCATTACAAGGGCAGATCTAGACAGGGTTGTGGCTGAAGTGACTAACCGCTTCACGTCCCAGTAGGAAGCCTTGGTGGACCATCTCATGTCACGCTTAAGGGATGCTGAAGCATCCAACCGCAACACTGAATCATGGGGTGAGTCCCGGAGGATCTCGGAGACAACAAAGATCTTCCTTCTTCGAAGGAGCTAACGACAGAAGCGGCCCTGGCAGGAGTCAAGACCGAGCTCAGCCCGAAGTTAGACCTAAGGAAACGCTTAGGACCGAACCCAACGGGGGAGGTACCGGGAGGAGGTCAACTGTAGCCGAGCCCGTTATACTGCCTAACCATGGAAACACCAGTGAACGGAGCCGAGCTAGAGTCCAGCCCGAAGTTGGACCCGAGGAAGTGCTTAGATCAGAACCCAGCTGGGGAAGATCAAGGCAAGGGCCAACTGTAGCTGACCCTAACATGCTCCCAGAAGATCAAAGACAGCCATTGGAAAATATCAGGAATGATAGACGATATCATCCCTACAGGTCATCTGGGTGGCATCAATCCCACGGAGCAGAACCGAACTCATTTCTAACTGCTCCAAATTCTGATGAAAGGATGTCATGCTTGTTCAGAGAATGCATCCAATGAGATCAAAGAGATCAAGGGATAGGCGCTAGGGTAACCAGCCCCTTCGCCCGCAATATCGAAATTGCCATCACCCCCCGAGAATGGAAAATGCCAACAATGGAACCTTACAAAGGAACCTCCGACCCCGTTGTACACTTGCAGAGATACACACAGCATATGCTCATGAGTGGAGCAACAGAGGGAGTGCTGTGCAAATGCTTTCCACTATTCTTAGCAGATCTAGCTACCTTCTGGTTCTGTCATTTACCCCAAGGATCCATCAGCTCGTGGGAAATGTTGAAAGAAAAGTTTATCAGCCAGTTCCGCATTCATGTGGAACAACCCAAGGACGCTTATTCCTTATCCAGTATCAAACAGAAACCTGGAGAGAAGCTGCAGCAATACCTAACCCGATTCAATGCCGCAGCGGCCGCAGTCCAAGATGCCGATGAGAAGCTTATCCTAATGGCCCTTTGTAGTGGTGTGCATCCGGATACTAAATTTTCCAGAAGATTGACAAAAGAAAAACCGGCTACTTTACCCGATTTCTTCCATGAAGCCGGGAAATACACGAGGCTTGAAGATGCTGCCACTAAGGGGCAGTCAGGGCAACAAAATATGGCAGCCCACGGCAACACGCCCGCTGCAGTGAAGGACGTTCGAAGAAATGATTCTAGAGACAATGCTGGGGGCAAGAAGGGAGAAAAACGCCTATATCGGCCAGGACCGAGATTTGACACTTACACCCCGTTGAATGAAACAATCGAAAACATCTTCCTAGCCACTCAAGACGAGGTTAGATACAAATGCCTCCCGCACAAGAAGAAATCAGATAAAGCAATTAGGTCTGGAAAATTCTACCGCTTCCACGAATCCCATGGGCATGATACCAACGAATGCCATCATCTCCGAGACTTGATTGAAGAACATATCAGAAGAAGGAAACTAGAACGCTATGTAAAAAGTCAAAACAAGACTCCAGCTCCTGCCAACGAAAACCCAAGGCTACCCTCTCCAGAGACAGGCAGAGGAAATCACAATACTAGCGGGCCCAGTCAAGAGAAGATAGTGGTCCATACCATCTCGGGAGGACCACACATCGCCGACAGAAGCTGGGCGGAGATGGAAAGATATGGAAAGTCGCTTAGAAACAATGAAGACTGCGTTAATTCTGTTATAGAAGAGCGCCACCCGAAGCGGAAAGAGAGTGATGACATCACATTCAGTAGGCGTGACCTAGAGGGAAGGCAGTACCCTCACATGGATCTCATGGTTATCTCTGCCCGGCTCGGTCCAGCCGAAGTTTTCCGAATTCTAGTAGACACTGGAAGCTCAGTAAATATCTTATTCAAGCATGCATTCGACAAAATGAAACTATCAATAAAGGACATTTCTCCCTGCAATAAGCCACTACACGGTTTCACTGGAGATGCGAAGATGCCCCTCGAGCAACTGGACCTCTTTGTTGAAATTGGAAGCCATCCCCGCTCCGTTGTACGAAAACAAACATTTGTGCTGATAGAAAACCACTCGGCCTACAACGCCTTCTTAGGAAGGCCAGCCTTGTCTGACTTCCAAATCGTCCTGGCGCCATGGTGCCTAAAGATGAAATTTCCAACGGACAATGGAGTATGGGAAGTAGAGGGAGACCAGGACGTTGCTCGAGACTGCTATGTAACTGAACTTCGCAACAACCACAGGAAGGATAAAGGGAAGAGTGTAGAGGTTGCCCTCTGCACAAAAAGTTTGGAAGCATAGCAACTAAAGAAAGCTCCTCCTCTTCGATATACCAGCGACATTTTCAATGAATTAGACCCCAGGGACAAAAAGGAGGAGGCCACCGCCGAGCCTGCAGAGGCTATGGAATTTATATCTGTAGACAAACATGACTCGAGTAGACTATTGAAAATCGGGTCCCAACTAAAAGCAGAGTTGAAGGAACAACTCATTGACTTTCTCCGCCACAACTTGGATGTATTTGCATGGTCACATGCCGACATGACCAGAATCTCTCCTGACATAGCATGCCACGTACTAAACATTGATCCTACCAAGGCGCCCGTAAAACAAAGAAAGAGAAGCATGGGGGCAGAACGATCAGCAGCCCTCGATGAATAAGTAAGGAATCTACTTGCCAATGATTTCATACGAGAAGCCATCTACCCAGAGTGGATCGCCAACCCGGTGCTGGTAAAGAAGGCTAATGGGAAGTGGCGAACATGCATTGACTTCTCCAACTTAAATGACGCCTGCCCAAAGGATTGCTTCCCACTTCCTCGAATCGATCAACTTGTAGACAGCACAGCCGGGCACGAGCTCTTGTATTTTATGGACGCATACTCAGGATACAACCAAATTCCCATGCATGCTCCCGATCAGGACCACACTAGTTTCATCACTGACCGGGGGTTGTACTGCTACAAGGTAATGCCTTTCGGACTTAAAAACACGGGAGCCACCTACCAGCGCCTCGTCAACAAAATGTTTGCAGGGCTAATAGGACAAACTATGGAAGTGTATGTGGATGACATGCTGGTAAAGTCAAGGAAGGCCGACAATCATGTAAGCCACCTGGGCGAGATGTTTCAAATACTTCGCCAGTATGGGATGAAACTTAATCCCCTAAAATGCTCCTTCGGAGTATCATCAGGAAAGTTCTTGGGATTCATCGTCCATGCCAGAAGGATTGAAGCAAACCCTGAACAAGTCCGAGCTCTAAAAGATATCAAAATACCTTCCACCCGAAAGGAAATGCAAAGCCTGAATGGGAAAGTGGCCGCCCTAAGCCGACTCATCTCCAAAGCAACGGACAAGTGCGTCCACTTTTTCGAAGCTCTAAAGAAAGACAAAGGAAAGTTCGAATGGACTGACGAATGCTTAACCGCTTTCCTTAACTTAATCGAACACCTCCAGAGACCGCTGGTACTCTCGACTCCAAACGAAGGCGAAGAGTTATACCTGTACCTTGCTATATCATCTGATGCTCTAAGCGCTGCTTTGGTAAGAGAAGACAACCGCACACAGCGGCCAGTATACTTTGTAAGTAAGAGGTTTACAGGGGCAGAAGTCCGGTATCCCAAACTTGAGAAGTTAGCATACTGTCTACTAATCACATCACGAAAGCTGCGACACTATTTTCAATCCCATTCAATCAGAGTTCTGACCGATCAACCGCTGAGGCAGGTACTCCATCGTCCCGACACTTCTGGGCGACTACTTAAATGGTGCATTGAACTAAGTCAATATGATATTATCTACCATCCTCGCACCGCCATCAAGGGGCAGGCCATGGCCGATTTCATTGCTGAATTCACTAACAACGAAGATAAGGAGCAATCAGAAATAGCAGAAGACATCAAGTGGAATCTCTTCGTGGATGGTGCGTTAAACGAACAAGGCTCGGGGGCAGGGGTGGTAATAGTCACTCCCAGGGGAAGTAAGCTACAAGGTTGGAATTCGCTGCCACCAACAACGATGCAGAATATGAAGCAGTGATAGCTGGATTAGAACTTGCCTTAGAAATCGGAGCCAATTCTTTGTGTCTTCATAGCGATTCCCAACTTATTGTAAATCAAATACTAGGAGAATTCCAGGCTCAAGAAGAACGACTCATAGCATATTTAAAGAAGACCAAGTTGCTTCTCAATCGATTGGATCACTATTTAATCAAACACATCCCTCGGGAAGAGAACCAAGAGGCCGACGGATTGGCGAAGCAAGCTAGCATGAGAGACGGCACTATTTCCGGAGCATTAGCCATCTCAAAGCAACTGACCCCAAGTTTTGAGCAAGTAAATCTGATAGAAGCAACCGAAGAAGCAACTTGGATGACTCCTATCCGAGACTACTTACAAAGTGGCACACTGCCCAACGGGCGTAACGAAGTCAAGAAAATCTTGAGGAAAGCTTCCCGCTACACAATACAAGAGGACACCCTCTATCGGCGCGGATTCTCTAACCCCTTATTAAGGTGCGTCGCTGGAAGGGAAGCCAGGGAAATCTTATCCAGCATTCATCAAGGAAGCTGCGGAGATCACACCGAAGGGCAAACTTTAGCAAAGAAGATACTCCGATATGGATATTTTTGGCCCACCTTAAACAAAGACGCCTTAGACTTCGTCAAAAAATGCGACAGATGTCAGAAATTTGCTAAGATTCCACGGCTACCAACAACTGAGATTACTCAAATGACCAGCCCCTGGCCCTTTACAGTATGGGGAATTGATTTGATTTGCGAACTGCCAATGGGCCGAGGCGGAGCCAAATATGCTATAATGGCAGTTGACTATTTCACCAAATGGGTGGAAGCAGAACCCCTAAACAAAGTATCTTCAGCAAAAGTTATTAACTTCTTGATCAAAAATGTTCTATGCAGGTACGGAGTCCCACTTAAAATCATATCGGACAATGGACTTCAGTTTGACAGCGAGGAGTTCGCCAACTGGTGCCAAGAGCACGGAATTCACAAAAGCTTCTCATCCGTCGCTTATCCCCAGGCAAACGGACAAATCGAAGCCGTCAACAAAATTCTCAAAACTCTAATAAAAAAGAAACTCGAAAAGTCAAAAGGCGCTTGGGTGGATGAACTTCCTACGGCATTGTGGGCCTATCGCACATCTTTCAGAACATCAACAGGGCATACTCCTTTCTCTTTGGCATACGGATCGGAGGCTATGCTCCCAGTTGAAACTATAGTGCCTTCCCATCGTAGGATCCACTACAACCCAGAAGAAAATGAAGAACTCCTTCGCATGTCTTTGGATCTAATTGAGGAGAGAAGAAATGATGCAGCCCTCAAAGCAGCAGCCCACAAGCAAAAGGTGGCAGCACAATACAACTCCAAAGTCAGGCATCGTACCTTACAAGAAGGGGATCTTGTCCTCAAGAAAATCTTCCCTCGCCCGGGGCACTAGATCCGATCTGGGATGGACCATATGTAATTCATAAAGATCTCCACAATGGAGCTTATATTTTGTCAACAGTGGATGGAGAGGTGTTCCAGAGGGCATGAAACATTCAACACCTCCGTCGATACTTTTCTTAACTTGTACTGCCCATATGAAGTGAATTAACAAAGAGAATCAGTGGACGTAGGCATTTTTGTGCCGAACCATTTTAAAAAACTCGTCTCTTTTTAACTTGTTCCTTTATATCTTGGCTGCTTGTTAGCTTTATCCTTTTCTGTTGAACAAAATCCTTTGTAATGACATTCCCATTCAAGACACGTCACAGCGCAACTTCTTCTGGACAAGACCTAACAGGTACTATGCGAATCTATGCCCTCACCAATGAGACACTTTTGCTCCGGCATCCCTCTGCCGCGGGTTAACTCATTGCTCGCGACGGCCCTCAAAGCCAACTGTAATGAGCCGATTATAAGCCACCAAGAAGGCCGACTATAGCCGGGGCAGCTCATTATGGCGTTCGGCTCGCCGGCAACTGTGAACCTACTTTAAGCCCCAACATAAGGTGTGGCCAGCCAGGGGTAGTTCATGGTTGACGATCGGCACCCACGCTAGCCGGCCACAGTAAATCGAATAATACCCACGATTACGGGCCATAATGGCTCGGGTAGTTACTGTGCGCGATCTCGGCTCCGATGTGCCTTAAGTACGGTTGTGGTAAAAAAGATTAACTCCCCGCGGAAGCGTAAGATGGGTGACAAATGTCTCCAAGACCCACAGCTAGGGAAAGTGACTACAAAGCCCGCTTCCCACAAACTTAAGCACATCGAAGGCCTTCCGTGATTGGAAGTTTTACTGTTTCTCATATTTCAATTTTATTTAAAGAACTTTCCTCCTATCCTCTATAACGATCCCTAAAGTACAGGACACAGGATATGAGACACTCGCTAATGGGAACAGGAACTCACAACAAGACACTGCACCGCATTCCATACTCGGTCGCATATGACATTCAAAGCTGCCATCTACAAGTAGAATATGAAGGGCGGTATTTTCTTCTTTCACGAATAAAACACGTGGCTATAATTTATTCACATATCACACTAACACTGCAATACATGAAATTATGTTTTAAACAAGAACTTGACATCGAACGCAATTGAATTACAAGCATACGCATAGCTATATTTCTCATATAACATATCAAAATAGCAAAAACATTCAAAAAACGACAGAATCAGCTTAAGTTAAAAAATTACACATCAAGAATAGTGTTGTTTATTACAAGTAGCATAATTACAACCTAAGAGTTACGTTACTATTTTGAGACTAACATATACAACAATGTCAAGTCCAAAAAAAGATATCCAGGTCCAATCAGGGAGCCGGCTGGGTCGGAGTTTTATCCTTGTCCTGTTGCTCACCTGTCCGGTCAAAGGAAGAATTCATTAATGATAAGCAACCAAGTTAGCGGAAAGACTGGAAAGGACGGCTTACCAGCATCTGCTCCTTGATCATCTTGATCATCATCCTCTACTTGCACACCTGCCTCCTCAGCTGCAAGCAACCGCATGCCTTCCTTCACCGCCACCTTCTCCTCCTTGGTA
Organism: Allium fistulosum; assembly: GCA_030737815.1. Taxonomy (NCBI): domain Eukaryota; kingdom Viridiplantae; phylum Streptophyta; class Magnoliopsida; order Asparagales; family Amaryllidaceae; genus Allium; species Allium fistulosum. Next base: position 926,736,255 of record CM060903.1, read on the forward strand.
AACTGAGCAGTAACCACATCCATCCTGAAGGTCACGCCACCCTCCTTATCCACCTCAGCCTTGGCCTCCTCCAGAGCCCTGAGATAGATCCTAGCCATGACCCGGGGGTAATCATCCATCCAGGACAAATTACCCTGCCTCCAAGTACGGAAGTACATATCCTGGAGCATCCCATCCATCATCCCCTCATTCTCCTCAAACTCTCTCATTTGGACCTCAGAAGCCCGCAGCTTCGCAACGACAGCATCCCTCTCTGATCGATACCGTAAACGGTCAGCCTGAAGGGACCGCCTCATCGCCTCCATCTCCTCCTTCAACTTAGCCTGAGTAAGCTCCGCGACCTCAAGTCTCCCCGATAGTTCCTCTACCCGCTCAAGGTCCGCCTGCCGAACCTCATCCACTGTGGCAATGGCCATGTCAACCCGCTCCTTACAGACGACCTCCATCTTCCGCAACTCTGCCCTACTGGCCTCTTCCATAGTCTTCCTCAATTGTCTGGATGCGGCCTCATGCTGAGAGATTTGGATGGCTTGGTCGGCAAGTTGCTTAGCCTGGTCGGAAACCATCAACCGTAACCGAATGTTGGCGCTCCCTATCTCTTCCCCAGCCTTGACCAGTCGGGCGTGGTGCCCCATCAATTTCTTGGTCTCCTCAGCAACCCGGTCAATATTTGCCTTAGCCTCATCCCCCAGAGTTACAACTCGGGTAGTAAGCAGATCAAGGTCCAGAGACTTAGCTTCGTCAAGCACCCGTACCATAGGATTGTGAGGGAGAAGATGCTCACCAGTGACCTCGTCGAAGGAGATGTCATGAGAGGCCGGATCCAGGTCTGGATGACCCGCAAACGGATTGCAAACTAAGCCAGGGTGATCTATCAGGGTGAAGGTTGGATTCTTAGACGGATGTGGGGAAGGCCTGAACTCAGTATCATCCTCCGTAATATCGTGGATAGGCTGGAGTGGGGCCGGAGGACCAGGAAGAGATTCAAACGTAGATCGACTCCTCTTCTTCTTTTGTATATCTTCTCCAATAACTCCAAGAAGAGGACGATAGCCGACTACGTCTCCAGGATGGTTAGTAGGAGGCTTCGGCTTGGCGGAAGCTTTGAAGAGTTTGTATTGTTCAAGCCTGTGCCGAAGATCTGAGGTCTTGGCCGTTTTTCCCGCTCCTGGAGTAAAAATCAAGTGTCACTAGCATGCATTAAGCCATTATTCGAGAACTAAAAAGAATAGAGAGAAATTCACCTTGAACCGCAGAGGTTGCCTCAGTAGGAGCGCTCCTGGAAGATAAATCAACGCCGGTCCCAACCTTATCAGCTTTCTTGGGCTTCACCGTTTCTTCCGAGCCTTCGAAGGCTTGGCGGAAAGCATCATCCGTCCACTCTTGCATCTCGCCTAATTGCCCAGAAGACAAAACCCCGGTGCCATCGCCACCACCATCACCTCCTCCTTTACTTCCGCTCTCACCTCCTTCATCTCCACCTTTCCCCTCATCCACATCTCCCTCCTTCGGAATATCTGGACATGTACTGGGAGAGGGACCGTCAGACTTCTTGAGTTTCTTTCCCCCGGCGGCTGGAGGTATCGAAAAGGGTCTCCTTTTGCTACTCTTTGACACAGCCCCTCCTTTAGCTTAGGCAGCCCTCTCTTCCACCGTATCCCTCTGCTTGACCACGGACTGATGTGGTAAGATCAGGTTGTGCCCCAGAAGTGTAGCGTTCCTGATCAAGTAAGCAGCCGACCCATCTCTTCCTGAAATAGCTTCTATTTCCGCTGCCATATGAACCAGGCGATCATTCTCCACGACCGCAAAACCACCTGTCGCTAGCAAGAAATAAAAACACGTAAGAAGAAGCATTGCAACCAGAGCGGGAATTGTAAATAAGCTTTGGCTTACATCCGGAGGTGAAGCGACGGATAGAAACAGAGTCGTCCCTGACAAAGAACCACTCCTTTTTAAACATGCTGTACTTCGAGTACAAGTCCAGGACTGGCTTGAAGGATACGGCTGATTCCAAGCTGATGTATGGAAATCCCTTCTTATAGCCCCTCAAGTTGTACAAATACCGGATCTCCCAGTTGGAAGGAGGACGCCCGTATCTCCTCTGGAAGATGACAAAAAGGCTCACCAGAATGGCATAGGAGTTAGGCTGAAGCTGAAGTGGAGCCACCTTCAGGTATGTGACGAAGCTGACTATCCAGGCATTGAGAGGCGGGATGGCACCACACATACAGTGATACCTGCTGTAAGCAAAGTAGCCTTCAGGGGGGTCATACGGCATCCCTCCTTCCCCCGGCAATAGCATGTGTGCTCTGTCAATCCCGAAGGAGCGAGAAATAACATCAAGTTGCTCCTCTCTAAGTGAGCTGGGGAAACAATCAGTAGGTGAATTCAAAAGCTCCTGAGGGCCGTACCCATCTACTAAAGATCTCGGAGCGGGGCCATGACGGACAGATCCAGACTGAGCTGGGGGCACTGTGGAAGGCTCTTCTCTATCCTGTGATTTCTTCTTCTCTGATCGAGTTTCCACTTTATGAGACATTTATCTACAAACACAAAAAAGCACGTCATTAGCACGAGGGAAATAAACGAGCAAGTACGTACAGCCTAGGATTTCACTCATAATTCAAGTCATAAAAAAGTGCATTCTATAGTTCAAGGCCGAAAAGTCATTCGGTATTCAAACTCCCCTATCTCGTTCGGCATTACCAACAGGAACACATTCGACACTCGGATTCATTCGGTAGTCCAAGGCCGGAAGGTCATTCGGTATTCAAACTCCCTTGTCTCATTCGGTATTTTCTACAAAGGTCCATTCGGCATTCGGATTCATTCGGTAGTACAAACCATAAGGGTCATTCGGTAATCACCTGATTCGGTATAATTCGGCAATATGGTTGATTCGGCAGAAAGATCTAATTCGACTATCTCACTTGGTAGGGAATAAAGAAAGCATGATGCCCCTACTTATAAGTGAACAAAAACGACCGGACCAACTGATTCGGCACGCAGGACCAGATAAGAATGGCCGAGCTAAAACAAAGCGTGGCATATGCTGGCATATGCCCCGCTTTGGGGGGAAAATGTTGGGCGATCTCTCACCACCGAGCCAAGCCCACACCAAACCGGCCTCATCATCGGACGAAGACCACAGAACAAAATCTACCACAAAACCATCTCTTTGCCGATCCAAGCTTAGTCACCGGACGGAGACCACCGAGCCAACTCATTGCCGAACCGATCTCACCATCTCCAGGCCGAACCAACTCCATACCGAACCAACTCCAAATCGAACCAACTCCAAACCGAACCAACTCCAGGCCGAACCAACCACCGCTCCAACCATCGCCGGACCACAGTACTGCCGAATCAAGACATTCCAGACCGACCTTGCCAGGCCAGATTGCATCAGCCCAGGCCCACCAGCAGCTATATACCTCCAAGACCCCTACCCCCAACCTCACTCTATAAATAGAGGGGTAGGGGTACAACTTTGGGGGACAAGTTTGAGAGCTCAAGCATGGATAGAACTTTCAAACAACTTTCATATACTTGTATCAAAGCTTTGTACTTGTAATTTAAGCAAGAAAGGAGAAATAACATATAAAGTGGACGTAGGCACATTCTGGCTGAACCACTATAAATCTGCGTGTCTTTTACAGCTTAGTCCTTGCTTTTCGCATATTTGCATAAGCCACCCAAATCACTAAAGAACAACCTAAAATTAACTAAATCATACGACTTGGAGGTGTTTGTCCATTTTTTGTGCAAACACACTCAAACTGATTCTACGGTTCTACTGACCCTATCCCTAATGAGTTACCCCACCAAAGCCAAGGTTCTCGCTTAACCTTCAGCTCTGATACCAAATGTAACGAACCGTAGGCTTTTCAACCATCCAGTCAGTGGCGACCAATAGGCTTTTCAACCATCCCAGCCCCACTATGGCATACACTGGTACCTCGAATCTGTTTTTACAGCCAGCCTAGCGACTATAAGCACCTAGCAAACCAACCCATCAAGGCTTTATACTACCTCTCCGGGATGTGTAGGGGTAAGAGTCTCTTGCTCGCCACCAAACAGAAAGTGAGAACTCCCTATCACGTTAATCCAACCAATGAAAACAAATCTGATTTCGGTCTCTTCGAAACAACATTCGATAATTTTCGATAAACTCTACCTCGGTTCTCTAGGAAATAAACAGACAAAGATAAGATCGGAGATCACTTCCCAACCGTTAGTGGACGGATTTCCTTATCATTGTCCTAGAAGAACAAAACGAGATTTATACGCACAGTACAACATCATCGAAGATGACTGTGCCATATAACTCACGTGTTTCTCCTAGATATTTTCAAAGTTACGTTGGGTCTATTTTCGATAGTCGGTTATTTAACTATCTAACAACAAACATTCAATCAGGATTTTATTTCATATGGAAAGTCAACATTGGCTCAGTATATAAGCAATCACTAGCCCCCTTTAATAAGTCTTTATACATACAATTACTTTGTAAATTACTTGTATATAAACACTTTTAAAAGATATACTCGCAAATTCTTGTATTTCCATATTTAGAATATAGCCATATACTTATTCCAATGGTATAAGTATATCTACAAAACTTAGAAAAGTTTCCTTTTTATTCGATTCTCAAATCGTTTATAATTCCTCTTACCATTCTCCAAGCCCGATATAAACCATTTTATAAATCTCCGAAAAAAACATTAATAATTCCTTTACCAAGAATTCAGTCACTTATAAACTTCTTGTACATTTCAAAATCATTTATAACTCTAAATGAATCCATATACCATTTGTAAACTTCTTTTATAAATCTATAAACCCGCTTCTAAAATTCGTTTATAAACATCCAACCCTTTATAAACAATTTCACCCTACAAATAACCCTTCCTTAATTCTTTGAACCATTTGATAATCCTTTTACAAAATCTAAATCTTTCGACTCCATTTCCGGGTCTCAGAAGCATTTATAAATAGTTTTAATCATTTACCTCAAACATCACTATATGATAATAATTATTAACAATGAACATTATAATAAATGAAAATCATTAACTTTAAATATCCTAAAATAATAATTAGTCATTCCAAAATATTGTTTAAGAAATAATAACAAAAATAAACCTTACCATTTTATAAATAATAATAATTTAATTAAAAACCTTATAAATAATCCTTATTATAAGTTTCAAACCATATTTATTCTTAAATAATTAATCTTTCAATTTATAACCTTTTTATAATTTCTTAAAACAAATTAACTATAAAAAAAATAACTTTTAACAATATTAAAATAATTAATTAACTTTAAAATAATATTAATATGATTATATAACTTTAAAACAATTTTAATATAATTATATAACTTTGAAAGAATATTATTATAATTAAATAACCTTAAATTAATATTATTATAATTAAATAACTTAAAACAATATTAATATATTTAATTAGATAATCCTTAAAATATTTCTGAAATGCAATTTTCGGATTTAAAACTCCTTTTTGTCTCAAAAACCAATTCCGACTTAATCGGAAATTTATAGTATTTTCAAAATACTAACTTGAGGCTAGTAGCCACCCAATACTTAACCAATATCGATATTGATTTTCTTATCACTACAGGGTTTATTTTCAAACATATAACGATATTATAACCACAGTGTCCACAATCATATTATTATCCAATAATCCATATAAAGGAAATATCATTGAAGCAATATAATTCAATAATAGCAAGGAATCCCATTGGATCCCTCCTACCTGTTTTCCCCTGCATCACAAATGTTAGATTATCATAAAATATAAATCAACTGCTTTGAGGTGGGATTCGTATATAAAGGGTCATCCGCTCTTACACGGGAACGTAATAGGGTCTCATCCGCACCAATAGGCGGGAATATATCCAAACCAACTAATAAATATAATAATGCATCCAAGCAATCGTCTAACAAAATTTATTAACTATAAATCATACTAGTTATCCAAAAAGGTGAGATTAACTCATTGAAATTTGCTGTTGTCGCCGAGGCATTCCAGTTTGGAACTAAAACCGGACGACGTCCGATTTTAGTCCAAAATTCAACAGCCTTCAAATTTGTCCAAACAAGTTCCATTGCGAAGCTTTCATCGACACGAGCGCAACGCAAATAGTTTCATCTCGATCGAACCTCGTATGAAGGAGTTATTAGTTTTATAAGTTATCGATAAAATTGTATAATTTAATAATATAAACCCAAGTTCATAAAAATTACGAAACTGCCCCTACCTCTTCTTCCCTAAAACTCTACTCCTTCCCACCTATACATGCATAGTGCATGCATTGTGCACGTCCCCTGTTGACACAACAATTGACTTGACGAAACTGCAAATTAAAATCGCCAACCAACTTCCCTCATCGAACTCGACTCGGCCATCGCCAAAACTCCACCACCGAGACCCCTTGGAGCATCGCGACACCCTGGATCCCCCCTCCAAATGCGATAGTTCGGAACTCCCCAAACAACATCGGACATCACAATCTTCTCGACCAAGGTGCTATTCTTCTCGCTCTACTCGATTCCACTCTCCAATCCATCGATCGACACCTAAATCGACAAAAATTTCAAACCCTAGTTTGCTATCATACGTCGGCCATCCCAAATCCTCTAACGCACACAAACATACATATATCAGTGAGAAGCTCTAATTAAAAGAAAAATTTTAAAGTTGGTTTTAGAATTTTGCATGTAGTATTATGCTCGATTTTAATTTTTGAAATGAAAAAAAAATCTATAGAAGGTGTTAATTTAAACAGGGGAAGGTGCATGGGGCAGAAATGATAAAAAAATAGTATATGGTATGGCTTGTTCAGGGTAGGGTGGCTGATAGGAAAGGTTAGGGTAGCGAAAGGTTAAATCGAAAGAAAAAAATATTATTTAAAATTCAAAATATCTAAATATTTAATTCCAAACCCCGATCGAGGCGTGCCGCCTGGCGTTCCTAATGTTATATCCCTATTCTGAACGCAATAGAACTAGTCTCGAGCCCCAAATCATTCGTATGGAGAAGATAACTCTTTGAACCCAATTATTATATTAAATTTCCGATATTAGTTTCAACGCGTTTCTATCCTGTACGACCAAACGATATGTCTAATCGCTACAAAATTTGATGACGTATTATAATTCATTATTACGGACCCAATGACACCAGTCTCATCGAAATCTAAGACTGTGCCCCGGAAGGCTATTTTTATATGTTAATTAAAACAAGTTATTTCCAAAATCAGTTAAATCACTTTTAAATCCAGTTTAAAAGTTTTATTACCTTCATTCTTATTAAATAGATTTTAAATAAGATTTTAAATCATTTTTATCCAACTTAAAAATCCAAGATTCAATTATTTACACAATTTCAATTATTAAATTTAACAATTAAATTATCAAATAAATCGCTATATTTGAAATTCAGATTACTTAGTCTATATAATTAATTTTTCAATCTTCAAAATCAATCAATATTCCAAATTCAAATACCTAAAATTCTGGATCGTTACAATCCCAGTATCCCCTTGTATATTATTGACATCATATAAATTGTCATTTGAATTGTTTCAAAATTTAACTAAGAAATAGGTTGAATTGATATACACCTATGACAATTAAATATGGGTTGAAATGAATATATCCATCCACGTAATTATAATTAAAACAACCGATCACTTGGCCATAGGGTATAAAATTATATACGGACACTGGATTTGGTTAAATTAAATGGTTTTAGAATTTGGATTTGTTAAATGATATTGTTTTGAAGAAAAAAAATTCGATTTATATGAATTGAATTATTTTCTAATTTGAGCTTTGAAAAGTTGAAATTGAAACTACTTAAATGAAATTGTTTAAAGGATTTAACTTGAAATCTTAAAGTTGAAATTGAGATATGATTTAAATTAATCGGAAGTGAATTATTTTAAAGGTTTAAATTTTAAATTAAACGTTGAATTTATTTTCATTAAAGTGGTTTAAATTGGTATTTAGAATTTTGGATGTGAAATGGATTTAAATTAAATTGTTTTGAATGATAAAAGAAAGAAACAATTTTAATTCAAAACCCTTTTTAGTATATAAACTGTTTTATTTTAATATTCAAACTATTTTAGTATATAAACTATTTTCAATATTCAAATCTATTTTCAATATTCAAATCTATTTTCAATCTTTAAAACTAATTTAATATTCAAAATTATTTTAACTTCGAAACTGTTAAATTTTGAAATTGATTAAATCTCAAAACCGATTCAAAGTCCTAAATTAAACTTGTTTGATTTAAATAATGATATGAAGTATGATTTATAATGTTACCCGGTGGCTTGACCAAGTAACAAGAGGCTCGGCGTAAAAAGGTTGCTCAGCATAAGAGCACCGTTCGGCATTAAGAGGCCGCTCGGCATATGGTCTCGTTCGGCATCCAAGCCTCACTCGGCATAAGCCTCATTCGGCATCAAAGCCTCGCTCGGCATCCAAGCCTCGTTCGGCACGGAAGGGCCGTGCGGCATAGCAAGGTCGTTTGGCATAAGCCTCGTTCGGCACAGAAGGGCCGTTCGGCATAGCAAGGTCGTTCGGCGTAAGCCTTATTCGGCATCCAAGCCTCGCTCGGCATCCAAGCCTCGTTCGGCATAGCAAGGTCATTTAGCATTTCACCCCGTTCGGCATAGCAAGTTCGTTCGGCATCTCCCCTCGACCGGCATCAAGTCTCGATCGGCACAAGTCTCGTTTGGCCTACACTCTTCACTTAGCACATTGTCTCGATCGGCATGCAGATACCGTTCGGCATATCTTCCTCGATCGGCATACGAATGCCATTTGGCCCGAATATATCGTTCGGCAACTGTCGTTCGGCAATTGTGGCTCGGCGTACAGAAGTCACTTACTACGGGCCGAGGCATCTAACTCCTAGGCCCATGAGGGAAGTCCAACCCATCTTCATTATTAAATAGAAGGGCTGGAGCACAGTGAAAGGGACTCTTTTTCGAGAACACTGGGGAGACTCTACTGCATTCGAGACTTATTCTATTTTACTAAGCACTTGTATTCAATTCTTTGTAGTACTGATTGTATCTATATTTAATCATTGGTGAAAGAAATAAAGATCAAAACTTAAAATGAACGTAGGCAATTACGCTGAACCACTATAAATCCGGTGTTCTTGTTTTTGCACTTAATTTAGCATACAGTCCTCCGTTTTAATTTACTTTCTTCATTACTCTCTCTTCACAATCTTTCTCAAGGGTGTTAGTGACCTATTTTGGTGCTATCATTTTGGTGCTTTCACTGAGAATCGAATTCTCAGGCCGCTAGGATCTGCTTTGTAGCTACTGGATTGAATAAATCCCGCGAAGGAGATCCAAATAATTCACAGGACGTCCGTTGATTCTATTTAGAGTCCATATCAATAACTCGACTATGGAAAGACTATATACACGATCAGCCTCTCATAACGCGGACATCAACGAGACTGCTAGCGTACAACAAATAGAACCTAGCAATCAACAAGAAAATATGGGTGCAGGAACAACCACCCAAAACCAAATGGAAGTTGTCACCAGAACAGAGTTCAACGACTTGATGAGAGAACTCATGGAAAGCAGAAGACAACTTAATGAGCAGATTCAAGCAAACGCTAACCTCATGACTCAACTTACCCAGCAACAGCATCAGAATGCTGGAGGAAGCCCTACTCCTTACTCCTCGTCCGAAAGCTCTTCTTCGTCTGATGAACCTCCCAGACGTAGACGTCGTAAAACAGAAACAACGCAAGCAGGTGTTGCTGATCGATCGACCTGGAATGGTCCGGGTTCTCTACCTGGAGCAATAGCTCCTCACTTACACCAAGAAAATCACACTCAAGTTGGAACAGGAAACTTAGGATATGGAGTGCGAGTGGAAGCCGGACAGCCGACACACCAAGGTCTTAATGCTGCTGGTCTCCACGATACACACTTGGTAGATCGCCAATAGAGAAGACACCGACCAGAACGGTCTCACAGGACAGACACCAACTTGTCGTCTTCCATACAAACCCCAAACATGTCAACTATGGTCAGACAGTTGATGAAAGAGAATCAAGGATTATCAAATGATGATTGGGGGGTATCCAAGAGTCATACCCCGTTTACGGATGTTATCTTACAGGCCAAGTACCCCAGGAAGTTTAACATGCCAACTATTCTGGCCTATGAAGGAAAGACTGATCCCCGATAGCATGTGATGAGGTATGAATGGATGATGGACTCGACTAGAGAGAACGATGCGACCAAGTGCAGATGTTTTCCAATAACTTTATCTAGAGTCGCTACCATGTGGTTCACCCGACTTCCTCCGCGAACTATCTCCAGCTTTAATGAGTTAGCGACGAAATTTGTGGAATAATTCAGGATTCAAGCCACTCGTCCCAAGGATGTGATGTCTTTGTCCAGTGTGGTTCATATTCCGAGGGAGTCGTTGAAAGAATACTTATAGAGATTCCATGTTGTCGCAACTGAAGTTAGCAACCCCAACGACCATGCCATTTTAATAGTCGTGATGCGAGGGGTAAATCCGGATTCAGAGTTTGGAGATTGGCTGGCGGGAAAGCCTCCTACTACGCTAGAACGTTTTTATTCAAAAGCACACCAATTTATAAGAAGGGAGGAAACTAGGTGGACAAGGCGAGATAATGCAACAGTACGAGGCAAGGAGGATGGGTAGAGTAACATCGCTGTAAAACAATCCGGTGACAACTCTGGAAAGGTACAAGTCAACGTTCAGAACAAGCCTGAACAATCTAAAGGATCCGGTGGGGGAAATCCCGGAAAGAAAAGGGAAGCTAGAAAATGGAAATCAAGTATCCCAACTTACAATGAGTATACTCCTCTGAATGCATCCCTGGAAAATATTTATCTGTCATCTTGTAATACTTTCCAATATCTAAAGCCACACCCAAGAGAGTCTACTGAAGAGCAAAAGCGGACTGGGAAGTATTGCCGCTTCCATGAGACTTACGGGCACAATACTGAGTAGTGTAGGCACCTAAATGACGCTATAGAAAAGTTGATTAGACAGAAAAAGTTACAGGAGTTCGTAAAGAATCCTCAAGAGGATGGACAGGGAACGTCCAATCCCGGTCATGCACCAGCCCCACGTCACCCTAAGGAGCCTGCTCGGACCGTGGGTAGACTGGTCATAAACACGATAGTAGGCGGACCTCACCCTGTAGATAAGAACTGGCAAGAAATGGAGCGGTATGCTAACTCCTTGAGGCATGCAGATTTTGAGTGTTGTTCAAATGTGGAGGATGGGACCCTCGCAAAACAGCAGCGCATGATGATAGACGACATAGTATTCAGGAGCAGAGATGTTGATCAGGTGGAGGCTCCTACCGTTGACCCGATGGTCATATCTGCGACAATCGGGCCGGCATTTATGAAAAGAATTTTGATTGATTGTGGAAGTTCTGTTAATATCATCTTCAAAAAAGCATATGACCAGATGAAGATGGAGACAAAGGATTTAAAGCCATCTAAAGCTCGTATCCATGGTTTTAATGGCGCAGCAACTGATGTAGTGGGGTATGTTGAGTTGCCAGTTGAACTGGGACAAGGTGAGCGTAGGAGGGTGCGAATCCTACCTTTCATAGTTTTGGATGTAGATTCTCCATACAATGTGTTTCTGGGTCGACCGGCCCTGGCTGAGTTTAGGGCTGCATTGGCCCCGTGGTGTTTGACTTTGAAATTTCAAACAGACAAAGGAGTAGGTGTTGTGCATGGTGACCGGTCGTGCATGTTATATTGCTGAGCTGAGAGAGGCCCAGTGGAGAGAGAAAGGAAAGATTGCGGACAGCTCCGTTCGCAACCGAGTTGTTGAAAATTGACAAGTAATGCCCGAGCCCTGGCTCGGGCAACATGATCGGATCGGTAAAGACATAGATCCGAGAGATGATGATGAGGAACCCAGGGAAGAAAAGGCAGCGCCGGTTGAACTGACGATTGACATTTCAGTCAGTCGAGGTTATCCATCATGAGTACTTAAGATTGGATCACAACTTGACCCCTCGATGGCCGAGGATCTCACTAACTTTCTCCGAGCGAATTTGGATGTTTTCGCTTGGACACATTCTGATATGTGCGGGATTTCTCCCGCTATTGTGAGTCATATGTTGAATATAGACCCGAAGTATGTTCCCGTGAAATAGAAAGGAGGGGCATGGACCCGGAGAGGTCCGCGGCCCTCAAAGAGGAGGTGGACAAACTCAAAGCCAATGGGTTCGTCCGCGACGCCCTCTACCCAGAATGGGTGTCTAACCCCGTGCTTGTGAGGAAAGCAAATGGGAAGTGGAGAACTTGTGTAGATTACTCTGATTTAAACAAAGCATTCCCGAAGGATAGTTTCCCTTTACCTAGAATCGACCAGCTGGTCGACTCAACTGCCGGACATGAGTTACTGTCATTTATGGATGCGTACCCGAGATACAATCAGATCCCGATGCATATTCCAGACCAGGAACATACCAGTTTTGTTACAGAAATTGGGCTGTATTGCTATGTTGTGATGCCCTTCGGATTGAAAAACGCGGGGGCGACTTATCAAAGTCTGGTGAATCGAATGTTTAAAGACCAAATTGGTAGAACAATGGAAGTCTATGTGGATGACATGCTCGTGAAGTCACGGCAGTCAAACGACCACATTCGAGACTTAGCGGAGATGTTTGATATACTCAGACATTATGAAATGAAAATCAATCCTTTGAAGTGTTCCTTTGGTGTTGCGTCAGGGGAGTTCTTAGGTTTCATTGTAAATGCACAGGGCATCGAAGCTAGCCCAGAGAAGATTCAAGCTTTTCGAGACATACAAGTGCCCAGAAGTATAAAGCAGGTACAAAGCTTAAATGGAAAGGTGGCTGCGCTGAGTCGATTCATATCCAGAGCCAGAGATAAGTGTATTCCCTTCTTCGATGTGATAAAGAAAGGAAAGAAAAATTTCGAATGGACATCCGACTGTGAGGAAGCATTTCGAGCCCTGATAAGGCATTTAGAAAGTCCTCCGGTGCTATCGAAACCGGTAGACCATGAGATGTTGTATGTGTACTTGGCTGTATCCTAGCATGCTATCAGTACGGCTCTGGTTCGGGAGGAGGATAGAGTTCAAAAGCCAGTGTACTATGTCAGCAAACATTTGACGGGGGTAGAAAGGAATTATCCTAAGATCGAGAAACTAGCCTATTGCTTGGTGATTGCATCACGCAAGCTTCGTCCATACTTTCAGGCACACTCAATCAGTGTTTACACTGATCAACCCTTGCGATAGGTACTCCAACGACCAGAAACTTTTGGAAGGATGTTAAAATGGAATATCGAGTTGAGCCAGTTCGACATTACCTACCTGCCATGAAGGGCCGTACAAGGGCAAGCGCTAGTAGACTTTATCGCTGAATTCACCATGTCGGACGAATCGAGTAGTAGCGATGTCATACCTCCCGTTCGATGGAAGCTACACACCGACGGAGCATTTAACGACCGTTGCTCGGGAGATGGTATAGTTCTTGTGACTCCTGAGAACCGATCAATTTTTTATGCTTTGAAGCTCGAATTCCCAGCGACAAATAACGAAGCCGAGTATGAAGCATTGATTGCTGGCTTGAGACTTATCAGAGAACTGGGAGTAAAATCGGTTGAAATCTTCTGTGACTCACAACTAGTGGTATACCAAGTGCGGGGGGACTATCAATCGAAGGGATAGAGACTTGCCCCATACCTCGCTCAGGTTCAAGAGTTGCTAGCAAATCTGGAATATTATGATATTTCGCATGTCCCGCGTGAACAAAACAGAGAAGCTGATTCATTGGTGAAATTTGCGAGTACTGGTGATGCATGGCAAATGGGATTGGTTCCTGTCGAAACCTTACATACTCCGAGTATAAATATGATGGAGATAGATTTCGTGTTAGAAACTGAAATCAAGAAAGAATCATGGATGACCCCATTCAAACAGTACATATTACACAAAACCTTGCCCGAAAGAAGGAACGAGAGACGACAAGTCATTCATAAAGCTTCAAGGTATATAATGCAAGATGGAATAATGTATCGGAGGGGGTTCTCAGTTCCCTTACTCCAGTGCATCGCCCATGATGAGATAAAATGAGTTTTGATGGAAGTGCACTAAGGAGAATGTAGTGACCATGCTGGGGGGCAAACACTCGCAAAAAAGATCCTCCGCTATGGGTATTATTGGCCAACTGTGAATCGGGATGCTGCAGACTATGTAAGAAAGTGGGACAAATGTCAAAAGTTTGCAAAAATCCCAAGAGCTACTCCAACGGAAATCACGCAAATGGTTAGTCCTTGGCCATTTGCGATTTGGGGGATCGATATAATCGGTTCATTACCTATTTCTAAAGGTGGTGCGAAATATGTAATTGTCGCAGTTGATTATTTTACCAAATGGGCAGAAGCAGAGCCCTTAGCCACAATCACCACCTAAAAGGTCATTAGTTTCGTTGTACGAAACATTATATGCCGCTTTGGCCTCCCACGGACTATCGTAACAGACAACGGAACTCAATTTGAAAGTAGAGAGTTCAAGGAATTTTGTCAAAAGTATGGCATTGAAAAGAGGTTTGCAGTAGTTGCCCATCCAAAAGACAATGGGCAAGTGGAAGCCGTGAACAAAATAATCAAGTCCATATTGAAAAAGCGTCTGGAAAAGGCTAGAGGCAAGTGGGTGGATGAACTTCCAATGGCACTTTGGGCTTATCGAACCACCCACAAGTCCACGACTGGCCACACTCCATTCGCATTGGCATATGGCATTGAAGCCGTTATACCCGTAGAACTTGAAGTTCCGTCACACCGGGTAACTCATTACGATCCTAAGACGAATCGGGATCTTTTGTTGGAATCACTGGACTTCATCGATGAAAAACGTGAAGAAGCTAATTTAAGAGCGGCTGCATACAGACACCGAGTCGCTCGATATTATAATGAAAAGGTCCGGCCGAGAATCTTTGATGTGGGTGACCTCATTTTGAAACGAATTTTTCCAGTCCCGTCACATATGAATCCCACATGGGAAGGTCCATACGTCATTGAATGGAAGCTTGGAGAGGTAACTTTCAAGCTAATGACCGTTGATGGTGCGATTCTCCCCCGAGCATGGAATAGCGAGCATCTACGACATTATTACACTTAGTCTATTTCTTTCATATTTTAGTTGCAATTATTTCCAGCACATTTTTATTTCGATGATTCTTAGTTTTCGGCATGTAATAGGACAAATTAGCTTGTTTTCATTAATAAAGGCTTGAAGCCATCTTTTCCATGAATTACTGATGTTTCTATGCATGATAACCCGATGGCAAACAACTAGAGTTACATTATTCTGTCTGATGTACGAACGATTGTAAACGACTTAAATCTCCAAGTCCCTGAGTGCGGACTAGAGTACTCTATGTCCCCAAAGTGCGGACTAGAGTATAAATGACTTAAATCTCCAAGTCCCTTGAGTGCAGACTGGAGTACTCTAAGTCCCCAGAGCGCTGACTAGAGTATAAATGACTTAAATCTCCAAGTCCCCTGAGAGCGGATTGGAGTACTCTAAGTCCCCAGAGTGTGGACTAGAGTATAAACAACTTAAATCTCCAAGTCCCCTGAGTGCGGACTGGAGTACTCTAAGTTCCTAGAGCGCGGACTAGAGTATAAACGACTTAAATCTCTAAGTCCCCTGAATGGGGACTGGAGTACTCTAAGTCCCCAGAGTGCGGACTAGAGTGTAAACGACTTAAATCTCCAAGTCCCCTGAGTGCGGACTGGAGCACTCTGAGTCCCCAGAGTGCAGACTAGAGTATAATAGACTGAAGAATATCTAAGTCCCCAGAGTGCGGACTAGAGTATAAACGATTCGAAAAATCTCTAAGTCCCCAGAGTGCGGACTAGAGTATAAACGACTTAAATCTCCAAGTTCCTTGAGTGCGGACTGGAGTACTCTGAGTCCCCAGAGCGTGGACTAGAGTATAAACGACTTAAATCTCCAAGTCCCCTGAGAGTGGACTAGAGTACTCTAAGTCCCCAGAGTGCGGACTAGAGTATAAACGACTTAAATCTCCAAGTGTCCTGAGTGCGGACTAAAGTACTCTAAGTTCCTAGAGCGCGGACTAGAGTATAAACGAATTAAATCTCCAAGTCCCCTGAGTGCAGACTGGAGTACTCTAAGTCCCCAGAGTGCGGACTAGAGTGTAAACGACTTAAATCTCTAAGTCCCCTGAGTGCGGACTGGAGTACTCTGAGTCCCTATAGTGCGGACTAGAGTATAAACGACTTTAGAATCTCTAAGTCCCCAGAGTGCGGACTAAAGTATAAACGATTCAAAAAATCTCTAAGTCCCCAGAGTGCGTACTAGAATATAAACGACTGAAGAATCTCTAAGTCCCCAGAGTGCAGACTAGAATGCTCCGAGTCCCCAGAATGCAGACTAGAGTATAAACAACTTTGATATCTCTAAAGTCCCCTGAGCGCGGACTGGAATGTTCCTACATCCCATAGTACGGATCAGAGTATAAGCAATTCAAGAAATCTCCGAGTTACACGGAAGTGAACTGGGGCTTATGTAACTCACAAGGTTTCAGATTCTGACTACAAGTTATACAGTGAGCTAAACAACATAAGTCATTTGAAAGACAAAGAACAAAATTTTATTCATCAATTCAAAATAAAGTCCCACTACAACTTCTCCCAAACTCGGGGCAAAAAGTCTATCTACAACGGCTATGAAAATAAATAAAAATAATTGCAAAGTCCAGACTGATTCTCGTTGAACGAGCAGGATAACTACTTCTTCGTCTTCTTCTCCTTCTTCGGCTTCTCAGACGATTCTTCCCCCATGTGTTTTCTCTTGGACGTTTTGCTCGCTAGTGAAGGGGTGTCCAAAGAAGGAGGAGGAACTTCCTATGGCCTAATCCCGCTGGGAAGGATGACCTTTAAAGGCCTGTTCAGTGGGTCATCAAGTTCGACCACTTGGGACTCGACCTTGATCTCAACTTTTTTCTTTTTCTCTTCCGCAAGTTGCTCCTTCATGCTCACTTTCGAAGTGTGACTTGAGGTGCCCGTAATCTCAACTTCACCACTTTCTTCAACGGGTGATGAAGTGTCAGACTTGTCCTCGTCAAGCGCCTCAATCACTTGAGCATCAGGACTGGGAGTCTCTCCCGCTCGGATAATCCCGCTCGCCTTCTCCCTCTCCTCCTTGGCATCATCGCTCCTTGGAGTTGGCTCAGGATCAGAGCGGCCTATGTAAAAACATGAGAGACAAACGTTAGAATACAATAACCTCTCGCCGAAATCGACGACTCTTTGAACTTTAAGAAGAAAGGTCATATACCGGTTTCTTGCTGACTCTCCACCATCCGAGGAGTCTCGCCCTCTGGAATGGGGGAAAGAACATGAATGTCAAGGCCAGGGTCTTCCGGGTCGTAACCAACATGCTGCTAGAACGGATCAAGTGCTGGCCAACCAGTTGATTGAGTCGGGGGAGGAGTTGGAGACCCGGTCCCAGACGGACCGGCAATGTCATTCTTTCCTCTTGACGGAAGGACCTTCGCCGTAGAGAGCCCTCGCTGCAGACAAGTCTGAAGGCTCGTTCCCTCTGAGAAATTCCTTTACTAAATCCCCCTCGTCAACCTCCTCAGTACCCGATTCCACCTTTCTAATCTTTATAAGAGTGTCCCACGCCTCGGCTAGAGATTCGAGGTAACCCTCGCCAAGAAAAGTCAAATCCCGATGTATGAGGACACGAGCGTTGTATTCTGCTATAAGCGGGTCGAAGAAGCACTTGATCTCCTCCTTGCCGGCCTCGGCAGCCGCCTCAAGGTGCGAATCGATATCAGAGAGCGCCATCTTTTTACCTTCTTCACGGGCTATCTCCTTCAGTGCTTCGGCTCTAGAAAGCTCCTCATCTAGTTGTGTTTTGAGGAGTCGAGTGGTAACAATCTCGTCGTAGTAACGTTGCGACTCCTCTTGAGCAGCCACCTTTTCTTTTTCTCTTTGAGAAATAGCTCCTCCAGCTCTTTGACTCGTTGAGCGAGCGCGTCTCTATCCTTTTGAACAGAGTCTTTCTCTAAAGCTAAGGCCCCTCAACGTTGAACTGCTTCGTCAATCTATTTCTTATGTGTCGCCTCTAGACGATCAATGGCCTCCGCCTTGTCTTTGGCATTTTTTTAGGCAGCTTCGAGCTGAGACTTGTATGAGGAAAGTTCTTTGTCCTGAGCTTTGATAATGTCTTTGTCATGCATGGCTTCAAGCTTCAGGCGATCTATTTCATGTTGACGCTCAATAGAGACTTCCGAGACTTTTTCTACCAAATGGACGAATGCGTTATGTTGAATGTAAACATCGTTGTTGCAAGCAATGGCGCTCTGTTTGACATGTCCCGGAATGTGATGGATCGCCGGGAGGAACTTCAGACCATCGAAGCAGATTTTGGGGAACTTAACCTTAAGCTCAGCTAGCCTCTCCGATATCGTCGGATCTGTTGCGGGAACAGGGGGAGATGGCTTTGAAAATTCAGTATTCTTGTGATGTTCCCAAGGCTGCCGTGTGCTGCATGAACTAGAGTGTTGATCACGGGGGACATCGGATTGGGATCCCTTCTGTGCAGACTTCTCCCTGCCTTGCTCTGATTGAGAAGGATGATCGCGAGAATATGAGGACTGGCTATATGTTTTCCTTCGATAAGTTGATTCTCGAGGGCGATAATCTCGGTCTCCCGAGTCGTCTCTGTCTCAGCGCTTGTCGGGGCCCGAATCCCGGCCAGAATGATGAAAAATAGATGACCCGCGAAGACGATCGAGTCTGTGAGTGCGTCCCATGTCACCTACACAGAATTTAAATAACGACAAGTTAGCGAAGGGTAGAGCGATGACGGAAATTTAAGTGCAAGGCGAAGTGCACATGTTTGTGTGTGTCCTAGTGTTACCCCCCGACAGACCAGTTTTTTTATCTCTACTAATAGGAGTTTTTTCTCCCTGGTTTTGGGCTTGAGTGCCTTCATCGCCTTTCGCGGGCGAGCAAAGCTTCAGGGCTTCCGGATCATCGAAGCAATAATTAAGCAAATCGTCGGAAATAGTGAGGTTCGACAAGCCTTTTAGTGAACTCTCTAAGTGTTGAGGAGAAGGTTCTCTCTCCACTGGAGTAAGGGTGACCTTAGAGGTTCCACCCACCATCTTCTTCCTCAATTTGTAGGTCAATTTCTTCTTTCCCTTCGAAGAGGAAGGCGTCTTCTCGATATCGTGGACCTCGACTATTGGGTCCCGAGCAGGGCTAACATTTTCGCCTTGTACTTCGAGCATTTTGGCTTCTCTAATCTCCCCCTCCTCTGGTGTGTCAGGGGCGTTACGTGCTGAAGACCCAGCCTGCTTTTTTCCTTTGCCCGAAGCAGGCCCGGGTATAGTGATGCCTTGAGGAAGGCTTATTCGGCGACCTTCTGCCAGCAGCCCAAAATTCATGAACGATTCATTTGAAATGAGAGATCTAATGTCCGGTCTTCTGCGGGAATAGCTCGGATAGCTTCGACAGCTTCAGAATACCCGGAGCTTCGGGACGTGGGTTGATACCTGTAAAAGTATAGAAAGAGTTAGAAAAGGTGCAGTTTCCGCCAAACACGAGTATTGATCCGAAAAAAGACTTACTCCCTTCCACCCATCTTCTTGCGAAGCCGGGAGGACAGCGCACATAGAACCACTCCTGTTTATACTGGGCGAACTTGATCCATACCCCAATCAGGATTTGACACTTGCTATGCGGCTCAAGAAATACAAACGATGGACTATTTGACCGTCTCTTGAAGCGATAGATATAACGGATATCGCCAGGAGTCGGGAGCCTGAAAAGGACACTCATGAAGAGAATGCAAGTGCCGTATATGAACGTGTGGCTGTTTGGATGTAATTGCGATGGGGCAATCTCAATATACTATAACAGGTCCCGAAGAAAGGAGTTGAATGGCGGCATGCTATCGACCTAGCACATGAATCTGTTGCAGACTGTATATCCTACTGGGGGCAAGTGAGGACGATCTTGTCCCGATGGAACCAACACGTTATCGAAAGGAATCCCGTGTACTGAGCATATACGGCGAAGCATGCTTTCGTTAATCTTTGAGGCTTGAGAATCAATCGGATCGTCTAAAATGATCGCTGCATCCAAGGCATCAGGAGCCGGGTCAGCAGTTGCAACTGTGGGACTCGTAATATTTTGTACAGGGGTAGTCGATGGATTTGAGGTTCCAATTACTTCCTATCGTGAAGTTTGCTCAGGCCTATCTGAGACTGTGGCAGAGCTGGATTTCCTAGACATCTCTAATGTGTGTAGAATCTGATGAAGCACCTGTTTGAACTATACTTAAAAAACAATCGACATTAGACTTAACAACAAAAATACTCCCCCCGTGTGGTGTGTGAACTAGTGCAATCGTTCAGGTATAAGTGCCAAAGAATTACAAGTCATAAAGTTGATGAGATAAAGTTAAGCTTTGAACTTTCGTCTACGAAGACCGTCATCGCTGACCGTCTCCGAGAGCTTGTCGTATGATGGTCTCTATTTTGAGCTCAGCGTCGATACTGTGTGTGGAAGGTTATCGTTTGTTTTAATCGATTTAAACTCAGGGTTGTAGTTATTAAAATTGGGGAGTTGTCAGTCCGGATTAGTTCAATATGCTTGTTTACTTAAGTCCTTGTCCTTGTTTAAATGTCATGTAATTAGGCATACGAGGTCAATGGGTTCGGCGTGAGTTATGTTCAAGCTGAGATGATTTCGACTGTTGTAGTCTACTTCAAGATTCAAGGCCGAGCGACACTCGAAACATGCTTCCTGAATACCGCTCGGCCTGAATACCGCTTGGCTTGAATACCGCTCGGCCTGAATGCCGCTCGGCACAAGCCTATCGCTCGACACTTGAATAAATGATACGACCAACGTTGCTCGGCATCCTAGGACCAGACGCCTTTGCTCGGCATTCTCTGGCTCGACCGCCTAAGATAGACAAGCTGACCTACTCGCTCACTTCCATCTCACTCTCTAAAACCACCGAACTAGACTCTCTCTCTCTCCTTAGACTGAACAACACTCTATCCCTTTACCTCCCTGACATCACTCTCACATGGAAAATACCGAGCCACCTACTTCATGGTTGGTCGACTTTCACTTGAAAAGCAAACGCCGACCCATCCACAATCTCTTCTCCCTCGCTCCTTGTTTATCAACCGGCCTCAAACGACACTTTAGTCACACTCTGACAGCTTAACTACCATGCTCGGTAACCTAGCAGTAGCCTACGACCTAGAAACCATTGGAGTCTTCTTCCCTCCTCCTCTCCATTTCAATAGACTCGGAATCAATAAAGGTTGTACCAAGTTCCAACCCTAAGGCATGTTCAAACCTTGACTTGTTTTCCTCTTCAACACGATTCCCACTGTCCTTGGTCTAAGAAAGATTCACGAGCTCGAATCTCGTGCTAAATCTCTTAATCTGGAAAAAGCATTTGAAAGAATAGTGGTTACCTAAGAAGATGGACGATGCTTAGGGATCCGATTCGGTTCGAGGTTGGAGCTTGCTTAGATTCGACCTGGGATAGAACTATAAGGAAGGTTAGAGAGGTAGGAAGAGTTTGGAAAAAAGAGAAGTTACGAGCTCCTGAATCGAAGTGAAAGTGAGAGAGCGATAAAGGGAAATGTCGGTTTTTATAAGGAAGGGAAGTTAGATAGGCATCGACCAGTGGAACTGATCAAAATATATCGTTCGGCATTCGATGTGTCGTTCGGAGTTCAGTGTCGTTCGACGTTCAGTGTGTCGTTCGGCATTCAGGAGAACACTCTCGAGAGGACAGAATGAAGGCTTAAAGGAGAACACGGAGTACTCATGGATCAAAGTGCATCATGATTGTCCACATGATACCTTTGGGGGCAAGTGTTACCCGGTGGCTTGACCAAGTAACAAGAGGCTCGGCGTAAAAATGTTGCTCGGCATAAGAGCACCGTTCGGCATTAAGAGGCCGCTCGGCATATGGTCTCGTTCGGCATCCAAGCCTTGTTCGTCATCCAAGCCTCGCTCGGCATAAGCCTCGTTCGGCATCCAAGCCTCGTTCGGCACGGAAGGGCCATTCGGCATAGCAAGGTCGTTCGGCGTAAGCCTCGCTCGGCATGGAAGGGCTGTTTGACATAGCAAGGTCGTTTTGCATTTCACCACGTTCGGCATAGCAAGGTCGTTCGGCGTCTCCCCTCGACCGGCATCAAGTCTCGATCGGCACAGGTCTCGTTCGGCCTACACTCTTCACTTAGCACATTGTCTCGATCGGCATGCAGATACCGTTCCGCATATCTTCCTCGATCGACATACGAATGCCGTTTGGTCCGGATATGTGGTTCGGCAATTGTGGCTTGGCGTACAGAAGTAACTTACTACGGGCCGAGGCATCTAACTCCTAGGCCCATGAGGGAAGTCCAACCTATCTTTATCTATAAATAGAAGGGCTGGGGCACAGTGAAAGGGACTATTTTTCGAGAACACTGGGGAGACTATGCTGCATTCGAGACTTATTTGATTTTACTAAGCACTTGTATTCAAGTCTTTTTAGTACGGATTGTATCTGTATTTAATCATTGGTGAAAGCAATAAAGATCAAAACTTAAAGTGGACGTAGGCAATTACGCTGAACCACTATAAATTCGGTGTTATTGTTTTTGCACTTAATTTAGCACACAGTCCTCCGTTTTAATTTACTTTCTTCATTACTCTCTCTTCACAATCTTTCTCAAGGGTGTTAGTGACCATTTTAGTGCTAACATATACCATTAAAGTGAATTCGATATTTTGATATGAATTATGACCTGTTTCTTGAAATTTAAAAGAACCAACATGTGTGGAAAATGACGTTTGGTTGTTAAAGAGATCGGGTCGAATATTGGCATACTCTCTGTCAATATCAGAACCACTTTAACAACCGTGTACGCAGAGGATGTTCCAGAATGAAGTGATTGGATTGGCGTATGTTTGAATTTGAAGAAAGAGAACAATGACGGATATATCCGGACACTTATGTTAATTTGAAATGACTAAAACAGGACGACTTGTTCCGACTAATGAGGCTAGCTACCTCTAGCGGACATCTGTTATTCGTATTACTATCTCTATTTTTGGACTTGATTGGTGCACCTTGATTTGATTATGGAATGGATGTTCGCGGTGGGCCGTTACGGGTTACCACCAGTCAGGTGACTCAAAATGATAGTATCCTACCTTGGGCATTGCCTCACATGCCTTATCATACGATAATCCTTATATGAGCCCATTATGATTTTGTTTTAGTATGGTACCTATAGGAGTCTCACCGGCTACCGACGTTACTGGTTGTGTTACATGACCTGCATAGACTACCTACTTAAAAATATGTTAAGAGGGATCAATGTAAAACCTCAACGCTATTTTAATACTTTACTTTACTGATAGACACTACATATATAGCGTGTCTTACTATATATATAGATAGTTTAACGGATCCATAGGAGATGGAAAACCCTGTAACATCTCTTAAGTTACTTGTACCCTTATTTCTCATGATATTGATTTTACTTACATAAGAGCCTTTTGTTCTGACTCGAGTGCTTTGTCTTTTCAGTGCGCTCGAGTCAGCCTAAGTATTTCAATGTTTGAAGATGTTATTCCTTGAATAAGAAGATGGAGATTGGTGATCGTATTTATTAGTATTATTCCGCTGCATTATTTGGTATTTTTGTTTAGTGTACTCTGATTATGTTGTAAGATGGAAGATAAATTTATATTGTAAAACAGCTTCATGAACCGTTTATGTAATTATTATATTTTGTCATTCCGCTGTGAGATTCTGATTATTGTTTTCTTCTTCTTAATTTTTTTATTAACCCCATTGATAATCTGCCCTTTTGAATGGTTTGAGTTAGACATGTGTGGTTTATTGTCGACTTAAATTGTCCAAAATGGCAGGTCGTCACATATCTCCATCTTCATTTTCTTCTCTAATTTTTGAAATTCCTTAATCACCTTCTAATGATAGATGATCTTTCTAATTACAAACTGGTTCAAAAATCAACATGACCAAATCCTATCGAATTACTTATCATTGGAAAACTCTCGACGAATGAAACATACGTAATGTATTGTTGAATTATATACGAATTACATATTGTTGAATTTTTATTTAGTTATTTTACCTAAATAAGATCTAATGAATTTCAGGTTTAAAACAAATGTATATGATTATTGCATACATATTCAATAAAATAGGTAATTGGAATAGGAATAGTATGTACAACCTGATCTAAAAATTTGAAATCAGTCCCAAATAATTATTTTTGGAATGATGATAAAGTTGTAAATTATTCTAGATCTAATAACTGGGTTGTAAGTTTGGTTGCCCTTGGAATGTGAATTTCTATGTTTTGATTTATTTGGAGTAGGTTCCGTGTAATTTCCATAAGTTATCCAATTCTGAAAATATGTATAAAAGCACGCCATTTGAATTAATCCATAGTTTACACTGTCTATTTCAATAAAAGAAAGAAAATAATTTCTTGTAATTTCAGATGAAGCAAAGACCTCACTTTTGGTTAATTTATAGAAAATTATAACAGTAATCATTTTAGAAGGATAGCTCTGATTAATTAAAATATGGAATGAAGCGTTCTAGTTTAGAAATCAATAAATAGAAATATATATATATATATATATAAATGTATAACCACACTTAATGTTCAAGAATATAAATATATAATTAGCGTAATTTATGACTATATACGTATTAGTTATTAACAGCGTGATAATTAATGGATTAAGATTTATGGACATTAATTATAAATTTAACCAGCAATAAATTTGTAATTAATAAATAGTTAAAAGGGAATTAAATGTAGACTGATTAAGGAAATTAATATGGCATTTATGGGACAATGAATAGGCATAATATGTTGATTTTAAAACTAGTAAATAAATGTCATTAGAAAATTTAATATGGAAATTATGGGAAAATGAGTAGCCATAATAGGTGGATTTTGAAATGGGTAAATAGATTAAAGGAATTAAATGAGGACTAATTAGAGATTGTCTAATTTTGGCATTAATGACTAACTATTATGGGTAATGGGCATTTGTTAGACATTATAAGGAAATCAAAGCCTAGCGTATAAATTAGGAACAATACTAACGTAGCGAATAAGTAAGTATTAATACTATTAATTATATGTAGAAAACAATATATTTTTCATAGTAGGAAATTATATAACTTAAAATATACATTTAAGACAAACGTGAATTAGTGGGCCTAGCCCAACACTTAGGCTTTGGGTGGTAGGTTTGGTTTAGTAGGTTGGGATGCGAGGTCGGTAGAGTTACACAACAGAAGTCCGCCCTTCTCCTAGAGGCTACCACAGTTATGTATACTTACTATTGATGTGGGATATCTCCAACCATATGACCTATGGGAAAGGGATATGCATTGTGGATAGGTAGGGGAAAATATACCGAGGGTTCGCTTCGGACTTGAAGTATTAAATGGCCCTGTACCATTTGGGAAATGAGGTCTGCTTCATATCTAATAAGAGGTAGCAAGTAATCGAAAGGGGCATTTTTCTTGACTAACTTTGGTGAGTCAAACGGGATGTCAGCTATTGAGGGTTGGCAGACTATGCCAGTTGTTGTACTGGTATTTATTAGTAAGTATGGCATATAGGCTTGACGCCCAGCGATCCTAATCGAGTGGTAGAGTAGACTCAGGTTATGCATGACAGATTTCGCTTCCTACTAGTGTAGAATCCATATGAAAGATGTACAGACCTCAAGGTAGATTGTTGTGTTTAAAATTAGTTTAGTGTAGGTGGGCTAGTTAACCCTTAAATGAGTCTTTGAGTTGCAGTAGTAGTACGGCAATTAAATCGTATATTATATTACAAAGCCACATATAGGAGTTATTGCTCTCTATAGCTAGAACCGATTGACTGCTTAACGTTGCGAAGGGCCTGCTTGGGGGACTTGAGGTATTAAATGGTCGTTGGGTCTTCAACCTTCTTGTTTAAGAAGTATTAAGTGGCCAGGGTTTTGGGTAGTGAAATGTTTAAATAAATATGAATACAGGTATATAAACAGATAGTGATAACTTAGAGAAGGTCAGGTTAAGGGTATCGTGCGCACACATAGGATTTAATGGACTAGCCTTAAATAATAGATATAACATTTAAATGGAATCAATCAGCATAGATTTACGTTATGGATGAAGCATACAATTTTCCAATCACCAAAATGTTATTCTGAGCCCTCCTTATTACAACCCAAAGGTTAGATTTAAAAGGATTGGATATAGGATCAATACGGGAACTGTAGATGGTGAAGTCTTCTTACTCATGCTTGACACTAACAAAGCAATTAAATATCCAAGGTAGTAGCCTTGGTCAATAAGTATGTTATATTATATTTTTCAATTCCGCTGTGAGCTTACATTTACCGCACTTTGATATACTTGTGTTTATTACATGTTACCAAAACCACTGATCCATTCCCTAATTGACTTGGGTTTCAAGTTAGTTGAAATTTAGGCCTATTAAGGTACGGGTTGTTACATGTATTTTCCTTATATTTTTTAATTAAACCAATAATGACGACTTATTTAGTTAAGGGATGCATTTGGGAAATTGTGAGGGCACAATTCTTTTAAGGGGAGAAGAGTGTAACGACCTGCAAATTTAACACATTAAAATATTAAATTAATTAAAAGTAAATTTTAATAAAAGACTGAATTGGGCTTTGTATTTATAACCGTTGTAAAGGTCTTTCCAAGACAATTAGTTCGATATATATTTTTGATATATTCGGAGTTACGGGATCCGAAAGAGAAGCGTTATAGCATTTAAACAGCGTACATAGCTGTTTCGGGTCAAACTGGATATACGGCCTGTAATCCAGCCGAACGATTATTTATTTGAGATTATGAAACCATAGCCGGCACCTTTGTAATGACCAGAATTTCAGACACTTCGTATTTAAATATCTGTAACGACCCGTAAATTTCGACAATTAAATTTGTTAATTAAATAAGATTTTGTAATTTAATTTAGTAGAAATATAAACTTTTAAATTAATTTTGAAATGAACGCTAAAATAAAATATAGCAATGGTAATTAAAACCTATTTATTTGTAATTTGAATTAAATTCTAATGATTGAAATAGTGAAAAGATTATACTTGTATATAAATTGAATATGAGAAAGGAAAGTATTATATGGATTAATGTAATAAAACATTGTTAACGGAAATTGGAATAAATTAAGGAAATATGTTAATGCAAGTTCATTAATTATCAACTCGAAAGAACATGCAAATTTAACCGAATATTTTAAATGTAATGACTTAGCTATAAATGGAAAAAAAAAACAAATGCAATCATTGTAGTAACGTATGAAATAATATTGCTTAATAGTAACTGAATGTAAATAAAAGGAAGTAAGGTTATGGCAAGTTGATAAATGTTAACAAATGAAATGGTATAATTTGTGGTGATTGAATGAATTCAAAGTTATATGAACCGATGGAGTAATACGTTATAAATTGAAAATTTATGCAATAATTGTAGATAAGTAATTATGATGTGTGTTGTTGATAAGATAATAAACGTACTCAAATGGAAATAAATTGAATATAAGAAAACAAAGGCATTTAGTGGATTAATTAATGAATTCATGAAATAAAAATCGATGCCCTGTAGGTAATTATAATATTGTTTGGAAGTGAAAACTTATAAAGTATGAAACCAAGTAAGTAAATTAATTAAGAATATAAATAGTAATTAATGCACATATTTGGCAAATATAATTAAATGGTATGAAATGAAGCATACATTAATGAAATGTAATATAAGTCAATGTTAATTTCACCCATAAATGTAAATTTATTGAATAGCAAGATTTTAAATCAAGTAAATGGATTTGTTAAGATTCCAATTGATAATTTATAAAATGTAATGTGAAATCAATTGTAGTTAATTGATGCAGTTAGGGTAAATTTTGATTTGTCATTGAAGATTGTTAATTCCATAAGATGTAACCAACGTTAAATTTATTTATAATATAACAAGTGGTGGATTTTAGGAGTGAAAATCAAGATTTATTAATTTATTCGAAATTTAAAATTCAATAAGTGAAGTAATTGCAAATAATTGGAATTTAATATTAAATTATTACGTTGATGGAAATGTGGATGAAATTTGTGGATATTAACGCAATAACTACGAACCAATGAAAATTCATCCAATTGATATTAGGATGTGAACGATGTATGCAATCAATTTCAACTCTTGTTCGTTAGTGATAACTTAAATGTAATTTAATGTTAATGAAGTCTAATAAATTAAAGTGGGCAAACAATTGCAATTAATTTAATTAAAGTTTATATTGGTATAAATTAGGGTAGTAATGGGTAATAATGTATTGCTAATGGTGTATGAGTGAATTGATGATTAAATTTAAGGAAATGATGTTAATGTTATTCATATATTGGGAAATTTGCTGAATTTTATAAAAGTGGGAATAAATATTTATTTATTTATTGGATTTGAACTATATTAATAATTGGATTTATTGCAATTAAGTTAATATTTAATTATTGCGTTAATTGAGATTTAGATGAATTTTAAGAATATTAATGTAATGGTCTAAATCCAATGTTAAAATTTTTCCATTTGATAGCAATGAAGTTAATAACATAATGAAAAGTAAATGAATTGGAATTATTGTAAATTAAATTTTAATTTCTGAATGTAAGGAAAATGAAGTTTAACGCTGAAACTGATGAATGAATCAACGTTAGATTGACCTTTAAATTTGTTTAAATCATTGTAAATGATTGAGAAACATAAAAATGATAATAATGGTAATTTTTTTAAATTGAAATTAAAAATGGGTTTAATTAATTAATTATTAATTTATTTAAAGGGTGTAAAAATAGCCATTTTGGCCACTGACTCGGATTTCGACGAAAACAGTTTCATCGGATCCGTAACGGTGAATTATTGTAGGACTTCAAGTTTCGTAGCGATCGGACTTGTCGTTTAATCGTACGGACTCAAAATGCCTTGAAATAAATGAAATTGAAAACAATTGAAATCAATTTGGAAAATATTGATTTTTGCATAACTTCTTCATACGATGGAATTTGGACTTGAAACCTTTTCCATTGCGTTTAAAATATTATAAAACATCTATTTTGATATATGGGTTGATCCAATTTCGTTCCTGGGTCGAAACGGGCTTTTGGGCCATTCATCGTTCAACGCGTTTATAGATCGGATCCATCTATCCTATTTCGACTTTGCCTATATATATCCTGTTATAAACCCTAGCAGCCTCTATTCCTCATTTCTATACGTACAATTTCATTTGCTCTTCCTCATTCCAATGGCTGCAAACTCTAATCTTCCCAATCCAATTTAAATTTTATATAAAAAAAAATTTGCGGATCTGCAGCAACTTCGGGTCACGCTTCGAGTTTCTGAGGCAAAAACGCTGCATCTGCTTCGAGTCAGGAAGAAAACTACTCGGGTCATTGGGTCGTTTTCGCAAAAACTCCAAGCAAGCACCGGGTATTTGAGGCAGCGGACCGGGTTGAACTCGAAGTCGACTCAGGACCAGAATTTTCCAATCTTCAAATTTTCACAACTTTTGCATACGGACTCGGATTTGGACGCGGTTTCTTTTGTTAGGATCGTATTGAAATTTCGAACCTAATGACGATGGTTTGGATGAATTCTGAGATGGTCAAATTTTTGGGTTTAAATTGAATTTAAATTCAAAAGGTGAGTGTTTTAACCCACTCACAACTTCTAAAATTTCTTATGTTTGTTAAATTAAATTTTGATGTGATTTAAAATTTATCTATGATTGTTTGGGCATATAGTTAATCATCATCTCAGTTAGATAGCATTTATTTAAATTAACTGGTTATTTAATTTTATTATTGCATATAATTTGACAGTTAAATTTATTTATTATTATAAACTGCCAGTTAAACAGTTATTAATTTTTATTGAATATAAACTATTCGTTGATGCCTGTTATGTTTTATATGCTTTATATTGATGTTTTGTTTAAATTGGATGATGATTGTAATAAATGGTTGTTTATTGATATCTGGATGAATGGATGCTATATTTTATATTGTATAAACTGCAAGTTATTATGCATCTTCATTCCATTCGGGATTGCGGTTTGAAATGATATATAACCGTAAACTTTTATTTTTAAAATTACGGATTGAAATGATAAATATCTGTATCACTTGACCATAGGATAGAAAATTATATACAAGCACCGTGGTCTATATATAAAATATTTTTAAAGTGATTTTTCTATGGGTTTTGGAAAATAAGGGTTTATATATATACTGATTTTGATATTATATAAATATTATTTTATATATGGCTAAATTCTAAAATTTAAGCTAGGTATAACTTGATGATGTTTTAAGTTTGATTTACTAATATTTCAAGTTTGAGCTTTATTTAAGGGATATTGAATTTATTAAATAAATATTTCTAAACTAAATAATAGTAAATTGAATTAAGGTATATATAAGATTATCAGATTTGGTTAGGAATTTTGGAATATTTAAAGCCTTGAAATATATCAAAATTGAAATGTTTTATTGAAATTAAGGTATTATTGTTTTCA
Source organism: Allium fistulosum (assembly GCA_030737815.1). NCBI lineage: Eukaryota > Viridiplantae > Streptophyta > Magnoliopsida > Asparagales > Amaryllidaceae > Allium > Allium fistulosum. The sequence continues at coordinate 926,767,029 of CM060903.1, forward strand.
AAGTATTGGTTTTCGAAATTTTTATAACTTTGAAAGTAATATGGTTTGAAAAATGAATTTATTTGAAATAGAATTTATTTAAGAATTATCCGTGAATATATGTATTTGAAACCTATTGAAATTGAAAATTTAGAAATATGACTTCAAAATGTGGTTTGGGTTTAAGATGATTTAAAAGAATATTTCAAGTTATCTAAACTTAAGAAAGATTAGTGATTGGAAATTTGGTTTTATTTAAATGAGATATTATTGAATTGTTTTAGAAATGGAAATGATATATTATTGAATTGGGTTTTGGAATGGAAATAATACATTGATAATTTGGGTTTGAAATAGTAATAATATTTCGGTTTAAAGTATATACTATTTTGAAGTAAAGGATATGTTTTGAAATGGCAAAATATTTTTGTTTTAAAGTATATACTATTTTGAAGTAAAAGATATGTTTTGAAAGGGCAATGATTGTGTTTTTAAAAGTATATATATTTTTAAATGACCACGGTGTTATAATAACGATTGGTTGTTAAAGAGACCGGGATCGGATATGGACATACTCTCTGTCGATACTGAAAACCACTTTGACAACTGTGTACGCGGTGGAGTTTCCAGAATGAAGTAGGATGGTGGCGACGATCCTAAGGTATATACGTGGACCCAACTCCCGTGAGTTGGCATAAGGTGGCTAAAACAGGAGCGATCTCGGACCAGTGAGGTAGCACCTCTTCTCGAACACATTTCTTCGATACCATTCTATTACTTTGTGATTTTTGGTGGCCACCCTTGATTTGGGAGTGTTGTCCGAGGTGGAAAGTAGTGGCTGCTATGCGCTCCATCAGTCCGTGTGCGTAATTGGTATATCTACCCTGGCATTGCCTATTTGTGCCGTGTCACCTACCATATCGAGCTTTACTACGATTATGATTTTAAGATCCGACAGCGTTAAGTTTCTCCATCCCCTTAACGCTATTTTCTATATGATTATACTTTACTGATTAGACACTACTGTATATAGCGTATATTACTACATAGTAGATAGTTTAACGGATCCTTAAGAGATGTGAATCCCGAACATTTCTTAAGTTACTGCACTCACGTTAGACACTGGATAGGAGATGTCAAACCCCGTAAACATCTCTGACGCCATTTACACTCATATTTATTTCATTGATTTAACTTACATAAGATCCTTTAGTTCTGACTCGAGTGTTTTGTCTTTTCAATTCGCTCGGGTCAGCCCGAGCATTTCAGGATTTGAAGGCCCTATTTCTGAAGGACGAAGACGAAGATTTTATTATTACTATTTGTTATATATTCCACTACACCATTGTATTCCGCTGCATAATTATCATTCTCCGGTATGTGTAACTCTGATATGTATTGTATAAGTATAATCAAATGTTTTGTAAAACAGCTTCATGAACTGTTATTTGATTATTATATTTTATCGTTCCGCTGTAAGATTCTATTTTTTTTTATTTCTCCACTTTTTCTTATTTACCCCATAACAATCCACCATTCTGTATGGTTTAAGTTGGCACGTGTGTCTGCTTAAGCATATAAAAAGGTGGGATGTTACAGTTGGTATCAGAGCTTTGGTTTAGCGATAAACCTTAGCTTTGTGGGGTCTAACTCTTTATTAATAGGGTAGTAATACCCTATGGGAGTCGCCGAGTGTATATATATGAGGGAGCGTATTTGTTAGTGTTATAAAAAGGTTTTAATATTGTGTTAATCTGTTCCGTTTTGTATTTATAAATTCTGGTTGGTGCATGGGACGCTATGACATCAATAGGGATTTCTAAACACTTAATAGGACAGACCGACATAATATTTGTTTTTAATATAGGTGAATGAAATAATTTTGCCTATTATATTTTCTATATATAAAGTAAAATATTTTATAAAAGATATATATTTGGTTGCAATAGATTGGTTGTTAGGTAATGAAATTTATAAATAATAGTTGAATAAGATTTAAGATAAATTAAGTGAAAATTGGAAATTTAGAACTTAAGTTCTGGGTTTTTGGAAATTTCTTTCGAATAATTTTGGAATATAATAATATTGTTTATAAAGTAGTTTCTGATATAAATATTTCAATATAAATTGGAAGAATTGTTTTAAGTAAAATTTTTTGGAAAATAAGTTCTGTACTTTCCTCTCTGTCGCTGGAAAATAATTTTGGTGATGAGTGCACGCATCATCGACATTCATTTTCGAGTTTCGAAGTGGGAAGGCCACTGTAGTAGTTTTACCATAGATTTATTTTGATAAACAAATAAATATTTTTTTTTAAATATAATTGGATATATACAAACGGTAAGTATATACGTTTATCTATTATTTTAAAATGATTTGAAATTTAACCCGGTATTTAGTTCTTAAGTTTCCGTTAAGTAATAAGTTTCAATTAATGTAGTGAAATGGAATGGAACTAATTAATAAGTGGAACCTCTAATTAAAATAAGGATTTAATGCTAGGTTATAAATAAAATTAAAAGAAAAGCTGAAATATGTAACCTGAGATATGTTGTTGAGTATTAAATTAATTAAAGGAAATATAATAAACTTGTAGAACTTTTAATTACATTTTTAAAAGCATATATATAACTTACCTAATTGTAAAAGTTGAAATGTTTAATAAGAAAATATAATGGAAATTGTACAAGTAAACTTATGTAATGAAAATGTTAAGTAAATTGCTCTTATTAATAAGAATTAAGGTTATAATTGTTATGCCAAGTAACTGAACTTAACATGAATATTATTAATAAATGAATGTAAATAAATGAAATCAAGTCATGAATGAATAAATATAATACAATAAGAAGAGAATTGACATGATGTGAATAAATTAAATGAAGATGAGTATAAATTGAATGAAGAGGAAATCAAGCAACAATATATGGAATGAAATTAATAATAATGAACTTGATCTATTGTTTGAATTTGTTGTTTGCGTAATTTATGGTTGTTTGGGGGAGGATACTTTACAATTGTTTGGATGAATAAATAATCTATTTAGTTCGCCTAAGACTGTTGAGTAAAAGGGTACACTTAGTAGTTTATTTTCATTCCGTACTATTTGAAGTTTTGAACCCGAACAACTATTTATTGTGTTTGATATGAATGAATGATTGATGTGTGTTGACTTATGTGATGGTTGTTTGCTCATTGCAAGTGATGGTTGCTATGTTGATCGTTGTTATTGATTTAAACAACTCCAAATACTTCAATTTATATAATTATTAACCCTTTTTAGATCATATAAGTGAAATACAGGTTATAGAAGCAATTGCTACTGCTTTTGGTTTCATAATTAAGCGTTGTTTGCCCGACAAATAGGTACGTTCTCGGATTATGGTTTTTATAGCGTTATTTATTATTTTTCCCGTGTTGGGATATATTATTTTGGAAAATATATGTTATATATTGATATTTGATATTATATTTTCTTCCAAGCCACTCCGTATAAAGGAGACTCTGCCAAAATTTTCTGTAAATTGTGGACTTAGAAATTTTTTAAAATGTTTTCCAAACTTTATTAATTTGAGTATAAAAAGATTTAATGGTTATAAATTTGTATATTTTATTTAAATAAATTAATTTTGTAAATTTCATTGTTTATAAAGTTAATATTTTTGAATAAGATATATTGATTTCTTAATTCTCCTTTCCCTTCTTTTTCCTTTTCGGGGACGAAAAGTTTTAAATGGGGGAGAGTGTAACGACCCGTAAATTTCGACAATTAAATTTGTTAATTAAATAAGATTTTGTAATTTAATTTAGTAGAAATATAAACTTTTAAATTAATTTTGAAATGAACGCTAAAATAAAATATAGCAATGGTAATTAAAACCTATTTATTTGTAATTTGAATTAAATTCTAATGATTGAAATAGTGAAAAGATTATACTTGTATATAAATTGAATATGAGAAAGGAAAGTATTATATGGATTAATGTAATAAAACATTGTTAACGGAAATTGGAATAAATTAAGGAAATATGTTAATGCAAGTTCATTAATTATCAACTTGAAAGAACATGCAAATTTAACCGAATATTTTAAATGTAATGACTTAGCTATAAATGGAATATAAAAAAATAAAATAAAAACAAATGCAATCATTGTAGTAACGTATGAAATAATATTGCTTAATAGTAACTGAACGTAAATAAAAGGAAGTAAGGTTATGGCAAGTTGATAAATGTTAACAAATGAAATGGTATAATTTGTGGTGATTGAATGAATTCAAAGTTATATGAACCGATGGAGTAATACGTTATAAATTGAAAATTTATGCAATAATTGTAGATAAGTAATTATGATGTGTGTTGTTGATAAGATAATAAACGTACTCAAATGGAAATAAATTGAATATAAGAAAACAAAGGCATTTAGTGGATTAATTAATGAATTCATGAAATAAAAATCGATGCCCTGTAGGTAATTATAATATTGTTTGGAAGTGAAAACTTATAAAGTATGAAACCAAGTAAGTAAATTAATTAAGAATATAAATAGTAATTAATGCACATATTTGGCAAATATAATTAAATGGTATGAAATGAAGCATACATTAATGAAATGTAATATAAGTCAATGTTAATTTCACCCATAAATGTAAATTTATTGAATAGCAAGATTTTAAATTAAGTAAACGGATTTGTTAAGATTCCAATTGATAATTTATAAAATGTAATGTGAAATCAATTGTAGTTAATTGATGCAGTTAGGGTAAATTTTGATTTGTCATTGAAGATTGTTAATTCCATAAGATGTAACCAACGTTAAATTTATTTATAATATAACAAGTGGTGGATTTTAGGATTGAAAATCAAGATTTATTAATTTATTCGAAATTTAAAATTCAATAAGTGAAGTAATTGCAAATAATTGGAATTTAATATTAAATTATTACGTTGATGGAAATGTGGATGAAATTTGTGGATATTAACGCAATAACTACGAACCAATGAAAATTCATCCAATTGATATTAGGATGTGAACGATGTATGCAATCAATTTCAACTCTTGTCCGTTAGTGATAACTTAAATGTAATTTAATGTTAATGAAGTCTAATAAATTAAAGTGGGCAAACAATTGCAATTAATTTAATTAAAGGTTATATTGGTATAAATTAGGGTAGTAATGGGTAATAAGGTATTGCTAATGGTGTATGAGTGAATTGATGATTAAATGTAAGGAAATGATGTTAATGTTATTCATATATTGGGAAATTTGCTGAATTTTATAAAAGTGGGAATAAATATTTATTTATTTATTGGATTTGAACTATATTAATAATTGGATTTATTGCAATTAAGTTAATATTTAATTATTGCGTTAATTGAGATTTAGATGAATTTTAAGAATATTAATGTAATGGTCTAAATCCAATGTTAAATTTTTTCCATTTGATAGCAATGAAGTTAATAACATAATGAAAAGTAAATGAATTGGAATTATTGTAAATTAAATTTTAATTTCTGAATGTAAGGAAAATGAAGTTTAACGTTGAAACTGATGAATGAATCAACGTTAGATTGACCTTTAAATTTGTTTAAATCATTGTAAATGATTGAGAAACATAAAAATGATAATAATGGAAATTTTTTTTAAATTGAAATTAAAAATGGGTTTAATTAATTAATTATTAATTTATTTAAAGGGTGTAAAAATAGCCATTTTGGCCACTGACTCGGATTTCGACGAAAATAGTTTCATCGGATCCGTAACGGTGAATTATTGTAGGACTTCAAGTTTCGTAGCGATCGGACTTGTCGTTTAACCGTACGGATTAAAAACGCCTTGAAATAAATGAAATTGAAAACAATTGAAATCAATTTGGAAAATATTGATTTTAGCATAACTTCTTCATACGATGGAATTTGGACTTGAAACCTTTTCCATTGCGTTTAAAATATTTTAAAACATCTATTTTGATATATGGGTTGATCCAATTTCGTTCCGGGGTCGAAACGGGCTTTTGGGCCATTCATCGTTCAGCGCGTTTATAGATCGGATCCATCTATCCTATTTCGACTTTGCCTATATATATCCTGTTATAAACCCTAGCAGCCTCTATTCCTCATTTCTATACGTACAATTTCATTTGCTCTTCCTCATTCCAATGGCTGCAAACCCTAATCTTCCCAATCCAATTTAAATTTTATAAAAAAAAAATTTGCGGATCTGCAGCAACTTCGGGTCGCGCTTCGAGTTTCGGAGGCAAAAACGCTGCATCTGCTTCGAGTCAGGAAGAAAACTACTCGGGTCATCGGGTCGTTTTCGCAAAAACTCCAAGCAAGCACCGGGTATTTGAGGCGGCGGACCGGGTTGAACTCGAAGTCGACTCAGGACCAGAATTTTCCAATCTTCAAATTTTCACAACTTTTGCATACGGACTCGAATTTGGACGCGGTTTCTTTTGTTAGGATCGTATTGAAATTTCGAACCTGATGACGCTGGTTTGGATGAATTATGAGATGGTCAAATTTTTGGGTTTAAATTGAATTTAAATTCAAAAGGTGAGTGTTTTAACCCACTCACAACTTCTAAAATTTCTTATGTTTGTTAAATTAAATTTTGATGTGATTTAAAATTTATCTATGATTGTTTGGGCATATAGTTAATCATCATCTCAGTTAGATAGCATTTATTTAAATTAACTGGTTATTTAATTTTATTATTGCATATAATTTGACAGTTAAATTTATTTATTATTATAAACTGCCAGTTAAACAGTTATTAATTTTTATTGAATATAAACTATTCGTTGATGCCTGTTATGTTTTATATGCTTTATATTGATGTTTTGTTTAAATTGGATGACGATTGTAATAAATGGTTGTTTATTGATATCTAGATGAATGGATGCTATATTTTATATTGTATAAACTGCAAGTTATTATGCATCTTCATTCCATTCGGGATTGCGGTTTGAAATGATATATAACCGTAAACTTTTATTTTTAAAATTACGGATTGAAATGATAAATATCTGTATCACTTGACCATAGGATAGAAAATTATATACAAGCACCGTGGTCTATATATAAAATATTTTTAAAGTGATTTTTCTACAGGTTTTGGAAAATAAGGGTTTATATATATACTAATTTTGATATTATATAAATATTATTTTATATATGGCTAAATTCTAAAATTTAAGCTAGGTATAACTTGATGATGTTTTAAGTTTGATTTACGAATATTTCAAGTTTGAGCTTTATTTAAGGGATATTGAATTTATTAAATAAATATTTCTAAACTAAATAATAGTAAATTGAATTAAGGTATATATAAGATTATCAGATTTGGTTAGGAATTTTGGAATATTTAAAGCCTTGAAATATATCAGAATTGAAATGTTTTATTGAAATTAAGGTATTATTGTTTTCAAAGTATTGGTTTTCGAAATTCTTATAACTTTGAAAGTAATATGGTTTAAAAAATGAATTTATTTGAAATAGAATTTATTTAAGAATTATCCATGAATATATGTATTTGAAACCTATTGAAATTGAAAATTTAGAAATATGACTTCAAAATGTGGTTTGGGTTTAAGATGATTTAAAAGAATATATCAAGTTATCTAAATTTAAGAAAGATTAGTTATTGGAAATTTGGTTTTATTTAAATGAGATATTATTGAGTTGTTTTAGAAATGGAAATGATATATTATTGAATTGGGTTTTGGAATGGAAATAATACATTGATAATTTGGGTTTGAAATAGTAATAATATTTCGGTTTAAAGTATATACTATTTTGAAGTAAAGGATATGTTTTGAAATGGCAAAACATTTTGGTTTTAAAGTATATACTATTTTGAAGTAAAAGATATGTTTTGAAAGGGCAATGATTGTGTTTTTAAAAGTATATATATTTTTAAATGACCACGGTGTTATAATAACGATTGGTTGTTAAAGAGACCGGGATCGGATATGGACATACTCTCTGTCGATACCGAAAACCACTTTGACAACTGTGTACGCGGTGGAGTTTCCAGAATGAAGTAGGATGGTGGCGACGATCCTAAGGTATATACGTGGACCTAACTCCCGTGAGTTGGCATAAGGTGGCTAAAACAGGAGCGATCTCGGACCAGTGAGGTAGCACCTCTTCTCGGACACATTTCTTCGATACCATTCTATTACTTTGTGATTTTTGGTGGCCACCCTTGATTTGGGAGTGTTGTCCGAGGTGGACGGTAGTGGCTGCTATGCGCTCCATCAGTCCGTGTGCGTAATTGGTATATCTACCCTGGCATTGCCTAGTTGTGCCGTGTCACCTACCATATCGAGCTTTACTACGATTATGATTTTAAGATCCGACCGTGTTAAGGTTCTCCATCCCCTTAACGCTATTTTCTATATGATTATACTTTACTGATTAGACACTATTGTATATAGCGTATATTACTACATAGTAGATAGTTTAACGGGTCCTTAAGAGATGTGAATCCCGAACATTTCTTAAGTTACTGCACTCACGTTAGACACTGGATAGGAGATGTCAAACCCTGTGAACATCTCTGACGCCATTTACACTCATATTTATTTCATTGGTTTAACTTACATAAGATCTTTTAGTTCTGACTCGAGTGTTTTGTCTTTTCAATTCGCTCGGGTCAGCCTGAGCATTTCAGGATTTGAAGGCCCTATTTCTGAAGGACGAAGACGAAGATTTTATTATTACTATTTGTTATATATTCCACTACACCATTGTATTCCGCTGCATAATTATCATTCTCTAGTATGTGTAACTCTGATATGTATTGTATAAGTATAATCAAATGTTTTGTAAAACAGCTTCAGGAACTGTTATTTGATTATTATATTTTATCATTCCGCTACAAGATTCTTTTTTGTTTTTTTATTTCTCCACTTTTTCTTATTTACCCCATAACAATCCACCCTTCTGTATGGTTTAAGTTGGCACGTGTGTCTGCTTAAGCATATAAAAAGGTGGGATGTTACAATATCTGAATTATTTAAATATTTGAATCTTAGATTAAATGTTATTAAAATGATTTAATAAGCTTTTGACCCCCTTTTAAATCATAAGTATTGATGGTAAATTTATTTTGGAAAAATGTTTACAAAAATAAATACTTTGAAAAAATATAGATAATGTGGTCGAAAATAGTTTTATCGATAAACAGCATTTTAACCATCAGAAGTTGTTCAGATTTTTTTTACATACATTTATTTGCTTAGGAAATTAATAAAATGAAATAAAAACTTTTTGTCATATATGAAAGAAATTTTTTTTGGATGATGTCATGGGTGATGTCATCAAAGGTATTTGGAAAATGACCTTTATGGTAATACTTAACTTTTAAGTAAAAAGAAAGATTTGTAAATTTAACATGTGAAAAGGAGGCTCCTTTGTAACCTTTTATGGAAGGTAAAAGATGGTTATGACCTCTTGAAAACCCTGTACAAGGAGGGGCATACCCTTAGGAATAAATCACTAATTCACTTGAGCTTGAGATGAAGTATGAGAGTTAAAAATAGTGGAAGTGCTTAAGCACTAATCCACTAATTACTCTCTAACTTTTTCAAGTCTTATCCAAATCATCTACAATCTCTTTTAAACTTTGACTTTGGGCCTAGGATATCATTAGAGGTATGATTAGCAAGTAATAAGTAGGAAAATGTGAGAGAAAGATGGGGTTCCTAGGAGGGGCCATGAGCATGGAGGAGGAAGGGGCGGTGGTTGCTTTGGTTTGGAAGTGCTAAAGGTTGGATCTTTAGGCTTGTGGTGATTGTAGGGGTGGTTCTTATGGCTTTGTACTTAGGTTTGGCATGGATCTAAGTGAGTTATCTCACTATTTTATTTGTATATGTTGTGTTCAAATTATAAAGTTAAAGTGACATTAACTAAGTAAACTTATAAATTTTGGACACCTCTTGCTTTTGAAAGCAAATGACAACTTTGTATTATATAAAATCACTTCTATTACCCTTTAAACATGTGGCATGGCCTTGAATTGATGTTTAAATAGTTGTTTAACTTGTGTGTTAAACTGAAGTAAGTTTGAAAGTGTTAAAGCGAGAATAATCGTTATAAGCGCACTACTGTATCCCTTATTTTCAGGAATTTTTATAAATAAATGGAAAGATATTCTTAGGGGTTTCTTCACATGTTTTTTTAAGTATCCTAAGGGTAGTACTTATTATAAAAATTTCAAGTCCTAAATCATTTGTTAAACTTGTTAAAACTGGTCGTAAAGATTGTTCTTTTCAATGTTGTTTTAACATGGACTTTTAACAACATTTATAAATGTTGCAATAAGTCGCCTATGGTTTTAAGTGTTCAAAAATGATATTTTTATTTATCTCTAATCTTTTTAGAGATGTTTTCAAACATATGTTGAAGTATATTAAAGTTGGTTTGAAGTTTAAATATATATTTAATAATTACATATAAATTTCAGAAAAGTAAAGAAGTGGTTTAACACTAAAAACCGACGAGGTATACTTCTCTAATTTCTGAGAGTTAAGATTGATGTCGAGTAGAAACAGAGTAATAGGTCTCTAACCTACTGGGGTTCCCTCTTGAATGAGAAATAGTTAAGTTGGAAGGTCGAAAACGTGTTAATCTTGTTGTTTACTTACTTGTTTAAATGATAATTAACTTTGCTTAATGCTAAAAGGCGACGAAGTAAGCTTATCTATTTCTGGGAGTTAAGATTGATGCCGAGTAGGGACAGAGCAATAGAGCTCTAACCTATCAGGCTCCCCCCTTGAACAAGGAATGGTTAAGCTAGGGATGTTGGAAATAGGTTAATCATATTGTTTTCTACCTCGTTTATGGTAATATAAATACTATACTTGGCACTAAAAAATGACGAGCATGCTTGTGTATTTGTGGGATTCAAGAATGAAGTGTCTAGGCAAGATTCTGATGCAACCAGTGCTCTAACTTACCTAACTTCACTCTTGAATGAAGAATAGTTAAGTTGAAATGTCGGAATTGAGTTAAGTATATGAAAGTTGACTTGTATAAACAATTGTTTTGACTAGATAATCGATTAGTCAACCGTCGAACTTAACCAAATATTATCTTCAATCTTTCAAACAATATTTTAAAGATAAGTATAAGAATGAAGTGGTTTTGGGTTTGTAGTGACAATGTTCTAAGTAACATTAGTCTTAAACCTTTTGAATGGATTTGTGAAAGTACCTATATCCTTAAAATGGATATTTTGAAGGAAATTATAAGTAAGGAATCTTTTGAAAAAAGATTAAAAGAGCAAAGGTTTTAAGTAAGAAATCTTGTTAATGATTTGTGAGTATACTTATACCATTTGAGATAAGTATATAAATACTTTTCGAAGTATAAAAAGAGTAAAGGTTTTAAGTAGGGAATCTTGTTAATGATTTATGAATATACTTATACCATTTGAGATAAGTATATGAATACTTTATGAAGTATTGAAAGAGTACAAATGAATAGTTGAAATTGATAAATGATGTTTTATTAGATAACAGAATTTTTACTGATAAAAGAGGTTTTAATTAATAAAAGATTAATTAAACAAAAAGGGTATTAGAAGTCGCTTATGTGACTTAATCGTGCTTTGTATGCTTACTCATTTACGGAAAACATTTAGTCATATTTTTAGCACTAAAAGCCGATGAAGTAGGTTTGTCTATCTATGGGAATTAAGACTAATGTTTGTGTATGGATATGAGCAATAGAGCTCTAACCTACCTGCTTCACTCTTGATCGAGGGATAGCGTGAGATGAAAATATAAGAAACGTGATAAGTATACGAGACTTGGTTTCCATATGCGATTGTTTCATTATTATTGAATGACCAAATTCTTCGATTCCATCTTGAAGAGACCGGGATCGGCAAGTGTTTTACTTACCTAAAACCACTCTAAGGCCGAGATACATGTTCTATCTCTTGGAAGCGGGTATGTTCGAGATGTTGGAATCCATATGTAGTTTCAAGATCCGTTCAAGTGGGAATCTAATTGGGTATTCATGTTCTGTTTGAGTAATGAAGACTAGTGTGAAGGATGCGGAATATAACCTCAACATCAAAAATGAAAAAAAAAAACAAAGTAGGGGAATAGCTTGGGGTTTGGCTGACCAACGACAGGATATTATCACTATATATCTAGAGTATGCTTATCGATGCCGCACGCGGGAGGTGATGGTATTTAGGATCACGTGTTCGGGCGTGGAGTGGCTTTGTTTTCCTTAATGGTATATTCTATCTAGAGATATACGATACTTGGAGTTAGTTTCTGATCCTTGTGCAGGAGATTGGATCCGGCTCCACCAGAGAGATCTCCATGGAAAATCCATTATGCAAACTTTCCTTATTGGATTTGATTGTACTCCTAAAATGCTGTTGAATGTGATGAACGTGACCATTTCGGCTATGTTATATATTTATATTCTTCACCCTAGACATTATCTAATATATCGTCTTATGTACTTATTATATGGTGGTTCCTTTGATAGGATAACCATTATGGAATTCCATGCAGTCTCAAAAGTACTATTATATGCTAGCTATATATTTCTTGGGTTTCTCATACCAGACTCATGTCTGACGATTGGTTTTTGTTTATCCTAAATTCCTCGCGTGCTCTTTTGAGTAGTTTGAGAAAGGTAGGTTTTCGTTGATGTTCATTGGAGCTCGGGAAGACAAGTTGGATGTTTTACCTACCATAGTATTCTTATTTCCTCTGCATTAATATATTGTACATATCAGCATTTGTGAGGACAAGCTGTCATAACTATCTAGGCTGATTATAGTACTTAGGTTTTGTAACTTTGAAATTTCTATATCGGAGTAACCCTTTGTACTGTCCTTTTGATATTATATATGATCGTTCCGTTGTAAGATTCTGTTATTGTGTTCCTTGTTCCTTTTCTTTTATTTAACCTTAACAATTCGTCTGTCTGGCACTTTGGCGGTCGGCATGTGAATACCATGGATGTATTATGTCGACATTTGAGGGTCATAAAGACTAATAGTTACACCTAGTATCAGAGCTGAAGGTTAAGCGAGAACTTTGGCTTTGGTGGGTATGACTTATTAAGAGATAGGGTAATGGAATGCCCTAGCATGAGTCGAGTGTATTATTCATATGAGAGGGTATTTGTATTTGTTATAACATATACCTCAATGTAATTATAACTGCAAAAATTAAAGATCTTATATAAGGTAACTTATATAAGTGAATTGTCAAAGTATATTTTAATTAATAAAGGGCTTAATGGTGTTTATATATTATCCCTCGTTAATTAGTTTAGTTATACTCGGCTAGTTTACGGGCATTAACTATCATTTGTTGATTGTTGATTTGTGCTCAATAAGTTTATGGGCAGTTTTACTTTTTCACTGCATGGGTTGGGTAGATAGTATTTTTGGATACATTGAAATGAATAACTTATGAATTTAGTTTCATGGTTTGACTATAAGTCATTCAGTGGCAATGTTAGGGTAAAAGTTAGCTTTTGTAAAAGTTCAATTTAGTAAAAGATGTTTATTTTAATCTAAACGAAAGATAAGTTATTTTGGAAGTAAACATTTGTGAAATGATTTTATATAAGAAAGTGATTTTATATAAGTATGGTTTATAAAATATGGCTCATAAATGAGAAGGATTTAAATGTTATTTTGAGAACTTAAATCCCACTGTCAATATATTTTTCAAGATTTTGGAAAAATAAAATATTAGTATTATTTAAAAGTGAATATTTAGGAAATTGGTTTATGAAATTTAGATCATGGTACTTAGTAACATCTACGAAGTATTTGATACCATTTTAAAATGATTTGGTTAAGTCCGAAAGACATGAATTAATGTACTGAACTCACTTCTGTTGCTTGAAAATAATTCTAGTGATGACTTCAACATCATCGGTGTTCATTTTTCAGGTTTCTAAGTAGGGGATGCTATAGGATTGTTTTAGTAAATCAGATTTCGATTTAATTTCGAAAGTATTATTTGATATACTAAAGAAATATGTATGTATTTGTTATCCCGCTTTTTGGTCAAAGCCGGAATATCAAACAAATCGACAGGAAAGGATGGATATCAGGATTGGGGGTCGATCAGAGAAAAGGCTACGATGGATATCGTCAAAATTTGACCGGGCTCCGATCGAGACGAAATTGGTTGGAGATGATGGCAAGGGTTAGGAGAGGCTATGTTTCAATTTTCAGGACAATCAGAGTTCGTATGATGGAGTTAGGGATGGATTATGGAATGTGGACAATGGTTCGAATCGATAGTATTCGAATCCATCATGAAGGAAACAATTCGAATCGATATGATTCGTATCGATCGACACTGGTTCGACTCGATGGCAACACGCCCAGGTTGTTAGGCAAGCATGCAATGGTTTATTCGAATCCATCCCCTCAGGCCTTGATTCGAATCCACCCCAGTGAGACTCATTCGAATCGATCGGTAGTGACTTGCCCTGATCGATTCGAATGAATGTTGGTCTGATCGATTCGAAGGATACGAGTCTACCAAGCAACGTAGCTGGAACCCGAAGGGATGCAATGTATGACTCGGAGCACACGCATGGAAGAGAAATCAACTCAATCGAGTCGACTCAAGAGCATCGATTCGAATAGCAATCGAATCGAGTGGATCGATTCGAACGAATCGATTCGAAGGAAGATCGATTCGAACCAGGATAGTTAACCAGAAACGCAACCTTGAATCGATCATATCTCGAGATCTACAAATCCAAATGACATGAAATTTTCACAGTAGCTTGAGCACATGTTGAAGAATGTTCACACCAAATTTCAGCTCGATTGGACAAATTCTTGATCGATTCGAACGTAGCTTCGAATCGATCCCAAAGTGGGCCCGGATTTCCAGAAAGCGGGCATGTGGGCCCCCTCACGTGCCAGAGCTGGTCTCCCCTCAATTTAGGCGAAATATCAGCCTCCTACACCTATAAATAGACCCCCAGATCATTCAGAAAGGAGGTCGGACAATTTTGAGAGCTAAGGAACGCCCAGACTCTGCCAGATTTACTCCAGATCACCATTGCTGCCCTAGATTCAGATTATAATCATAAAATCCGTTGTACTACGCGATAGGAAATCGTAATCTTCAAGCATCGATCAATAAAAGATAAAAACTTTGGAGTGGACGTAGGCCGGAGATAGCCGAACCACTATAAATCTCGTGTTTTTGTTCATTATTCCTGGGTTGTTGCTTGTTTCTTTGCTTAGATCTGTGATTTGTGTGTGAATACTGCTGATTTGTATTCAGACACTGGTGCTTTCACTACACTTGGGGTTTGTGACCATTTTTGGTGCAAACAGTATTATTATTTCAAAATGATTTGAAATAAAACCCAGTGCTTAGTTCTAAAGTTTTCTTTAGGAAGAGATTTGATATGAACTGTTTATGTAGAAAAGTTTATATGTAGGGTGCCTTAGTGGTAGTGGCATAGCTCAGAATAAATGTTGGAACTTTCCATATTTTCCCTTTATGGGTAAAGTGTGTTTAATAAATTATTGAAATTTGTTAAGTTATTTTATGGACAAATGTAGCCTATGCATTAGGATTGTATGCTACATGCATCAAATTATAATATGTTGTTTGGTAGATTTCACTTTTCAAAATAAAGCGGGATTTTCGACGATTTTGGACAGTTGGAAACTTCCAAATTGTTATAGAATTTGAAGCTAAGTGTTTTTGTGAAAATATAAAGATGAGTTTATATAACACTTAAATTGAGAAAGTAGTAAGTTAAAACAAGTTTAATTTGTTGAAAATATTTGTTAAGTAAAATGAATTTGATGTTTTATATATACTCTTAGGATGTCATGGAGTATTATACGAATATGTACATAAGTTGTATAACTATATATAAACTTGAAGTTATGTTTTATGAAAGGTTTCATAAATGATTTTAGTATAGAGGTATACTATTAGTGTAAATAGAGATAAAAGGAATTGGTGTAGTTAAGAGATGTAGGATAAATGCGAAATTTGTACGTAGATTGTTTTATTTGCATGATTGTTCTTCATCATACATGATTTCAAGGTGATTTACACCAGTCTAAACAACGATTATTCATTCGATTCTTGACAACAAGCACTTGATAAAGATTTTTGATATAATCTTTAAGTTTCTATCATATTATATGGCTATGTAAGTAGAACGAAGATTTCTAATCAAGGAATCCAATCGGAGTCTGCACTAGAGAGGTCAAGTAATCTATACTAGTTAGGAAGTGAAATTTATGCGATTGAGCAAGTAATCTGATTTAATGTTGCATACAGATGATCCATGTACACCATATGGGCTTTAATATATGTATGCTTAGTTTTTTTGGCTTACGGAGAGTTTAGATGATGACTCTTCGATTTGCTACGAGGTAGCATGAATAGTCTACTAAGTAATAACCTGAGGATGTTGAGAGTACGACACGCTTAGTAGGTTGTTTATCATCCTTGTAAGATGAGAGGATTTTGAACTTGAGCAAACCATGAGTTTTGTTTGCTAGGGATTGAATACCGTTAAGTATTTCTATATGATTGTTTCTTTGGTTGCTCATGTCAAAATTTCGAGGATGAAATATTCCAAGTATAGGAGAATGTAATGACCCGGAATTTCAGACACTTCATATTTAAATATCTGAATTATTTAAATATTTGAATCTTGGATTAAATATTATTAAAATGACTTAATAAGCTTTTTAACCCCCTCTTAAATCATAAGTAATGATGGTAAACTTATTTTGGAAAAATGTTTACAAAAATAAACACTTTGAAAAAATATCGATAATGTGACTGAAAATCGTTTTATCGATAAACAGCTTTTTAACCGTCAGAAGTTGTTCGTATTTTTTTACATAAACTTACTTGCTTAGAAAATTAATAGAATGAAATAAAAACTTCTTTTCATTTATGGAAATAAACTTTTTGGATGATGTCATGAGTGATGTCATCAAAGATATTTAGGAAATGACATTTTATGGTAATACTTAACATTTACGTAAAAATTGAAAGGTGTAAAGTTAACATGTGAAAAGGGGGCTGCGTTGTAACCTTTCATAGAAGGTAAGAGGTGGTTATGACCTCTTGAAAAAATATATATAAGGAAGGGCATACCCTTGGGAATAAATCACTAATTCACTTGAACTTGAGATGAAGTATGAGAGTTAAAAATGGTGGAGCGCTTAAGCACTAATCCACTAATTTCTCTCTAACTTTTTCAAGTCTTAACCAAATTATCTCCAATCTCTTTTAGACTTTGGCTTTGGCCCTAAGACATCATGGGAGGCATGATTAGCAATTAAGAAGTGGGAGAAGGTGAGAGGAAGAGGGGTTTCCAAGGAGGGGCCGTAAGCATGGAGGAGGAAGGGGAGATGGTTCCTTTGGTTTGGAAGTGCTAAAGGTTGGATCTTTAGGCCTATGGTGATGGAAGGAGGTGGTTCTTTGGTTATTATGGCATTGTGCTTAGGTTTAGCATGGATCTAAGTGAGTTATCTCACTATTTTATTTGTATATATTGTGTATATATGTTGTGTTTGAATTATAAAGTTAAAGTGATATTAACAAAGTAAAGCTATAAACTTTGGACTCCTCTTGCTTTTGAAAGCAAACGACAACTTTATATTATATAACATCACTTCTATTACCCTCTTAAACATGTTGCATGGTCTTGACTTAATGTTTAAATGGTTGTTTAACTTGTGTGTTAATTGAAGTATGTTTGAAAGTGTTAGAAGCGAGAATGGTCGTTATAAGCGCACTTCCGTATCCCTTGTTTTCAGGAATTTTTATAAATAAATGGAAAGATATTCATAGGCGTATCTTCCCATGGTTTTAAGTACCCTAACGGTAGTACTTCTTATACAAATTTCAGGTCTTAGATCATTTGTTAAAGTTGTTAAAACTAGTCGTAAAGATTGTTCTTTTCAATGTTGTTTTAACAAGGACTTTTAACAACATTTATGAATGCTGTATTAGTCGCTTATGGTTTTAGGTGTTCAAAAATGATATTTAAATTTATTATTTTTCTCTAATCTTTATAGAGATCTTTTCAAACATATTTTGAAGTATGTTAAAGTTGGTTTGAAGTTTAAATATATTTTTAATAATTACATTTAAATTTCGAATAAAAGTAAAGAAGTGGTTTAACCGTAAAAGCCGACGTGGTAGACTTCTCTAATTTCTAAGAGTTAAGATTGATGTCGAGTAGAGATGGAGAAATAGAGCTCTAACCTATCAGGCTTCCCTCTTGAACAAAGAATAGTTAAGTTGGAATGTTGGAAATGTGTTAATCTTGTTGTTTACTTGTTTAAAAGGTAATTAACTTTGCTTAACGTTGAAAGCTGACAAAGTAAGCTTATCTTTTCTGGGAGTTAAGATTGATGTCAAGTAGGGATGGAGCAATAAGCTCTAACCTACCAGGCTTCCCTCTTGAATGAGGAATGGTTAAGTCGGGAATGTTGAAAACGGGTTAATCATATTGCTTTCTAACTCGTTTATGAAAATCATTAATATTATACTTAACACTTAAAGCCAACAAGTATGCTTGTCTATTTGTGAGATTTAAGAATGAAGTGTCTAAGCAAGGCTTGATGCAACCAGTGCTCTAACTTACTAGGATTCACTCTTGAATGAGGAATAGTTAAGTTGAAATGTTGGAAATGAATTAAGTATACGAACATTGATTTCTATAAGTAATTGTTTTGACTAGATATTCGATTAGTCGACTATCAAACTTAACCAGATATTATTTTAGATCTTTAAAGATATTTTAAGGATAAGCATAAGTATGAAGTGGTTTTGGGTTTGTAGTGACAATGTTTTAAGTAACATTAGCCTTAAACCTTTTGAATCGATTTGTGAAAGTACTTAGATCCTTAAAATGGATATTTTGAAGGAAATTATAAGTAAGGAATCTTTTGAAAAGGATAGAAAGAGAAAAGGTTTTAAATAAGAAATCTTGTTAATAATTTGTGAATATACTTATACCATTTGACATAAGTAAATATATACTTTTTGAAGTATAAAAAGGTAAAGGTTTTAAGTAAGGAATCTTATTAACGATTTGTGAATATACTTATACCATTTGAGATAAGTATATGAATATTTTTTGAAATATTGAAAGAGTCCAAATGAATAATAGAAAATGGTAAACAATGTTTTATTAGATAAAAGAAGTTTTACTAATAAAATTGGTTTTAACTAATAAAAGATTAGTTAAACAAAAAGAGGATTAGAATTCGATTGTGTGACTTGATCGTGTTTTGTGTGACTTGATCGTGCTTTGTATATTTATTTGTTTATGGAAAACATTTAGTCGTACACTTAGCACTAAAAGTCGATGAAGTAGGCTTATCTATCTATGGGAACTGAGACCGATGTTTGTGTAGGGATATGAGCAATAAAGCTCTTACCTACCAGTTTCACTCTTGATCGAGGGATAGTGTGAGATGAAAATATCAAAAATGTAATAAGTATATGAGACGGTTTCCATATGCGATCGTTCTCATTATTATTGAATGACCAAATTCGTCGATTCAGTCTTGTAGTGACTAGGATCGATAAGTGTTTTACTTACCAAAAACCACTTTAAGGCTGAGATAAGTGTTCTATCTCTTGGAAGTGGATATGTTCGAGATGTTGGAATCCATGTGTGGTTTCAAGATCCGTTCAAGATGTAGGAATCTAATTAGGGATTCATGTTCTGTTTGAGTAATGAAAACTCGTGTGAAGGATGTCAAACGTAACCTCGACGTCGAAAATGGCAAAAAGCAGAGAAGGGCATAGCATGGGGTTTGGCTGACCCACGACAGGATATTATCACTCCATATCTAGAGTATGCTTATCAATGTTGCTTGCGGGAGGTGATAGTATTTAGGATCACGTGTTTGGGTGTGGACTGGCTATGTTTTCCTTAATGGTATATTCTATCGAGAGATATACGGTGCTCGGAGGTAGTTTCCAACCCTTGTGCAGGAGATTGGATCCGGCTCCACCGAAGAGATCTCAATGGAAAATCTATTATGGAAAAGTTCCTTATCGAATTTTATTGTACTCCTAAAATGCTATTGTAATGAATGTAACCATTTCGGCTATGTCATATATTTATATTCTTCACGCTAGACATAATCTAATATATTACCTTATGTACTTATTAGATGGTGGTTCTTTTGAGGGGATAACCGTAATGGCATTCCATGCGGTCTCAAAAGTACTGTAATATGCTAGCTACATATTTCTTGGGTTTCTCATACCAGATTTATGTCTGATGCTTGGTTTTTGTTTTCCTTAAATTCCTCACGTGTTCTTTTGAGTAGTTTGAGAAAGGAAGGTTTTCGTTGATGTTCATTGGAGCTCGGGAAGACGAGTTGGATGTTTCACCTACTGTAGTATTCTTATTTCCGCTGTATAACTATATTGTACATATCAGCATTTGTGAGGATAGGTTGTTATAACTGTCCAGGCTAATTATAGTACTTAGGTTTTATAACTCCGAAATTTATGTATTGTAGTAACCCTTCGTGCTATTCATTTGATATTATATATGATCGTTCCATTGTGAGATTCTGATATTGTGTTCCTTCTTCCTTTTTCGTTTTCCTTTTCTTTTATTTAACCCTAACAATTCATCTTTCCAGCACTTGGATGCTCGGCATGTGAATATCCATGTTGAGATATATTGATAATTGTTCGAATATTTTTGACATTTTGGATATGCTGAGCCTTTGGTTGATTGTTTATTGCTGATTGTTATATTGTTGGATTTTTAATCGTAATTAATAGTGGATTTAAAAATATGACTATTTTTCGTTGAAATGAAATAAGTGAAATTATATAATAAGGAAAAAAAGATAAATAAATGATTAATGTGATTATTTATAGTTTTATGTGATGTTTGCATACAACAGTGTTTAAATGATAATGAAATCAATTGAAGAAATTTAATAAGGTTATTATTTATGAATTTATAGGGAAATCCATACATAATAACGGAGAATATATTTTAAACTTAATTTGAAATGTGTATTATTATTCTTTAACGTAGTGAGATTTTATAAATAATAATAATATAGTTTTAGTGAAAGTTACACTATTTTGAAATAAATGGAAATGAACTGATTTTGAAGTATATTAAAGAGGTTTAATATGAATATTATTACTTTGGCATAAAATAATAATACCATTGATTCGAAAGCTAGTTTTATGAAATTACTATTTTTGATAAAATATATTGTTTGGAAAGATTTAAGTAATGAGATTGCAACAAAGTTTTTTGAAGTATATTATCGATTTGAAAGAATTGTTATTGTTTTTAAAGTAAATATAACGTGAGTTTATAATAAACAATAATAAAAATGATGTTATACCTAAAAGAAATAAAGATTGTAACTATGATGTTTTGAATGGGTGCAATATACGATTAACTATTGATTTTATTTATCATGTATGTTATTTTGTTATGATGAGATCGCATTTAAATGTGTTGTTATTATTACTACGTCGTGTGTAGTTAACTATTGTTTATTTGTATTGGAGATTGTATTACTAATGATTGTTTGGAGCAGTACACACTTGATGATTGATGTTTTAAGACTATCATGAGGTGATTGATATACATTTGATGATTTATTGTAAGAACCCGCCTTTTTGGACGGTTCAAATCGACAATAACCACACATGTCATACTCAAACCATTCAAAAGGGAGGATTGTTAATGGGGTAAATAAGAAGAAAAAAACAAAAGAAAAAAAACATAGAATCTCGCAGCGGAACGGCAAAATATAATAATCAAATAAACAGTTCATGAAGCTGTTTTACAAATAACATTTGATTACACTTTTACAATTCAAATCAGAGTTATACATACATCAAAAATAAACAAATAATGCAGCAGAACACAGAATGCAGTGGAATAATAAATAGCAATAATATACCGAATCTTCGTCTTCGTCCTCTAGAAAATAGTCTTCAATACAGTGAAAAGCTCAGACTGACCCGAGCATAATGAAAAAAAAACACTCGAGTCAGAACTAAAAGATCTTATGTAAGTCAAATAAAAAAAGTAAAATAGAAATATTAGTGCAATGGTTTCATAGATGTTACGGGATTTCATCTCCTATCAAGTGTACAACATGAATATAATCATTTAAAGGGTTTCAAATAATTCGAAATATCAATCTTAATCATCTAATTAAAAACAAATCCGAAGTTTGAATTAACTTAAACCCTTCAAATAATTCAATCCCAAATAAAAGTCCAAATTCAAAAAATTATATGGGTATATGTCAATTCAACCAGTATCAAAAATCAACATTTCCAAATCAATGAAAACCGCTCAGGTTTATCATTTCAACCAATAACGATGTTCCCTTAGTCTGTAAGATCGTTCGGGTATGTATCATTTCAACCCATAGGGATAACAGAGATATAGACATAAATAACATCCAATCATCCAAAATGACAACCAATAACATTCATCCAATCACCTAAATATCAACAATTGAACATACAACACAATCATCATTGAAATCAACCAATAACTACCAACAATTTACTGGTTATCATTAACAAGTATTTAACTGGCAATTTAAATTTCAATATTGAAATTAAATGGCAATTAAATTTAATAAAAGTCAGATTTAACTGCAATGACAATTTAAAATATACTAAATAGCAACTAATCAATTTCTAATCACATCATAAATTCAATTTAACTAACATAAGAAAATCTAGTAGTTATAAGTGTTTGCTCACCTTTCGTGGCTACGAAGGTGATGATTAAAATGGAGCAATATGGAGATTCCTAGCAAAGATCCAAATGCAAAGCAAATCCAACAAAGCTTAGACACGAACACGAATCAATAAACAAGTTTCAGCTACTTCCAACTTCCAAACAACCCAAGATCCAAACTACGGACAAATCTGAAACTATGTCAACTTTAAGAAAATATTCGGACCATAATATTACTGAATCTATAAAAGTGACTAACTATAAAGTTGTTGCAAATTCTTTTCTCTCCACTTTCAAAAATAGAATCACTTAAAAAGCTTCTGTCTTGAGGAAGTTATGGTCAAAATAAACAGAGGTGTTTTCTGAGTTGAAAATCTAAGTTAAAAAATACTTCAAAAATATTTGAGTTTTTGGCATAGCAAATTAAGGAATTTGAAGAATTGATCTAAAATAAAGTTGAATCCACTGGAAAAATAAATGATTTGAAAAAACAATCATATAAGTTGATTCATTCCTGAAGGAGATATGATTGATACAATATGGGGTATTTTCGTCCAAAATTGGACCCGAGATAGGACTTGAAAAATAGAGTTTTTGATATAGAAATATTCGGAATGGGAAGAAGGGTTCAACAACAAAGTTGTTCCCATTGAAATTATACATGGTTTCAAAAAAATTAATATTCGATTTGGAGTAGTTTAGTGGAATATAGAAGCCATGGAAATAAGGGGAAGAAAGAGGGAAAAAGTGAAGGGAAAAAGGAGGGAAAAAGGAGAAAGAAGAGGAGAGGGAAGGTGGGCTTTGGCCATGGGTTACTGTCGTGGGTTGTGGGTGGTGATGGAGGTGGGTGGCGGCAAGAGGAGAGAGGTAGGCTAGGGTTTTGAAGGAGGAAGGATGTAATTTGATTTGGAGATTTAGGATTTTAAGGTTTGGAGTTTTCCGTTGATTTGAACAAGAAGAAGAAGAAGAGTACGCAGAAAGTTTCTCAAATGAGGAATTTCTGTACGTACTTGGTTGTAGTTAGATAGGAAATAGAAGGTCAATGGGTGGGAAAAGAAAGGGTCCAAAGTCTCTTAGGGTTTATAGGGTCTCTTGGTTTACTAAGGGGCCCATTAGTCTAAAAAAACCCAATAAGACTTAGCAAAAAAAAGAACACAAATACACACTGCAAATGAAAGAAATAAGCCGCAGGTTATTTAATAATTAGGAAATGAAGGTGGGGAGACAAAAATAAATTTTACGTTTTATTTTGAAAGCTTCAGGCATTAATAATGCATAAAGAAATGTACGTAGGAATGGAAAAGTTTGCAAACCAAAGGAAAGTGAAAATTTATATACGCGAAAATGAGGTGGCAAGAATTAAATACAACCTAAAATTCTAGGCTCAGGTATTAAACAGAAGGAGAAATGAATGGATCAAGTATTAATAATGAGATAACTATTTTAATAAAATGTACATGCAACAACTAATAACAAAAGAAATGAAGGGACCATGTACATCGCACAACCTTTTTGAAATTCAATTTGTGAAACGTAACCAAATTAACTTCATTAACTCAAATAATATTCAAATTTGTATGGATTTATTTTTTTATCTATCCATAATAAATAAAATTACTTATCTTAAAAATGAAAACGTTTAATTTGGTTCACCCAAAATGATCTTTTATTTCCATTAAAACATCATTTCTGTTTAACACAAAAGGTGCGTTTATTTTATTAAATCTATTAATTGCAATCAACTTTCCCTTCTAATTGAAATATTTGAATAACATTAATTGCAATTACTTACAAAGTTAAATTTCAAAACAGACAACTAAAATGGATAAAAAATAGAATAATTGTTTCCTTTAGTCATTTAAACACCTTTATAAATTTGTTGTTTATACAGGAGAGTAATAAATAACTTACTTAAATAAATTATTTTCCTACTCTTGTAATCCATCTGTATGCTAAAACATGGTTCAAATATACATATATTTCTTCCTTTAAATCAATCATTCAATTCTTTATTTTATTGAAATTAAACGTACATTCAAAAATGAAACATTCATTTTATTTGATATAAATGTTCTTTTCATTAAATCAACTTTCCTTATATTTTCACAAAACATAAGCTACGTTTAATTATACCTACTAATTTACAATTTGGTGTCCTCTCTACCATTAATTAAAATTATTCAATTACATTAATTCCAATTGTTTACAAAGTTGAATTTCAAAATGGACAAAATAAATGTAATGAGAAATAGAACAATTATTTCCTATCTAATAGCAATTTAAACATATTTATAAACTTTGGACACAAACAGGAATTGTACATTTCTTACCAAATAATAGTTTCTGGTCTCCGCAATCAATCTTTCAGCTACCAAACATTTCAACTAAATAAACATACGATTTCTTCTTTAATGAAGTAACATTTATTATTCTTTATTAAAATTTATTATTCCAATCAATTGGAAATTTACATTCAGACAATTGTTAATTTCATTCAAACCAATGTTATTAAAATACACACTAACATTTGTTATCATCCTTACATTATTGCAAACATGTGTCATTAATAGAAATTTTACTTAAGCTCATAACTTGTATTATAATTTAATTTGTATCGGTAAAATCTTAATTTTTTTATTCCTAACAATTTTATTCAAAAATCTTATTTAATTTAATATTTTTAAATGTTTAAAAATACGGGTCGTTACATTTATACATACATTGTGAGGTGTTACTATAATGAATGATTAGTATGAATGTAAGTATATTTGTGCTATTCTTTTCTTATTTAATGATAGAATGTTGTCAAATGTATGTGATGATTAATGGCTAAGTGTAACAATATCGTTGTTATCCCATATGAAGATCTATTGTGAAGGATGAGTAGAGATACTGTTCTCTACTTCTATTGAATTGCATGATTGCATGGATTGCATTGGTTACATTGATTGTATTTAAGTGCATCGATTATAGTAGTTGCATTGATTGTATTGAATTACATTTGTTGCGATGGCTGCAATGGTGGAATAGATGCAATTGTTGAATAGATGCTATGGTTGTTATGAACTAACAAGTATTAACAAGTATTTGGATATAGGAGAAGGGCAAGAAACTATGTGGGCTTGATCCCTCAGAAAGTGGTACATGGGCAGCATTTTTCTATCCAGAAGCCATCGGATCTGTAACGGCCCGTATTTTTGATAATTAAAAATATTAAATTAAATAAGATTTTGGAATTTAATATTGTCAGAAATTACAATTTACGACTTATTAATGGAATTTTTTTTATTAAAATATAATTTAATAAGGTTGATTGAATGAAATTGACAACTGTTTAATGTAATTTCAATTAATGGTAATAATAAAGGTTAATAATGAATAAAATAAATGTTGTATAAAACAAGGAAATCAGATGTTTTATAATTGAAATTGGTTTTAACATTTGTAAGTAAATTTATACTCCTTGTTTGTAAACAATAAATTTATAGATGTGTTAAATTTACTAAGTATATTGATTTAATTATCATCTTATTATTAATTCCATTGAAATTTATTTGGGAATCAATGAAATTTAACGTAATTAAATATACCAATTAATATGAGAAAAGACGTTAACTGTAGAATAATGAATGTATTAAAATGGAAACTTATGTTTAATTAACACATAAGGTATTTGTTGATTTAATAATAAGCATACGTTAATCAAAATAAAAGAATATGTTGGAATTTAAATTATAATAAACTAGGTATTATTTCTATTGTAAATTAATGTTAAAATTAATATAATATTTAAATCTTGGATTTAATATAGGAAATTTAATTTTAAAAGATTATTAATTTTAGTTTAATCAAAATGATGATATGAAACTTTTAATTTAGAATTTAAAAGTGATTAAATAGATTTTTAAAATAGATTTTTAATTAACGTGTAAACTTAGTCCTTTTGGGCACTGTCTCGGATTTCGATGAAACCAGTTTCATCGGATCCATAATAGTGAATTATTGTAGGATTTCAAGTTTCATAGCGATCGGATTTATCGTTTGATCATGCGAGCTCAAAACGCGTAGAAATCAATTAAAGGAATTTAATTAATATAACTTGATTTTAAAAGCTAACTTCTACATACATTAGAATTAGGGTTTGAAATTAGTTCCATTGAGTTTAAAAATATTGAAAACCTATATTTCGATATATGGGATGACCTATTTTCATTTCGGGAACGAAACAGGTTTTTCGGGTCTTTGTTATCGCTTCGACCCGATTCGATCTGTTCCTTCCATTCTTATCCATCTCAGCCTATTTATATGTTGTTATAAACCCTAGCAACTCTATTCTATTTTATGTACATACAATTTATGTTCTTATCTGCTCCTTCCCAATGACAGACATCTCAAAACCCTAATTACTAATTCCAAATAAAACTCCAAAATCCAAACTGCTCAAATCCTATCATATAATATATCATCGCGAAGCTCTCGACGAACGTAATCTGTGTCTGCAATTCGTTTTTCGATTGGAGGCTCCGTTTGTCCCAAATTGGGCAAAATATTCTCGGCCGTCCGTTCTAGGATTTGCAATTCAACGGTGGATCGTCGACCAATCGACGATCGAGAAGCACTGGATCGTAGAGGGCGTTGAGGCGAGTGCATCCATACGGTTGGATCATGTCGTAGTCGACGAAGTTCACCGGATTTGGCCATTTTAGGTGGTGGTAGCGTGGAGCTCTAGGAGGTGGCGGAATGGATGGCGTGGGTGCCGTGGAGGCGACCGGAGGTGGCGGAGGTCGTGGCGTGGTCTGATGTGGTCGGAGGTGAATGGATCGGCGACATCAGGCGTATGAAGATCGGCGACTGATGGGTGGTTAGGGTTGAGCGCGTTCTATAGGATTTCTTCCCTTGGGTTCGTATCGAAATTCCGAACAACATGAAACTGGTTAGGTTGAATTTGGAGACTGTTTAAATTTTGGGCTTTTATTGGATTATAAATCGGCTATAAATCAAAGGTGAGTGATTAACCCACTCACGTAATACTAAATCTTCTTATGTTAGTTGAATTAAATTTATAAAATGATAAGAATTTTATTGGTTGCTATTTGGTAGTTTGATTTGACATTTTAATTGAAATTGAATTTTATATTGAATTAAATTGAAATTTAAATTAATATTAGATTTAATTGCCAGTTAATACCTGATATTGGTAACTAGTTAATTGTTGTGATTTATTGGCTGATTTGGATGTTGACTTTGATGGATGTCTATTTGTTGACATTTTGGATGATTAGATGTTTATTTATTTATATATATCCCTGTTATCACTTTGTATATTAATTGAAAGCATATAAATTATTATTTGAATTATTTCGAATAAATTAAGAAATAGGTTGAAATGATATATACCTATGACACTTTGATTTCGATTGAAATGATATATATATCCATCCCTGAAATAAAAAAAATTGAAATAACTATTCACTTGGCCATAGGGTAGAAAATTATATACGGACACCGGATTGGTTAAATTAAATGGTTTTAAAATCTTGAATTTGGATCTTGGTTAAATGATATTATATTAAAGGAAATAAATTGTGGGTTTATATGAATTGAATTTTTTCTAATTTAAGCTTTGGAATGTTGAAACTGAAATTGGTTAAAAGAAATTATTTAACGAATTAAAATTGAAATGTGAAGTTATAATCGATATATTACTTAAATTTTGGAAAATTGATTATTTTTAAGTTTGGATCTTAAAATTGAACGATGAGGTTTAATTTGATTTAAGTATTTCAAATCAATAAATTGAAATTGGACTTGAAATTGATGTAAATTAGAATGGTTTAAAATAAGAATTGAATTGAAATTTAAATCATTGAATTGAATTGTTGAATCAAATTTGAGTTTAAAAATGAACGTTTCGAAAATTGAAGTAAATTCGAATTGAAATTGAAATTGAAATCAAGTTGATTTGAAACTAAATCGAAATTGAGTCAATTGAATTGAAAGATTGGAAATTGAGTTTTGTTGATTTGAAATTTAGACATGGGTCCAGATTGTTGAAATGGAAGAAACAGTTTGATTTGATACTATTTTCAAAATAAATTATTTTAATATAAACCGTTTAAAATCTATCTTTTTTAATATTCAAATTGTTTAGATTTTCCAAACTATTTTACTATGTAAACCACTTTCAATACTCAAACCATTTTATATCAAACCATTTTAAATCTTTAAACTATTTAAACTGTAACGACCCGATTTTCGGGCGTCGAAAATCGACACAAATACGCCACTATATAATATGTCGACGATCAAGTGTCGAGAAGGGCGGGTCGTGACATAAACTATTTAAAACTATTCAAACTATTTTCTAAAAATTCAAACTATGCAAAGTTGAAATTTTTATATTTAAATCGTTGATTTAAATGCGAATGTGGTTAAATGAGGTTATAACCTAAGTTGGAATTTGAAATGATATTTTCAAGTGAAAATGACATATTTTGAGTAAATATGGTATTTTGAAATGAAGTGATATTTTTGAAGTGAATATGATATTTTGATATCAAATATAAATCAGTTTCGAAATGTAAAAGAACCAACCGGTGTGAAAAATAATGTTTGACTGTTAAAGAGACCGGGGCCTCTTATTGGCATACTCTCTGTCAATATTGGAACCACTTTTACAACTGTGTATGTGGTGGATGATCCAGAATGAAGTGGTTGGATTTGTTGAACATTTGCTGGATTTGAAGAAAGAGAACGATGATGGATGACCCTAGCACTTGTGCCAATTTGAAATGACTAAAACATGAGCCATACATAACCAATGAGGCTAGCTACCTCTAGCGACATCTGTTCTTCATATTACTATATTGATTTTGACTTGATCAGTGCACCTTGATTTGATTACGGGATGGATGTTCGCGGTGGGCCGTTAGGGGTTACCACTCGTCAGGAAACGCAAAACAGTAGTATCCTACCTTGGGCATCGCCTCACGTGCCTTGTCATACTTTTATCCTTATACGCGACCACTACAAATTTGTTTTAGTGTTGTCTTATCACGATGCCTCCCTGGCTACCTACATTATTGGTGATGCTACTAAGACAAACCGTAGCACAATGCTTAAAATACGTTAAGGGAGATCAATGTAAAACCTTAACACTTTTTTAATATTTATTTTATTGATAGACACTACCTATATAGTGTATCTTACTACCTATAGATAGTTTAACGGATCCTTAGGAGGTGGAAAATCCCATAACATCTCTTAAGTTATTGCACTCATGGTATACACTGGATAGGAAATGTAAAATCCTGTAAACATCTCTGAAGCTATTACACTCATATTTACTTGTTATTGATTTTACTTACATAAGAATTTTTAGTTCCGACTCGAGTGTTTTTTCTTTTCATTACGCTCGGGTCAGCCTGAGCATTTCAGTGTTTGAAGACATTATTTCTAGAGGATGAAGATGGAGTTTGGTATATTATATTATTAGTATTATTCCGCTGCATGATTTTGGTATGTTTGTTGATTGTTCTCTGATTATGTTGTAAAAATTGTGTAATCAAATGTATATTATAAAACAGCCTCATGAACTGTTTATTTGATTATTGTATTTTATCATTCCACTGCGAGATTCTGTGTTTTGTTTCCTTCTTTTCTCTTATTTTCTTATTAGATCCCATTGACAATCTTCCTTTTTGAATGGTTTGAGTTAGACATGTGTGGTTTATTGTCGATTTAAACCATCCAAAAAGGTGGGTCATCACAGTTGGTATCAGAGCTTTGGTTTAGAGATACCTTAGCTTGTTAGGGTTAACTCATTAAGAGATATGGTAATGGAATGTCCTATTATGAGTTGAGTATATACGAGTGTGTGCATTTGTTAGTGCTATAAAAATGTTTTATATTGTGTTAATTTGTTATGTTGAGTATTTATGTATTTCGGTCAGTACATAGGACGCTATGGCATAGATAGGGGCTTCTAAACATTTGGACAGGGTAAACTGACATAATATTGTTTTGAAATAGGTAACTGAAATAATTTTACCTAATATTATATTTTGTGTGTAAAGGAATAAATTTTAATGATATAGTTATTTTTTTGTGTTGTTTGTTAGGAAATGATAATATTCAATTATTGTCATTTATTGTTTGGTTAGTCAAGGTTCTTAAAACTATTGACTATTGTATGTTATAGAAATGTAGTTTTACAAATATGGTATTAATTATGATTTACAAATAAATAAATTTAAATGGAAATTTGAGAACTTAAATGCTGGTTTATTTTTAAAATTGGGTTCAAAAATTTTGGTTAAAAGAAATATTATTAGTATTATTCAAAAGTATTTTGGATATAAATATTTTAAATAAAAATTGAAAGAAATGTTTTAAAAAGAATTCTAAAGAAAATAAGTTCTATACTCCCCTCTTTTGTCACTGAAAAATAATTTCGGTGATGATCGCGACATCATCGACGTTCATTTTCGAGTTTCAAAGTGGGAAGACCACTGTAGTAGCTTTGCTACGCATTTGGTTCAATAAACAGATTTTGATTTAAAATTTCTAAATAAATATGATTTGATATATAAAATGATACCAGTATATAATATTTCAAAATGATTTGAAATGAACCCGGTATTTAGTTCTTAAGTTCCTGTTAAATTAATGATTTTCAATTGTAGAAATAAAGTGAAATTTTAATAGTTGGAAACTTCTAAAAATGAGAAATAAGAAATTAAAAGCTAAGTGTTTAATGAAACTGTAAAGAAATTGGAGATTTGTAACTTGTAAATTAAAAAATAATGGAAATTAAGAAGATGTAAACTATTGAACATTTTTGTTAACTAAAATGAATAAGTTAAATTTGTATAACATTCAATTACATTTTAAAAACATATATAAAACTTACCAGGAATGTTTAAAAAGTTGAAATGTTAAATATGAATATGTAATAGAATATTATACAAGTAAAAACTTAGTAACAAAAATGCTTGAAAATAAACATATGTTTATAAATGAAGAATTAAGATGTACAAGAAATGTTATAAACATAAGTTAATGTTTGAAATGCTTAATAACTAAATTGAATAGTAAAAAGTGAATACTATTTAAGTAAATGATTATAAACTTAAGAAAATGACTGAAATGATTCATAAATATGATTTAATATGAAAGGATACCATATATGAAGGAATAAAATAATTAAAAAGGTATAAAAACTTAAATATGAAATGATTCATTAATGAATATTTATATTATGGAAATCAAGTTATACAAGTAAATAATAACTGTGAATTAAATTGCATGGAAACTTATATAATATTTTAAGAATTAATTTATTGATATTCTAAATAATTGAATGGGAAATAATCTATGTAAGTAAATTAATGTAAATTAATAAGAGATAACCTTGTATGAATGAAATATAATAAGTGAAAAGTGAATGATGTGTTAAAGAAACTTAAATAATATTTAAAATTCTTTGTTGTTTGGCTTATGGGATGTTTGGAATGATACTTCAATTTGTTTGAGGTTGTATGAATAATCTACTAAGCAATTATCTAAGGCTGTTGAGTGTAAGTTACACTTAATAGTTTATTCATCACCCTTATACGATGAAAAAATTTCTGAACCTGGACAAACCATTAGTTTTGGTTGCTATGGATGTGTGATGGATCCTTTTGTTGCATATAATGGTCATACTGTTTTTGTTTGCATATGATTATTATATATATTGTGTGTTTCTTGTGCGATTGAAACAACTAAAGTATATTGTTCTTTTTACATAATTTTGACTATTTTGGAATATGTTAGTAAAATACAGGTTTATGGAAGCAATAGCAGTTGCTTTTGGTTTCATAAGTAGAGTTTGTTTGCCCGACAAATAGGTACGTTTTTGGATTACTGTTTTATAGCGGTATTTTATTGTTTTCCCATGGTTTGGGATATTTTATTATTAAAATATGATTTATATAATGTAACTATTGATATTGTAATTTTTCCAAACCTATCCGCGCAAAGGAGACTCTGCCGAAATTTTTCATAAATTGAGGACTTAGAAATTTTTTGTAGAAGTTGAGTTATTTTGAGATTTTTATTAAACTTAAATATGTAAGTTTAATTGTTTATAAATTGATTATTTTGAATAAAATATACCAAATTTCTTGATTCCTTCTTGTTCCTTTTCGAGGACGAAAAGTTTTAAGTGGGGGAGATTGTAATGACCTGTATTTTTGATAATTAAAAATATTAAATTATAAGATTTTGGAATTTAATATTGTCAGAAATTACAATTTACGATTTATTAATGGAAAAAATTATTAAAAATAATTTAATAAGGTTGATTGAATGAAATTGACAACTGTTTAATGTAATTTCAATTAATGGTAATAATAAAGGTTAATAATGAATAAAATAAATGTTGTATAAAATAAGGAAATCAGATGTTATTTAATTAAAATTGGTTTTAACATTTGTAAGTAAATTTATACTCCTTGTTTGTAAACAATAAATTTATAGATGTTAAATTTACTAAGCTATAATAATTGTTTTAATTATCATCTTATTATTAATTCCGTTGAAATTTATTTTGGAATCAATGAAATTTAATGTAATTACGTAATGATCCGAAAATTTAATGATTTAAATAACGTAATTAACTAAATTTTATCATGAAAATAAACAATAAAATTTGGAAATGAAAATTTAATATTTGGGCTACGTCTAATTTAATAGAGCAAATGTCAGTTTTTTATCGGAAAATATGAAAGTTTGTTTGGCTGTGAAATTTCAAAACTTAAATTTAAAATCAGTTAAATTGATGGAAATAAAATATTTTTAAAATCTGAATATTTTTAAAAAATAAAATTTTAAATCATTTTCTAAGTGAGACGTCATATTTCATTTCGCCAAATTTGGACTGCTCTAGCTCCATTTATATAATTTTCGGCGTTATTGCAGCATTTTTGGCAGCGAATATCGAGTTTTGATAGGTGAGTCATGTCACTCGTATCTATGTACCATTTTGTTCGTCTCATCGTGCTGATCTCCATAGTATATTCATTTGTGCATTTCGGCGTCTGGTACACGGCAAAATCTACAAAACGATTAGCTGTATCGGTTCCGCATTTGAGCCTTTTGGTTTCCTATGTCCTTTCATTTATCCACCGTGTGAAAGCTAATAACCAATAGTTATTAATATTTACAGAAAATCCAACTTCTGACTTTTGTTATTCCACCGTTTCATATATTAATTATGGTTCGTTCTCTGGCATTTCTTTCTCTTACCTTTCTTCTTTTGTTCTAAGCTTTCTTTATAATATATATATTTATTTATATATAATCAAAGTTTCATATTTATTGTTTGCAAACTTGCTCGCCCTCTATTCCTATAGGATCAATTTCACCCTAGAGGGGGGAGGGGGTGAATAGGGTGATACTAATAATTATAAAAATTAATGCGGAAATATATAAAATAATTGCAGCATAGATAATAGCAAAATAATAAAAGCAAAAATAGAACAACACAGATTTACCCAGCTTCGGCAAAACCCTGCCTACGTGCTGCCCCAAGGTTTCTACTAGAAATTAAGTAGTCAGACGCTTACACACATAAACTTGCGACACCCGCTATCGACTAACCTAACTCTACCTTCAAAACCCTGCCACAACTCAGCCACGGAGTTGCGAATTCTCGAACTACACCACCGTAGTTCGTCACCTAGTCACACGACTAGAAAAACACAATTTAAAAAGAAAATTACAAGACAAATAAAAACAAACACAAAACCCTATTTATATTTAAGCCCAAATTAAAAAGTGATCGGCCCAAATGAATATAATTTTTAAATGTTTTCTCCCTTTATTTTCTTCGGCCTGTATCCTTTGTGAAAGTGTCTGCTTCTTTTCCTTTGCTCGAAAAAATTCGTTCCTCTTTAAAAATAAATTAGGGCTTCGTGATAACTGAGGCTGCCGCTTGAAATTGATGTTCGAATTGAAGTAAACTTTGCCTTTGGTTTCTTCGTCAAACGAATCATTGGCTATGATTTGCTTTGGTGTTTTGCTTTGATTATGCTTGCGGTTGATCCCAGGATTGAGTTCGAATCTGTGAATCTGGTATGTAAATTATGTCGTTTAACTACTCTGTTGTTTTGCTTTGATTCGAACTCGATTCGATTTATTGATTTGGGATTTAATTTGCAACTTGGCTCTGTGATTTTTTGCTTGAACTCGAATGCTCAGTATGCCGATGATGTTAATGGTATTTATAGGGTTTAATTCCCTAAATTTTCGTTCACTTGAAATCGTCTGATTTTTTAGCTCGCCCGTTAGATTTAACTTGAATACGTGTGATTTGTTTAGATTGGTTCAATTCGTATATTTCTTTCCTTGATTATCACGGCTTTTTTGGTTTTTGATTTTTCGTTCATACGTGTTATCATCTAGCTTTGATTCTGACTTGTTCGAACTTTGCCTCGGTCACCACGGCTTTGATTCTTTGACATTTTGAACTTATTTTGACTGCTGTTTCATTCACTTTTGAATCATGACATTGTTACAATTTTTGTGTTGCTCTCTGTCTTCTTCGGCTTGATCAATTTGAGAAACAAAAACTGCTGCATATTTCGAATATCCTCACGTTGCATATGTTTTGAATCAGTGCATATGAACTTGTATGCTTGGTTTGTACTTATGGTCTGATCATTTCATTTGAGCGCTTTGTTCCATTTAGTGTTTGTTGTCATTGTAACTAATGTCCAGTTGCATGTGCATTTCATGTGAGCTTCAAGTGCTCCTTTGTATAGTTCCTATTGACTGGTTGCATGCCTGTCATTGTGGTCTTGTAGTCTCTGGTATCAATGTTGCATCACTGTTTCATTTTCTATTGTGTGGCTTTGAGCATTGCCTCGGTTCTGTTATGCACTTGATGTTGCCTGACCTATTTCCTTGTTCACTGGTCTGTTGCATTTGAAACTGTACTGGGTTGTAGCCTCAGTTGTAGCTTGATTGCTTGCATGTATATATGTATACATGTGTGTTCACACATGTATATATGTATGTTAGCTTGTGCAGTTTCTTACAGTCTTTGTTGTTTTTTGAATCCATGCCTCATTGTGTTCATTTGAGTCTACACTTGCCTTTGAGCTTCTGATTTTATATGTGGAACTGTTGTATGTGTGTGTCACCACTATTGTCTTGATGCTGACTGTTCCTCTTTGATCATTTCATTTTGATGATAACCGTGCACATACACACATATATATACATACATATTATGTATATTTGTGTATAATTATTGTGCCTTTGGTCTGTGTTACATTGAGCTCTGAGTTGAATTCTGGTTGACAATTGAGTTTGAATGGTTGAGTCGTTTTCATGTGTACTCACTGAATTTTTGGTCGAGGCTTGTTTTATGTTGGTTTTGGATTCTTGTTGCATGATAACTTGTACTCGACAATTTTTTGATGTATTTGTATTGCACCTGAGTTGAATCAAGCCTCGGCTTGGGTTTGACCTTGTGCTCACTTGTCCCTGCAGTTTTATCAAGTGTATATCGGTGTGCACGGCCTTGTGGCATGTATAGTGATACACTGTGCATGTCACAGGTTGTTCGTGTTTGATGAATTCAAAACGAAAATGATGATGAAGGTGTACAACATTTTTCAAACACACATTTTATTTTACACTGCAAAATATTTATTTTTCAATTTTACCGTGTCAGTGTCTATTTTGCAGGCAATTCAGATGATGGATACAAATTTGAATATAGTTGAACAAATATGAGTGAACGAGTGATATGTAGTGAGGTGCAAATGTAAAAAAATTGTGTTGTGATTTGAAATTTGTATTGTAATTGAAATGTTGTATATATATATAGTGAGAGCTCAAATTTTGTACTATTCAAAAATTTTAATAAAATATTTGTTTGAATAAAATATCTATTTGAATTTAAATACTGTGTTTTTTATTTTATTCAGCAAATATTTATTTAATTATGTGAAAATAAAATAGTACAATAACAAATACTTTTAAATGAATATATATGTTTATTATCATCAAACAAAAATCATATACTAGCATATTCAACAATCTCCCCCTTTTGATGATAACAAACATATATTTAAGATTCTGAATTTATTAAATGTATTTGGTCATTGATGAACTCTATTTGCTCCCACTATTTGAATGCTCCCTCTCTACAACAAAACTCCCCCTTCATATATGCATGAAAATAAATAAAATATGCAAACGAAAAATATGACTTGCCAACCAAAATCTTAACTTCTCTCTCTCCCTTTTGTTATCAGCAAAAGAGTAATAGTGTTAGAAAAATAGAGATAAAATGATAGACATTAATACAACATTAATACCCAATCGAGTATAAATATTAAATTTCAATAAAAAATCAAACAAAAATCATAAATACTTTGCTGGGCGCATATTCCACTTTAGAGTGACAGGGGTGATGTCGGCATATAAAACCATATAGTTGTGTCTATTTATGGTATATTTATATCAAGAATTTGAATATCTACTAACCATGCATAACCGTTAGGACTTTAAATGAGATTAGTAATATTCCCAATTTTTATAAAAAATGAATTTCAAGTATCTTCTAACCATGCATAACCGTGAGGACTTTTAAATGGGATTAGAATCAACTCGTCTATTTAATAACCAATTTTGATATGTGTTCCATACATTCATAACCGTGAGGACTTTTAAATGAGCATGAAAGCACATAAACAAATATTCCAAGTAATTCACTCATGCATAACCGTGAGGACTTTTAAATGAGAGTGAATACTTTGGATGTTTTTATTAAAAAAACGAATAATTTCCTGTTTAAAATATCACATATTGACATACTATATTGGATTTTGATGAGTGATAGTCATTAGAAATATGATAGAAATGAAGATGGTCATGGAATTTTTACCAACAAAAGTTATTATAAATCTTGTTTAAATTTTTAAAGAAATTTACTAAATATACTTTCTCAAGTCATAATATATGATTAATATCAACACTCATTACTTTTTCAATCACTATTTATCTTTTCGATAATCAGTAGGGAGTCAGATTAGTTAATGTAGTCATTTAAGATCAAATCCAAAAATTGTTATAAAATCAAAATTTCTAAAATAATTAATCTGAAACATAATCAACAAAAACTATTTTCTGGAAGGGGTTTTATAAGAAAAATGTCTGCTAACTGAAAATTAGTTGAAATGAAAAATATACAGATATTTTCTTTGAAAATGTGATGCAACTAATGAATGTCTCTACATAAAACACGTTCTACTAGTAATTTTTCTATCAACTGGATTACCAGCAGAATCTGCATCTAAATACCCCTTTAAATCACAGTTATCATAAATTGGATATCATAGACCAGACCGTGAAGTCGCAACAAATACCTTAATCATTTTACAGCTTTTTAAATGAGATTCATTTGGATGTGACTGAAGCCGTGTACACAGTAAGCAAAGAACACAATGTCTAGAAGTAGTAAGATGAACAAATATATCCATGTGTATCTAGAATAATCATCAACCAATAAAACACCATCATTAGTCCAAACAAATCTATATGAACTGGTTCAAAGACTCAAGAGGTACTTATACTATTCTCTGCATAAAAATATAATTGACCAACAATTTTGCATAAATCAAAATCAACATTCATTTCTTTATCACATAACTGGCTGATTTAAATTGGATTATGGTGCAGATTTTCACATTTAATAAATCGTTCAAAATAAATATACTGTTACCTATTTACCTTCACGATATTTTTTCGTTGTTACTCATTGTGATTCTGCCACCTTTGTACTAGGCTAAGGAACTTTGATTTGTTGCCCGTCGTGTGCCTGGAACAGCCAGAATCCAGGTAACACTGTTGTTGTTCCTTAGCCTGCCACCACACCTACACGAGCGAAGATTTTTGTGACCTATTTGTTTTTATAGGTCCATGGTTGTTAGTGGCAAAAGATTTTGAAAAATAAGTTTGTGTAGAACCAAGACAATTTATATTTGTTCCTTTTGGCACCCAAATTTGTTTGACTTTAAGGGATTTTATATTTGTGCCTTTTGGAACCCAAATTCGTATGGTTTTTGTGTGATTGGGTCTATACCGGCAATATTGTGACTGTGTCCAAATTTTCCACACTTTACGCATTTGGGTATCACACTTTTCCCTTTAACAGTGTTAGTAGTCGTTTGTTCATATTTTGACACTTTTGTAAATCCAAATCCTTTCCTTTCATTCTCGAAGAGTTGATTTTCTAAGAGCATATTAAATGATTTTTTTCTAGTGAAATTTTTTCGAGTGATCAACTCAAGTTTATTAACTTTGGATTTTAAAAGTTTATTTTCATTCATTATCTTCGAACAACAACTAATGGTACTATCTCTCTTTTCAAAATTATTCATTTCCAATCTCATATTTTCATTTTGATGTTCTTTAATTTTAGTCTCAATTTCTAACATCTCAGTTTCAAAAAGTTTGATTTTATTAAATTCAATTTTTTCAAAATCCTTGATTTTTTCAATCTCCTTTTCAAACTCGTGATTTAATCGAATGATTTCAGATTTGCTTAAAATCACGCTTCCTTTTTCAAGGGTTTTGAAATTTTTGTCGAGCTTATTTAATTTCTTTTCAAAAATTGCACATTTAGAACTTTCCGACCTCTTAAAACTCTCCAACTCTTTTTGCAAAATATTATTTTTACAAATCAACTCAGTTTTGTTTTTCTCCTGAATTAAAATTTCGTTTTCTAACTTTTGAAAGTTTTCATGAAAATAGGAAAATTCTTTTTCATAGTTCAAACATCTTATACAATTAGAATTTTTATTTTTCTTAATATTTTTAAGCTCATTTTCCAAATCATTATTTTTCTGACACAGTTTAGCTTGTTCCCTTTTCAACTTATTATTTTTCATCTTAAGAGATTCATTATTTTCAATTGATTTTCAACACAAGAGAATTAAATCATGAAATGAAAGATCACTTATCTCATCGGCTATTGAATCTTCATCACTGCTGTTAAATCCAGTCAAGCACGTTTCTTCAACTGAGTCAATTGTGGGGGATTTCTCACCGTTGTTGACTTTTGCACCATATATTGCATCAAAAGTATTCCAGATTTCCTGTGCACTTTCACAATCAGAGATATAGTTAAAATTATTTCGATTAATATAAGAATATGGTATATGCATAGCAAGAGCATCAATCGAAGTATTTTTCTTGTCTACTATATCACACCCATTTTCAATAATATCCCAACATTAAGAATTAACAGATTTTAAATAAAATTCCATTTTTAATTTCCAATTTAAAAAATCCGTTCTATAAAAAATAGAAGGAATAATACTGTACTGACTCTCGCTAGATTTGCAACTAGGGTTAGACATCCTTGTTATTTACCTTGCTCTGATACCACTTGTAGGATCGATTTCACCCTAGAGGGGGGTGAATAGGGTGATACTAATAATTATAAAAATTAATGCAGAAATATGTAAAATAATTGTAGCATAGATAATAGTAGAATAATAAAAGCAGAAATAGAACAATACAGATTTACCCAGCTTCGGCAAAACCCTACCTACGTGCTGCCCCCAAGGTTTCTACTAGAAATCAAGTAGTAAGACGCTTACAGACGTAAACTTGCGACACCCGCTATCGACTAACCTAACTCTGCACTCAAAACTCAGCCATTGAGTTGTGAATTCTCGAACTACACCACCGTAGTTCGTCACCTAGTCACACGACTAGAAAAACACAGTTTAAAAAGAAAATTACAAGATAAATAAAAACAAACACAAAACCTATTTATATTTAAGCCAAAATTAAAAAGTGACCGACCCAAATGAATATAATTTTTAAATGTTTTCTCCCTTTATTTTCTTCGACCCATATGATTTGCTTTGTTGTTTTGCTTTGATTATGCTATACTCACACTAACCAAGGACACTACCAGGTAATGCCGTCAATTAGTATGAAGAATAAGGCTGTTGTGGAGCGACCATCTGTGTAATTGCTTTGTGCGAGTACCGATATGTCAGATGGTATGTCATGAATTTCATTTCAAGAGGAAATCTAACATATCAAATACAAACTCAAAGCTATTACACATTGGCTATGTGGCCTTCAGAAACAAATATAAAATAAGCATAACATAAATCAGTCACAGATATTCATATCACTAAGGCGAAAATAGATATGAATATAACACATAGAAGTGTTCATCAAAGTAGTGGTCATACAAGATCCACTACATCACAAAAGAATAAGTACAAGTGTTAGACAAAAGAATATGTATACATCAAGGGAGCCTCTATCTCGAATGTATAAAAACAAAAACTACTAAGCTAAAGTAGTTAGCCAAAAGTCAAAAGCTAGTCCCTGCTAAGAAGTCAAGTGGAAGCACCTGAAACACCTCGGTCTGACCTGAGTATTATTTAAGAAGGAAAATAATAAACGAATCAGTCTAGCTATACATATCAGATAAGATGAGATAGGATAAGAGATATGACAAATATATATGATAACAACAAAAATCATACAATATCTCAAATCTCCTCAAACACCAAAAAGAATGTCATATTCTTTATTTTTATTTACCAAACTACAAATATTGATAAGGCTTATCAATACAAATCACAAAAATTGGTGAAACACAAATTCCAGAAATAATCAATTAGAAATCCAAAAATCACAAAAAGGGGGAGGCCTATCATAAACGGGAGCATGAAAACTCACCAACACGTG
This sequence comes from Allium fistulosum, assembly GCA_030737815.1. Lineage (NCBI taxonomy): Eukaryota > Viridiplantae > Streptophyta > Magnoliopsida > Asparagales > Amaryllidaceae > Allium > Allium fistulosum. Next base: position 926,808,549 of record CM060903.1, read on the forward strand.
TATCACAAACGGGACGCTATCCCATGGGTCGCTAACCCATAGAGTCGGTGCAACGACGTAGTACAACGGTACGCCCGAGGAACCTGTAACTCAAATAAGCCGGAACAACGACGTAGTACAACGGTACGCCTGACGAACCGAACTCCATAAGCCCGTAGGTTGTTAGCCTATAAAAATGAGACGAAGCTCAACATAACGGGGTACTGTCCCCCACGCGAACAAAGATACATCACATATCGCTAGTCTAAACCTCAAAAATGATCATCATAGATCAATAAAAGTGTAAATTACACCAAGCTAGTAAATAAATGAGTTTAGCTTCATGTCCCATAACCACTGGCTTAACTTAAATATTTACGAACAAATTGTAGATTTCCACTCGAAAATTGTCACAAGATTTCAATCAAACAAGTCTAAGAATTAACCGACGAAGTAAACGCAAGCGTTTCATACCACTTGTTATGCTAAGTCGTTTAATTGGATTTCTCCTACGAATGAGGTAAAAGTTTGTATATACCAATAGATTAGAAAACAGTTTTAAAAACGAGTTCTGTATTTAAAAGTAGTGTTGAAATTTTTTGTGTGAAAGAGTTTGAGTATTTACTACTAGTATAGAAACCTTTGTATTTTAAAGTGACAAATCATAGAAATGATTGTAAAAACAATCAATCACCAGAAATTCACATTTGACGACTTGAATTAAAACCATAAAGAAAATCGATATCAAATCCATCAAATTGATATTCCCAAAAATCCAGAAAAGAAGTCATCAAAGTCGATAATAAATGACAACAACCAACCGGATCGACAAAAATTGATTAAAACAGAAACCTACATAAAAATAGGCTAATTGGCCGAATTTAACAGCACCAGACGTCTGGTAGTTCTCACCAGACGTCTGAGCTGAAGGTCTAGAATTTTTCCAGACAACTCAGACGTCTGAGCTTAAGGTCTAAAACGTTTGTTCCTTTGCCTCAGACGTTTGAGCATTTTACCAAACGTCTGAGCTGAAGCTCAGGGCAAAATTTGCCTAGGCCATTGATGGCCAATTCAACTCGGAAGCGATCGAACGAACGACGGTGGCTAGGGATTTATGCCAAGCGAAAACCCAACCCTATCGGCTCTTCAATACACTCCATACAACATGTCAAACATCCATAGTAGGATTTTCATAGATTTTGACTTCAAAATACCAAAAATTGGTAAATTCACCAAACCAATTCAATTCAAAAGCATTTGCACATGAGACAGATGTTAGGAATTCATACCTAACAACAATGAAAGCTATAGACATAGATGTGAGTTCAAGAACTCACCTTTAAAGTCAAAGACAACAAGTGAAGCTCTTAAAACAAGGAAAGATCAATTCCTCTTCAACTAAACCTCTAGAATCTTCAATCTATTATCACATGCAAAGATTTTTTAAGTTAGGTTATAGGGAATTCTGAAAATTGAAGAGAGATTGAGTTGGAGAAGATGAAGAGGATGCTTACCTAAGCTTCTCCTTGACTTTTGAACTTGGATTTGAATTTCCTAATAATCTACGGTTTAGGAATTTTAATTTCCTATATTTTCCCCCATTTTTATCTTTAGCTTGAGTGTTAGGAAATGGGGAGTAGAATGAATGAAGAGTAGATGAGTTAGGGTATTTGATAGAGAAGTTTGGGATCTCTTATTGGGTTAGTGGGCTAGAACCAAACCCAAGGCCCAAATGAAAATACCAAAATTCTAATCAACTCCAAACATATCAATGTTTATACTCAAAAAAGTTGTAAACGTCATTTTGAACTCAATGGAAGCGATCTCTAGTCCGGTTTCAACTGTTTACAAAAAGTAACATTTCGGACTTTAAATTCAACAAACGATGCTATATTTAAATAAAACATTTAAATATATAATCGTAAAATATGCGGGTTGTTACAGACTACCCTCCTTAAAGGAATTTCGTCCTCGCAATACTTAAGAAGAAAATAAAAGGTAACAACCACTCTAAGGCATAACAACACAAAAGAAAAATTTGAAGCGAGAAGTTTACCTTAAGGAGCACAAGAGAGTAAATCCAAATGAGTTCGCTCGATGAATTCTTTGGATTCCCAAAAACAATCTTTAGGATTTGCGGACCATTGAACTTTCACAAGCGGAACATCTTTATTACGAAGGCATTTAACCTCCGTAGCAATGATACGAATAAGATGTTGCTTATAAGTCAAATTAGGTGAAACTTCAATATCTTCAATAACACCGGGCTCAAGAATAGAATCGGAATCTCTAAGGTATTTCCGTAATTGGGAAACGTGGAATACGTCATGAATAGCAGAAAATTGAGCCGGTAATGATAGGCGATAAGCCACGGAACCAATGCGTTCGGTGATGGAAAATGGACCAATATATCGAGGTGCTAATTTTCCCGAACGATAGAAACGCATAACACCCTTCATAGGTGAAACATGAATGAATACCAAATCTCCCACATAAAATTCCAATTTCCTTCTTCAGTTATCGGCATAGGATTTTTGTCTACTTTGAGCTTCTCTCATTCTATGACGAATAAGGTCAATCTTTTCTATGGCATCACGAATAAAATCTGGACCTAAAACCAGTTTCTCACCGGCTTCAAGCCAACACGAAGGAGATCGGCATGGTCTTCCGTAGAGTGCCTCGAAAGGTGCCATACCTATACTAGATTGGAAGCTATTATTATAAGAAAACTCAACAAGAGAAATATGATCTTCCCAACTTCCACCAAAATCAAGAACACATGCACGAGGAAGATCTTCAAGAGTTTGATTCACATGCTCTGTTTGTCCATCGGACTGAGGATGATAAGAGGTGCTAAAATTAAGCTTCGTTCCCAAAGCTTTTTGAAGACCCTTCCAAAATCCACTAGTAAATAATGGATCACGATCGCTAACAATAGAAGTAGGAACTCCATGCAATTTAACAATTTCTATAACATAAAGCTTGGCCAAAAGAGGTACGGTCTAATTGGACCGAACATGAATAAAATGGGCGGATTTTGTAAGTCTATCCACAATCACCCATAGACTGTCATGACCCGAACGAGAATGGAGAAGATCGTCAATAAAGTCCATGGAGACTTGATCCCACTTCCAAACTGGAATATTCAAAGGTTGTAATAACCTACCGGGCCTTTAATACTCGGCCTTTAGAAATTGGCAAGTCATACAACGCTTAATGAAGTTAGCAATATCAAATTTCATTCCATCCCAATAATAAAGTCGCTTCATGTCCGCATACATTTTACTACTACCGGGATGAATGGTAAATTTATAATGATGAGGATCTTCTAAAATGTCTTTATGAAGATCACTAATATTTGGCATGATTAGTCTACCAAATTTTCGAATGCCTCCGCGAGTATCATTATCAAAGTCCTTCAAACCATCAACCTTATTTTTATCCCTACAACTTTGGCTAAGAAGAGCCAATTCGGGATCTTGCTTTTGAGCTTCAAGGATGCGGTCTAAAAGAGAAGGATGAACCTCAAGGCTACATAAAACAAGAGTTGAACACGAATCAGATTCACGATCTCGAATCTCACAAGTAGACAAAGTCTCGAGATCATTCCATTCGGATATCATCATGGAAACAACTGCTTGTTGCTTACAACTAAGGGCATCGACAACACGATTTTCCTTTTCGAGAGTATAGACAATATCAAGATCATAAGATGAAATGAATTCGAGCCAACGTTGTTGATGCAAATTAAGTTCCTTTTGAGAAAATAAGTACTTCAAAGATTTATGATCGGTGTAGAGAACAAATTTCTCCCCCAAAAGATAATGATGCCAAATTCTAAGAGCGAAAACAATTGCCTCGGGCTCTAAATCATGAGTGGCATATCTAGTCTCGGCAGGCTTTAATTGCCTAGAAGCATATGCGATAACACGTTCCCTTTACATGAGAATGGCTCCCAAACCAACACGACTAGCATCAGTAAAACAATCAAATCTTGGTTCCCTTCGGGAATCACAAGAATAGAAGCATCAGAAAGGAGTTCTTTTAATTTCTGAAAAGAAGTTTCACATTTTTCTGACCAAATGTACTTAACTCCCTTCTTTGTCTAACTAGTTAGAGGTACGAAAATTTTAGAAAATCCTTTTATGAACTGACGGTAATAGCCCGCCAATCCAAGAAAGCTATGAATTTCCGTCACACTCTCCGGTCTCTTCCAATTTTGAATCGCTTCAATCTTTGAAGGATCCACGGAAATTTCGGATTCAAAGATAATATGTCCTAAAAATTTCAAACGAGATTGCCAAAAGTGGCACTTAGAAAATTTTGCTTTCAATTGATTGCTTCTAAGAGTTTCCAACACAATCCGAAGATGTTTTTCATGCTCTTCTTCGGTTTTAGAATAAACAATAATATCATCAATAAAGATGAGAACAAATCGATCAAGGAACTTTTTGAAAACTCGATTCATAAGGTCAACGAAATAAGCTGGAGCATTCATTAAACCAAATGGCATAACAAGCCATTCATAAGATCCATAGCAAATACGGAACGATGTCAAAGGAATGCTATCCTCTGCAATTCAAAGCTGATGAAAACCGGTTTCTAAGTCTAATTGTGAAAAGACTCTAGCACCATATTTACGCATCTCAATCCGTGGTAAGGGATATTTATTTTTGATGGTGAGATCATTAAGCTTGCGGTAGTCAACGCAAAGCCTAAGTGTACCATCATATTTCTTCACAAAAATAGCTGAAGCTCCCGAAGGAGAGGAACTAGATCGAATAAACTGTTTTGTTTCCAATTCGGATAATTGTTTACGCATCTCCTCATTTTCCTTATTGGACATACGATAAGGAGGACGAGTGATAGGTAGAGCTCCAGGGATAAGATTAATTCTGAACTCAATTGCTCGCTTAGGTGGTAATCCTAAAACAGGCTCAAAGATGTCGAGAAATTCACAAACAACGTGAATGAGGAAAATGACATCTTCCTCATCATCATTATCGTCATCATGTGGATTTAGAGAATATAAGGATGCTACCGAATTGGAATCTAAATCTTTAAGAACAATAGAAATCTGCTTAACAGATTGGGGATGTCAAAGATAAATAGTCCTCTCGGGACATAGGATGTGGGCTTCGTAACGATTAAGCCAATCCATTCCTAAAATCATTTTGAAACCTAAGTAACGCATAACATGCAAATCGGCTCGCAAAGCATAATCACATAAAATAATCTCGACAACTTTACAAAATAAACTGAGTGTTGCGGATCCACCAACCGGATTCGCAATTCTCAATGAATTCATTAAGCCCATAACAGGTAAAGACAAAGTATCAACAAGTTCCTTTGATATAAAAGAGTGGGATGCATCTGTATCAAAAAGAACTCGAATAGGATGATCACGAAACATAAAAATGCCATCAAGGACAGAATGAGAAATACCTTGACTAAGAGAAGTGTTACTAGGGGCTTGCACAACATTTAGCTTTCCCTCTTTCTTGCTTTGAAATTTGGGACATGAAGATATAAGATGACCTGAACTTTTGCAATAGCGACAATAAAGGGGTTTCAGACACCTATTTGCATAATGGTCCTTAAAACCACAATTGTAGCATTTCCATGATTAGGGGTAAGAGTCTTCTCTACCGAAGTTTCTTGCTTCCCTTTCTTGTTGGGATTAGGTTTGAACTTAATTGGCCTCTTCTTGTTGATGTTGAAGTTCTATTTGGCACCCACAACTTCAACATCAGTTTCTTTGTCGGCCTCTTCCAGTCGAAGAGCGATATTTACAAGCTAATCGAAAGCAACTTCTAGTTTCAGAAGTAAAGCCTTTTTGAGATTCTTATTCAAACCATAGATAAACCTCTGATTTTTCTTCAATGGGGTATCAATATACTCGACCCCATATTTAGGGAGGGATTCAATAGATGCGACATAATCTGTCACAAAAGATTCACCTTGAACAAGGTCAATAAAGCGTCGGGTTAAAGTTACTTTTTCAGCTTCCGGCACAAACTTTAACTCGAACCTTTCCCGGAATTGCTCCCAAGTAAGATCTGCTTCAATAATTTCTGAAATCAAAAACTCATACCAATCTAATACTCTCTCCTGGAGCATGCTAGGAGCCACTTGGACTCGATGTGGATCCACAAGATTCATGCGAGAAAAGATGTGATCGCATGTTCTAAGTCAAGCTTGGACTTCTATAACGCTTTCTGAACCCTTGAATTGCCTTCCACCCAAATTGGTATAATTACTGCACAAGCGTGCAAACCCATATTTAGGATGAGTAGGCTCAGAAATGGGTCCGGCAACTTGAGCATTCTTTACAAGATCCAAAAGCTGTTGGGTAGATATGAATATGCCATCCTGAGGAGTAGCACTAGATTGACCGGTGCTGGGACGGCCAGGTCTAACCATTTCTCTTTTTTTTAAAAGAAAGATAGAACATGAAAAGTTTATTCTCAGAATGAATATCAAACAAACTTTATTGATAAAATAAAGCATCATAAAAGAAAATAGGACAGAACGGGTCCAGAGACTCGGATTAAATCCTAAGGCACGACTCCCAAGAGAGACATAGGACAATGATCCTTGCTAGATTATTCTACATTGTTCTGAAGTTTGGCCCTAATACCAAGCTGTGGCTCCCCACCTCTATACTCACACTAACCAAGGACACTACCGGGTAATGCCGTCAATTAGTATGAAGAATAAGGCTGTTGAGGAGCGACCATCTCTGTAATTTCTTTGTGCGAGTACCGATATGTCAGATGGTATGTCATGCATTTCATTTCAAGAGGAAATCTGACATATCAAATACAAACTCAAAGCTACTACACATTGGCTATGTGGCCTTCGGAAACAAATATAAAATAAGCATAACATAAATCAGTCATAGATATTCATATCACTAAGGCGAAAACAGATATGAATATAACACATAGAAGTGTACATCAAAGTAGTGGTCATACAAGATCCACTACATCACAAAAGAATAGGTACAAGTGCTAGACAAAAGAATATGTATATATCAAGGAGTCTCTATCTCGAATGTATAAAAATAAAATCTACTAAGCTGAAGTAGTTAGCCAAAAGTCAGAAGCTAGTCCCTACTAAGAAGTCAAGTGGAAGCACCTGAAACACCTCGGTCTGACCCGAGTATTATTTAAGAAGGAAAATAATAAATGGATCAGTCTAGCTATACATATAAGATAAGATGAGATAGGATAAGAGATATAACAAATATATATGATAACAACAAAAATCATACAATATCTCAATTCTCCTCAAACACCAAAAAGAATGTCATATTCATTATTTTTATTCACCAAACTACAAATATTGATAGGGCTTATCAATACAAATCACAAAAATTGGTAAAACACAAATTCCAGAAATCATCAATTAGAAATCCAGAAATCACAAAAAGGGGAGGCCTATCACAAACGGGAGCATGAAAACTCACCAACACGTGTATCACAAACGGGACGCTATCCCATGGGTCGCTAACCTATAGAGCCGGTGCAACGACGTAGTACAACGGTATGCCCAAGGAACCTGAAACTCAAATAAGCCGGAACAACGACGTAGTACAACGGTACGTCCGACGAACCGAACTCCATAAGCCCGTAGGTCGCTAGCCTATAAAAATGAGACGAAGCTCAACATAACGGGGTGCTGTCCTCTACGCGGACAAAGAGACATCGCATATCGCTAGTCTAAACCTAAAAAATGATCGTCATAGATCAATAAAAGTGTAAATTACACCAAGCTAGTAAATAAACGAGTTTAGCTTCATGTCCCATAAACACTGGCTTAACTTAAATATTTACGAACAAATTGTAGATTTCTACTCGAAAGTTATCACAAGATTCAATCGAACAAGGCTAAGAATTAACCGACGAAGTAAACGCAAGCGTTTCATACCACTTGTTTTGAAGTCGTTTAATTGGATTTCTCGTACAAATGAGGTAAAAGTTTGTATATACCAATAGATTAGAAAACGGTTTTAAAAACGAGTTTTGTATTTAAAAGTAGTGTTGAAATCGTTTTTGTGAAAAAGTTTGAGTATTTACTACTAGTATAGAAATCTTTGTATTTTAAAGTGACAAATCATAGAAATGATTGTAAAAACAATCAATCACCAAAAATTCACATTCGACGACGTGAATTAAAACCATAAAGAAAATTGATATCAAATCCATCAAATGGATATTCCTAAAAATCCAGAAAAGAAGTCATCAAAGTCGATAATAAATGACAACAACCAACCAGATCGACAAAAATCGATTAAAACGGAAACCTACATAAAAATAGGCTAATTGGCCGAATTTAACAACACCAAACATCTGGTAGTTCTCACCAGACGTCTGAGCTGAAGGTCTGGAATTTTTCCATACCACTCAGATGTCTGAGCTTAAGGTCTAGAATGTTTGTTCCTTTGCCTCAGACGTCTGAGCGTTTTACCAAACGTCTGAGCTAAAGCTCAGGGCAAAATTTTCCTAGGCCATTGATGGCCAATTCAACTCGAAAGTGATCGAACGAGCGACGGTGGCTTGGGATTTATGCCAAGTGACAACCCAACCCTATCGGCTCTTCAATACACTCCAAACAACATGTCAAACATCCATAGTAGGATTTTCAAAGATTTTGACTTCAAAACACCAAAAATTGAAAAATTCACCAAACTAATTCAATTCAAAAGCAATTGCACATGAGATAGATGTTAGGAATTCATACCTAACAACAATGAAAGCTATAGACGTAGATGTGAGTTCAAGAACTCACCTTTAAACCCAAAGACAACAAGTGAAGCTCTTAAAACAAGGAAAGATCAATTCCTCTTCAACTAAACCTCTAGAATCTTCAATTTATTATCACATGCAAAGATTTCCTAAGTTAGGTTATAGGAAATTCTGAAAATTGAAGAGAGATTGAGTTGGAGAAGATAAAGAGGATGCTTACCTAAGCTTCTTGTGACATCCCGGGATTTTTGGGCAGTATTATTTTAACAAAATATTTAATTTAAGTAAATAAAATGCAACTTATTATTTTAAAAATATATAACAAGAAAAGTAAACTCTACATCATTAATAATTGATTTAAATATAGGTTTAGGATATAATCTAGATAATAGTAGTTAAAATCAAACGAGTCATATCAATATTAAATCTAAATATAAAACAAACGTATTGGTTAAAAATAAATATATATATACTCTAGAAACTATGAAATTATATAAGTATAAATATATAATAGATAAGAAATCCCATGTTGATAGTTGAATTTGAACAAAAAAAAATAAGTATGGGTGTGAGAATAAATATCTTAAAATTTATAGTCATATAAAATATAAAATGAACCATGTTGTATATAATAAAATGAAATCAAGTTTATACATAAAAAAAATAATGATGATAAATATAAGCTTGTGAAATAAGACGAACTTGTATATGAATGTACTCACAATAAAATGTATACAAGTGTACATAAATATATATATATATATATAAGTACAAGCTTATAACACAATACTAAGTTTAATTAATGCCAGCACATAAAATCATGTCAGCCACCTTAGCTTTAAAAAAATCTCTGATGTAAAACTTTAAAAGAAAAGGTTATAATATCTTCAAGTATATATAGATCAAGTGGATAAGCATGAACAAACAAAATAAAATATATATTTTGTACAAAATAATTAATTGCCATGTCCTATAGCATACAACACCATATCTCATCAGCCCCCATACGAAAATATTAGCCACCAAAAGCAAGGAAATCTCTGATATATGGTACCACTGGCAAAGGGAAAATATACATTGACCTGTATAAATAAATTATATCACCTGTTGTATCAAGGCCTTTCATCTCAGATTTCTTCCATTCCAAGTTGAAGAAAAAAATCCGAAGTAAGAAAAATCATTCAAACCTTAAAACAACAATACCACTTCATATCAAACCAAAGATTTAAGAAGACAGGGTTTCAACTTGAAAATTTTCAAGCCTGGTTCAAAAAGCATGTTCTGTTTCTTTCCTCCTCTGGAAATAAAGGTGAGTAAACTAAAATTTAAGACAGCTGAATCTTGGTGTATGTAGTAGATTCTTGAAGTAAAATGGTGATGAATGTTTGTATGTTTGTTTAAGATAAATATATGTATATATGTATATAGATACTTGTGTGCATGTCAGTACATCAATACATATATCTCTGCTCATACATTACAGAGTTTGAAACCTGTTTAAAAATTCAAATCATCCCATCTAGATGATTTCAGGTTTCAACCTCTAGATGAAAAGTGATTATAACTATGTAATACCAATTTTAAAAAGGTTTCAAGTGTATTTATTGAGTAAATATTTTAAAACTGGAAAATTACAGTAATGAACATCTTATATCAGAAAAATCAAGTATCATAATTTCAAGTTTTGGTTATAGTAACAGAATTACATTTGAAAATAATAAATTTTGAGGTTAAAATCTTGATTTTTAAGTTGAGGAGGATTGAGTTAATTCGAGTTGAACAGAATCGGTAGATTCATCAATTCCCATCGATCAGAGAAGGGTTAGATGTCGAGCCTGGGTCTGAAGGAAGCCAACATGATGGAGATACATGGAAAAATACTCGTGGAAGTTCTGGAGTGTCGAGGTGGTGGTACGACGATGGTTTAGGTTTTAAACCTAGTTTTAATCGATATCGGAAAATGGGTTGCTGTAGCATCGTGGGTGCATCGGAACAGTTCCAGGATTGTGGGATCTAATCTTGAGTCTGTGGCGCTGCTCGGGGTAGATCGGTATGGTTTCAGATGAACGTTGGCGGCGGCACGAGGTGTTTCAGTTGGTGGAGTTTGGGTTTCAGGAGGGGATGAACAGCTTGAGTTTGATTTTTGACGAGACTGTTGAAGCTGTGTGGTCGGAACGACTCGGAGAATTTCAGGTGACTCGTCGATGGTTGGAGAAATGATCAGAGGTGGTCGTAGCTTGTGTACACGTGCACGCGTGGGGGTGTGTTTCTGGTTTATTCTGTGATGTTGAGAGAGATGGAGTCTACTCAGGGCATGCTCGAGGTTGACTCGAAGAGAAGAGAGACGCGAGAAACACGGGGATTAGCTCGGAAATTTTCTGGATTGCCTCGGGTTGGGTTTCGCGTACACGAGGGAAGATGGTTATAACAGTTTTCCTGAAATAAAGTAAGTTTTTAGAATAAAACAAGTTTTCGAGGTAAACATTTTTCAAAGAGAAGCTTGAGCAGCTTTCAAATGAAAATACAATTAAGTTTTATGAACGAGTTTCAAAATTTAATTATAAGTTGAATGCCTTGAATTGAAATGATTTTGGTTTTGAATAATTATTAGGTTAATTATTTAAATAAACCCCAAAGTGTTTTGATCTTAATTCATCAATAAGGACTCAAGTGGTTTGTATTAATTAATTCCTAGCAATTAAATTTAAATAAGATTTAAACAATCCAATTAAGGAAGTGTTTAATTGAGGTGAATGGTTTATCCTAATTAATTTAGTTCTTGGATAATTAAAGATTAATTAAATTAATGAGGTAATTAAAGAGAAATTAAATAAATTTGTAATTAAGGGTTGTAATTAATTTGAGATTAATCAATTGGAAATTAGGGATTAATTAACGATTAATTACGTAAAGGATAATTACTCATTATAAGTAATTAAGGATAAATGTGATAAGGATAAATTAATTAATAATTAGAGGCAAATTAATTGGGGATAATTAACCCATGGGATAATTTGTTAATGGAAGTAATTATGGAAAATTAATTTTGATAAATAATTAAATGATGATTAATTAATGGTTTGAAATTAATAAATGATTAAGTAAGCAGGATTTAGAAGGTGATTAAGTAATTAATTTAATTAATCTTTAATCAATTATGAATAGTATGACAAGTAAGTCTTGCTTATGAATGATGGGATGATATTGTGTGCTTTAAATTAGATGATAGCAAATATGTGATGCTATGTGATATGATATGTTTGAGTTGAACTGTAATGATAAGGTTTGTTTATCTGTGATGAATGGCTATCAAACTATGTATTCCGTCTATAATAGGAATTGTTTAAACTTAAACAGCTTTGTTTTAGGATAATATTGGATTCGAAGAGACCGGAGTCGGGTATCAGTAAATACCCGAAACCCCTTCGATTCTTTATAAACTGATATGTGAAATCAATGGACTGAAATGGAATGAGTTGAGTGAATGGGACCATTTAATCTAAGTTTTGGTACTTAGAAATTGATGTGTAAAATAAGTGATGTCTATAACCAATTGTGAATTTGTAAATTGACACGAGTTACCCCGGGTTATATATATAAGTTGTAAGTTTTGTAATTCATGTTAGATGGGTTTACTCACGCTGGTTTCCAGCCTGACCCGGGTGTTACTTTGATGTAATGCTCGGGTCAGACCGAGTATTACAGATTTTCAGGTAAGGACGTTCTGGAGCTCAGGGGTGGCGAGCTGGATGACAAGACGTATGGAGTGTTCCGCTGTGACTATTATTTCTGTTTATCTGAGATATATTTGATTTGTATATGCTCAGTGTTGTGTATGAGAGTAACTCTGATGTATTATAAATGTAAATTGACAGATATAGTATTCTTTGTAAACTATTATTATTTGATATTATATTTTGATCCGCTGCGAATGTGAGAATCTGTGGTGTGTTTCTGTTTCTTCTTCTTCTATCTCTTTCTTCTTTTCCTAACTATTTGGAGTTTTCGGGTTCAAAAATTCCGGGTCGTTACACTTCTCCTTGATTTTGGAACTTGGATTTGAATTTCCTAATAATCTAGGGTTTAGGAATTTTAATTTCCCATATTTTCCCCCATTTTTCTCTTTAGCTTGAGTGTTAGGAAATGGGGAGTAGAATGAATGAAGAGTAGAGGAGTTAGGGTATTTGATAGAGAAGTTTGGTATCTCTTATTGGGTTAGTGGGCTAGAACCAAACCCAAGGCCCAAATGAAAATACCAAAATTCTAATCAACTCCAAACATATCAATGTTTATACTCAAAAAAGTTCTAAACGTCATTTTGAACTCAATGGAAGCGATCTCGAGTCCGATTTCAACTGTTTACAAAAAGTAACATTTCGGACTTTAAATTCAACAAACGATGCTATATTTAAATAAAACATTTAAATATATAATCGTAAAATATGCGGGTTGTTACAGACTACCCTCCTTAAAGAAATTTCGTCCTCGCAATACTTAAGAAGAAAATAAAAGGTAACAACCACCAACACGTGTATCACAAACGGGACGCTATCCCATGGGTCGCTAACCCATAGAGCCGGTGCAACGACGTAGTACAACGGTACGCCCGAGGAGCCTGAAACTCAAATAAGCCGGAACAACGACGTAGTACAACGGTACGCCTGACGAACCGAACTCCATAAGCCCGTAGGTTGTTAGCCTATAAAAATGAGACGAAGCTCAACATAACGGGGTACTGTCCCCCACGCGAACAAAGATACATCACATATCGCTAGTCTAAACCTCAAAAATGATCATCATAGATCAATAAAAGTGTAAATTACACCAAGCTAGTAAATAAATGAGTTTAGCTTCATGTCCCATAACCACTGGCTTAACTTAAATATTTACGAACAAATTGTAGATTTCCACTCGAAAATTGTCACAAGATTTCAATCAAACAAGTCTAAGAATTAACCGACGAAGTAAACGCAAGCGTTTCATACCACTTGTTATGCTAAGTCGTTTAATTGGATTTCTCCTACGAATGAGGTAAAAGTTTGTATATACCAATAGATTAGAAAATAGTTTTAAAAACGAGTTCTGTATTTAAAAGTAGTGTTGAAATTTTTTGTGTGAAAGAGTTTGAGTATTTACTACTAGTATAGAAACATTTGTATTTTAAAGTGACAAATCATAGAAATGATTGTTAAAACAATCAATCACCAGAAATTCACATTTGACGACTTGAATTAAAACCATAAAGAAAATCGATATCAAATCCATCAAATGGATATTCCCAAAAATCCAAAAAAGAAGTCATCAAAGTCGATAATAAATGACAACAACCAACCGGATTGACAAAAATTGATTAAAACGGAAACCTACATAAAAATAGGCTAATTGGCCGAATTTAATAGCACCAGACGTCTGGTAGTTCTCACCAGACGTCTGAGCTGAAGGTCTGGAATTTTTCCAGACAACTCAGACGTCTGAGCTTAAGGTCTGAAACGTTTGTTCCTTTGCCTCAGACGTTTGAGCGTTTTACCAAACGTCTGAGCTGAAGCTCAGGGCAAAATTTGCCTAGGCCATTGATGGCCAATTCAACTCGGAAGCGATCGAACGAACGACGGTGGCTAGGGATTTATGCCAAGCGAAAACCCAACCCTATCGGCTCTTCAATACACTCCATACAACATGTCAAACATCCATAGTAGGATTTTCATAGATTTTGACTTCAAAATACCAAAAATTGGTAAATTCACCAAACCAATTCAATTCAAAAGCATTTGCACATGAGATAGATGTTAGGAATTCATACCTAACAACAATGAAAGCTATAGACATAGATGTGAGTTCAAGAACTCACCTTTAAACTCAAAGACAACAAGTGAAGCTCTTAAAACAAGGAAAGATCAATTCCTCTTCAACTAAACCTCTAGAATCTTCAATCTATTATCACATGCAAAGATTTTTTAAGTTAGGTTATAGGGAATTCTGAAAATTGAAGAGAGATTGAGTTGGAGAAGATGAAGAGGATGCTTACCTAAGCTTCTCCTTGACTTTGAACTTGGATTTGAATTTCCTAATAATCTACGGTTTAGGAATTTTAATTTCCTATATTTTCCCCCATTTTTATCTTTAGCTTGAGTGTTAGGAAATGGGGAGTAGAATGAATGAAGAGTAGAGGAGTTAGGGTATTTGATAGAGAAGTTTGGGATCTCTTATTGGGTTAGTGGGCTAGAACCAAACCCAAGGCCCAAATGAAAATACCAAAATTCTAATCAACTCCCAACATATCAATGTTTATACTCAAAAAAGTTGTAAACGTCATTTTGAACTCAATGGAAGCGATCTTGAGTACGGTTTCAACTATTTACAAAAATTAACATTTTGGACTTTAAATTCAACAAACGATGCTATATTTAAATAAAAAATTTAAATATATAATCGTAAAATATGCGGGTTGTTGCAGATAATAGTAGAATAATAAAAGCAGAAATAGAACAATAAAAATTTACCCAGCTTCGGCAAAACCCTGCCTATGTGCTGCCCCCAAGGTTTCTACTAGAAATTAAGTAGTCAGATGCTTACACATGTAAACTTGCGATAGCCGCTATCGACTAACCTAACTCTACACTTAAAACTCTGCCACAACTCAGCCACTGAGTTGCGAATTCTCGAACTACACCACCATAGTTCATCACCTAGTCACACGACTAGAAAAGCACAGTTTAAAATGAAAATTACAAGATAAATAAAAAAACACAAAACCCTATTTATATTTATGCCCAAATTAAAAAGTGATCGGCCAAAATGAATATAATTTTTAAATGTTTTCTCCCTTTATTTTCTTCGGCCCGTTTCCTTTGTGAAAATGTCTACTTCTTTTCTTTTGCTCGAAAACATTCGTTCCTCTTTCAAAATAAATTAGTGCTTCATGATAACTAAGGCCGCCACTTGAAATTGATGTTCGAATTGAAGTAAACTTTGCCTCTGGTTCCTTCGTCAAACGAACGTTGGCTATGATTTGCTTTTTTGTTTTGCTTTGATTATGCTTGCGGCTACTCCTAGGATTGAATTCGAATCTGTGAATCTGGTATGTAAATTATATTGTTTAACTGCTTTGTTTTTTTGCTTTGATTCGAACTCGATTCGAGTTATTGATTTGGGATTTAATTTGCAACTTGGCTCTATGATTTTTTGCTTGAACTCGATTGCTCAGTATGCCGAAGATGTTAATGCTATTTATAGGGTCTAATTCCCTAAATTTTCAGTCACTTGAAATCATCTGATATTTTAGCTCGCCCGTTCGATTTTAATTGAATACGTATGATTTGTTTAGACTGGTTCAATTCGTATATTTCTTTGCTTGATTATCATGGCTTGTTTGGTTTTTGATTTTTCGTTCATACGTGTTATCATCTGGCTTTGATTCTGACTTGTTCGAACTTTGCCTTGGTCACCACGGCTTTGATTCTTTGACATTTTGAACTTATTTTGACTGCTGTTTCATTCACTTTTGAATCATGACATTGTTACAATTTTTGTGTTGCTCTCCGACTTCTTTAGCTTGATCAATTTGTGAAACAAAAATTGCTGCATATTTTGAATGTCCTCATGTTTCATATGTTTTGAATCAGTGCATATGAACTTGTATGCTTGGTTTGTACTTATGGTCTGATCATTTCATTTGAGCACTTTGTTCCATTTAGTGTTTGTTGCCTTTGTAACTAATGTCTAGTTGCATGTGCATTTCATGTGAGCTTCAAGTGCTCCTTTGTATAGTTCCTGTTAACTTGTTGCATGCCTGTCATTGTGGTCTTGTAGTCTCTGGTATCAATGTTGCATCACTGTTTCATTTTCTGTTGTGTGGCTTTGAGCATTGCCTCGGTTTTGTTATGCACTTGATGTTACCTGACCTATTTCCTTGTTCACTGGTCTGTTGCATTTGAAACTGTACTAGGTTGTAGCCTCTATTGCAGCTTGATTGCTTGCATGTATATATGTATACATGTGTGTTCACACATGTATATATGTATGTTAGCTTGTGCAATTTCTTCTAGTCTTTGTTGTTTTTTGAATCCATGCCTCATTGTGTTCATTTGAGTCTACACTTGCCTTTGAGCTTCTGATTTTATATGTGGAACTGTTGTATGTGTGTGTCACCACTGTTGTCTTGATGCTGACCGTTCCTCTTTGATCATTTCATTTTGATGATAACCGTGCACATACAAACATATATATACATATATATGTATGTATATTAGTGTATAATTATTGTGCCTTTGGTCTGTGTTACATTGAGCTCTGAGTTAAATTCTGGTTGACACTTGAGTTTGAATGGTTGAGTCGTTTTCATGTGTACTCACTGAATTTTTGGTCGAGGCTTGTTTTATGTTGGTTTTCTATTCTTGTTGCATGATAACTTGTACTCGACAATTTTGTGATGTATTTGTTTTGCACCTGAGTTGAATCCAGCCTCGGCTCAGGTTTGACCTTATGCTCACCTGTCCCTGTAGTTTTATCAAGTGTATGTCGGTGTGCATGGCCTTGTGGCATGTACAGTGATACACTGTGCATGTCACAGGTTGTTCGTGTTTGATGAATTCAAAACAAAAATGACGACGAAGGCATATATAATTTTTCAAACACATATTTTATTTTACATTGCAAAAATATTTCTTTTTCAATTTTATCGTGTTAGTGTCTATTTTGCAGATAATTTAGATGCTGGATACAAATTGGAATATAGTTGAAGATCAAATATGAGTGAACGAGTGATATGTAGTGAGGTGAAAATGTAAAAAAATTGTGTTGTGATTTGAAATTTGTATTGTAATTGAAATTTTGTGTATATATATATATAGTGAGAGCTCAAAATTTGTACTATTCAAAAATTGTAATAAAATATTTGTTTGAATAAAATATCTGTTTGAATTTAAAATCTATGTTATTTATTTTATTCAGAAAATATTTGTTTAATTATGTGAAAATAAAATAGTACAATAACAAATACATTTAAATGAATATATATATATATATATATATATTATCATCAAACAAAAATCATATACTAGCATATTCAACAATTCCACCTTTATCCGCCCTTTAATTTCGACCCTCCCTCTCCCTTCGTCCACCACAGCCGCATCCCCTCTTCGCCAAGCACCCTCCACTAGCAGCTGCAACACCCTTCTTCCCCAGTAGCCCATCAACCAGATCCGCCTCAAAACCGAGCACAGCCGCCAGCCTCGGCCATCCACCTCCCTCCGCCTCCGCATCTCCACACTCCACAACAGCCAACCGCCACATCCTCTCCAGCCCTCCCTCCGACCGTGCCCACTCCCCACCTTCACCTATCTCCCTCCACTGCTGACCCGCTAGCCTCCCACTCCACCCACACACACAACACCGCCATACCCCTCCCTTGCTCCGTCCCTCTCTTCCATTCTCCCCACTGCCGCTTGTGCCACCACTCCAGCCTGAGCACATGCAACGAACCCCAGTTTACCTCTGCTTAACCCTACAGCTGGCCGAACTCCAAACCCGAACCCCTACGACCACTAGACCTGAACACACCAAGCCCTCCACGCAAACACCCCACTACCGAGATCCCTCCGATCTTCAATGCCAGCGCCTCCCTTTCCCACCACTGCCATGCCGTGCATGTGACTAGCCTTCTCGCCTCTTCTTTAGATATAAAAAAGGTAAAAGGTATATGTATATTGTATATATATATATATATATTTTGTTCCATCAATCTCAAGCTATTGATTTGTTTTCATCGATTCTAGTTAGCTCGCTTTGCCTTGCCGCTGTCGAATTTGTCACAACAGCTTCTAGCTTGTCGCTTTCCTGCTAGTCCATGTGCGTGTCCGTGGCTCTTTCTTATTCCCGTTGTTTTCTCAAGCCTTGAAAGTTGAGCGATCACTCACAATTAACATTTATTTGTTTAGTAAATTGATTTCACATGAAATAACGATTTAAATATGTTATTAGACTTGAATTGGTTAGTAATTTAATTGTTGAATATGATATGTTATTATTTAAATTTGTTAACCTATGTTAATTGACTTATTGACACCAATAACCTGTTAATATATATATATATATATATTATATTTAAATTTTTAAATATGATCATATTTGCCATTGATATGCTATGTCATTTTATGCTGTTATTTTATTGTTCTCACTCTGCAAGTTCCTTGATAGTTTAGGAAATCTCTATGGGTTGAAATGATACATACCCGAACGATCTTAAGATTAAGGAAAATCGTTATGAGTTGAAATGATAAACCCAAGCGATTTTATTAAATTTGAAAATTTTGGGATTGTGGGTTGAAATGATATATACCCGTAAATTTTAATTATTGCGGATTGAAATGATAAATATCCCTATCACTTGACCATAGGATAGAAAACTATATACGAACACCGTTGGTCTATTTTTGAAATGATTTCTAAAATTTTTAAATAAGTGTTTTAATAAATATTGATTTTTAAAGTATAATATAAAGATTTTATTTTTATATAAGCGCAAAATTTAGATTTTTAAATTATATGTTTGGAAATTTTGAATTTATAACTTAAGTTTTGGAAAATGTAAATTTTAAGATTTTACTTATAATTTTATTATTAATTTTTAAAACATATAAATAAGATTTGATAAAATAAAATAAATTTAATAATAAGATTTAATTTAATAAAAATTTAATATACTAAATTTTTTAAAATTTAATTAAATTAATATATATAATATGTTTAAAATATTTATTTAGATTTATGTTAATATTTTAAGATAGAATTTTTTCTTGTAATAAATTTAACTAATATATATTTATATATAAAATATGTTTAAATATTTATTTAAATTTGCATTAAAATTTTGAAAATAGATTTTTGTAATAACTTTAATAAATAAAGGTTGGAAAGAAAATTAAAGTTGACTTGTAGTTTAATTTGTTAAGAATTGAATTTAGATAAAATTTGATTTGAAACCTATTGATTTGAGATTTTAAAGGATAAGGATGTATAACTTGATTTAATTAAAAGTGATTAAGTGAATATTTTCAAAATTAAATATAATTGAAGTTAGATATTTAATTTTGATTTAAAATTTGTAATTTGAAACTTTATTTATATATTTATAAAAGTGAATATTTTCAAAATTAAATAAATTGAAGTTGAGTATTTATTTTTGATTTAAATTGTAATTTGAGATTTTATTTAAATGTTTATAAAAAGTGATTAAGTGAATAATTTCAAATATAAATAAAATTTTGAAGTTGAATATTTAATTTTGATTTGAAATTTTGGTAATTTGAGATTTTATATAAATGTTTATAAAAGTGATTTTATAAAATGACCACGGTGTGAAATAAGCTTTTGGTTGTTAAAGAGACTGGGATCGGATATTGTCATACTCTCTGCCAATATTGAAAACCACTTTAACAACTGTGCACGTGGTGGAGAATCCAGAACGAAGTAGGATGGTTTGGCGATCGTCTGTATGAGGTATGAATGCAGCCCTGACCCCCTCGGGTCAGCTTGATATGACTAAAATAGGAGCCACGTCGGGCCAAGTAAGGTCGCACCTCCGATCGAGCATGCTTCTTCGAAGCCATATCTATTACATTGTGATTTCATTTGGTGCGCAACTTTGATTATGGGAGTGTGGCTCGAGGTGGGTGGTAGTAGCTGCTATGTGTTACCACCAGTCCGAATCCTCAAAACTGCAGTATCCTACCCTGGGCATTGCCTCGCGTGCCTTGTCATATGCCTTATCACGCCCTCTATGAGTTTAGTTTGTGTCGTACACTATGGAGTACCCTCTGATAGCCCTCCAGTTTATGGAGGAATTACGGTACTGTATAGACTACGACATTTATATAAAAATGTGTTAATGGGGATATGGGTAACGCCTTAACGCTATTTTGATATTTTACTTTACTGTAGACATTATCTATGTAGTGTATTGTACTATGTATGTAGATAGTTCCATGGATCCTTAAGGTATGGAAAACCAACATCCTTTAAGTTATATTGCATTTCACTTGGACAGTTCACTTGAGTTGATTTACTTGCATAAGAATGTTAATCCTGACTCGAGTGTTTTGTGTTTTTCTTTATGCTTGGGTCAGCCTGAGTATCACAGCATTTGAGACTCACCTTTGGAGCTTGGAGCTTTGCTTGGAGATCTATCTCTTGTCTATTCAGCTTTTCAGTTATTTCAGTTATTTCCAGTGGTTTATGTTCAGACTTGTCGTTTGCTTTTGTATTAGAGACTTCTATGTATTTGGGATTT
The DNA here is from genome assembly GCA_030737815.1 of Allium fistulosum. Lineage (NCBI taxonomy): Eukaryota > Viridiplantae > Streptophyta > Magnoliopsida > Asparagales > Amaryllidaceae > Allium > Allium fistulosum. The sequence goes on from CM060903.1 coordinate 926,829,567, forward strand.
CTGTTGTATTTTGCTTTAGACTTTGATGTTATGTAGTAGCTTCATGAACTACTATTTATCTATTACGCTACTTATTGTTGTATTACTCTGTGTATGTGATTCTGTTATTGTTTTATTTACTGTATATGCTAAGTTTTGCCAAATATAAATTAACAATTTGTTGTTTTGAGAATTCAAGTCTGACATGTGTGGATTATTGTCGATTTGAATGGTTCGAAATGGCGGGTCGTTATAAATTAAATATTCCAATTAATATGAGAAAAGACGTTAATTGTATAATAATGAATGTAATAAAATGAAAACTTATGTTTAATTAACACATATGGTATTTGTTGATTTAATAATAAGAATATGTTAATCAAAATAAAAGAATATGTTGGAATTTAGATTAATAAACTTGGTTCTATTTCTATTGTAATTTAATGTTGAAATTAATGTAACATTTAAATCTTGGATTTAATATGGGAAATTTAATTTTAAAAGATTATTAATTCCGGTTTAATCAAAATGATGATATGAAACTTTTAATTTAGAATTTAAAAGTGATTAAATTGATTTTTAAAATAGATTATTTAATTAACGTGTAAAATTAGGCTTTTTGGGAATTGTCTCGGGTTTCGACGAAACCAATTTCATCGAATCCATAATAGTGAATTATTATGGGATTTCAAGTTTCGTAGCGATCAGACTTATCGTTTGATTGTGCGAGCTCGAAACGCATAGAAATCAATTAAAGGAACTTAATTAATATAATTTGATTTTAAAAGCTAACTTCTACATACATTAGAATTAGGGTCTGAAATTAGTTTCATTGAGTTTAGAAATATTGAAAACCTATATTTCGATATTTGGGATGACCTATTTTCGTTTCGGGAATGAAACGGGCTTTTCGGGTCTTTGTTATCGCTTCGACCCCATTCGATTTGTTCCATCCATTCTTATCCATCTCTGCCTATATATATGTTGTTATAAACCCTAGTAGCTCTATTCTATTTTCTGTACATACAATTTCTATTCTTATCTGCTCCTTCCCAATGGCAGACATCTCAAAACCCTAATTACTAATTCCAAATCAAACTCCAAAATCCAAACTGCTCAAATCCTATCATATAATATATCATCGCGAAGCTCTCGACGAACGTAATCTGCGTATGTAATTCTTTTATCGATTGGAGGCTCCATTTGTCTATAATTAGGCCAAACATTCTCGGTTGTCCGTTGTAGGGTTTGCAATTAAACGGTGAATCGTTGACCAATCGATGATCGAGAAGCACTAGATCGTAGAGGGCGTTGAGGCAAGTGCATCCATACGGTTGGTTCATGCCATAGTCGATGAAGTTCGCCAGATCAAGCGATTTTAGGTGGCGGCGGCGCAGAGCTTTAGGAGGCGACGGAATGGATGGTGTGGGTGCCGTGGAGGCGGATGGAGGTAGCGGAGGTCGCGGCGTGGTCTGACGTGGTCGGAGGCGAATGGATCGACGGCGTCAGGCGTATGAAGATCGGCGACTGATGGGTGGTTAGGGTTGAGCGCGTTCGGTAGGGTTTGAGAGGTGATGAGATAATTACGTAATTTCCCTTTTTCTATTTTAATTCAAAATTTAAATTTAAAGCTTTTAACCTTCATAACTTTTGCATACGAACTCGGATTCGTGCGCGGTTTCTTCACTTGGGTTCGTATCAAAATTCCGAACAACATGAAATTAGTTAGGTTGAATTTGGAGAATGTTCAAATTTTGGGCTTTTATTGGATTTTAAATCGACTATAAATCAAAGGTGACTGATTAACCCACTCACACAATACTAAATCTTCTTATGTTAGTTGAATTAAACTTATAAAATGATAAGAATTTTATTGGTTGCTGTTTGGTAGTTTGAATTGACATTTTAATTGAAATTGAATTTTATATCGAATTAAATTGAAATTTAAATTAATATTAGATTTAATTGCCAGTTATTACCTGATATTGGTAACTAGTTAATTGTTGTGATTTATTGGCTGATTTGGATGTTGACTTTGATGGATGTCTATTTGTTGACATTTTGGATGATTGGATGTTTATTTATTTATATATATCCTTGTTATCACCCTGTATATTAATTGAAAGCATATAAACTGTTATTTGAATTATTTCGAATAAATTAAGAAATAGGTTGAAATGATATATACCTATGACACTTTGATTTGGATTGAAATGATATATATATATATATATCCATCCCTAAAATTAAAAAAATTGAAATAACTATTCACTTGGCCATAGAGTAGAAAATTATATACGGACACCGGATTGGTTAAATTAAATGGTTTTAAAATCTTGAATTTGGATCTTGGTTAAATGATATTGTTTTAAAGGAAATAAATTATGGATTTATATGAATTGAATTATTTCTAATTTAAGCTTTGAAATGTTAAAACTGAAATTGGTTAAAAGAAATTGTTTAACGAAGTAAAATTGAAATGTGAAGTTATAATCGATATATGACTTAAATTTTGGAAAATTGATTATTTTTAAGTTTGGATCTTAAAGTTGAACAATGAGGTTTAATTTGATTTAAGTGTTTCAAATCAGTAAATTAAAATTGGACTTGAAATTGATATAAATTGGAATGGTTTAAAATAAGGATTGGATTGAAATTTAAATCATTGAATTGAATTGTTGAATCGAATTTGAGGTTAAAATGAACGTTTCGAAAATTGAAGTTAATTCGAATTGAAATTGAAATCAAGTTGATTTGAAACTAAATCGAAATTGAGTCAATTGAATTGAAAGATTGGAAATTGAGTTTTGTTGATTTGAAATTTGGACATGGGTCCAGATTGTTGAAATGGAAGGAAACAGTCTAATTTCATACTATTTTAAAAATAAATTATTTTAATATAAACTGTTTAAAATCTATCTTTTTTAATATTCAAATTATTTAGATTTTCCAAACTATTTTACTATGTAAACCACTTTCAATACTCAAACCATTTTATATCAAACCATTTTAAATCTTTAAGCTATTTAACTATTTAAACTATTTAAAACTATTCAAACTATTTTCTAAAAATTCAAACTATGCAAAGTTGGTACATTTATATTTAAATCGTTGATTTAAATATGAATGTGGTTAAATGAGGTTATAACCTAAGTTGGAATTTGAAATGATATTTCCATGTGAAAATGACATATTTTGAGTAAATATGGTATTTTGAAATGAAGTGATATTTTTGAAGTGAATATGGTATTTTGATATCAAATATGAATCGGTTTCGAAATGTAAAAGAACCAACCGGTGTGAAAAATGACGTTTGGTTGTTAAAAAGACCGGGGCCTCTTATTGGCATACTCTCTGTCAATATTGGAACCACTTTTACTATGTACATGGTGGATGATCCAGAATGAAGTGGTTGGATTTGGTGAACGTTTGCTGGATTTGAAGAAATAGAACGATGATGGATGACCCCAACACTTGTGCCAATTTGAAATGACTAAAAGAGGAGCCATACCTGACCAATGAGGCTAGCTACTTCTAGCGACATCTGTTCTTCGTATTACTATATTAATTTTGACTTGATCGATGTACCTTGATTTGATTATGGGATGGATGTTCGTGGTGGGCCATTAGGGGTTACCACCAGTCAGGAAACACAAAACGGTAGTATCCTACCTTGGGCATCGCCTCACGTGCCTTGTCATACTTTTATCCTTATACGCGACCACTACGACTTTGTTTTAGTGTTGTCTTATCACGGCGCCTCCCTAGCTACCTACGTTATTGGTGATGCTACTAAGACAAACTGTAGGACAATGCTTAAAATATGTTAAGGGGGATCAATGTAAAGCCTTAACGCTATTTTAATATTTATTTTATTGATAGACACTACCTATATAGCGTTTCTTACCACCTATAGATAGTTTAACGGATTCTTAGGAGGTGGAAAATCCCGTAACATCTCTTAAGTTATTGCACTCACTGTATACACTGGATAGGAGATGTAAAATCCTATAAATATCTCTAAAGCTATTACACTCATATTTTCTTGTTATTGATTTAACTTACACAAGAATTTTTAGTTTTGACTTGAGTGTTTTTTCTTCTCATTACGCTCGGGTCAGCCTGAGCATTTCAGTGTTTGAAGACATTATTTCTGGAGGACGAAGATGGAGTTTGGTATATTATATTATTAGTATTATTCCGCTGCATGATTTTGGTATGTTTGTTGATTGTTCTCTGATTATGTTGTAAAAATTGTGTAATCAAATGTATATTATAAAACAGCCTCATGAACTGTTTATTTGATTATTGTATTTTATCATTCCGCTGTGAGATTCTGTGTTTTGTTTCCTTCTTTTCTCTTATTTTCTTATTAGATCCCATTGACAATCTTCCTTTTTGAATGGTTTGAGTTAGACATGTGTGGTTTATTGTCAATTTAAACCGTCCAAAAAGGTGGGTCATCACAGTTGGTATCAAAGCTTTGGTTTAGAGATACCTTAGCCTGTTGGGGCTAACTCATTAAGAGATAGGGTAATGGAATGTCCTATTATGAGTAAAGAATATACGAGAGTGTGCATTTGTTAGTGCTATAAAAATGTTTTATATTGTGTTAATTTGTTATGTTGAGTATTTATGAATTTCGGTCAGTACATAGGACGCTATGGCATCGATAGGGGCTTCTAAACATTTGGACAGGGTAAACTGACATAATATTGTTTTGAAATAGGTAAATGAAATAATTTTACCTAATATTATATTTTGTGTGTAAAGGAATAAATTTTAATGATATAGTTATTTTTTTGTGTTATTTGTTAGGAAATGATAATATTCAATTATTGTCATTTATTGTTTGGTTAGTCAAGGTACTTAAAACTATTGACTATTGTATGTTATAGAAATGTAGTTTTACAAATATGGTATTAATTATGATTTACAAATAAATAAATTTAAATGGAAATTTGAGAACTTAAATGCTGGTTTTTTTTTAAAATTGGGTTCAAAAATTTTGGTTAAAAGAAATATTATTAGTATTATTCAAAAGTATTTTTGGATATAAATATTTTAAATAAAAATTGAAAGAAATGTTTTAAAAATAATTCTAAAGAAAATAAGTTCTATACTCCCCTCTTTTGTCACTGAAAAATAATTTCGGTGATGATCGCGACATCATCGACGTTCATTTTCGAGTTTCAAAGTGGGAAGACCACTGTAGTAGCTTTTCTACGCATTTGGTTCAATAAACAGATTTTGATTTAAAATTTCTAAATAAATATGATTTGATATATAAAATGATATCAGTATATAATATTTCAAAATGATTTGAAATGAACCCAGTATTTAGTTCTTAAGTTCCTGTTAAATTAATGATTTTCAATTGTATAAATATGATTTGGTATGTTTGTTAATTATACTCTGATTATGTTATAAAAATTATGTAATCAAGTGTATATTATAAAACAGCCTCATGAACTATTTATTTGATTATTGTATTTTATCATTCCGCTGCGAGATTCTGTGTTTTGTTTCCTTCTATTCTCTTATTTTCTTATTAGATCCCATTGACAATCCTCCCTTTTGAATGGTTTGAGTTAGACATGTGTGGTTTATTATCGATTTAAACCATCCAAAATGGTAGGTCGTCACAGGATCCCTTAGGTTGGGCTGGGGTTTATAGAAATTGGTGCAGTCCAAACATAGTTGAAACCATTTTTTTCTTTTTATACTATATATCTGCACAGGTGAATAGTAGCAGATAGGAAAATAAGAGGGAATGGAAAGTGGATAGCTGATTTGGTATATTACTTTTATTTCGTTGTTACATTTTCATAAGTCGATCATAATTAATGTATTTGAAATGTAAAATGATGTGATGATTATTGTATTACTATGTTAATAATTATTTATATGTATTTATGTTTGATTCTATTGTGACTTGTGAGGGTTTCCTCTTTCTATTAATTGTTTTAGAATTTTTAATTTTTTATCTACCCACGGTTCACTGTTTTATTATCTAAAATTAATTATAAGTGTGTTTTGACATCGTTTATAATTCATTTTAGATTTTAAAAATAGTGGGTCATCACAACACTAGAGGGCGGAGTTAGCAAAGAAGGTTCTTCACCATAGATACTTTCGATCGACAGTGAACTAGGATGCGGTGGACTATTGTAGAAGATGTACAAGTGCCAGAGGTTTGCGAAAATAATAAGAACATCATCCATTGAGTTTATGCAAATGGTTAGCCCACGACTTTTTGCGGTATGAGAGATATATATCATTGGTGTGCCACTAATGTCATTTCGAAGAAAGTGATTAACTTTCTAATGAAGAACATTTTGTGCTGGTTCGGAGTTCCATAGAAAATAATCACCGATAATGGAACTCAATTCGAGAGTGTTGAATTAAAAGAATTTTATGCTTGGTACTGAATAAAGAAAAGCTTTGCAGCAGTAGCACATCCACAGTAAATGGACATATGGAGGCGATGAACAAGGTCATCAAATTCATCATCAAGGAGTGACTGAAAAGAGCCATGGGAAACTAGGTGGATGAGTTACCACTAGAATTGTGGACTTACCAAACGATCCACAAGTCGTGACTGGTCGTGCTCCATTTGCATTGGTTTAAAGAACCGAGGTCACCATTCCAATTGAAGCTAAAGTCCCTTCTCATAAGAGATTGCGTTATAGTCCCAAGACAAACGAGAAACTCTTCCTTGAGTCCCTTGAATTGGTTGAAGAAAAAGAAGAGGTTGATCTAACGGTAGCTATTAAAGAAACTAGGCCAACCGTAAGTGTGCTAAATGAGTGAATTCCAAAAAAATCCAATTGGATAATTGTTCGGCCTATGAAGACTAATAGAATTTTGATCTAATCTTGTTTCAAATAAAATATCATTTTATTTAGTTTATTAGAAGGATTTCAATTAATAGATTTAATTTGATTTATATATAAAATAGAGTATATCAAAATGTACTTTTGTGTGTATATGTGCAGCAGTTACTTGTTTGTATCATTTTGGTAAGTGAAGAGTCAAGTTGTTAATTATGTAAACTATTCAATAGGTAATAAATGAAATAAATATGAAACTAATTAGGAATTGCACCTATTGCTTTTGAGCATGCTAAAAGTCACATTAAAAGATAGGGTATAAATTGCAAACATATGTCATGATTGGGTACAAATTACCCTATGAAGTTTTTCATAAGCATGCATCAAATCTAATTAAGTTCCAATCAATCTTTTATTTATAGTACCCTTTACAAATTCTCATATATTCACATACATGATTCAAATATTTTGATCTAATTATGTCAAACACTCATAATTCCAATTATTGATTTAACCAAGTATGGAAATATTGCAAATTTACACACTCACATATTATATATATACGTACATATTTCTAACATAGATAGATTGAGTTAAGTTGAAATTCAAAACTATAAATTAAAGGTCCTTGTTTTACTTGTAGGATAAATTTGAATTTGATCTAGGAAAACTTAATTAATGAAAATATCTCTAATTGACCTTTTGTTAATATTGTAAAATACAAATGTAACACCCCTAATTTTTAATAACATTATTCAGGATATTTAAATAGATAAATTAAATAGAATAATGTAAATATTAGAGAGATAAGGGGATTGAGATTTTAATAAATACTTAGAGGCCGAGCTTAATCATATAAATGGGCTTATGAATGGTTTTATATGTTACTTAATTAAAACAAGGGCATATTAGGAATTGCGTCCCATAACCCCTTAATACCTTAATCCCACATTTCATTTCCTTTCACATTCATTTTCAAAACTCTAAAATGTGAAACCTAAATTTAAGCCGGCCATTACTTAGGAAGAAAAGGGGAAAATTAATCAAGGGCTAAGGAATCAAAGCAAGGAGGGTTAATCTCAATCAAATCTCAAATTCCTTATCCTAATCAAGGTGAATAATAATCAAAACCATCTTTAATTTGCTTTTATGATCACTTAATTTTTGGGTTTAAGATTAAATCCATTATGATAATTTTTGATGATGATATGCTTGGATTTTATAACATATTTGATTTAAACAAAATTGTTTAATAATTGTTTACACGGTTTTAAGGGTAAAAATGATTATATTGAATTTTGAATACCATGAGAAAATTATATGTTATGTAAAACATGATTTTGGAGATGGATTTTAATTTTTATAATTTTCCAAGCTATGGAAAATTTATTATGAATTTTCAAAGGAAAATACGAATAATTGGGTTTAGAAATTAATTTCGATTATTTTATGAAGAATTTGGGTTTGAAATTTTTATATGTTAGATAACGTATTGAAAGTGAATTTCTATGATTTTTGGGGATTTTTCCTAAGTAATTTACTATGGAATTAAAAATATTTTAGATGAAGGACTTAATTGTTTTATTGGTTTTGCTCAATGGAAGGGCTTATTTGTTAAATTAATCCTTGTTTAGATCTGAAAATTATACGGTAGTTATTTTTGTAAAGAGTTTGAAAAGTTATGGCAACCAATCAAATGTTTACAAATAGGCAGGTTAGTTATAAAGTATTCTCTTTAAATGACATTAAATCAGACTTTATTCAGAAAATATGTTCCGCCTCTTTTAGAAGCCACCTTTCGACCCAATGCTTCTGCCTTCAACCAAGTCAAAACCTACCAAGTCGAAAACAGCTAAGCCGAAACCAATACACAAGGTATCATAATGTCGGTACGTAGTGGATTGGAGGAAGGCGGAAGGCATGGTGTCGAAACATAGCTTTCGATGGGGTCGAAACCTTTGTTTTGTTTTCCAAAGAAATGCGCTTGTCTGTTTTACTAAATGCTTTCGAAGGAGTCGAAACATATGCTTTCGAAGGGGTCTTTTTAAATTGCTTTCGAAAGGGGTTGCCGCCTTTTGTTTAAATTGTAGCTTTCGAATGAGTTATTTAGTTCTAAAATCAATGCTTTCGAAAAGGGTAGTTTCGACCTAGTCGAAACCCTTCTACCATCCCTATTCCTTTTGAATGGATTGAAGTCATCAACCAATTAGAAAGGTAGCTTTTGTTTTAAACCTTTACTAAGCCACTTCCTAAAGCTTTCGAAAGGATTCAAGGGTTTCGAAGGCAATGGCTTCGAAAGAGGTTTTGAAGCTATCCTTCAAATGTTTTGAGCTTTCGAAAGGATGGTTCCGAAGCCATTAATTTTCCCCAAACAATTTTATATGGAGATTAAAGGTTTCGAAAGGGATATTTTCGTATACATTCACGTTGACCCAAAAGACATTTTTTAAGATAAACCCAATACTTTCGAAAGGGGTACTTTCAATGGTTTCGAAAGGGATACTTTCAATGGTTTCGAAGCTAAGCTACTAAGAGTTAATAAGTAATTCTTTAATACTTTCGAAAGGTTTGTTTTGATGGTTTCGAAAGAGTTGATTTAAAGTGTTTTAAAAGGCATATGCTTAGTGTTTTGAAAAGAAGATTTGAATGCTTTCGAGGGAGGTTATCAAATGGTTTCAAAAGTAAAGTTTTAAGGTTTCGAAAGCCTTAGTTTTCAAAACAAATTATCCAATCTCATATTTAAAGGAAAACCCATGGCTAAAATAAAGGAGTTTTGAAATTGTTTTAACTATGAAGTTTTTGAAGAAGCTTTCCTTGATAAAATAATAGGTTAAAGGGATTAACCATGTTACATATGAAATGATCTCAAGGATGTTAAACCACATGTGTTGGTATTGTTATATTATTTTGTTTGCTTCTTCTAATATACATATTCACTTTAATATGGATCCATAACTGTATTTTGGGGGAAAAGGTCAGATAGACCAGAATATAGGATGCCTAAATATTGATTAAAGAAGTTGTCAGATAAACATGTTCATAGTAAACCCATGAAAACTATGTTTAGGAAAAGTTATTGGCAGGGGCCAATAGGTTCATAGTAAACCCATGAAAACTATGATTAGAAAGAGTTATTAGCAGGGGCCAATAGGTTTGTAGTGAACCCATGAAAACTATATCCGGATTAAGTTATTGACATATGTCAATAGGTTCCTAGTTAACCCATGAAAACTAGGATCAGAGGGAATTTATTGGAGATACCAATAGGTTCAGGGAGAATCCATGAAACAATGAAGTTATTGGCATGGGCCAATAGGTTCTTAGTGATCCCATGAAAACTATGAAACTGGACAGGGAGTCCATAAGTTTTAAACAGGTTATTAGTCGCCCATGAAAACTATTAGGTTAATAGTGACCCTAAAAACTATAACTGAGACAGATAATCAAAAATGAATGGGGATGGGTAATCCAGAATTGATTTACTTGTTTGCATATCGTCATAATATTTTGAATTGCTATGTTTTAACCATTGTGGATGTAGGAGCACAGTATATGGTTTTATAAAGTTTTGAATAAGATACTAGTGAGGGAAAAACTCGTTCCGCTAAGCGGCGTGGTCTTACTAGATATCTATATGGTTTGAGATGGTAGATTATTATTCATACCAGGCTTTATGTCTGACTCGAAGTTTATGTTTTTCCAGTAAACTCTCGGATGCTCAATTGATTTTGAGTAGTTTGAGAGTTGAGGTTTTCAGGTACCTCTTTAGACGAATAAGCTTCCGAAGACATGCAGAAGGCATGATAGCTATTTAGAGTTCTTTTCTATTTCTATTTCCCTGTGTTTTGTTGTAAAGGCAAAGTTGTTTAATTACCTAGTTATATACTCTGATCATCCAAGAGGGCATCTTCATATGTCGCTCTTGGCGTATGTTGTAATAATTATATTTTCTCTGACCGTGGTTAACGATTATGGGATTATGTAATGAATTTGAAATTCTTTGAAATGGAATGAGAAAGTTGTTTGTTGATTTTAAATTTTTTTCCATGTCCATGCGTTTCTGTTATATCAATGTATCTAACATTACCGTATTTGGTCGCCGAGGATTAATAACTATGAATGACTACAACATCCATAGCCGTTAGTTTTGGGCCTCCAAGTGGGGGATGTTACAAGTTGGTATTAGAGCATTGGTTTATGAAACCTAAAAGAAATTTAAACTTAAATTTTTTTTTTCAAAACATAATCCAATGAACTAGAAAATAAGATCGGGGTTTGGGTTAACGCTATAGTAACGTACTTATATTTGATATATTTATGTATATAAGAAAGTATTCCCCTCTCTCTTAGACCGTTCTTCTATATCTTACTAAAGCTCATATGTAGATTTACAAGAAAGTGTTAGTCCCTGAGGAGTTGGTTTTGATGACAACAACCTTACTTAGAATTAGATTATAAAATATATAATACTAACATTATTGTGTAGATATATATAGATATGTTTGCAGGTACTAAAGAATGAAGAACTGTACAGTATAAAGATTCAAGATCAAAGATTGAAGATATCAAGATTCAAGACCCATGAGTATCAAGAATTTCAAGAGTTCAAGTTTCCAAGATAAGTTATATAATTAGGAATATTGTTAAAACTCATAGAAAGGCACTGACATCTTAAAATCTATTTTATTCGTGGAATGGAATCCACTTCGTACTTGTTAAAGGGATGGAACCTACGAAAAATCTAGTGGAACATCTTTATGTATCCACTTACTTTTATTTCAAAATGATTTTCAAAATATATAGCTTGTTTTTCAAAATGATTTTAAATATTCCTGTTTAAAAACCAAAATCATCTGTCCTGGTTTTTCAATATATTTTAGCCTCAAAAATATCCTTAGTTTTAAATATCCTTAATTTTAAATATCTTTGATTTTAAATTATTATCCTAAGTTTTTAAACTACAATTTTGATATTAATATATTTAGCTGTTTTATATATTTATACTTAAGATTTAAATATAAAAGTATAGAAAATTATTATATATATTTTAATATTGTTCTCTATAGTTATTTATGTATTATAACTATATATAAATATATTTTAAAGTTTAAATATAAGTATAATATAATATAGAAATTATTTTCAAAGAAAAACAAATCACCAAAAAATACAAGGGCATGTCGACATGGTCACATGTACCCCTGTCGACATAGTGACAGTTAATTTTTTTTTAAAAAGAAGTGTCTATTCGCCACATCCCTTCACCAATGGACATGGCTATTGATCTACTATAAATAAAGGGTGTTTTCAACGAATTTTAATCACTTTTTTCTCTGATTTAACTTCTCTTCTTCTTCTCCACTTTCTTATTTAAAAATTACACCATTACTCTGCCGAAATCAATATCGAATCTAACTAGATAATTTCTGGTTTTGATTCTCTCCACTATCTCTACAAGATCCAAGTGCTAATCTGAGTTATAGACTTTTTGTAATCAATTGAGCGAGAGAAGGTGTGATTGTAGCCCTGGAAATCAATTGGGTGAACTTGTTGCCTCGGAAATCAAGTATCTCTACCCAGAGGATTGTGATTCTGGAGGGTGTACCTCGTAGCCTTGAAACCGAGGGTTATATTTGTAAGAATTGTTTTTGAAAGGAAATCCGTACTTGTGTTGCGGGACTGGATGTTGGATAACTCCGAACCAGTATAAAATCCGGTGTGTTCTTTCCTTTACTGCTTTTACTTTATATTTGCATCTGTGTTTGATTCTGTATTCATATCTGTGTCTGATTAGTGTATACATTGTTAACAAATTAAGATAAATTCAAAAAGATTAACAAATTTCTTAAAACACTATTCACCCCCCCTCTAGTGTTAATTCTAGCCTTAAGATCTTTAATCCGCATTCTAATAGAAAGAAGATATGGAGGCAGGAAACGGAAGAGGAAATCTCGATGGTGGAAGCACCACAACCAACGAAAATGCTCGACCCACCAGGAGGAACTCGGGTCGACAAGCTAATGCTAACCAAAATGCAGATGCCAATGTAGGTGCTGGAAACCCACCAGTAGATATGGGGACAATGTATCAATTCTTCGTCAATCCGAGGCAAGGAGGAGCTGTTGTTGTTGTTGCTGGGAATGTTGGAGGAGCTAATCATGTGGCTCCAGTTGGCAATAATTATGCTAAGTTAAGCAGAGACTACACCAGCCTTGGTGGGAAGCCATTTATGGGAATGGAGGATGCCACAGAATTTGAGAATTGGCTGTTGCATTGTAAGAGAACCTTCACTGATTTCGGTTTGGATGATGAGCAGAAGAGGAGGCTGGCCTTTGGCAATTGCAATGGGAGTGATTCATTGGTGGAATAGTGTTACTGCTGGAGTTCTGAAGGAGGGGTTGACTTAGGCAGAATTTAGAAGGAGATTTGAATAGAGGTTTTCGTCCAAAGTTGCCAAGTCGGTATTGCTGAGAAAGTTTATGGATTTGGTGCAGGAAGAGATGTTGGTAATTGTGTGTGCTACTAAGTTTGATGAGTTGTCCCGATATGGGTATGCTACTATAGACATTGTCATCAAAAGGAATGAGAGGTTCATTCGGGGATTTAGGCCTGAGATTGCAAGGGAGACCCTGACACTTCTCTATGATCCTTGTAATGTAGTTGTGGAGATGACAATTCGACATGAGGAGATGCTTTCTATTTGTGCTAGAGAAATGGCGGTTGAAACCCAAGGCCCTTGGGGAAAGAAGAGGAAGTTCTTTAAGAAGAAGGGAGCTCGGAAGGTGGAGGTTGTCAAGAAAAAAAAGTTGATTTAGTCCGTTTCAAGTGTGACAAGGAAGGTCATTATGCTCATGAGTGCCAGTCAGGCAAGTGGAAGAAGGTTGTAGAAAAGAAGAATGTGAAGTGCTTTAATTGCGACCAAGTTGGACATAATAAGAATCAGTGTCATGAGCCAGTCAGGGCGGACAAGGGAAAGGTTTTAGCTGTTGGACCATTATCTGCCAGGCCAACTGCAGCTGAAAAAGGGAAGACTGTGATGGAAGGTACGCTTTTGATTCAGAGTATACCAGTTATAGTACTATTTGATATCGGTGCATCACATTCATGTATATCTCAGTGTTTGGTTAATAGGTTATGCTTAGAATCCACATACCTTGTTACTTCCTTAAGGGTTGCGAATCCGATAGGGGGGTATGCAACTCTAGGGATGAGATGTGACCAGTTAGAACTTGACTTGTTTGGTCATAAGTTTGAATGCAGTTTGTATGTTTTTGATTTCGTAGATATTGGGATCTTCTTAGGTATGGATTGGTTGGGTAAGTATGAGGCTAGGATATTTTGCCAGGATAGGGAAATATCACTAAGACACTCGGATAGTCATAACCGAATTTTATTCTCAATGGAGGATTCTGACCAGAGTAGTTGTTCTTTGTTAAGTGCTATGGAAGTGGGAGAAGAATTAAGTCAGGTTCGAGTAGCAAGAGAGTTTGCAGATGTCTTTGAGCCGGTTATAGGACTACCACCAAAACAAGCTACCAGGAGCTGAACCTATGAGCAGACCACCTAGCAGGATCACACAGGTCGAGATGAAGGAATTGAAGGTGGAGCTAGTGGATCTAGAAGGCAGGAATTTTATTAGACCAAGCAGTTTGCCATGGGGATCGGCCATGGTGTTCGTAAAGAAACCAGATGGGTCATTAAGGATGTGTATCGACTATCCTAAGTTGAACGAGAGGACGATTAAGAATAAGTATCCTTTTCCAAGAATAGACGATCTATTTGATCAGTTGTGTGGAGCCAGAGTTTTTTTCAAGTTGGATTTGGCGACAGGTTTCTATCAATTAAGAGTGGCAGAGGACAATATTCCTTTGACATCATTTCAGACTAGGTATGGTTTGTACGAGTGGTTAGTAATGCCATTCAGGTAAACGAATGCACATGCTTTCTTCATGGATTTGATGAATCGAGTTTTACGAGAGTACTTGGATAGGTTTGTGTTGGTGTTTATAGATGACATTTTAGTATACTCTAAGGATGAAAGAGAAAATGAGGATCATCTTAGTGTAGTTCTTGAGACGCTGAGGCAGCGTCCGCTAAAAGCGAAGTTTTCCAAGTGTCATTTTTGGAAGAAAGAGGTTAAGTTTCTTGGTCACGTGGTTTCAGAGAAAGGTTTGTCAGTCAATCCAGATAAGATCGAAGCTGTTAATAATTGGAAGAGACCAGAGTCGGTGATTGAGATTAGAAGTTTTCTTGGACTTGCTGGCTATTACCGGAGATTCATTAAGGATTTCTCACGGATAGCGGCACCTTTGACTAAGTTAACCAGGAAGGATGTGAAGTTTGTCTGGTCCAACAAATTTGAGGAAGCATTCCTCAAGTTAAAGCGTTTGTTGACCAATGCACCTATGTTAGTGGTTCCAAATGGAAACCAAGGGCTGGTGGTGTATACTGATGCATGCGGAACTGGATTGGGAGCTATGCTAATGCAGAAAGGTAAAATTATTGCCTATGCTTCACGACAGCTTAAACCGCATGAAGTAAGATATCCTACTCATGATTTGGAGTTGGCTACAGTGATCTTCGCATTGAAGATTTAGAGGCATTATCTTTTAGGGGAAAGATTTGAGCTATACACAGACCATAAGTCATTAAGGTATTTATTCTCATAGAAGGAGTTGAATATGAGACAGCAGAGGTGGCTGGAGTTTTTAGCTGCTTATGATTTTGGTAAAGAGTATACTCTTGGGAAAGGAAATAAAGTAGCGGATGCTCTTAGTAGAAGACATCAGAATATGGTGTTGGCTATGTTGGAAGAATGGAAGGATTTAGAAGCTTTGACTACTTGTAGTGTGCAGTTAAAATCGACTGCTAGTTCTAGTCATAGTACCGCCAGGTTGTCCTATTTAGAGGTTCGACCAGTGTTGATCGAAAGGATTGCTTCTAAACAGAAAGAGGATCCAGTGTTAGCTCAGAGGATTAGAAGGCTTGAGGTTGGAACTGAGATCAATGATCTAAAATATTTTAGGCTTGACCAGAGGGGATGGTTAAGAAAGAAGTGACAGTTGTGTGTTCCGAATGTTGAGGACTTAAGGAAAGAAGTTCTAGGAGAATGTCATCGGTCCAAGTTTACGATTCATCCTGGAGGGACTAAGATGTATCACGATATGAAGAGGAGCTTCTATTTGAAAGGTATGAAGAGGGATGTTAGCTTGTGGGTTAGGCAGTGTGAAAACTGTCAACAAGTGAAAGCCAAACAACAGAAGCCGAGTGGATTGCTTCAACCTTTAGAGATTCCAGTTTGGAAATGGGATTCGATATCCATGGATTTTATTGATGGGTTGTCAAGGTCAAATAGAGGAAATGAAAGTATATGGGTCATAGTGGACAGGTTGACCAAGAGTGCCCATTTCATTCCAATTAAGTCAACCAGGATGGCACATGTTTTAGCTAAGTTGTTCATGAAGAACATAATTAGACTACATGGAATTCCTAGTAGTATAGTCAGTGACAGAGATGCTTTGTTTACTAGTGAATTCTGGAAGAGTCTACAGGAGGTGTTAGGTACCAAGCTTAAGATGAGTACTACATATCACCCTCAGATGGATCGGCAGATAGAGAGAGTCAATAAGGTACTCGAGGATTTATTGAGAGCTTGTGTATTGGACTTTGGTGGATCTTGGGAAGATCACCTACATTTGGCTGAGTTTTCCTATAATAATATTTATCAGACTAATATAGGAATAGTTCCTTTTGAAGCTTTGTATGGAAGGCCATGCAAATCACCAACATGTTGGTTGGAGACTGGAGACAGATTAGTCTTAGGTCCAATTCTGGTTAGAGAGGCGACGGAGAAGATTGAGTTGATCCGAGAAAGGATGAAGGAAGCTCAGTTCAGACAGAAGAGTTACGCATATAAGAGGCGTAAAGACCTAGAATTCTCAGTTGGAGATAAGGTTTTCATTAAGGTATCACCAATAAAGGGTGTGGTATGATTCAGAAAGTCAGGGAAACTGGCACCGTGATATGTTGGTCTGTTCCAAGTTATAGAGAGGATCAAAATGCTCGCATATAGAGTAGAGTTGTCGAGCACTATGACAGGTGTCCATAATATATTTCATGTGTCTCATCTTTGTAAGTACGTGCATGATCCAGAGACTACTATTCCTCCCACTAGGTTGGAAGATTTGATAGTAGAGCCTAATTTGACTTTAGTTAGACAACCAGTTCGGGTTGTAGCGAGAGATGAGAAAAGGTTGATGAACAAGACAGCCAGGTTGGTGAAAGTTCAGTGGAGCGACAACGATAATTACTGTACTTGGGAGGCAGAAGACAGGATTAGAGATACTTATCATAATCTGCTTTAAGGGTATGTCTATATTAGATTTGTATAGGTATTTGCTAGTCAGGTAGGCTAGTATGGTCATTTGGAGTTGTTACAGATGATTGCAGTGTTAGTATTTAGACCTTACTGAATTTCGAGGACGAAATTCTTTGAGGAAGGGAGCCTGTATGTGACGCCCCACCTCTATACTCACGCTAGCCAAGGACACTACGGGGTAATGCCGTCGACTAGCATGAAGAATAAGGCTGTTGAGGAGCGACCATCTGTGTAATTGATTTGTGCGAGTACCGATATGTCAGATAATATAACTTACATTTCATTTCAAGAGGAAATCCGACATATCAAATACAAACTCAAAGCTACCACACAGTGGTTATGTGGACTTCAGAAACGAATATAGAAATAAGCATAACACAAATCAGTCACAGATATTCATATCAAAAAGGCGGAAATAGATATGAATACAACACATAAAAGTGTACATCAAAGTAGTGGTCAAACCAGATCCACTACATCACAAAAGAATAGATACAGGTGCTAGACAAAAGAATAAATATACATCAAGGAGTCTATATCTCAAATGTATATTAACAAAAACTACTATGATAAAGTAGTTAGCCAAAAGTCAGGTGAAGGACCCTGATAAGAAGTCAAGCAGGAGCACCTGAAATACCTCGGTCTGACCCGAGTATTATTTAAGAAGAAAATAATAAACGGATCAGTCTAGCTATAAATATCAGATAAAATGATATAGGATAAGAGATATGACCAAAAACATATGATAACAAAAATGTCATATTGTGTCGAGTATACATCAAATAACAACAAAAATCATAGAATATCTCAAATCATCTTGAAACACCAAAAAGAATCACATTCTTTAAATTATTCACCAAAACACAAATATTGGCAAAACATATCAATGCCAATCGCATAAAAATTGGTGAAACACAAATTCTAGAAATCATCAACTAGAAATCCAGAAATCACAAAAAGGGGGAGGCCTATCACAATCGGGAACATGAAAACTCACCAACACGTGCATCACAAAAGGGTCGCTAACCCATGGTCGCTAACCATAGAGCCGGTGCCACGACGTAGTACAGCGAACGCCTGAGGAACCAGAAACTCAAATAATCAGGCACAACGACGTAGTACAGCGAACGCCCGATGAACCTGAACACAAATAATCCGAAACAACGACGTAGTACAACGAACGCCTGATGAACCAAACTCAAATAATACGGAACAACGACGTAGTACAGCGAACGTCCAATGATCTGAACTCCATAAAACCATAGGTCGCTAGCCTATAAAAATGAGACGAAGCTCCATAAATCAGGGTACAGTCCCCCACGTGGACAAAGAGACATCGCATATCTCTAGTCTAAACCATAAAATGATCATCATCGATCATCAAGAAGTGTCGATTACACTAAGCTAGTAAATAAATGAGTTTAGCTTCATGTCCCATAACCACTGGCTTAACTTAAATGTTTACGAACTAATTGTAGATTTCCACTCGAAAATTGTCATAAGAGTTCAATCGAACAAGTCCAAGAATTAACCGACAAAGTAAATGCAATCGTTTCATACCACTTGTTTTACTAAGCCGTTTAATTAGATTTCTCATACGAATGAGGTAAAGGTTTGTATATACTAATAGATTGGGAAACGGTTTTAAAATAAGTTTTGTATTTAAAATAGAGTTGAAATCATCTTTGTAAAAGAGTTTGAATATTTACTACTAGTATAGAAACCTTTGTATTTTAAGGTGACAAATCACAGAAATGATTGTAGAAACAATCAATCACCAAAATCCACATTCGAAGACGTGAATTGAAACCATAAAAATCGATACCGAATCCATCAAGATGGATGTTGCCAAAAATCCCAAAAAGAAATTATCAAAGTCAACTAAAGTGATGACAACTAATCGGAGAAAGAAGAATCGATCAAAAATTGGAAATCCACACAAATTTGCCTAAAATAGGCAAAGTAAACATCTCCCAGAATCAGTCGACTGGACTACAGGGTCAGTCGACTGACACAGACCTGGAAACACTCGGTATCCAGGCCCAGTCGACTGACTCAGTGTGTCAGTCGACTGATACAGACCTGGAAACACTTGTTTTCCAGGCTCAGTCGACTGACTCAGTGTGTCAGTCAACTGATACAGGGGCAGAGAATTTTTTGCCCCCTGGTTCAATCGACTGACCTCCTGGTTCAGTCGACTGACCTCCTAGTTCAGTCGACTGAACCTGCTTCATCAGTAGTTTCAGCCTAGCCCCTTGTGGGGAAAAAATCAAAAACACGGAATGGAAGCAAACGAGCAAGCAACAACGACTTGGGATTTACGCCAAGCGACAACCTAGCCTTGTATGGCCCTCCGAAACACCCCACTAGCGTGTTCAAACATCAAAGATCGGAAAGATGTGACCTCAAAACACCAAAAATTGGAATATTCACCAATTCAATCCAAATCAAAAACAAATGAACATGAATAGATGTTAGGAATTCGTACCTAACAACAACGAAAGCTATAGACGTAGATGTGAGTTCAAAAACTCACCTTTTAAACTCGAAAACACAAATGAGAAGCTTTCAAACAAAGGAAGAACAATTCCTCTTCAACACACCTCTAGAATCTTCAATCTAAGCTTCTGTTTGATTTTGGAGCAAGAACTTGAGTTTGCAAATGAATCTAGGGCTTATGAATTTCTAATTCCTTTTCTCTTCCCCCATTTTTCTAAAGCTTGAAGTGTTAGGAAATGATAGTGTATGAAGAGGAGAGGGGGGGGGTGGAGTTAGGATATAAGATGAGTTGGGATAGTGGGCTGAAACCCAAACCCAAACCCAAACCCAAACCCAAAGCCCAATAGAAAAATGGCAAAATTCACTCAACTCCAAACATATCGATGTTTATACTCAAAAAGGACGCAAACACCATTTTGGACTCATTGGAAGTGGTCTCGAGTCCTAATTCGATGGTTTGCAAAAGTAGCTTTTTGGACTTTCAATCCGATTAACGATGCTATATTTAAATAAAATATTTAAATATACAATCGTAAAATATGCGGGTTGTTACACTATAATACCTCTAATTTTTAATAACATTATTTAGGATATTTAATTAGATAAATTAAATGGAATAATGTAAATATTAGAGAGATAAGGGGATTGAGACTTGAATAAATACGTAGAGGTCGAGCTTAATTATATAAACGGGCTTATGAAAGGTTTTATATGTTACTTAATTAAAACAAGGGCATATTAGGAATTGTGCCCCATATCCCCTTAATACCTTAAACCCACTTTTCATTTCCTTTCGCGTTCATTTCAAAACTCTAAAACGTGAAACCTAAATCTAAAGCCGACCATTACATAAGAAGAAAAGAAGAAAATTAATCAAGAGCTAGGGAATCAAAGCAAGGAGGATTAATCTCAATCAAATCTCAAATTCCTTATCCTAATCAAGGTGAATAATAATTAAAACCATCTCTATTTTGATTTATGATCACTTGATTTTCGGGTTTAAGATAAAATCCATCATGATGATTTTTTATGATGATATGCTTGGATTTTGACATATTTATTCAAACAAAATTGTTTGATAATTGTTTATACGGTTTTAGGGGTAAAAACGATTATATTGAATTTCGAATGCCATGATAAAATTATATGTTATGTAAAACATGATTTTGGAGATGGATTTTAATTTTTATAATTTTCCAAGCTATGGAAAACTTATTATGAATTTTCAAAGGAAAATACGAATAATTGGTTTAGAAATTAGTTTCGGTTATTTATGAAGAATTTGGGTCTGAAATTTTAATATGTTAGGTAACATATTGAAAGTGAATTTCTATTATTTTTTGGGATTTTTCCTAACTAATTTACTATGGAAACAAAAATATTTTAGATGAAGGACTTAATTGTTTTATTGGTTTTGCTCAATGGAAGGGCTTATTTGTTAAATTAATCCTTGTTTAGATCTGAAAATTATACGATAGTTATTTTTGTAAAGAATTTGAATAGTTATGGCAACCAATCAAATGTTTAAAAATAGGCAAGTTAGTTATATAGGATTCTCTTTAAATGGCTTTAAATCAGACTTTATTCAGAAAATATGTTCCGCCTCTTTTAGAAGCCACCTTTCGACCCTATGCTTCCACCTTCAACCAAGTCAAAACCTACCAAGTCGAAAACAACTACGCCGAAACCAATACACAAGGTATCATAATGTTGGTACGTAGTGGATTGGAGAAAGTGTTTTGAGGGTTTTGAAAGAGACTATTTAAAGTGTTTTGAAAGGCATATGCTTAGTGTTTTAAAAAGAAGATTTGAATGCTTTCGAAGGAGGTTTTTCAATGGTTTCGAAAGTAAAGTTTTAAGGTTTCGAAAGCCTTAATTTTCGAAACAAATAACCCAATCTCTTAGTTAAAGGAATACCCATGGCTAAAATAAAGGAGTTTTGAAATGGTTTTAACTATGAAGTTTTTGAAGAAGCTTTCCTTGATAAAATAATAGGTTAAAGGGATTAACCATGTTAGATATGTAATGATTTCAAGGATGTTAAACCACAAGTGGTGGTATTATTATATTATTATGTTTTCTTCTTCTAATATACATATTCACTTTAATATGGACCAATAACTGTATTTTGGGGAAAAAGGGCAGGATAACCAACTAGGTTGACCCAGTAGTGAATATAAATTAAGTTAACTCCTGAACGAGTAGAATTGCATTCAAGAGTTCAGATAGATCAGAATATAGGATGCATAAATACTGATTAAAGATGTTGTCAGATGGACAGGTTCGTAGTAAACCCATGAAAACTATGTTTAGGAAAAGTTATTGGCATGGGCCAATAGGTTCATAGTAAACCCATGAAAACTATAATTAGAAAGAGTTACTGGCAGGGGCCAATAGGTTTGTAGTGCACCCATGAAACTATATCCGGATTAAGTTATTGACAGATGTTAATAGGTTCCTAGTCAACCCATGAAAACTAGGATTAGAGGGAATTTATTGGAGATACCAATAGGTTCAGGGAGAACCCATGAAATAATAAAGTTATTGGCAAGGGCCAATAGGTTCTTAGTGATCCCATGAAAAGTATGAAACTGGACAGGAAGTCCATAAACATTAAACAGGTTATTAGTCAGCCCATGAAAACTATTAGGTTAATAGTGACCATATAAACTATAACTGAGACAGATAGTCAAAAATGAATGGGGATGGGTAATCCAGAATTGATTTACTTGTTTGCATATCATCATAATATTTTGATTTGCTATGTTTTAACCATTGTGTATGTAGGAGCACAATATATGGTTTTATAAAGTTTTAAATAAGATACCAGTGAAGGGAAAACCCGTTCCACTAAGCGACGTGGTCTCAGTAGATATCTAAATGGTTTGAGATTGTAGATTATTATTCATACCAGGTTTTATGTCTGACTCAAAGTTTATTTTTTCCTCTTAAACTCTTGGGTGCTCAATTGATTTTGAGTAGTTTGAGAGTTGAAGTTTTCAAGTACCTCTTTAGACGAATAAGCTTCCAGAGACGTGCAGGAGGCATGATAGCTATTTAGAGTTCTTTTCTATTTGATTCCGCCGTGTTTTGTTGTAAAGGAAAAGTTGTTTATTTGCCTAGTTAAATACTGATCATCCAAGGGGGCATCTTCATATGTCGCTCTTGGCATGTGTTGTAATAATTATATTTTCTTTGAATGTGGTTAACGATTATGGGATTATGTAATGAATTTGAAGTGCTTTGAAATGGAATGAGAAAGTTGTTTGTTGATTTTAAATTTTTCCATATCCATGTGTTTCTGTTATATCAATGTATTTAACATTACCATATTTGGTCGCCGAGGATTAATAACTATGGATGACTGCAGCATCCGTAGCCGTTAGTTTTGGGCCTCCAAGTGGGGGATGTTACAACAAACATATGTTTATAATAGGGGCATTTCACTAGAAGGACAAACTTTGCAATCCAATTAGTTTCTAGGACACACATCCATAGAAATTAATTTCAAGGCCAATGTCAGCAGAATAATTACTTTTAAGGACAAAGTCAGTAGTCCAATTACTTTCAAGGACATAATTTCATAGGTTTTTAGGCCTCAAAAACTAATTATTTTGCATTTTGTCCTTAAAAGTAATTATTTCAGTTGTGCGTCCTAGAAACTAATTGCACTAGCTAAAGAGGCCCTTGTGGCTAATTTCCACTTTATAATATGTAATAATAAGATTTAAATAACTTTCAATTAATTCAAAATACACTTTCACTCAAACAAGACTTAGTGATTTTAACTAGTTCAAAATTCACATACATGTATGTTTATTGTGTGCATATGTACATAATACATAAATGAATCATTTGCAAATACCTTTTTTTTAAACAACTAAATTTTGAAGTCAATATACATATGTAAAGTTGAATAAGAGATTAGTGATTTTTGCTTTTCTAATGATCATAATTTAAAAGTTAGATAATAGAATTACAAAACTTGCAAACTATTATTTGAAGTTATTACATATTTATCAAAACCAAATCCAAGGTTAATATCATAATTTTAAACATATATGTATTTTGCATTCTATACAAGATATAGTTGTAATATATTTTCAACAATACCAATCAAATAATATTTTAAACTAATTCATATTAGATGATTACCTTAAGAATAGCCTAATATCCACACTTAGAATGAAGAATAACTCCTAGATCACCAGGATCCACACCCACTCCATCCAAGAGATGGATGAACCACTTATGTTACATTTTTTCTTAATTTGGAGTTAATAAAATTTTGGAATTTAGTTTTTTTTCCTTGGCCATGAAAGGCAAGGAGGAGAGAAGAGAAAAGTGAATAGGAAAATGAATGTCTGTAGAAAATGAATTAGTGGATTTGTTTTAATTGGGGGAATGAAACATTTCCCACTCTTTTAATTAAAATTCCATAATCAGTTTCCTTACTTTTCTCTCTCTCCACTCCCCTTTATTCACATAGTATGGCCGAAACTACTTGCTACCAAATGGCATAAAATTTCTATTAATCCCTTCATGTAGTTATCTTTCTTATAAACCAGTTTAAAAATACACCAATATCATATATCAATGCGTGCATATATAACTTTTGCATATGCATTCAAATAATTACAAACAACTCCCAAACATCAAATAAATTAAATAACAATTAATATTTATCAAATATTAATTAATTTTATTAATTTCCAACATTTTATAAATTAATTAAATTATGTGGTTTTTCGAAGAATACATCATTACGGTTATGCGACTCAAATGTGTATATTCAGTCAGCAATCAATATTAAATAATTCGAATATTAACATTCATATGTCACCATAGTTGGTGATGTGATATTTTGGCTGAATGCATGCTTACACATTTTTTGGTAAAATACAATTTTGCTATTATAAGTGGTACCAGGCGGTAACAATTTTTTATACCAGTTCTCTTCGCCAAAACTATATCACTTTAGGACTTAAGTAATTTGGTTTTGGTCAAAATTCCCGCATTGTCCATATTCAATATAGTTAGTCCAAACACAAAATCCTTGGTTCAATAATAACAATTATTATTAATCGTACTACTCTAGCCAGGGACTTTGACTTTGAGTTGACTATAGTGGACCGTGATAATAACCCTTATAACTGAGGAGACAAATTTTCTATTAAATAGTATTTCACTACAAATGCTTCAACCTAGACCCAACTATAGTCTCTCGATGGATCGTCATGCCATGATTTAATTATAATCACAGTGAAGTATCCACATTGAACTTCCATGGTATTCTCAAGTCGAGGAAATTATGTAACATCATCACTTCTATATTTTCCATTTGACCTTTATATTAACAAATAGAAAACTTTCGAGAGAGTCATTCCATAGTTATCAAATAACTATTAGTACATAGCCCGTTGGTTCCCCCAGCAGCCATGATTAATACACTACCCAACATTTGGACAACGTTATGTACTCTAGTCTCAAAGAATGTATTTCCCATTTCGAAACATCTTTTTACAAGGAATATTTAAAATAATAATATTTTAATATGAAAGATTTCTCATCATTACAACACATTGTAATTGCTATCAAACAACATATCATTTAAGAATTTTCTATTGAATACACTTTAAATTAATTACTTAATTAATTATATCACAATATAACAAAAGATATTATAGAAATCAAACACCTTTATTATGAACAAGATTAGTTATCGGGCTAGATATACATAACAAATTACATAATTTCTCGTAAGGCGTACCCCTAACTCTATCAATCTTCCGCTTGCACTTGTGTTCAATTATGTAATCTTATTCCAACTCCTTTAATCGATTTTCTCAATAACTAATCAGGATAATCCCTTTGCAAGCGGCTATGCTATATTTTTTTAATTATCTACTTTGTCAATTAACTCTCTCTGATGCTGATAAACTGCCTTTGTCATATATAATCCTTTGAAGTATTTTTTTTGACTTCTAGTGAGCTTTGGGTTCTTTTGCAAATGGTATCACAACATTGTTATCGTATAACAATGTCATGGGATCCTCATCATTTGGTATCACCCCTTGATCGGTTATAAATTGGTATATTATTTATATTTCTTTTATCTTAGTGTTATTCAAGTGACGTACTTAGTCTTTGGTTAAATTAACCACTACTTATTGTTTGGAACATTTCCAACTTAAAATTCTTAACTTAAGATTGAGCCTGATTTTAGGATTGACATACTATACATATATCACTTATGAAGTTCGAGTCCATGCACTCCTTCATAAGGAGTTCGTCATTTATATAAATAATTCTCTAGTATTTCGTAAATACTCAAGGACACTCTAGAATGTCATTTTGTGATCTTAATTTGAATTTGATACTTGCCTTATGTATCAAATACATAATCCAAAAGTGAAATTATAGATAATACAACATGCATAATAATTTCTATTGCCAATGCATAAGAAATTCATCTTACATACTCCATGTTAGATATTTTAATATGGTATATGTGTTTATCATTTTGGGACAATCCCAACATTCTTCCATACTGATTATAAAAAATGTTAATATCAAATCCAATTTTGATAATTAAATAAAACTAAAATGATTTTAACATAATTACATTGTTAAAAATCATAAGTTTGTTGTTTACTTATAGTTTTTAAAATACTTATATGGTGCTTTCTTATAGACACATGCTTGATCTACATTTTAGCTAAAAGTTCAAACTATTTGATTTTCCTGTCAAACTATTTGCTCAACTATGGTGCTTGTTGAATGATACTTATGTATCAGTTCTTGGATCCTATTTAATAACCCACAATCTCAAATTTTCTCCCACCGACTTCAAGACACTTTAGTTATTAAACAAAAACAACATATTCTAAATCATTATTTAGAATTTCTATTTCAACATACACGTACAAAAACTCAAAATCACATTGAACGATAATTTTGCGAGTAAAACATGAATTAACTTAAGTATGTTGAATGACAAATCTGTTAAGTTAATTTCAACAACTGAAATTTACGATGTTATTCTATTATTATAGCTTACCATATGTCAACTACAATGGTCTTCTTCTTGGAGACATTTTTGCGGCTGATGGATCGTATCGCTTTGCTTAAAACTATCAAAATCATATTTTGATTACGTACTTGGAACTAATTATGAATTTGCGCATCAGGCCATATAGCAGAGTCAATACTCTTAATGGTTTGTTGACAACCGAGGAAATTCTTTTTCAAGATCGATAAGAAAACCATAATTTCTCTTTAACGTGGAAGAGTTCTTATTAGACATTCTAAGTAGTTGTGTCTGTTTAAGCTTGGCAATTTCATTTCATCACTTTTAATCAACTTTGTCTATGGATCGTATCCAAATCCATTTATTATTAATAATTTCTTAAAAACTTCCTTCGTCATGAAGTTGGCGTTTTTTGAAACAACAATTGTTTCTCAATGCAACAAAATAGGTATTCATAAACATTTTAAGAATTTCCATATTTACATATAAAGTTGATTTGGTTTTTAAGTTTAAAAAACTTATGTTCAAAACATAAACTGGCCAATCAATTTTGATCGATCCTAAACTAATTTGAGGTGGTCCACACAAGATCCCTTACAAACAAATATTACGTGTAGTCTCTCAACTTACACAACCTATCAATTCCTTGACCTAGCATATGTAGAGGTTGTTTCATCAGTTCTTATCTTATAGACTTTGTTTTAGGTGAAATTAAATTTAACTTTATGTACTTACTCTTAAGTACGTGTTCTGACAAAAAGAAGATAACTCAACTTCACTCTTTATCAATCGTTCTTTGTCCAACAAAGTTTGATTACTCCTTATCGATATATCATTATTTATAATAAGAAGGAATTACATTAGAGATTATTCACTTATAGGTACTTTTGGAAGCTTTTCAAATAAACTCGCTCATTCGATCAAATTGAATTCTTTTATTTCTTTTGCATGCTATATTTTCTACTTCCATTTTATATTCAACGAACTTTATTATAAATACACTAATTATGTATTAAATACGCACATTCATTTCTATGATAACTCATCTGTGAATTTAATGAAGCAAGTGGATCTATTTTGGTATCACTAGTCTTTGAACTGCATACATCTATATGTATCAATCCAAGAGTTCACTAACTCTTTTGTTGCTCCTGGTGAATGGGTGTTTTTCCCTTAATCGTTTGAGATACAATTCACCAGGGCCATAAGGTTCACAATCATACTATTAAAGAATTATTTCTCAAAACTTTGGCTTAGTCCATAGTTCCACGACAACTGTAAAAATCAGGCTCTTTTGTATTTTCTATTGTCTTACTTTTGTTATGAACACAAATACCATTTTATAGTTTTATCTTATAATAAATATTCATAATATTCATATTGAAATAAAACTATATCTATTTTCATTCAATATTAACGACAATTATTATTTCATGAATGATATTTTTATGTTTACGAAAACAATTATCGTAAGTTGATGAATCCATTAAGAAGTGTTACATAATTTGGTTCCATTATTTCTGCCATTATTATAATGGTGTATGAAATACGAAGCTGCATTCAATAAATTATTATGGAATTTTTTTATATACTGAACCAGTTTATAGTCGAGGGACTTAGATCAAATATTTTAAATTAGTAGAAATTACTTTCATAAAAAATAATTTTCTGCATGAAAATACATTAGGAACAGAAATCATATTCTCATTCCATATTAAGTACCTTTTAATATTTTATATAACTATCTTTTCCATTATCTCTTTATGAAGTAGAGGTAGCAAAGGTGAACATTCACTCTCTTCATCCCAACTGTGCCTAAGTTACATCCACTCACATACATTCTCTTTACTTTCCAAAATGGTTAAACCATTCAAATGAAAATTCTACTATAAGAACATACTAAATTCTTTAACTAAATACATTTGGTCATCTTTAACATTTAAGGGTGTCAAATAAGTTCCACCTTATGTAAATTGATCAAGCTGACATTTCATTGATCAAATCCTAAGGTCCATCTTATAGATCTTGGTCTAATGCTACATATAACACTATAAGATCATTATTACAATCAAGTGTATTGAATACACAATCTCTCATTATGGTTTCCATGTTTATTTCAAATGAAATAATTTCATTGAAGTTTCATACATTATGAATCCGGACTGTCTACCATATAACATTTATATGTGATTGAATATGGATCAAATATAGACATTCTTGTATTGTTTTAGAGTTCCAAACTTATAGAATACAATACAAAGTCCCGAGCAAATAAACACCTGAGTGACCAAGGTACGAATGTATTTGGTGGTTGTATAATTTGGCTCTTGCATGTGTCTTGAATTGATAACCTGCGAAAAGATTTATTGGTAAGTATATTTCATATTTTTATGTCAATCTTAATTAAGTTCAATTGTATAATTTAACCGATTATTAATTATATTAATTGCAAAAATTCATCGAAGTAGATTATTTTAACTTATACAGCATATATTCTTACAATATTATAAATATTAAATGTTATCCTTTCATTTTTCTAATAAGGCTACCACTAGATGTTTATGTTTCTCAAAACCCTAAGAGAACATGTAATCTTTTGATTTCTCTAATGGGTGTTAGGACTTAACTCGCTTGCCTTAGGATTCCGACCTTGAGAAAGGATCAACAAATCATAGATCCGCAAGTGATGGATAACAACTTATTGATTGTATCATATACAACTCTTAACCCATGGTCTTTTTTCCTAATCTCATCATGACCTTGAGGAAAGCTTAACAAATTAAGAGTGACTATTCATTCATACCTACTGTTTCACGATAACTTAAGTATAATGCGCGTTCCTTAAGGAAACCTCAACAAATATGCGCATGTATCTTACCTCATCTAGACAAAATATTAATAGTACTACACATAACATCTCTAACTTGAGGAATGCTCAATAATTAAAAGTATGCAAATAATGTATTAATATATAAATGGTAGAGGATAACTTATTTTAAAGATTTTTAATCTTTAATATATATATATATAGTGATATTGGGTTAGGGAACAATGTATCTCTTATGAAATACCCACGCGATTTAAGTGTTAGACATATCTAAAATCATGGTATACGTACAATACGCATATACTTGTTTCTTAAACCTAAATTTGGTTTCTTACGGTTCCACTTATATTATACATTCATATTACACAAGTTTAATTTATTTATAACCTTTTATAATTTAATTAACTTATATAATACTCTTAAGTATATTATTAATTAAATCTTATTTAATTAATTTTAATTTATTAATTTAATTACTATTTAATTAGATTATTTTAAAATTTCAAAAGAAAAAATATTTTGTTCATCTTAAACAATTTTAAATGAAGTTTAATAGATTTTAGATCCAATCTAAATTTGTTTCAAATAAAATCTAAAAGGATTTTAATTAATTGATTTATTTAATTAATTTAATTTATATATAAAATAGAGTATATCCCAATATGCTCTTGTATGTATATGTGTAACAGTTGCTTGTTCTGTATTACCATTTTGGTAGGTGAAGAGTCAAGTTGTTATGTAGGATAACCTATTCAGTTGGTCATAAATGTAATGATTGTGAAATTAATTACGAATTGCACCTATCACTTTTGAGCATAGTAAAAGTCACATGAAAACATATGGTGTAAACAGCAAATATGTGTCATGATTATGGAGAACACACAAACATAACAAATTGATTCAACTAGATATGTGAATGGAAAAATGAACGGCTGTACGAAATGAACTGATGGTTTGTTTTAATTGAAG
Organism: Allium fistulosum; assembly: GCA_030737815.1. NCBI lineage: Eukaryota > Viridiplantae > Streptophyta > Magnoliopsida > Asparagales > Amaryllidaceae > Allium > Allium fistulosum. Next base: position 926,860,082 of record CM060903.1, read on the forward strand.
AAATGAAACCTTTCCCACTCTTTTAACTAAAAGTTCTCTGATCAATTCCTCTAACTCTCTTTCTCCACTCCTCTCTCTTCACATGGTATGGCCAAAATTGTATGCTATCAAATGGTGTAAATTTCCATTAATCTCTTTATGCAATTATCTTTTATTTAACTCGTTTAAAAATACACTTATACCGTATATCGATGTGCATAAAGTTTATTTATGCATTCAAATATTACAAACAAATCCCAAACATCAAATAAATTAAATATTAATTAATATTTATCAAATATTAATTAATTATATTAATTTACAACATTTTATAAATTAGTTAATCCGTGTGGATTTTTTTTAGAGAATTCATCATTACAGTTGTGCGACTCAAAGGTGTAAATTCAATTAGCAATTAATATTTGAATAATTTAAATATTAACGTTCATATGTCACTTAAGCTAATAGTGTGATATTTTGGCTAAATTTATCTTTTACACATCTTTTTGCTAAAATATAATTTTACTATTATAAGCAGTACCCGGTAACGTTTGTTTACTCCAATTCTCTTTGTTAAAACTATATCGCTTTAGGACTTATGGAATTTGGTTTTTTTGGTCAAAATTCTGGCATCATCCACATTCAACTTGGTCAATCCAAATACAATATCCTTGGTTCAATAACAATTATTATTACCATACTGCCTTGGCCAGAGACTTTGACTTTGAGTTTACTATAGTTGACCATGATAATAACCCCTTATAACTATGGAGACGAATTCTCCACTGAATACTGTTTCAACTATAATCCAACTATAATCAAAGTGGAACATCCACATTGAAGTTCCACAGTATTTTCAAGTCGAAGGTAACATTGTCGCTTTGAGAATCTCTATTTGATCTTAGTTATATTAACCAATGTAAAACTTTCGATTGGTCATTCCATAGCTCTCCAATAGCTATCAATATATAACCTTTTGGTGCCTCCAACAACCATAAGTAATACACTACCCAACATTTGGAGAGCATTATATACTCTTTTCTCAAAGAATGTACTGATATCCTCTCTCAAAACATCTTAAATGAGAATATTCAAAATATATGTTATTTTAATGTGATAAATTTCACACGATTCCAAAACATTGTAATTACTATCACACAACATATCATTAAAGGATTTTCTATTTAATCTACTTTAGATTAATTACTTAATTAATTATATCATAATATAACAAAGTATATTATAGAAAACAGACATCTCTATTATGAACAAGATTGGTTATCAAGTTAGAAATATGTATCAAATTACATAATTGCCCCTTGGGCATACCTCTAACTCTATCAAATATTCACTAAATAACGGTAGAAAATTAGTTTAATGCCAAGGTCATAAACCGTACCTTGGAGATATTCGACCTCGTTTTGAAACTGTTCTTTCAAGGTACAGGGCACTTGGTCCGAATTGGAAAGGTCCTTATGTTATTGCACATAAGCTTGAAGATAGAACATTCATGCAGTCGACTGTTGATGGGATCCCAATTCCACAAGCATGGAATAGCGATCACTTATGGTGCTATTTCACTTGATTTATTTTTCTCTAAATAAGACATCCCGCTCGTTGGGGTTTGATGTAATAAGGCGATGGCTGCCATCCTTTTGTTTGTAAATAAAGTTGATTTTTCAATTCAATGGAACCATATTCTTATAATCTGACTTTTTGATGCATGATCAACGAAATAATTAAACATTTTATGTTTTGAAAAAATAGATGTCAAGTACTTGGAGACAGGTACCCATTCACTCCTTCGGTCCATGATCGGGTCGTAGGAGTATAGTCATACTATAGTCGATCAGTAAATTTGTCCTTACACATCAATTCTTTAACCAATGCCTGGAGATATGCGAGATCAAGGATTAATGCCCATAGATAGGCATCTAAGACACCGATTCCCAAAGATGGGAATCGGTGTGGAATTGAATATTTTCCAGGTATATTATTGAAATGTATCAATGTTTGTGTTGACATGAATATATAAGCCATATACTCGCAGCTGCATCAGTAAGACGACCTCATTTATAGTCAAACATGACATGTTTGGTTGACGATAAACAAGGTTGAACGGTGTGAAGCAGTTCTGTTTAGCCAAACGAGATACACCTGACTAATGAAAAATAAAGCTAAGTAATCAAAATAATAATTTATTCATATGTACAGAGTTATAGTAAATAATGGCATTGCACAAGATCGCAAACAAAGGTTGGTATAATATATAAGTTACTGAATTACAAACAATTATATTTATATGTGCAAGCAAGTATATAGGCAAGAGAAATAAAGGATGTTGTAAAGTAAATAAAATAGAATTGAACAGAAAACAATGTTTTATTTACAACATATTTGAATACAGGGTTTGTAGGGGCCGATCCTGCACAATGATGACATATATACATGAAAAAGGCAAAAAGATCAAGACGCAAAAAAGGCAAAAGAAACTTGTCTTCAAAAGTGGTCTAAATCGATTATTTCGTCCTACCCCTCTTCCTCCTTTTATCGACTGTGTGCGATGCTTCTTATCTTTCTCCTTCTTCAGAGTACTTTTACCCAAGTGAATTTTTCTTCGTCGGTTGTTCAATTCAGAGGATCCATGGATTGATTGTGAGTTTCCAGGGGTATTTGAGAAGTGGCTACCGTATGACTCGAGTGTAGCATGATCTTGTAGGGGAGGATCAGTGGGGGCAGTAGAAAAAAGGGGTTTAGTTGGTTCCAACCTATGCTCCTTCTTTACGGCTATCAACTTGCTAATGTCGATGTCCTTTTTAGGGCCATTAAAGGTTCCTTACCAATGATCTAGGTAATGGTTAGCTCATCATCAATGTCATCAACCACAGCATTTAGTTCATCCAGAGTCTCGTCCTCGAGTGTGCCAACCTTTTCACCTCCGGGGCTGGGGACAGACCTTATAGTGGAAGTAGAAACTGGAATCAAAGTTGTGACAGCGATCAATGTAGTAGTAATGGTAGTCAACGATGAGGCCGGAGCTTGAGGAGTCATCGAAAGTGCCATAATTGTGGTTGACATGAGAGTTGACAGACATAACGATAAAGGTTAGAGATTTCCATGAGACAGAATTAAAGCTTCTCAAGAACCGAAAAGACTAAGGATATACCTCCCACAGGTGGAGATTCAAGTAGAGGAGACTTGTCAATTTTCATTTCCTTAAAAGCTTTTGGGAGTGGAGGCAAGGAGGGGGAATTGCTGACAGGATAAAGAGAGGCTCCACCGAGTTGTAGCTTTTTGTGGTAACGATGGTGGTAGGTGCTTCAGTGACCACGACCTCGAGACCGATTACCGTAAAAGTGATGATTTCTATCTTCAGTTCCTTCTAAGAGTGGCATCGTCTGCATGATCTAGGAAGCTATGATGGACGGGGATCTTTATAGACACCTGTTCTTCAGCTGTAGATTCCACTACCTTGATTTTCATGCCTTCTTCCAGGGATATTAGATCATCCTTATCAAGAAGCTCAATCTTCAGCTTCTCTTCATCAACTTCATTGCCAGACTCTTTGGCCCTTCTTATAATCTCCTCCCAAGCCTCAACCAATGCATGGGAGTAGCCATGTCCCAGCCAATTAAGATGCTTTGTCTTGATAGCATTTGCAAAGAATTGAAGGAGGGTGGCTTCAGTATCTTCCTCCACTTAGGTCATCTTGGCCTTAAGATCAGTAATCTCTTACTCTAAATAAACTAACTTGGTTCTTAAATCTTTTACTTCTTCTACGTAGGCCTATGCAACTTCTTGGGTCTGGTCTCTTAATTATCTTTTGGCTTTGAGGTCTGCCTTGAGTTTATCATCTCCGTCTGTAGGAAAGCCTTTAAGGCCTCTTACACTTTAATTTCTTTTTCGAGGCTTTGTCCATGGATGTGGGCAGATCTCAATCGTTCACTAAGGATTTTGCATTTAGACTTATGGGCGATAGCCTCTTCGATAAGCTTTTTCACGGCCTCTATGGTGGCCATATGTTTTTGTTCATTCTCCTTCTTGAGCCTGGCCAGCTCCCTCTTATAGTCTTTGCAAGTACGATTATATCGGCCCTCTCGGGTTGAAACTTTAGATGATTAGCTAATTTGCTCGATTGACATCCGAGAGGCCTTTAGCCAACCTCTTCTATTGGAAAAGCTGCTCTACGATCTCATTTATCCAGTTGATGCCTTCAAACATGTAGAATTTGGAACGGTCTTTGACATTACAATCAAACTTAACCCCTTCAAGGAAGTAGTTAGGGTGAGCCACTTGCATCTTTGTGATCAGGGCAAGTGATTGGACTTTAAGGGGAGAAGGAGGAGCAGTATGGCCTATTGATATTTCTTTTCTGGCCCAATATGATAAAGAAGAGGATGTGCTAATGGATTTGGAGTAATGGGGATATATGATTGGAGCTATATGCCGCTTAACTATAACCGTAATAGGAGGTCAAGAAGATGGAGGAATACCAAAATGAGAAGATTAGTGGAGCTGGAAGGACTATGAAGGCGAGTGTTATTGATGATGGAGGGGTCAAAGTAGGACCTGAAGTGGTCGTGTGATTCCTTATATTCGTCATGGCGATGCTCTCTTTCCTCATCTTCATGCCGTTCTCTGTCGTTTCTCCCTTTCCTCTCACTTTCGAATTCATAGTAGGGGCCATCGTGAGAGTAAGAACCTCCTGGAGAATGGGATCGCTAGTAGCCAAAGCCCTTATGAATCCTTTCGAGATGACTATTTCTTCCCATACTACTTGAAAAGAGCGAAGCGTTGTATTATAATTTAGTCACCGGATTAAGGGTAAGTGGAGAATGGCCATACATATGATCCTAGAAGTGTATGAAGTGTTAGCTTGTCCTAAGTAGCCTACGGATCATATTAGTTGGGTTGTAAAGATGGAGTTTCTTCACCCTCAAAGGGACAGGGTATATCGATCGATAGAAAATTAAAGTCAAGAAGACCCAATGCTAAGGTATCCTCAGAGTTTTCCTAGGAGTAAAGTTAGAAAAGCTTCCAATATCACTTGGAGAACCAAAGATGGCATCACTTACAACAGAAGGGGTTAAATCTCTAATAGGGTCTTGGTGTGGTTTGAGCACGAGCTACGAAGTCTTGATGATGATTCATTTCAACTTGGGTGGTGAAGTGACCTAGGTGCCTTCAAGGGATGCCTCCCCGAATGATTCGTTTCCACTAGCACCCTTATCCTCGTCTTCTTCCCCATCGTCTTCTCCTTCTTCCTCTCCTTCGCCTCTTCATCTCTTATATTATCTTTCCCTTCTACCGCTTCCTTGTCTATATTTTTTTCTTTTTCATCTCCTTCATCTTCTGTGAGACCTTCATCAAATTCTTGTTCTCCTTCTTCCCCTGGTTCATTATGGTCAGAGCTAGCAACCTCTTTTCTTTCCATATAGAATCCACGAGGAGCAGGAGGACCATATGCATCTTAAGCCACCCTAGGAGGAAATGGATTTGGTTGAACAATCATGATATTATAAAGAATTTGAAACTGGTGCATGTGAGTGTTGGTAAGGAGATTGGAGGTTTGCCTTAGATCTAAACTAATTACCTTTAGAAACTATATAGTCTTCACCAGAGCTAGAGTTGGAGTTCGGTAAGGATATCATTGAAAGATATAGAAGGAAAGTAATTGCTTGGGCGGAAAGAGACTTGGGTGGAATGAAACAATTGGATAAGTAAACTTACATCCAGAAAGCCAATGGTGATTGAAGCCTTCAGGGAATCGCACGAAGAATTACTCATCCTTAAAATAACTTATTTTTTTGTGAAGCCCCTCGACAACATTACGTCGGTTGAAAGCTTCGATTATTATTAATGAAGGAGTCTCTTTCCTCCTCTTCAAGTTACGTAGAAAAGCTAGCTTTTCGAAGGTTGGTGGCCGACCCAGATGCATCACTATAATGATGATGATATAGAAAGAATTCAAGAGAGCACAGCCATTTAGGTGCACTTGGGATGGAGCTAGTTATGACGCCCCACCTCTATACTCACACTAACAAGGACACTACTGGGTAAAGTCGTCAATTAGTACGAAGAATAAGGCTGTTGAGGAGCGACCATCTATGTAATTGCTTTGTGCGAGTACCGATATGTTAGATAGTATGCCATGCATTTCATTTCAAGAGGAAATCTGACGTATCAAATAAAAACTCAAAGCTACTACACAGTGGTTATATGGCCTTCGGGAACAAATATAAAATAAGCATAACATAAATCAGTCATAGATATTCATATCACAAAGGCGGAAACAGATATGAATATAACACATAAAAGTGTACATCAAAGTAGGGGTCATACAAGATCCACTACATCACAAAAGAATAGATACAAGTGCTAGACAAAAGAATATGTATACATCAAGGAGTCTCTATCTTGAATGTATAAAAACAAAAACTACTAAGCTAAAGTAGTTAGCCTAAAATCAGAAGCCAGTCCCTGCTAAAAAGTCAAGTGGAAGCACCTGAAACACCTCGGTCTGACCTGAGTATTATTTAAGAAGAAAAATAATAAACGGATCAGTCTAGCTATAATTATCATACAAGATGAGGTAGGAATAGAGATATAACAAAAATATATGATAACAATAATGTCATATTGTGACAAGTATACATTTGATAACAACAAAAATCATCCAATATCTCAAATCTCCTCATACACCAAAAAGAACATCATATTCTTTAGCTTATTCACCCAACCTCAAATATTGACAAAACATATCAATGCAAATCGCAAAAATTGGTGAAACACAAATTCTAGAAATCAATAATTAAAATCCAGAACACACAAAGGGGAGGCCTATAACAGACGAGAGCATGAAAACTCACCAACACATGTATCACAAACGGAACGCTATTCCATGGTCGCTAACCCATCAAATTGAGCCAAAGCTCCACAAACGGCCCGAAGACCATAGGTCGCTACCCCACCAATTTTGAGCCGAAACTCCACAAACGGGGTTCAGTCCCCCACGTAGACAAAGAGACATCGCACATCGCTAGTCTAAATCACAAAATGATCATCATTGATCGATAAGTGTAAATTACACTAAGCTAGTAAATAAGTGAGTTTAGCTTCATGTCCCATAACCACTAGCTTAACTTAAATATTTACGAACAGATTGTAGATTTCCACTCGAAAATTGTCACAAGAGTTCAATCGAACAAGTCTAAGAATTAACCAACGAAGTAAACGCAAGCGTTTCATACCACTTGTTTTGCTAAGTCGTTTAATTAGATTTCTCATACGAATGAGGTAAAGGTTTGTATATACTAATAGATTGGAAAACGGATTTAAAAACTAGCTTTGCATTTAAAAGTAGTGTTGAAATCGTTTTTTGTAAAAGAGTTTGATTATTTACTACTAGTATAGAAAGCTTTGTATTTTAAAGTGACCAATCATAGAAACGATTGTAAAAACAATCTATCATCGAAAATTCACATTCGAAGACGTGAATTAAAACCATAAAAATCGATATCAAATCCATCAAATAGATATTCCCAAAAATCCAGAAAAGAAGTCATCAAAGTCGATAATAAATGACAACAATCCAACCGGATCGACAAAAATCGATAAAAATGGAAATTCGCATAAAAACAGGTGAAGTGTCAGATTTTAACAGCGCCAGACGTCTGGTGGTTCTCTCTAGACGTCTGAGCTGAAGGTCTGGAATATTTTCCAGACCACTTAGATGTCTGAGCTTAAGATCTGGAACGTTTGTTCATTTGCCTCGGACGTCTGATTGTTTTACCAGACGTCTGAGCTGAAGCTCAGGGCAAATTTTGCCTAGGCCATTAATGGCCAATTCGGTTCGGAAGCGATCGGATGAGCGACGATGGCTAGGGGTTTATGCCAAGCAACAACCCAGCCCTATAGACTCGTCAATACACTCCCAACAACATGTCCAAACATCCATAGTAGGATTTTCATAGATTGTGACTTCAAAAATACCAAAATTTGAAAATTTCACCAAACCAATTCAAATCAAAAGCAAATGAACATGATATAGATGTTAGGAATTCATACCTAACAACTCTCAAAGGTATAGACATAGATGTGAGTTCAAAAATTCACCTTTAAACTCAAAGACAATAAGTGAAGCTCTTAAAACAAGGAAAGATCAATTCCTCTTCAACTACACCTCTAGAATCTTCAATCTATTATCACATGCAAAAATTTCCTAAGTTAGGTTATAGGAAATTCTGAAAATTGAAGAGAGATTAAGTTTGAGAAGATGAAGAGGATGCTTACCTAAGCTTCTCCTTGATTTTAGAACTAGAACTTGAATTTTCTAATAGTCTACGGTTTAGAAATTTTAATTTCCTATCTTTTCCCCCATTTTTCTCTTAGGGCTTGAGTGTTGGGAATAATGAAATGAATTAATGAAGAGGAGTGGAGTGGGAGGTATTTGGTAGAGGAGTTTGGGTTACCTTGTTGGGTTAGTGGGCTAGAACACAACCCAAACCCAAATGAAAATACCAAAATCCTAATCAACTCCAAACATATCGATGTTTATACTCAAAAAATTTCTTAACGTCGTTTTGAACTCAATGGAAGTGGTCTCGAGTCCGGATTCAACTATTTACAAAAAGTAACATTTCGGACTTTAAATTCAACAAATGATTCTATATTTAAACAAAACATTTAAATATATAATCATAAAATATGCGGGTTGTTACAGACTCCCCTCCTTAAAGAAATTGCATCCTGGCAATACTTAAGAAGAATATAAAGAGTTACAACCACTCTAAGGCAATAACAACACAAAAGAAAATTTTGAAGCGAGAAGTTCACCTTAAGGAGCACGAGAGAGTAAGTCCGGATGTGTTCGCTCGATGAATTCTCTGGATTCCCAAGAACAATCCTTAGGATTTGCGGACCATTGAACTTTCACAAGTGGAACATCTTTATTACGAAGGCGTTTAACCTCCGTAGCAATGACACGAATAGGATGTTGCTCATAAGTCAAATTAGGTGAAACTTCAATTTCTTCAATAACACCGGGCTCAAGAATAGAATCGGAATCTCTAAGGCATTTCCGTAGTTGAGAAATGTGGAATATGTCATGAATAGCAGAAAATTAAGCCGGAGCTCCAAAAATGGCCTGAAGACCATGGGTCGCTACCCCACCAATTTTGAGCCGAAACTCCACAAACGGGGTTTAGTCCCCCACGTAGACAAAGAGACATCGCACATCGCTAGTCTAAATCACAAAATGATCATCATTGATCGATAAGTGTAAATTACACTAAGCTAGTAAATAAGCGAGTTTAGCTTCATGTCCCATAACCACTAGTTTAACTTAAATATTTACGAACAGATTGTAGATTTCCACTCGAAAATTGTCACAAGAGTTCAATCGAACAAGTCCAAGAATTAACCAACAAAGTAAACGCAAGCGTTTCGTACCACTTGTTTTGCTAAGTCGTTTAATTAGATTTCTCATACAAATGAGGTAAAGGTTTGTATATACTAATAGATTGGAAAACGGATTTAAAAACTAGCTTTGTATTTAAAAGTAGTGTTGAAATCGTTTTTTGTAAAAGAGTTTGATTATTTACTAGTAGTATAGAAACCTTTGTATTTTAAAGTGACCAATCATAGAAACGATTGTAAAAACAATCTATCATTGAAAATTCACATTCGAAGATGTGAATTAAAACCATAAAAATTGATATCAAATCCAACAAATAAATATTCCCAAAAATCCAGAAAAGAAGTTATTAAAGTCGATAATAAATGACAACAATCCAACCGGATCGACAAAAATTGATAAAAATGGAAATTTGCATAAAAACAGGTGAAGTGTCAGATTTTAATAGCGCCAGACGTCTAGTGGTTCTCTCCAGACGTCTGAGCTGAGGGTCTGGAATATTTTCCAGACCACTCAGATGTCTGAGTTTAAGATCTGGAATGTTTGTTCCTTTGCCTCAGACGTCTGATCGTTTTACCAGACGTCTGAGCTGAAGCCCAGGGCAAATTTTTCCTAGGCCATTAATGGCCAATTCGGTTCCGAAGCGATTGGATGAGTGATGATGGCTAGGGGTTTATGCCAAGCAACAACCCAGCCCTATAGACTCGTCAATACACTCCCAACAACATGTCCAAACATCCATAGTAGGATTTTCATAGATTGTGACTTCAAAATACCAAAATTTGAAAAATTCACCAAATCAACTCAAATCAAAAGCAAATGAACATGATATAGATGTTAGGAATTCATACTAAACAACTCTCAAAGGTATATACCTAGATGTGAGTTCAAAAATTCACCTTTAAACTCAAAGACAACAAGTGAAGCTCTTAAAACAAGGAAAGATCAATTCCTCTTCAAGTACACCTCTAAAATCTTCAATCTATTATCACATGCAAAAATTTCCTAAGTTAGGTTATAGGAAATTCTGAAAATTGAAGAGAGATTGAGTTTGAGAAGATGTAGAGGATGCTTACCTAAGCTTCTCCTTGATTTTAGAACTAGAACTTTAATTTCCTAATAGTCTAGGTTTTAGAAATTTTAATTTCCTATCTTTTCCCCCATTTTTCTCTTAGGGCTTGAGTGTTGGGAATAATGAAATGAATGAATGAAGAGGAGTGGAGTGGGAGGTATTTGGTAGAGGAGTTTGGGTTACCTTGTTGGGTTAGTGGGCTAGAACACAACCCAAACCCAAATGAAAATACCAAAATCCTAATCAACTCCAAACATATCGATGTTTATACTCAAAAAAGTTCTAGACGTCGTTTTGAACTCAATGGAAGTGGTCTCGAGTCCGGATTCAACTGTTTACAAAAAGTAACATTTTGGACTTTAAATTCAATGAACGATTCTATATTTAAACAAAACATTTAAATATATAATCGTAAAATATGCGGGTCGTTACATTAGCCCTAGTAATTAGAGAATGAACTTCAGGAACTCGTTGAATGAAGTCATAGATTCACAAAGGCACATTTATCGGTTACAGATGGTGTAACCTACAAAGGGAAGACGAGCCCATTGGTGGGGCTCGAGAAGCAAAACTTTGTCTTCAAGAATCCCATGTTTTAAGCAAGCAAACCTTAGTTCTTTGGTAGTCGATTTTTATGTTATGGCATCTGGGGTGTCTAAGATCATATGAACGGTCTGTTCATCCCTTAGGATGAAAGGGTCATGAGGTCTTGCTAGAGAGGCAACTTGGAGTTGAAGTTCTTATGTGATGGATTGCCTCACCCTTTATCGATGTAGAAGTAAATGTCGGGGCAGATCATGAACCTGCTTCTGGAAGCGCGGAAGTGTCAACACCAATATGAAGACTAGGAGATTGTCTAACGTAGACCATTATGTACTGAAAACTCAATAGTGAACATGGTCTGGTATGGTTTATCTCAACACATTACTTGATTAAAAACCATGTAGCCGATGTATATAGTCTAACGATGTCGACGTGTGTTGACCAATCAGATTATATATATTGATTGGGATAATGTAATGTGTTAGTCTATATGTTGTTTGCCCTGCATAGTGTATGAGAATGCTCTACATAGATAGCCCACTCGTGCTGGCGAATGAGCTCCGTCACGCTATGGAACAGTGTGTCAGATTTACCCATTATCGCAGAATGCATGATAATAGAACCGTTTCCCAGAGTGACATGAAGCTTTTCTTTGCAGGATCACAAGATTGTGTTGTTCGATGCAGGATGTCGGTGCTTGAACCTACCGAATGTCGGAGTCTATTCAATGCGGCCATTTCTTGAAAATCGTCTCATTGAACCTTAAACCAATGATCCATATCCAGTGCAATCTCGATAATGCAATCTCTCCTCTTCCTTTCACCACCCATTTCTTCAGTATGGTTGGCTTGTAGTTTGGCCTTAACAAACAACAAGCCCAAGCCAACAAGGCTCGAAGTGGCCATAGGTTGTCTAAGTGAAATGGTGGCAATGAAGGGAAGTGAGTGATTTCAGGTTTGGGATGGGCCGATGGTGTTTAGGGGGGACGAGACTAATATGACCAGTTCGCAGCGGGCCAGTCGTGATGTGCCTTGAGATGGCTGTTTCCAGCCCCCCTATGGTTAGGCATCGATGAAGTGAATGTCGAGGGTAGTTAGGACATTGCGGCGATGATATGAAGACAAAGTCAAAACCTACCTTAGACACAAGATTGTGATCTGAGAGGTAGTGGAACTTGGGTACTCGATGTAGAGAGGTTGTGATTCTATCGGTTGCACCACAGGTAGAGGTGGCGGCTTTGGAATTTGCAAAGGTGATTTCAAGGTTGGAAATTCACAAGGCCAGAAACAAGAAAGTAGGAAACAAATGGAAGTGGAGATGAAAATTTTGCTAAGTATTTCTTTTATACTCACTTGAAAAATCATGTCGATAGCGAGAGGTTTTGAACCTCACACAAAAAAGATATGAAAAGAAATCTACCTTACCGAGAAACGGAGTAGCTTCTAGAAAGTTGAAGACCTTGACTTTACTATAGATAAAAGTGATTCAACAACTATGTGGTGATGAAGATGGATAATGAGAAAAGGAAGTTTGGCCAAGTTTAGCATGAGGCCAAACAAGTCGGTGCCGACTTGATCGATCATGTTGGTACCAAGAGGTTTAAAGATGGGGGACCCACTTTGAGCTGCAGATCGTGCCGAATGATACTTCGAAGAAAAGGACAAAAATATGAATGGAAAAATCATGTCGGTACCAACATGAATTAGAGAAACAATTTTGTGTAACGACCCACTTTTCCATACAGTTGAAGCGGGAAATCAACCACACTTGACCCACTCAAATTGAACGGAAAGGAGGATAATTAAGGGAAAGAAAGAAGAAAGAAGAAAGAAGAGAAGAAGAAACTAACAACATAGAATCTCACAGCGGAACAATTAATATACAATGTGAAACAAATCTTTACAAAGAAACAAAACGGTAATATGCATACTGACATCAATTAGAGTATACTAACTAAAAGTCAGCCTGGACAGTTATAACAACCTATCCTTACAATTTGATAAATACAATAAGTAGACCCAAGAACACTAAATAGCGGAAGAATATAAGATATGTGAATATGTCCTGGCTATCCAGCTTGTCTTCTGAACTCCAAAAGCATCCGAAGCTAAATCTGGAAAATATGCTCGGTCTGACCCGAGCATTTAGGAAAAACAATGCCCGGGTCAGTCTGGTAAAACCAGCGTGAGAAACTCAAATCACAAGGAAATTTATTTATTATCATTTGTAACGTCCTTTAAAATCAAAGGTATCTCGTAAGACCTTGCCGCACATAAACAAGGATGGGTTTTTACCTTACGATAACTAAAACATTTTCAATAGAAAATCCAATGATATTTTAATAATTTCTAAGATACAAATACTTATTAATTATAGTCGAAATTGTTACATTAATTAAATTCCAACATAATAGGTATACAACTATAACCATAAAGGCACGTATTGGAGAATGGATTCCATACAATGACTGGGCTACTGGGGTACCGTCCGTCATGGTGCATCTCTAGATAAAACAACACCGAGGACCTCGTCGGGATCCCCTGCCAACAGAGGACCGGCATACTACTTGACTAGTAGTACCGAATATGATCACCCCTCTGTTAATGGGCCCCGAAGCATACAAATAAGAGATAATGTTGACTCTAGATAGGGATGATCATACCCTAATTAGGAGCGATGACTTAGCCCTACTGCATCTCCCTTGTTTTACTCATTTTTGGTTGATGAGGCTTGAGGCTACGTTTTACCTTTCATATAGCACTTCCTACTTGGAATGCTAACACATCCTTCTTGGCAGTGATGCAGTGCCAGCATTCATCCATACAAGTTCGTTCTAGGACTGAACAAAACCAAAGGCACTATTTCTATTAGATCCATTTTGGGGAATCCCTTCCAGGATTTATATCAAATAGCCCTCGCACTTCAAAGCTCTGTCTTCAATTCCATATTCTTCAAGATGTCTTTCATTTGAAATGCATGAGTTGGATCGAAGTGGCTTTCGAACAACATTCGATAGTTTCCGGTAAACTCAACCCCGGTTCTTTAGGAAATAAAGAGACAAAGGATAAGAGCGGAGATCACCTCCTAACCGTTAGTGGATGGATTCCCTTATCGTTTGTCCTAGGAGAACAAAACGAGTTTATACGTACAGTATAGCACCACGATGGTAACTGTACCATATAATTTATGTGTTTCTCCTAGATATTTCCAAAATTACGTTTTATCCAGATTTTGATAGTCAGTTATTTAACTATCAAATAACAATCATTCAAATAAGGATCACATTTCCCATGACAACCACTAAGCCTCATAAATAAAATTTTTATTAATAAAATCACTTTATAAATCCTTGGAAATCACTTCCATATACTTATCTTGACAGGATAAGTATATTCGTAAACCCCTATATTTTTCAATACTTAGAAAATATAACCATATACTTATCTCAATGGAATAAGTGTATTCACAAACCAATTTACTTTAAAAATCTTGGTAAAACTACTTTTACATTCTTATAAAATGGTATACGCATATTCACTATCAGTTAGGGATATTTCTTATTCGAAATCATATTAAATGGAGATATAAATGACACACAACCCAACTCCTTTCATAAATATCTTTTATCTTATAAATATCTCATTTATACATCTCCAAATCTATTTATAAACTCTTTACAAATCACTAAGTTAATTTACCAATCTCCTTTATAAATATCAAACCATTTATAATCCCTTCATAAATATTCGAATCATTTACAAAACTCTTTTCCAATTCCAAGATCTCTTTTTAATTTATAAAACTCCTTTAATAAACTTCCTTTGTTTTTAAACCAACTCCCTACATGAACTTCTATAAGTAAAATTTCTTTGATACAATTAATAATTTAAAACACCTTTAACAACCAAGTTATTAATTAACATTCTTCGGTTTATTATTTTTAACCCTTATTCAAAATAATAACTTTAGAATACCATTAATATATTAGATTGACTTTAAATAGTATTATTGTACTAATAATTTAATTTTGAATGAATTATAATAAAATAAATAATTAATTATCTTCAAAATATTGTTACTATAATTATCAGTTAATTTCAAACATTATTAATATAATAATTAATTAACTTTTAAAAATAATTTAAATAACTTAAACCAGTAAAATTAAATGACTTAAATTAATGTAATTAAATAACTTAAATTAATATAATTAAATAACTTAAATTATCAAATTAATGAAATAGCTTACTTTAAATCATTATTAAACAATTATTAATTATCTTTAAAACCTTATTAATAAATTATAAATATCCTTTAAAACCTTATTAATAAATAATAATTATTCTTAAAATAACTTTGATTCAAAAATTAGCTTTCAAATTTAGAAAAAGACTTAGCAATTCCAATGGTACTTAATCAAGTCACTATTTACTATCCAAGTTATAGTCCAGGTATTTACATAACATTAGATATGTAAATTAAATCCATAATTAACAAGCAATTGTTAATATAACACTCAGCCAATATTAATCAACTGGAAGGCACAAAAGTGTCTATACTAATGTAATAACAGAACGAGATTTATTTCTGCTTAATAAATGCCTAAAATTTAAACTATCCAGTTAATAATAGCAGAATAGTGATTTATTCTACTAAATAGATGTCCAATAATTTAATTAGCAGAACGATGTTTTATCCCGCTAAACAAATGTCCAATTACCATATTCAATCCAATTTAACTCAACAATAATTTATTTGGCCAAATAAACTTCTACAACTATGGTATATAAATTTAAACGACGTTATTAATAACATAATTTAAAATCAGTCCGTTTTCATATGTTATAACTTTTAAACATGCCAAACCTATCAAAAAATTACACTAACACATTGTACTCGTCAATATGAATACGAACAAAAATTCGCATGTCAATCAGATTTCGTATGAGTGATATATCATATTTAAACTAACACTTAAATATATATAAACAATCAAATTTAAAAGTTTTTCACCATCAATTTATGCGGCCCAAAGCCCAAACATTCAAAATCCAACCCGCCATACTCCTCTTCTTCCCTAATCACATTCAAACAGTCCCGTACCCAAAACCAGCGTATACGAAAACACGTGTAAGATCCATCTGCTCCCCATTCGACGACTAAAAGCCACCAGCACGTCACCAATCACCACCACATCATGATGGACCCACCAACCTCCGCTTTGGCCCTCCGTTGTAATTTTTGTTCATCTCATTTCGAAACCCAAAACGCTTGGAACTCGAACAGGCATGGAATTGAGCAAATTCACCCACCACACTCGCATATAGTCTCGGCCACCAACACCAAAAGAACTTTCGCCACCTCGCCTAGCCTCCAGACCCACCTTGATTGACCCCGACATCCCCTACCGCCGCCAGCAATGGTGCGTTCGAACCCATCAATCTATGCCACTTAAACCCTACTTTGTCGATTCCCAACAACCTAGAGCACTAATCAAAAATCGGCTATGGTCATGACCTTCACCTTATCCCAAGGCCCCTCCCTGACATCTCCAATCAACCCCTCAACAAATGGTTCGCTGGAAATTTATTTTTAAATGATTTTCAACCATCTTTTCCTTTACGACAAAACAAACTACTAAAAGTCATGCGAACACTTTCAAAAATCCCTAATTTTCGCTACGATCCTATCCATAATCTCCATTTGCAAATCCGTGATGGTCGAAAATGATTCTTTTCTCGACCACTTACTGATATTGGCCGATATCTACCACCACACTCGATGAAAAATCTTGAAAGTATTTTTAAAATAAACTATGGATCGAGACAAACACCTTTCATGTTGGAACGTTTTGTTAAAAGTGTATAGATTTGGAGGGAATGATTTTTGAATGTTTCGGGAGTTTGAGAACTTGGTTTACAGGAAGTGAAACACCCCACACCCTTTAGTATTCCCAAAAAGGGCATACCAAAGGATGTGGTGTGTTATAGGTATAGCTAAAGCATCACAAAGACTAAAATTCACAAGACAAATAAGTAAAAGCAGCGGAAAACATTTAAATAATAACTTATCATTTAGAATTAAACTTCAAAATAAGTCATAAAAACAAAACATGTCTCAAAAACTCAAAATCTCTCATGTCTTATGAAAATACATCTAAGTCTCACATAATCAGAGTAAAAGTAACAATAATAATAATCCCTCTCACAAGTGCCAATCCGTTATAAGCCAAATGAAAAGGATGAAAAGCAGAAGAATACATTTGAAATAAGGAAACTCCGGAAATGAATCTCCAAGCAACCTGAATCAACTATCCTCAACTCCGTTGGCCTATAGGGGGAGGGAAAAGGAAAGATAGAGGAGTGGGTCAGACAATAAGTCTGGAGAGTGAAAGTAATTATTAGCATTTCTAAGCAAGATAAACACAATAGACTAAGCAATAGTTCTAGCTTGAAAGGAAAATACAGAAAAGATAAAACTCAGATAAAATATTGTTTCTGATTCTGTTTGGCCGTTTGATTTGATTGTTTGCACTTGTCTTAAACTACTGTGATTAAGCTGAAATCCTAATTCTATCTCAACTGCTAACTTGATTAGGCTGAAATCCTAATCCTACCCATTGATCGGCCTTTCCTATCTCTGTTGTGCCACTGTGAACCAATCCTGTTAGTCACAGCAAAAGACACCTCTTTAGCGCTTAGGAAGCAATACTGAATTATTTACCCTAATCGATGCTGCACTGTCGGTCATCGCCGGTACACACTAACTATCGCCCCCCTATATGACCCTTTATTTACCCTAATCAGCATAAGCGTGCCCAGCCTCACCTACGTGTGAGGCTTTCAGTTCTCTACCTGAAAGGGAATGCTGTAGGTACTAGTCCTAACAAACAAATCTTCTAGCTTTGCGCCCCTTGCCCAAATCCCCAGATTTGAGCATCTATATTTACCCTAATTAACATAAGCGTGTCCCAGCCTCACCTACGTGTGAAACCATCAGTCCTAGACCTGAAAGAGAATGCTGCCGGTACGGGCCCTACTTCTATATTTGCTTATTAACTTAATCCAAAATCTAAGTTTTAAAATAAGCCCCTTTTGTTATTTCTTTCTTTCTAATTATAACCTATGTTATAATTGTTCTTGCAATTGTTACTCTTCTAATTTCTATTTTTAGTTATAACCACTTGTTATAATTATGCTTGCAAATATCTTAAAATTGTCTATTTTAGTCCATCTCTATTTTTATTTCAGTTTTTCTCATTTTACATCTGATTTTTGTAAATTTAGTGTTATTCTATTTTAATCCATATTTGTGAATTCTTCTCTTTTTAATATTTTATTCACGTCAAAATGGATTAAATCTCTATAAAAAGAAACAAACATTTACAGGCTAAATTCCAACTTAAAATAGATGTAAACAAATATAAATAACTGTAAATAACTATAAATAATTGTAAATAACTGAATAAAACAGCTGAATAAAGTAGACTGAAAAGAACTTCTGAAATTTACTTAAAAACTGACTGTAAATAAACTTACATAAAATCTGTCTCAAAATTGTAGAAAAACTACAACTATTGCGAACCCTATTATTTTAAATTGCTTACAGATCTAAAATAATTACAAAACACTCGCCTATGGTCCTTAGCTCTAGTCCTGGGCCTTCCTGGATCCACTTCTGGGGCGTAGAATATTTTAATCAAAAATATTTCCTCCCTAGAAAATTTTTCTATTTAGGGTTCAGCCTCAGGCAATGAACCCAATTGGGAGAAAACCTAAATGAGAAAAATAGCTAGGCCTAGGGTTCTATTTATAGTATGGCTTAGGGATCTCAAGCCGTCGGATTTGAAGATTAAATCTGGTGCAACCACGTCATAGGCTCACAAGGAACCGTCGGATGCAAGCATGAATGCACAGGATTTCACGAAAATCGGACTATAGAGTCTTCAGCTCATACCTGGACGAAATAGCGTCCAGGTAAAATGGCGGGTCGACCTATGTATATTGAGGGTCGACCTATAGGTCGACCTGACCAATACAAGGGTCGACCCTTACGGGGTCTAACTTATTTTTTTTCGTTCTTGTTTATTTAATTCTGATTTCTTGTTTCACTCGTAACATCTTCATACTAGCTCGGATTTCGACAAGTTATATATGGAAATTGATCAGACAATCGCCACGGACCTAATATTGCAACTCTCGTAGCTCGATTCTGACAATTTCACAAACTTATTTTATTATTTAATTAATTTTTTAATTAATTATTATAGCTCAAATTTTGGGTTGTTACATTCTCTCATCCTTAAAGGATTTCGTCCCCGAAATCTCCAAGGACAGACGAATGAAATAAATATTTTCATCCAAATTCCACAACCACATATTCAACCATCATCCATTACATCCATTGTCCTTAAGCTTTCTAATGCAATTTTGTAGTGTCAATGTCCCTAACTAATGCAAAAGATTAGGCGGTCTACTGATTCAGTCGACCTCCTTTTTATGCAATCATGTCTGAGCCATGTATCCAAATGAATGCAAATTTCCTAATGATAACTGGTAGTTCTACATGCGTGCTACAATCATCATCCAAATGCAAAAATCATATGCTAATCACTCATTATAGCAACCATGAAATCAAAATGCAAGCGCACACACATCCATATGCATATGCTTTAGTGACCTAGTTAGGCCGATCTCTAAGAGATGATAGTGCCTAGTGTGTGTATATGCGTCCATTAGCATCCACTAGCAAACACTTGCAACCACTAGCATCCATCATACATAACATGTTCTAGTAACAGGTTTACATTCAGTCCTACCATCCATAGGTTAGATCCTAAGATCTACCCTCCCAAAGGATACTAAAGGAAAGAACCTATTCAAAGCTATAGAAGGAAATAGGAAATTCAAGACGTACTATCGAAGAGATGCGGATAAGAGATACATATTTTCTCCTCAGCCTCCCACGTAGCGTCCTCAATATTATCTCCCTACTACACCTTAACCAAAGGGACTTCCTTATTCCTAAGCTTCTTGATATCATGCCCAACGATCTTGGTAGGAATGCGACGAACTGATGCTTCTCCTTCCACTTCAACTTCCTCAAGTAGGCTAGGTTCTACTACCTCTGCTGAATCATGTAAGCACTTTCTCAAGTGTGAAACATGAAAAACATCATGAACTTCCGTGAGCCTCTCTGGTAACTTTATCCGATACGCCATCGTCCCTACCTTTTCCACAATGGGGAACGGTCCTATGAATCTAGGAGCAAGTTTCCCACTTGATCCAAACCTCACTACCTTTCTTAGCAGAGACACCTTAATAAAATCCAAATCTCCTACCTCGAACTCAATATCCTTTCTCCGCTTATCTGCATAGGATTTCTGTCTATCTTGGGCCGTCTTCATTCTTCTTCTAATCAAATCAATCTTTTCTAAAGTCTCTCTAACCATGTTGGGACCAAGTAGCAATCTTTCTGTAGACTCCAACCAACACGAAGGCGACTTGCAAGGTCTTCCATAAAGAGCTTCAAAAGGAGCCATCTCAGTGCTAGCCTGAAAACTATTATTATAAGCGAATTCCACTAAAGGAAGGTGCTCCTCCCAAGTCCCTCCAAAATCAAGAATGCACACCCTTAACAAATCCTCAAGAACTCTATTAACTCTCTCCGTTTGGCCAACTGTTTGATGGTGATAGGCCCTGCTCAATCTAAGTTGTGTCCCTAAGGCCTCTTGCCAGCTCCTCCAAAACTCACTAGTAAAGATAGGGTCTCTATCGCTCACTATGCTAGAGGGAACTCCATGAAGTCGGACTATCTCATGAACGTATATGGATGCCAAATAAGGCGTTGTCCTCTTACTCTTGACCGGAATGAAGTGGGCGCTCTTAGTCAAACGATCTACAACCACCCAAATACTAGTATTCCCCTTCCTAGATCGGGGTAAACCATCTATGAAGTCCATCGAAACACTATCCCACTTCCATTCAGGTACATACAATGGTTAAAGCAATCCGCCAGGCCTCTGCTGCTCCGCCTTAACTCTTTGGCACACAAGACACTTAGTCACAAACTCTGCTACATCCTTCTTCATACCACTCCAATAAAACACTCTCTTCATGTCCTTATACATCTTATCTCCACCCGGATGAATAGTCATCCGAGAATAGTGTGCCTCTGCTGGAACTGCTCTTATCAAATCACCAGTGTGGGGGACACAAAGTCTTCCATTTCTCCTTAGCCACCCCTTACTATTGATGGAATAGCGTTGGAGATGTCTAGACATCTCTCCTCTTCTAATCCTATCCAGAATATCCACAAGCTCTAAATCCTCTCGCGGCTTTGAGCCAATCTGATCTATGAGGGTAGACTTAGTCTCAAGTGCTGAAATCTTAGCAAAATGCCTGATAAACTTCCTATAATAACCAGCCAAACCTAGGAAGTTTCTAACTTCGGTAGCATTCTTGGGGGCCTTCCAATCCTGTAATACTACTATCTTAGCGGGATCGATAGCTAAACCCTCTCTTGAGAATACATGCCCCAAGAAACGCTCCTCCTCACGCCAAAAGTGACACTTCGAGAATTTTTCTTTCAATTGATGAACACGAAGTGTGCGAAGAACCTCCTTAAGATGAATAGCATGCTCTTCCATACTCTTGGAAAACACCAGAATGTCGTCCACAAACACTACAACGAACTTATTTAGGACATCTCGAAAAACATGGCTCATCAAATCTACAAAATAGGCTGGGACATTGGTCAGCCCAAACGGCATAACCAACCAATCAAATTTAACAACCCGCATATTTTACGATTATATATTTAAATGTTTTGTTTAAATATAGCATCATTTATTGAATTTAAAGTCTGAAATGTTACTTTTTGTAAACAGTCGAATCTGGACTCAAGACCACTTACATTGAGTTCAAAATGACGTTTACAACTTTTTTGAGTATAAACATCGATATGTTTGGAGTTGATTAGAATTTTGATATTTTCATTTGGGGCTTTGGATTTGGTTTCAGCCCACTAACCTAACAAGGTAACCCCAACTCCTCTACCTAAATAACTCCCACTCCACTCCTCTTCATTCATTTACAACATTTCCTAACACTCAAGCTAAATGAAGAATGGGGGAAAGAGGGGAGATTAGAAATTCCTAAGCCCTAGTTTTCTTAGGAAATTCAAGTTCTAGTTCTAAAATCAAAGAGAAGCTTAGGTAAGCATCCTCTTCATCTTCTCCATCTCAATCTCTCTTCAATTTTCAGAAATTCCTATAACCTAACTTAGGAAAAACTTCACCTTTGATAATAGATTGAAGATTCTAGAGGTGTATTGAAGGGGAATTGATCTTGCCTTGTTTTAGAGCTTCTCATTCGTTGTTTTTGAGTTTTAAAGGTGAGTTTTTGAACTCACATCTACGTCTATAGCTTTCATTGTTGTTAGGTATGAATTCCTAACATCTATTTCATATTCATTTGCTTAGATTTTAATTAATTTGGTGAATTTTCCAATTTTGGTGTTTTGAATTCAAAATCTTTAAAGATCCTATCTTGGATGTTTGGACATGATATTTGGGGTGTATCGAAGAGCCTACAAGGCTGGGTTGTCGCTAGGCATAAATCCCTTGTCTTCGTTGCTCATCCGATCACTTTCGAATCATTTTGGCCATCAATGGCCTAGGCAAACTATTGCCCAGTCCAGGTGACCAGACGTATGGATGGTCAAGTCCAGACGTCTGGTTATGGTCCCTGGAGGAGAAAAAAAATACAAGACAGTAGGAAAAAGTAAATTCCAGAGCACTCGACCAGACGTGTGGTTAGGCTATACCAGACGTGTGGATGGCCTCTGGCATCAAAAAGAAACTGGGGAAAAGGAAAATAAATTCCCCGAACCCCAGGTCAGACGTCTAGCCAATCCAACCAAACGTCTGGTCTTGTTGCCTTTTGACCATTTCGCCTATTTTCGAGTGGATTTCCAATTTTTATCAATTTCTGTTGATCCGATTAGTTGTTGTCATTTATTATCGACTTTGATGGCTTCTTTTCTGGATTTTTGGGAATATCCATTTGATGGATTTAATATCGATTTTTATGGTTTTAATTCACGTTGTCGAATGTGGATTTTGATGATAGATTGTTTTTACAATCATTTCTGTGATTTGTCACTTTAAAATATGAATGTTTTTATACTAGTGGTAAATACTCAATCTCTTTCACAAAAATGATTTCAACGTTACTTTTAATACAAAGCTTTTTTAAAAAAACCATTTTTCAATCTATTAGTAAATTCAAACCTTCACCTCATTCATATGAGAAATCTAATTAAACGACTTAGCAAAACAAGTGGTATGAAACACTTGCGTTTACTTCGTCGGTTATTTCTTGGACTTGTTCGATTGAACTCTCATGACAACTTTCGAGTGGAAATCAACAATTTGTTCGTAAATATTTAAGTTAAGGCAGTGGTTATGGGACATGAAGCTAAACTCATTTATTTACTAGCTTAGTGTAATTCACACTTCTTATTGATCAATGATGATCATTTTGTGACTTAAACTAGCGATATGCGATGTCTCTTTGTCCGCATGGGGGACTGTACCCCGTTCTGTTGAGCTTCGCCTCATTTTTTATAGGCTAGCGACCTATGGGTTTTATGGAATTCGGTTCATCGGGCGTACCGTTGTACTATGTCGTTGTTCCGAATTATTTGAGTTTCAAGTTCATCGGGTGTACCATTGTACTACGTCATTGTTCCGGATTATTTGAGTTTCAGGTTCCTCGGACGTACCGTTGTACTACGTCGTTGCACCGGCTCTATGGTTAGCGACTATGGGATAGCGACCCGTTTGTGATACACGTGTTGGTGAGTTTTCATGCTCCCGTTTGTGATAGGCCTCCCCCCTTTTGTGCTTTCTGGATTTCTAATTATTGATTTATGGAATTTGTGTTTCACCAATTTTTACGATTGGCATTGATATGTTTTGTCAATATTTGAGGTTTGGTGAATAAGTTAAAGAATATGACATTCTTTTTGGTGTTTTGAGAAGATTTGAGATATTGTATGACTTTCATTGTTATCATATATTTCGTTTATATCTCTTATCCTATCTCATTTTATATGATATTTATAGCTAGACTGATCCGTTTATTATTTTTCTTCTTAAATAATAATCGGGTCAAACCGAGGTGTTTCAGGTGCTTCCACTTGACTTCTTAGCAGGGACTAGCTACTGACTTTTGGCTAACTACTTTAGCTCAGTAGTTTTTGTTTTTTTTGTTTTTATACATTCGAGATGGAGACTCCTTGATGTATACATATTCTTTTGTCTTGCACTTGTACCTATTTTTTGGGACGTTGTTTTTTTTATGACCACTACTTTGACGTACACTTCTATGTGTTATATTCATATCTGTTTTCGCCTTAGTGATATGAATATTTATGACTGATTTGTGTTATGCTTATTTTATATTTGTTTCC
Organism: Allium fistulosum; assembly: GCA_030737815.1. Lineage (NCBI taxonomy): Eukaryota > Viridiplantae > Streptophyta > Magnoliopsida > Asparagales > Amaryllidaceae > Allium > Allium fistulosum. The sequence continues at coordinate 926,884,567 of CM060903.1, forward strand.
GAAGATCACATAGCCACCGTGTAGTAGTTTTGAGTTTGTAATTGATGTGTCAGATTTCCTCTTGAAACAAAATGCATGTAATACTATCTGACATGTCGGTACTCGTACAAAGCAATTACATAGATGGTCGCTCCTCAACAGCCTTATTCTTCATGCTAGTCGACAGTGTTACTTTTAGTGTTCTTGGCTAGTGCGAGTATAGTGGTGGGGCGTCACAGCTTGGTATTAGAGCCAAACTTCGGAAAAATATAGAATAATCTAGCAAGGATCATTGTCCTAAGTCTCTCTTAGGAATTGTGCCTTAGGATTTAATTCGAGTCTTAGGACCCGTTCTATCCTTTTTTTATGATGTCTTGTTTTATCAATCAAGTTTGTTTGATATTCATTATGAGAATAACTTTTTTCCTATTCTTTCTTTCTTTCTTAAAGAAGAGAAATGGTTAGGCCTGGCCGTCCCAGCGCCGGTCAATCCAGCGCTACTTCTCAAGATGGCGTATTGATGTCTGCCCAACAGCTTTTTGATCTTGTAAAGAATGCCCAAGCCGCCAGACCCATTCCTGAGCCTACTCATCCTAAATTCGGGTTTGCACGCTTGTGTAGTGATTATACCAATTTGGGTGGAAGGCCATTCAAGGGTTCCGAAAACGTTATAGAAGTCCAAGCTTGGCTTAGAACATGCGATCGCATCTTTTCTCGCATGAACCTTGTGGATCTACATCGAGTCCAAGTGGCTTCTAGCATGCTCCAGGAGAGAGCATTATATTGGTATGAGCTTTTGATTTTGGAAATTGTTGAAGCAGATCTTACTTGGGTGTAATTCCGGGAAAGGTTCGAGTTAAAGTTTGTGCCGGAAGCTGAAAAAGTAACTTTAGCTCGACGCTTTATTGACCTTGTTCAAGGTGAATCTTCTGTGACAGATTATGTCGCATCTTTTGAATCCCTCTCTAAATATGAGGTCGAGTATATTAATACCCCATTGAAAAAAAATCAGAGGTTTATCTATGGTTTGAATAAAAACCTCAAAAATCCTTTACTTCTGAAATTAGAAGTTTCTTTCGATCAGCTTGTAGGCATTGCTCTTTGACTTGAAGAGGCCGATAAAGGAAGTGATGTTGAAGTTGTGGGTTCCAAACAGAACTTCAACAATAACAAGAAGAGGCCTTTTAAGTTCAAAGGCCCTAATCCCAACAAGAAAGGGAAGCAAGAATCTTTGGTAACAAAGACTCCTACCTCTAGTCATGAGCAATGCTATAATTGTGGTTATAAGGACCATTATGCAAATAGGTGTCCCAAACCCCTTTTTTGTCATTATTGCAAAAGTTCGGGTCATCTTTTATCTTCATGTCCCAAATTTCAAGGCAAGAAAGAGGGAAAGCTAAATGTTGTGCAAACTCCTAGTAACACTTCTCTTGGTCAAGGTATTTCTCATTCTATCCTTGATGGCATTATTATATTTCATGATCTTCATATTCGAGTTCTTTTTGATACGGATGCATCTCACATCCTATGTCCCGAGAGGACTATCCATCTTCGACATCCCCAATCTGTTAAGCAGATTTCTATTGTTCTTAAAGATTCTAATTCGGTAGCATCCTTATATTCTCTAAATCCGCATGATGACGATAATGATGATGAGGAAGATGTCATTTCCCTCATTCACGTTGTTTGTGAATTTCTTGACATCTTTGAGCCCGTTTTAGGATTACCACCTAAGCGAGCAATTGAGTTCAGAATTAATCTAATCCCTGTAGCTCTACCTATCACTCGTCCTCCTTATCGTATGTCCAATAAGGAAAATGAGGAGATGCGTAAACAATTATCCGAATTGGAAGCAAAACAGTTTATTCGTTCTAGTTCCTCTCCTTGGGGAGCTTTAGCTATCTTGAAGAAATCCGATGGTACACTTAGGCTTGGCGTTGACTACCACAAGCTTAATGATCTCACCATCAAGAAAAAATATCCTTTACCTCAGATTGATGATTTATTCGATCAACTTAGCGGTGCTAGAGTCTTTTCATAGTTAGACTTAGCAACTGGTTTTCATCAGCTTCGAAATGCAGAGGATAGTATTCCTTTGACGTCGTTCTGTACTCGTTATGCATCTTATGAATGGCTTGTTATGCCATTTGGGTTAATGAATGCTCTAGCCTATTTTGTTGACCTTATGAATCGAGTTTTCAAAGACTTCCTTGATCGATTTGTTCTCATCTTTATAGATGATATTCTTGTTTTTTCTAAAATCGAGGAAGAGCATGAAAAACATCTTCGGATTGTGTTGTAAATTCTTAGGGGCAATCAATTGAAAGCAAAATTTTCTAAGCGCCACTTTTGGTAATCCCGTGTGAAATTTTTCAAAGATTGAGGCGATTCAAAATTGGAAGAGACCAAAGAGTGTGACGGAAATTCGTAGCTTTCTTGGATTGGCGGGCTATTACCGTCGGTTCATAAAAGACTTTTCTAAAATTTCCGTACCTCTTACTAGTTTGACAAAGAAGGGTATTAAGTACATTTGGTTAGATAACTGTGAAGCTGCTTTTCAAAAATTAAAAGAACTCCTTTCCAATGCTCATATTCTTGTGATTCCCGAAGGGAACCAAGACTTGATTGTTTATACTGATGCTAGTCGTGTTGGTTTGAGAGCCATTCTCATGCAAAGGGAACGTGTTATCGCTTATGCTTCTAGGCAATTAAAGCCTACCGAGACTAGATATGCCACTCATGATTTAGAGCTCGCAGCTATTGTCCTCGCCCTTAGAATTTGGCGTCATTATCTTTTGGGAGAGAAATTTGTTCTCTACACAGATCATAAATCTTTGAAGTATTTATTTTCTTAAAAGGAACTTAATTTGCGTCAACAATGTTGGCTCGAATTCCTTGCATCTTATGATCTTGATATTCTTTATACACCTGGAAAGTAAAATCGTGTTGCCGATGCACTTAGTCGTAAGCAACAAGCGGTTGTTTCCATGATAATATCCGAATGGAATGATCTTGAGGCTTTGTCCACTTGTGAGATTCGAGATCGTGAACCCAATTCATATTCATCTCTTGTTTTATGTAGCCTTGAGGTTCATCCCTTTCTTTTAGAACGCAATCTTGAAGCTCAAAAGCATGATCCCGAATTGGCTCATCTTAACCAAAGTTATAGGGATAGAAATATTGATGGTTTGAAAGACTTTGAAATCGATGCTCGCGGAGGCATTCGAAAATTTGGTAGACTTATTGTGCCAAATATTAGTGATCTTCGTAAGGACATTTTGGAAGATTCTCATTGTTCTAAATTTACCATTCATCTCGGTAGTAGTAAAATGTATGCGGACATGAAACGACTTTATTATTGGGATGGAATGAAATCTGATATTACTAACTTTATTAAGTGTTGCATGACTTGCCAACTCGTTAAGGCCGAGCATCATAGGCCCGGTGGGTTATTGCAACCTTTGGATATTCCAGTTTGGAAGTGGGATCAAATTTCCATGGACTTTATTGATGGTCTTCCCCGTTCTCGTTTGGGTCATGACAGTTTATGGGTGATTGTAGATAGACTTACAAAATCCGCCCATTTTTTTCCCGTTCGGTCCAATCAGACTGTATCTCTTTTGGCCAAACTTTATGTCAAAGAAATTGTTAAATTGCATGGAGTTCGTACTTCTATTGTTAGCGATCGTGATCCATTGTTTACTAGTGTATTTTGGAAAGGTCTTCAAAAAGCTTTGGGAACAAAGCTTAATTTTAGCACCGCTTATCATCCTCAGTCCGATGGACAAACAGAGCGTGTGAATCAAACCCTTGAAGATCTCCTTCATGCTTGTGTTCTTGATTTTGGTGGAAGTTGGGAAGATCATATACCTCTTATTGAGTTTTCTTATAACAATAGCTTTCAGTCTAGTATTAGTATGGCACCTTTCGAGGCACTCTACTGAAGGCCATGCCGATCGCCTTTGTGTTGGCTTGAAGCCGGTGAGAAGCTGGTTTTAGGTCCAGATTTTATTCGTGATGCCACAGAAAAGATTGATCTTATTCGTCATAGGATGAAAGAAGCTCAAAGTAGACAAAAATCCTATGCCGATAACCGAAGAAGAAATTTGGAATTTTCTGTGGGAGATTTGGTATTCATTCGTGTTTCACCTATGAAGGGTGTTGTGCATTTCAGTCGATCGGGAAAATTAGCACCTTGATATATTGGTCCATTTCCCATCACTGAACGCATTGGTTCCGTGGCTTATCGCCTTTTATTACCGGCTCAATTTTCTGCTATTCATGACGTATTCCACGTTTCTCAAACACGGAAATTCCTTAGAGATTCCGATTCTATTCTTGAGCCCGATGTTATTGAAGAAATTGAAGTTTCACCTAATTTGACTTATAAGCAACATCTTATTCGTGTCATTGCTACGGCGGTTAAACGCCTTCGTAATAAAGATGTTCCGCTTGTGAAAGTTCAATGGTCCGCAAATCCTAAGGATTGTTCTTAGGAATCCAGAGAATTCATCGAGCGAACACATCCGGACTTACTCTCTCGTGCTCCTTAAGATGTACTTCTCGCTTCAAATTTTTCTTTTGTGTTGTTATGCCTTAGAGTGGTAAGTACTCTTTATTTTCTTCTTAAGTATTGTGAGGATGCAATTTCTTTAAATATTTTACGATTATATATTTAAATGTTTTGTTTAAATATAGCATTGTTTATTGAATTTAAAGTCCAAAATGTTACTTTTTGTAAACAGTCGAATCTAGACTTGAGACCACTTCCATTGAGTTCAAAACCACGTTTACAACGTTTTTGAGTATAAACATCGATATGTTTGGAGTTGATTACAATTTTGATATTTTCATTTGGGGCTTTGGGTTTGGGTTTCAGCCCACTAACCTAACAAGGTAACCCCAACTCCTCTACCTAAATAACTCCCACTCCACTCCTCTTCATTCATTTACAACATTTCCTAACACTCAAGCTAAATGAAAAATGGGAGAAAGAGGGGAGATTAGAAATTCAAAAGCCCTAGTTTTCTTAGGAAATTCAAGTTCTAGTTCTAAAATCAAAGAGAAGCTTAGGTAAGCATCCTCTTCATCTTCTCCATCTTAATCTCTCTTCAATTTTCAGAAATTCCTATAACCTAACTTAGGAAAAACTTCACCTTTGATAATAGATTGAAGATTCTAGAGGTGTATTGAAGAGGAATTGATCTTGCCTTGTTATAGAGCTTCTCATTCGTTGTTTTTTAGTTTTAAAGGTGAGTTTTTGAACTCACATCTATGTCTATAGCTTTCATTGTTGTTAGGTATGAATTCCTAACATCTATTTCATATTCATTTGCTTAAATTTGAATTGATTTGGTGAATTTTCCAATTTTGGTGTTTAGAAGTCAAAATCTTTAAAGATCCTATCTTGGATATTTGGACATGATATTTGGGGTGTATCGAAGAGCCTATAAGGCTGGGTTGTCGCTAGGAATAAATCCCAAGTCTTCATTGCTCGTCCAATCGCTTTCGAATCGTTTTGGACATCAATGGCCAAGGCAAACTATTGCCCAATCTAGGTGACCAGACGTCTGGTTGGTCAAGCTTGTTTTTAAAAATCATTTTCCAATCTATTAGTATATACAAACCTTTACCTCATTCGTATGAGAAATCTAATTAAACGACTTAGCAAAACAAGTGGTATTAAACACTTACGTTTACTTCGTCGGTTAATTCTTGGACTTGTTCGACTGAACTCTCGTGACAATTTTCGAGTGGAAATCTACAATTTGTTCGTAAATATTTAAGTTAAGCCAGTGGTTATGGGACATGAAGCTAAACTCATTTATTTACTAGCTTAGTGTAATTCACACTTCTTATTGATCAATGATGATCATTTTGTGATTTAAACTAGCAATATGTGATGTCTCTTTGTCCGCATAGGGGACTGTACCCCATTCTGTTGAGCTTCGTCTCATTTTTTATAGACTAGCGACCTATGGGTTTTATGGAGTTCGGTTCATCAGGCGTATCGTTGTACTACGTCATTGTTTTGATTTATTTGAGTTTCAGGTTCATCGGGCGTACCGTTGTACTACGTCGTTGTTCCGGATTATTTGAGTTTCAGGTTCTTCGGGTGTACCGTTGTACTACGTCGTTGCATCGGCTCTATGGTTAGCGATTATAGGATAGCGACCTGTTTGTGATACACGTGTTGGTGAGTTTTCATGCTCCCGTTTGTGATAGGCCTCCCCCTCTTTTGTGTTTTCTGGATTTCTAATTATTGATTTCTGGAATTTGTGTTTCACCAATTTTTGCGATTGCCATTGATATGTTTTGTCAATATTTGAGGTTTGGTGAATAAGCTAAAGAATATGACATTCTTTTTGGTGTTTTGAGAAGATTTGAGATATTGTATGACTTTCATTTTTATAATATATTTCTGTTATATCTCTTATCCTATCTTATTTTATATGATATTTATAGCTAGACTAATCCGTTTATTATTTTTCTTCTTAAATAATACTCGGGTCAGACCGAGGTGTTTCAGGTGCTTCCACTTGACTTCTTAGCAGGGACTAGCTTCTGACTTTTGGCTAACTACTTTAGCTCAGTAGTTTTTTTGTTTTTGTTTTTATACATTCGATATGGATACTCCTTGATGTATACATATTCTTTTGTCTTGCACTTGTACCTATTCTTTTGGGATGTAGTGGATCTTGTATGACCACTACTTTGATGTACACTTCTATGTGTTATATTCATATCTGTTTCTGCCTTAGTGATACGAATATCTGTGACTGATTTGTGTTATGCTTATTTTATATTTGTTTCCAAAGATCACATAGCCACTGTGTAGTAGTTTTGAGTTTGTAATTGATGTGTCAGATTTCCTCTTGAAACGAAATGCATGTAATACTATCTGACATATCCGTACTCGCACAAAGCAATTACACAGATGGTCGCTCCTCAACAGCCTTATTCTTCGTGCTAGTCGACGACATTACTCTGTAGTGTTCTTGGCTAGTGTGTGTATAGAGGTGGGGCGTCATACAAAAAATCCATCGGGTGTCCTAAATGTTGTCTTATCGATGCTATCGTCAGCGACCCTAAGCTGATGAAATTCAGTGGCTAAGTCAAGCTGAGAAAATACTGAAGAGCCAACCAACTGATCGAAAAGATCGTCTATCCTAGGAAGTGGGTAATGGTTCTTCTTCGTGAGCTTATTCAACTCTCTAAAGTCTACGCAAAGTCGAAGGGAACCATCCACCTTTGTAGGGAAGATGACTAGCGCCCCCCTCCCCACTCAGATATGCTCCATCTAATGAAGCCTTTCTCTAATAGCTCACCGATCTGCTTACTTAACTCCTTCCTCTCCCTAGGAGCCATATGTCTCATGGGCAATGCCACTGTCTTAGCATTGTCATTCAGATAGATCCTAAAGTCGATCGCACTCTTAAGGGGGTAGCCCCTAACCTTCTCAAAAACGTCTGGGAAATCTCTAACAATTGGAACTGAATCTAACTCTCTAAGTGATGAATCAAGGGAATAAAGGAAGCTCAACATGACTGACCCCTATAGGTCGTAAGAAATCTAGACAGTCCGTCCGCTACATGTCTCTAGCCTAACGACTCTCCTCTCATAGTCTAATATCGCACCAATCCATCCCCAAAATCATCCCTATCCCAAAAATCCCACTACATAGGCGTCACAATCAAACTCTACTCCTAGTATAAAAATTTTCAAACCCCTACAAATCATGGATAAATGTGTCGATCCTCCTATAAGTTTTGAAACAACTATAGGATCTACAACTAGAGAAATATCTAAGTGAAAACAATCAACCAAGGAACTAGAAATGAAAGAATGCGATGCTCCGGAGTCAAAAAGAGTTCGAAAAGGAAAATCTAAAATAGAGATCAAACCTTCTATAGAGACTTTCCTACCTTGGTCCGGTCCACCACTTGAAGGTGCTGCATCCAAAGCCTGTACTTGCACTATAGGTGCTTCTACTCTCTGCCCCGTCCTTTGAGGACAAGCTCTACTAGGGTGTCCAGGCTGCCCACAGTAGTGACACCTCCCCTTCATCGTGTCCTTCTTACAGTCCTTTGAGTAATGCCCAACCAATCCATAATTATGACATTTCTCGCCCTTCTTGATCTGTCCCTTTTGAGGTCCTCCTCTTTTCTTTTTGTCCTTATCCTTCTTATTCTTCCACAACTGCTTCTTAGAGTTTTTTGATTTAGGAACCTTCTTAACCTCTTCTTTCTTAGCAACATCTTATATAAGGGCCATTTTCACAAGTGACTCATACGTCGCTCCCATAGGTGCATGTGTCAATGCCAACCCTTGGAGGGGCTGGTTCAAACCCTTAGCAAACTTGGTGGCCTACTTATGCGGTGTATTAACAAGCTCCATCCCGAACCGCGATAACTCATTAAACTGATTTATATACTCTTTCACCGAAAGACTCCCCTGCTTCAAACTAATGAACTTCTCCAACTTCATGCTTTCCTCAGCTTGAGACAAGAACTTTCTCTCAAACCTTTCTCAAAATCCAACCCAACCAATGTCTCTACCCTCCATTTCTACAATCTCCCACCAGTAAGAAGCCTCTCCCTTCAGCTGCCAAGATGCAAGATGAACTCTCTGCTGGTCCTCCAATCCTAACAGCCTAAATATCCGCTCTGTATTCCTCAACCAAGCTCGTGCCTCTACGAAATCCTCCATGCCAGAAAAAGTCTTGCCTCCTAGACTAGCGAAGTCCTTGCATAGCTTAGAAAAATTGGCTGCTGCAGGTGGAGTAACGGGACTTCCACCCCCCGGTGCTGCATTAGGCACTTGCCCTTGCACCTCTGGTGCCGTAGCTTGGAGGTATCTATGGAACCATCCAGGGACTTGGACACCCTCTGGAAGATTTGGGGCGTCCGCCATACTATGCAAAGAAAAGAAAATTTAGGCTTGAAAGAATCGAAAGAAGGTTGAACTGGACTTTGAGAGGATTTTTATAAAAACTCTTTTATACTTGAATACTATTTCTATAATAAGAGTTTCTTTCTGAAAAATACTTTCAGTTTGAAGATATGTTACTTTTTAAAAATACTTCACTTTTAAAACAAGTTTTTAGGAATCTGGTAACCTTAGGCTCTGATACCAAGTGAAACACCCCCACACCCCTTAGGATTCCTAAAAAGGGCACACCAAAGGATGTGTTGCATTATAGGTATAGCTAAAGAATCACAAAGACAAAGATTCACAAGACAAATAAGTAAAAGCAGCGGAAAACATTTAAATAATAACTTATCATTCAGAATTAAACTTCAAAATAAGTCTAAAAACATAACATGTCTCAAAAACTCAAATTCTCTCATGTCTTATGAAAATACATCTCAGTCTCACATAATTAGAGTAAAAATAACAATAATCCCTCTCACAAGTGCCAATCCATCATAAGCCAAATGAAAAAGATGAAAAGCAGAAGAAGACATCTAAAATGAGGAAAATCCGAAAATGGATTTCCAAGCAACCTGAATTAACTATCCTCAACTCTGCTGGCCTATGGTGGGAAAAGGAAAGATAGAGGAGTGGGTCAGACAATAAGTCTGGTGAGTGAAAGTAATTACTAGCATTTCTAAGCAAGATAAAGACAATAGACTAAGCAATAGTTCTAGCTTGAAAGGTAAATACAGAAAAGATAAAACTCGGATTAAATACTATTTCTGATTCTAATTCTGTTTGACTGTTTGCTTTGATTGTTTGATTGTTTGCACTTTCTTAAACTACTGTGATTAGGCTAAAATCCTAATCCTATCTTAACTGCTAACTTGATTAGGCTGAAATCCTAATCCTACCCATTGATCGGCCTTTCATATCTTTGTTGTCCCACTATGAACCAATCATGTTGGTCACAGCAAAAGACACCTCTTTAGTGCTTAGGACACAATAGCAAATTATTTACCCTAATCGATGTCGCAAACTTGGTCATCGCCGATACACACTAACCGCCGCCTCCTATTTGACCCTTTATTTACCCTAATCAGCATAAGCGTGCCCAGCCTCACCTACATGTGAGACCATCAGTCCTTGACCTGAAAGGGAATGCTGCCGGTACTGGTACTAACAAACAAATCTTCTAGCTTTACGCCTCTTGCCCAAATCCCCAGATTTGAGTCTCTATCTATTGGCCACTTATTTACCCTAATCAGCATAAGCGTGTCCCAGCCTCACCTATGTGTGAAAAATCTAAAATAATTACAAAACACTCACCTGTGGTCCTTAGCTCTAGTCCTGGGCCTTCCTGGATCCACTTCTAGGGCGTAGAATATTTTTATCAAAAAGATTTCCTCCCTAGAAATTTTTTCTATTTAGGGTTCGGTCTCAGGCAATGAACCCAATTGGGAGAAAATCTGAATGAGAAAGATAGCTAGGCCTAGGGTTCTATTTATAGTGAGGCTTAGGGATCCCAGGCCATCGGATTTGAAGAATAAATCTGGTGCAACCACGTCATAGGCTCACTAGGAACCTTCGGATGCAAGCACGAACACACATGATTTCACGAAAATCGGATTATAGGGTCTTCGGCTCGTACCTGGATGAAATAGCGTCCAGGAAAAATGGCGGGTCGACCTATGTATACTGGGGGTCGACCTGACCAATACAAGGGTCGACCCCTATGGGGTCTAACTTATTTTTTTTGTTCTTGTTTATTTAATTCTGATTTCTTGTTTCACTTGTAACTTCTCCATACAAGTTCAGATTTCGACAAGTTATATATGGAAATTGATCAGAAAATCGCCACGGACCCAATGGTGCAACTCCCGTAGCTCGATTCTAACAATTTCACAAACTTATTTTATTATTTAATTAATTCGTTAATTAATTATTATAGCTCAAATTTTGGGTTGTTACAAGAAGTGAAATAAAATGAACAAGAAGGAAATGAATTCCTGCACATGCGTACATCTATGCATAGTAACCAGCTACTCCAGCTTAGCAAACCAAATCATGAATATGAGCTCAATTCAAAAGGGGACAAGGGGACAAGGGAACATTGGCTGCTGTTAGGGTGGAAGATGAGGCTAAAAGTTGGCTGAGTTGAAGTGAAGTGCTGCTGATTTGAAGATAAGGCTGCACTATACTTGTATTTGACTTTGTAAAGATTCTGGTACCTCACCAAATGATATCGTGTCCGATTACGAGTCGCGATTGATATAATATAAAATATGATCATGTACAGAAATATGACACGATCACAAAATAGGAATAAAACACACCGGTTATTTAATTTTGCAAAGTCCCAAAATTCCAACGTTAGACGTAAAATGCATCAAACAAAAATTGAAATATTTTTCAAATTAAAAATTATGAAAAAAAATTCTATCAAATTAAAATTACGTCATTAAAAATCAAGCAGTTGTTTACAACACAGATTTTTTTATATTTTAAATAAAACCCCAAATCGAATATTTAAAACTAAATAAATAGTCCAGAAATCAAAGTGATAAAATTCCGGGTCCTTACATTTTGTCAACAAAGATCCAAAAATTGAAGACTTGAGCAAATATGAAGAAGAATAAAAGATGCAAGTTAATAAAACATTTTGGTATCGAGAGGTATGGATTATCGATTTTTTTGCACATCTTTATGCCTAAAAGCTCAAACCTAACTTCTTATCTATTCCTACTTGTGCTAGCAACTTTGAAGGAGGATCTCGACTATAAATTTACTTCCCTGAGCAATGAAGATTGACTTTTGGGTCTTTATATGAAATTTAAGCAATTAAGCTCTGCTATTTTTGTTTTCTATCATTTCTTTGCAGTCAAGCTCCCTTATGCCTTTGCACTCGAGGGCCAATCTCCGTCCGGCCCGAGGAAACCTTTGCACCCCTCCGTTACCTTTTGGGAGGCCTACACCCCATAGAAACTGTCTACTTGAGACTGTCCCTTGGCCTGTAGGTCCTGACACAAGGTTAGAATTCTAGCTCTTCCCTGAAATCATTATGTAGTTGGTCGAAATTATAAGATCTGATTGAAGTAAAGTTGATAGTGGACACTAGTAATCGAATTGAGGTTGGACCAATTAAAAATCATGTCTTTTCCTTATTTTACTTGAATATTTTCTTATTTATTTGAATTGGGTTGTTGTACTAGATTTAGGTGCGACAAGCAATGATTGATTTAATCTAAAAACAAAAAAAAATTTGAAATGCATATTATATCTTACGTAAAAGTTAATAGGTGGAATTCATGGATAACTTAAGTAATTTAACAACGTTAACATGTACCCTTATGACACATGATAACATTTCCCTTGTAGTTAAACCATTAATTTGATCTAAATCAACGACATTAAGATAAACTAACAATAAGTAAAATATTGTTTAGGTTTTGAAATAAATTTCCAAGGAGGAGGGAAAGTTAAGTTTGTTTTACTTTAATGGATGAAAAAGTTATAAAATTCAAACAAAACACACCCACTTAATCTCTTATATATATAAGGACCATTTCTAGATGGTAAAGGTGTAACGTATGTGGAAATGGTCATCAATTTATATTGGCTATTAACTTTTAGATCCACTTTCTAAGGAAATATCTAATTTGAACTGGTCTAATTGTTAATCTACATGGGTTATTATTGCTCAAGCAAATTAGGAGACGGTGTTCTTGCTAATGTAGCTGACATGGCACCCTTTTGTCTTATGCCCGCATTTATGTACACTATACTTTTATTGATGAGTATACAAGTTTTTTCTTTCTAATGTAAAAATTTACGATCAATTCATTCAATTTTTCCTTTGTTTTGACTTTCATTTCAATCGTAGCTAACATAATAATAAGTATTATTTTACAATTTTAACCCCAAACAAAGCTAAGGTTACTTCATTTATATCTTGATTAATTATTTTTCCCTTAAACCTCCTAAATCCATTTAATTCTATTTTGTACTAACTATTGCCTTTACTTCTATTGATTAAAATAAGGAAAAACTTCCTTTAGTCTTCCATTTAATGTGTCTAACCCTACCTAATATTGAATGCTCGATTCATAAAGCAACTATGGGGTGCAATCGATCTTTTGCTATAAGGTAAGATCTGTTGGTTTCTACTTTTTTTGCAAGTGCGCTAGTTTCTACATCGATTTCATATTGTATTTGATGGGGACTCTACTTTCATCTTATATTTTTCCTATCATTTGTTGAGTTTGATTAAATCAAACTTTAAATTTTGCGATTCTTGAACCTCAAGGTGCGAACAATTTTGAGATTGAACTTATATCAGCACTAAGAATTTGCATTTTGTATTCTTGGCTGAGTTGAAAATTCTATCGTCTAATCCATTCTTCCCATCCAGAATAAATCTCATTTTCATTTCCTGGTGAAATACATCATTTCGAATATCATTTTTCTGCTATTTTACCATTTACTTTGAGCTTTACATTTTTAGTGTTCTATTTGTTGGTGTATATTATTGATTCAGGTAAAATGGCACAACAGCTTTAGTAACAAAATTTGTAGAAATCACTCCAAGACACGTCGATGATGCTTTCCATAAGACATTATTTGCCACCTCCACTCATTTAAGTAAATGAATAGGTGCTCAAAGTTGTAGCAAATCGTCTTCACAGATACAATGGAGGTGAGAATTGATTCTCTCTAATTGATTGCAGTTGCACTACTGAAATTGATTCGAACTATTGTACAGATTACTGCAGTAATGTAACATCCCCTATTCCGAGGCCCAAAACTAACTACTACGGATGCTGCAGTCATCCATTATTATTAATTCTCGGCAATAGAATGTGGCTATGTTATTCATATCAATAATCAGAAAGCACATAAATATGAAAAAAATTAAACACAGTTTAATAAAAAAATTCAAATTTAATTTCACAAAGTGTATTTCGTATTCATTACTGCAACGACCCCAGAATTTTATATATATTTAAATTGATAGTTAATTTAGTTTTTGAATAAAAATTGTGAAATTAATCGATAAATGAATGCGAGTTTCCCCGAGTTCAAATAAATTCTATGTTAAATCATTTAAAATTTAAATATTGTATATATATGTATATATGTGAATATATATGTATATAGGCATATATGAGCAAATTTGAATTTATATATATATATACATTGAATTTGAATTTAAATCTTAAACAAATGGGTTAGAAATAAATATAAAAATATAGACTTTGGACACACGGAAATAAATAAATGATTTAAACTTAGAATTGATGGTTAGTAATGATTTGAATTTATAAAATAAATATAAGACAATAAATATTAAAGTAAAAAATAATAATAATTATTTAAACTAGAAATAGAAATAAATATAAGATAAATTATAATAAAAATAGAAAGTAGAACATTTGCTAAAAAATTTAAGAACAAATTAAAATCTAGAAATTCATCTATATTACCAAATAAAATATATATAGTTTTATATAATGTAAAATAAATATAAATCTTAATATCATAATACAAAATAATACAAATAGAATGAAACAAACAAAAATAATAAAAGAAAATTAAAATAAAATAGAAGTTTATTCATACTATAAAGTAATAAGACAAAGCAATAGAACAAAACATATATATATATAAGTAGGAAAACAAATAAACAAATATGTGAAGCTTGCAAAGGAAGACATGAAAAAATATTCATTTGTACATGGCAATTAATGCCATATTCATATCAGCCACCATAGGAGAAAAAATCTCTGACCTCTCTTGTACAAACAAATAATAATATCACCTGTATACTTCCTTTATGTATCAAAGCCTTCTTCATTTCATTTCTCGTCCATTCCAAACTGTGTAAACCTGAGATAAATATCATTCGAACTTAAACAAAATTCAACTAAAAAAAACAACAATACAAAATCAAAACAAACCAGAGATCAAAGAAGGAAGATTTCACTTGCAAATTTTCACAAGCCAGTGTCAAAGAAAGCTCTGTTCATCTTCACAAAAACACTATGAGTAACTTTCTTTTAAATGTGGATCTGTTGCAAGTTAGATCAATGATAAGTATGTTTATATATGTGTGTATATATCTATATATGTATATATAGATATGTATAAGTGCTCAGTAAATGGTGTGTGTAGGCTGTTATAAACATTCTCTATTTTCAAACTCTAAAACATAAGTCTGTTTCAAAAATCATTTCTGCTCAATCTACTTGATGTTTGGACTTAGGATCAAAACCAAAAATGTTTGTTTGACCTTGAACTAAATTTTAAAAATGTATTCAAGTTAAAATAACTTAGTATTATCACTGGAAAACAAGATATCTGAGAGAAACTTTAAATGGGTTAAAATTTAAACCTTTTAATTTACAAATTCAGGAATATAAATTGAATTCCTATACTATAACATAATTTTCAAAGAAAGATTCACAATTTTTAGTTGTGTAAGTTAAGAGCAGTTTGAAGTTGATCAAAGTGGGAGTTTCGATCAATTTCTGGCAATTGGAAGCATACTGTGTGTGGAGTTTTTGATCGAAGCTAGTGTGTATGATAGTGAAGTCAGGAAAAATGTTCGATAATTTTTCTATTGCAAACAATGATTGAATAAGGCAAAACTAGGGTTTAACGTTCAGGTTTGTAGTGGTCTGGAAAACGAGGTGATTTCGTCACCTCTGATTGACCAAGTTGCATGAGGATCTGGGGAAGTGTAGTGTAGGGGGTTGACGTGGTAAGGCCGGAGTTGTATCGCCTCTGGTGGTTGGCGTGAGTGAGGCGATGCGTTTTTGGTTGGTGAGTTTGAGTTACAGGTTCGAACGAAGGGGAAAATCTTGATTTGGATGTTGTGGCATCGAGTTGGTCTGGGGTTTTGATTGTGGGGATCATACGCGACTTTCTGGTGGTGGCGAAGTTCGCCAGAGCGGCGGCGAAGTGCCGTGCACGTGCACGGCTGCCTTGGGATAGTGTCATGAAGTTGAGGGTGAATGACTCGAGTTGATGCTCGAGAAAATGAATGGGTTGCTTCGAGTAAAGCCTGAGCGCGCGAGAGTGCTTTCTGATATTCAAGTTTAAACTTAAATAAAAAGAAAAAAATGTACGAGAAGAAGAAGGGGAGAAGGTCTCGAGAAAAATGGAAGGGAACTCGAGTGTTTACTCGAGTAAACATAGGGATTTCTCGGGTTTGATTCCCAAACCTGCAGTATAGTAACTAGTAAGTTAAGCAAGCTATTTAAATAATTTGAAGTAGTGATGACTAATTAACTTTAATTAGATAGTTAATGAAGATAAGTTTTAAATTTAATTAACCTTAAAGCCTTTTTAAGTTAGTGATAATTTGATTTCAAAGTAATTAAGGAAGATTTTAAAATATTAATTAAGATTAATTAATTTAATTAATTTATTGATTTATTGATAAAGGTTAATTAATTAAAGAATAATTAAAGGTTATTCATTTAATAATTAGGGGTTAATTAATTATGTAATTAACTTAAAAGTTAATTTAATTGAGGTGATTGATTAATGATGAATAAATTAATTTAAAAGTAATTAATTAATGGTAAAGCTTAATTAATTAATTAAGAATAATTACTTTTAGGGATTAATTAGAATTAATTAATTGATAATTAATTCAAGGAAGATTAATTAACAAATAATCAACCAGAATTAGTGATTAATCTGGTTTTAATTAATTGGATGATCAATTAACCTTATTACTGGATGATTGTATTCTATTGAATGTTGTGAATTGTTTTGTCATCTCTGTTGTGTGATGCTTTATGATATAACTTGATTTGTGTTGTGATCTGTGATGTAATTTATTTATCTGGGATGAATGTAAATAATTATCTGTGATATATATCTATATGTGATCTGTGTATGAAAGATAAGCGTTATAGTTTATACCACTTATCAAATATACTGTTGTATTTAATCTGTGATGATTGAATAATGTTGCACTATTGTGTGTGAAACCCCTGGACCACACTCTTACACACACAAATATGGATTTCACGAGGAAATCGGTTAAGTCACAGATTTTTGACAATTGTAAAGATTGAATTCTTGAATCCAAAATAGTTTTGGAATTGGAATTGAAAGCTTTTGAAAATGAGTTTCAAATAACTTAATAGAATTTGAAATTCAAATAATTTGGTTTTAAATTTGAATTCAATATTGGAAATTGAATTCAATAACTTGGGATTTTGGGTCTAAAAGATTGTACAAGTTGTAAAAGGTGCTTATATGGGTTTTTTCCATTTAAAAGTGTGGTTTTGGAAATCTAAATTTAAATCCAAGTTTTATACTTGGATGGCTTTAACCTATGTAATTATAATCAGTTTTTCCAAAACGAAAACTAGTTGTTTCAAGTAATAACAGCTTTCATAAAGGAAAGGGTTTCCAATTTGTATCGAAACATTTCAAGTTGAAATGAAATTGTAAATAGTTTGAGATAACTATGAATTAACCTTTGTGACGATGATTAAATTGTATTCTGAAAATGGGAAAAAAAGATTTAACATGGTGTATCTTTTATATTATAAAAGATTTGAATTGTGAATTGTTCTGAAAGCTATCAATTAAATCTTTGGTTTGAAGATTGAATGGGTTAATTCAATTTGAAATTGAATTGGTTTGAAAAGCTATATATTGAACCTTTGTGGAAGATCGTTAAATTTTGTTTTGAAATTGGAAAAGTATATTTTTTGTATAAAAGATTTGAAATGGAAATCGATTTGAAAACTATGAATAAATCTTTGTGAAACTGGGTGAACTTAGTGAAATGAATCTTTTTGTTTAAAAGATTGAAATGGAAATCGATTTGAAAATCTATGAATAAATCTTTGTGAAACTGGGTGAACTTTGTGAATTGAATCTGTTTATTTTTAACAGATTTAAAATGGTAATGTGTTTAAACCATTTGAAAGAAAAGTTTTGGATAATAAGTTGTGACTTAATCGAAATCCCAATATCCATATGTTTTCAAGTATTGCGCTCACTATTCGGTTTAGCTGGGAGAGGACTTTGTGTCATATAACACATTTGGAATAGTGATACGACGTAAATGGATGGCATTTGAAGATCGGTGTTGAAGGCCGGGTATTTGCAAGAACGATAGGATAACTGATCGATTGTCTCTGCACTGAGTGGCTACGGTATAGAGATTTCCTAAGTGATGGGAAGCCCGATCGGGATTGTGAATACCCGGATTGCAAGGGCTTCTTTAGAAGTGCCTTCGGTTCTGTTCGAACCCGGAACAGACTTGTATGGTTGTATGTCTGACATTACACTTTGAGATATAAAGCTGATTTCTTTCAAATACATTTCTGTTTGGTGGCGGAGATTTATTCTCTTAGCTTAACACCCTTCTCTGAGACGTACGAGCTCAGAGGTTATGTAGTTGAAGGTTATCGGTGATATACTCCCAATTTGGTAGTGTGGCATGATGAGTGCTGTTGTGTGTTGGTGATCATTTGTTGATCAAAGCATGGCTTTGTGAAAAAAGCGTAGCTTTGTGGACGAGACCTCATCGGACCTCACACCCCGGAAATGGTCGAAACATGAAAGATGCGGCAAGGTTTCAGGGGTAGCTCCCCTAGGGTATGACCATTCCTTCTGGAAAAAGGTGGTATCATGGTATGGAGCCCAGATATTTACCTATGTGGTTGCTCCAATCTCATTTTCTGTGTGATTGTTGCTTTATGATCGAGAGCTCTCGGATAAAGGTCGCAAACGACCGGGGGTGGCATATCTCAGGTTTACTACCCGGGAAGGGGGTAACCGGCCTTGTGTTGGCAAAGATCCGGGTAGGTTCTCAGGGCATCCCTCTAGAGGCGTTTCCATGTGGCAGTAGGAAGTACCTTAGCCTGACCATTTGTTGGAAAATCCAAAGAAACAATACGAACCTTGTACGGTTTTAGTTGTATAACCTGCTATGGAATGTGGCCGTAACCTGCTATTGAACATAGTAGCTATAGTAGGCATACAATAATGGTTGTATGTTGGCTAAGATTAATATTATACTTTCGAAAGGTTTTCCTACACTATGCACTAGTAATAATATCAAAAGAGTTTTCTCGTATTAAGCATATTTGACTATCATAAGGAGAAATCTCCTCCAATTCTGTGTTTCCATTGTGTGTGTGGCGGGAGGCCTTATGGTAGTTTCATTTTCCAAAAAGCATTGCGGATTTCAATGTTTAAAATTCTTTTGTTGTTTGTTTTAAAGATAAACTGTTTTTGTTACTCACACCAGTCTCATGACTGACCCGGAGTTTATTGTTCCCTTCCTAAACTCTGGGTGCCCACAATTTTCCACACGGGCAATCTAGAGTTGGGTTTTTCAGATAGTCAGGTTTAGTAGATTATCGGGAGCTAGTTCAGTTTTCGAAGTTCACGGGTCACTGCACTTGCTTATCTTAGTGAATGGTGAAGATGGTTTGATCTTGATGTTGGATTTGTTGGACTCATTCTCTTTTTCAGATTATTTGGAGTAGCACTTCTGTTGTTTTCGCTATATCATTATTATTTGCCTTTGATATTGTTGTATCATATTGATATCATTGTTGTATATTATTCCAGATATTGTATTTGTTGGAGTTGTATATGATATCATTCATTTCTTTCTTCCACTGTGTTGTTATACTTACTATGTTATAAGCTCTGGCATGACTTGAATTTCAACGATTGAATCTGCGGCATTCGAGTACAAGTGAAGTACGGGTATCGATTTTCGAACGATGAAATTTGGATCGTGACAATTACATAATCTCATTCGCAAACCCACTCTCAGAGAAATTATAAACATTACAAAATACTCCAAGAGCGACATATGAAGATGCCCCCTTGGTTGATCAGAGTCGGATGCTTGGCAATTATACAACTTTGCCATCACATCCAAATAGAAAAAATCAAACTACACAGTGGAAATAGATAAAGCTCTTAATAGCCAGATTACCTCTTGCACGTCTCCATAAACTTATTTATCTAACTGGAACCTGAAAGCCCTTACTCCTGGCTTACTCAAATGAGTACCCGAGAATTTAAGGGGAAAACCAAAAACTTCGGGTCAGACAACAGTCTGGTGTGAATAATAACCTACCATCTCGAACCAAATAGATATCTAGTGAGACCACGCTGTTGAGCGAAACGGGTTTTTTTCACTAGTATCTTATCAAATCATGACAACCATATACCGTGCTTCTACAACCACAATGGTTAGAACATAGAAAATAGCATTTTATAATCATGCAATACATGTTGGATTACCCATCCCAATTCATTTGATTATCCATCTTAATTTCAAATGACCACCCATCATAATTTAAACTAACTATCCGTCTTATTTTAATCTGACTACCTATCTTACAATTATGTGGACTACCCATCTCATATTTAAACATATTTAGAATTATGTGGACTATCCATCTCACATGTGTTTATTACTTGGATTACCCATCCCCTACCATATTGACTACCCATCACATATAGTTTAATCATTTAAAAATTTTGTGGACTATCCATCACACATTTTCCATTTAACTTAAAATGATGTGGGTTATCCATTACACATCCCATAGTTTTCCTAGGATGAATATGAACCCTTCATTATTCTCATAGAGACTATCCATCTCTAGCTTGATGTTGACTATCCATCTCACATCCCATAGTTTTTCTAGGATGACTATGAACCCTTCACTTGGCCTTTTAATTCATGTTACCCATATGTATATATTTTGCTCATGTTACCCACATGCTTCTCTTTAATCCATATTACCCACATGTTTAACCCATATCTATAGGTGTCCCCAATCAGGTTATTTCCCCTTATAATTTAACATTTCAAAGTGACATACATTGGTATCCTCTTATGTATCATGTCAAAGTTTATACTCACTGGTATCCCCAATGATGGTGTCGGAGTCATAATTTAAATTAACATTGGTATCCCCTAGAATTTAAAGTCAAAACATATATCATATTCCCTTCGCCATTCATTATTTGAGTATAGAACAACATCGAGTTCATATTTCAAAATGGCATTGGTGTCCCCCAATTATGTTGTCACAATAGAAAACATAAGGCTCTCCGCCCTTAATGAAGATAGGAAGCACGCATGTCGTGCTATGCCTCATCGACCCTATACCCAAGGCAAAAAAAACTTAAATTTCCTTTAAGTATAAATCATTTTGAAAGTATAACATTGATTTTTATAAAAACAAATGGCCCTCCGCCAAAGCATGGGGTCTTCGACCCTTTAAATATAGACTACTTCGCCCCATTTTAAAGTAGTTTTCATCTACATCAATGTAGGTCTCTTTGACGCTAAAGAAAAATGGTAATATCCTCACTAAATAATATAAGGTTATCAACCTTGTTGAATAGCAATGACGATGGCCTCTTCGTCTGATTAAAAATTTAGGAACATTTATGTATAGGGTCAAAGTCATAACAATGAACTTCGAAGACATTAAAAGTTATAACATGTTGTATCATTTTTAGAACATATGCAAAGAGACATCTTCTGTTAGTCCATAAGATGATGGTTTTGATGACAACAACCTTAGAATAGATTATAAAATATAAATACTTACATTACAAGTTTAGATATATATGTATATGCAGGATCTAACCTTGCAGGTATCAAGAATGAAGACTGTACAGTATAGAGATTCAAGATATAGAGATAGAAGACTCATGAGTATCAAGATTATCAAGAGTATCAAGATTATCAAGAGTTCAAGATTTCAAGGTTAAGTTTGTTTTATTAGGAATATTTGTTAAAACTCGTAGAAAAGCACCGGCATCTTAATATCCAATTTATTCATGGAATGGAATCCACTTCGAGCCTGTTAAAGGGATGGAACCCTAAGTAGGATGGAACCTACAAAAATCTAGTAGGACATTGTTTTGTATCCACTAATCTTAATTCAAAATGATTTTTCAAAATTATCTTGTTTTCGAAATGATTTCAAAACTTTCCTTTTAAAAAAATTCAAAACTCTCGATTCCGTTTTTAAAATAATTTTAGCCTCAAAACATCTTTATTTCAAGAGTCAAAATTTTTCTGATTTTAAACTATCTTTTCAAATAATATATTTAACTTTTAAATTATTTATACTTTGATTTAAATTATAGTTAAATAATATATATATATATATTGTTCTTTATATTTACTTATGAATTTCAACTATATTCAAGTATATTTATAAAGTTTTAAATAGTTTTTATATAAGGTAAATATTATTTTTATAGAAATTCAAAACATCAATTTTGGCTGAGGGATGTCGACATGCCCTGGTACCCCATGTCGACATAGTGTCAGTTGAGTTCAAAATTCAAATTTCAAAAGAAGTGTCTATTCGCCATAACTCTTCATGAATGGCCATGGTTGTTGATCTTCTATAAATAGGGGTCAGTTTTAACGAATTTTTAATCACTTTTTTTCTGGTTTTCACTTCTCTTCTTCTTCCACATTTCTTAATACAAAATCATACCATTACTCTGCCGAAATCAACATCGAATCATACTCGATTATTTTTGGTTTTGATTCTCTCCACTATCTTTACAAGATTCAAGTGCTAATCTGAGTTATAGACTTTTTGTAATCAATTAAGGGAGAAACAGTGTGATTATAGCCTTGGAAATCAATCAAGCGAGAGAAGGTGTGATTGTAGCCTTGGAAATCAATTGGGTGAACTTGTTGCCCCTGAAATTAAGTATCTCTACCCAGAGGATTGTGATTCTGGAGGGTGTACCTCGTAGCCTTGAAACCGAGGGTTGTAATTGTTGAATTGAGTTTGAAAGGAAATCTGTACTTGTGTTGCGGGACTGGATGTAGGGTAACTCCGAACTAGTATAAAATCTGGTGTGTTCTTTCCTTTACTGCTTTTACTTTATATTTGCATCTGTGTCTGATTAGTGTATACATTGTTAACAAATTAAGATAAACTCAAAAAGATTAACAAATTTCTTAAAACACTATTCACCCCCCCCCTCTAGTGTTAATTCTAGCCTTAAGATCCTTAATCGCATTTCTCACATCTTCGACCTTGATGAATTACGAAGATATGATACAGCCTATGATTGGTTATCGACAATGTCGACTTCGACGTTGTAGGAATCATTCAGTAACAACCTAAGTAGTTACCTTATGCTTCCCACTTTGTCGACGACGGTATTTACGAAGACGGTGAGGTCTTAGGCATGGCATCATTTTAGATGCGGGGAGATAATAGGCAACGTGGCATCAATGTAATTAATCGAAAAAAACCGATTTCTTACCAATTAGAGTAATTTCTTTTTACCAAATCCGATTTCTTGTCCAATTCCCACTGATAAAAACTACTTTTAACACTTTCTTTTTAGAAAAACTACCACATGAGATTTACAAGTTCCCAAGACATTTTTTAAATAATTAATTAATACCATTAACTAATTAACCTTTTACATGCTTATCTAGCATAATAAATTCACAATAAATTGAAGTCACTTGGGAAAATCTAAAAAATTCACAAAAACTAGAGAATATCATTCTCCTTAACATATAAAAATTTTAGGGCCAAAAGCTATATTTAATTATTTTAGATATTTAAAATTCAAATTTAGCCCATTTCCTCACTGGGTAAATTCATAAAATATTCAAATAAATTCAAAAAATGTTAAAACTTAATACCCATCTCCAAAATATTGTTTCACATCACATATAAAAAATTCAAGTCATTTGGAGGATGAAAACTTCGAATTTAATTCTAAAACCCAATTAAACAATTATTATAAAATTCCAATAATATATTGTTTAATCCAAACAATATTAACTCAATCAATCATAACTTATTAAAATTAACTCGAGTATTACCCATAACTGAGTTCGAGATTAATTATAGAGATGGAAACATATTATTCACCTTTTAAATCAAAATGTTGGAGTTGAGATTTGGTGTAGCTTTTAATCCCTAAGCTTCTTCCCCTTGGATCCCTTGATTTCGATTCCCCTTAGCTTTTTTAATGGCCGGCCTCTCTTTTCTATTTCTTTGATTGTTTTGTGAATGATAGAAATGAGAATGGAATGAGGGGGAAATGTTCAAAGAAAAAGTTTTGGCCTATTCCTAAATTGTCTCTCTCATTCATTCCCTTATATGTTTAGCCTTCAAAACAATTTTACTCAGTTTATCAAGGCACGACCTTATTAATTACCTAAATCCCATTTTCCTTAATTATTTAAATTATTATATTTAATTTTTTCAGTCAAATATCCTAAGAAATGTTAAACAAAAATTAGGGGTGTTACAAGTGACAATAGAGTTTGTGATCTACAATATCACAAACTCGATATACAATTTAAGAAAAACGAATTCCAGGTAGTAGAAGAGAAAGAGAGAGAGTTTGGAATTATTTGTTAAGTTATTTTTGGAAAAAGGAATGCCTTTATATAGGCGTGAAGAGGTGTATGTTCGCCAATAGATGCATATGTCCACCAAAGGAGATGTCATTTCCAAAAAAGATGTCCACTGGTCCAACAATCATATTTTCCAACCTTTTATATTATTTTGTAATTCAAAATTTTGAATTATTCTAGGCTTGTAAATGGGTTTAAATTAGCCCCTTCCGAATAAAATTATTATCCAAAAATATTTTTGAACCCAAATGCCACTCGGCCGGTCGATTGGACAGACGATGGCGGCGGTGCACGCGGTGTCTTATAATGCATGGCCTCCCTCTTCAACCCAAGAGAAAACATTTGGATGCCCAAATGGACCAACATATTTCTTGTAAATAACATTTTTCTTGTAAATCCTATATTTAAATATAGTTTACAATGCCCTATGGTGCAGGAGTATTCAATTCCCACACTCTTCGTCTTTTCTTTCTCTATTCTTCTCCAGAACTAAAATATGAACAAAAATTTATTAAAATTTACATCTACAATCATCCATCAAATTTTAACTTGTTACAGGAAAATTTATGCATAAGTATAAATGTCTTATGGACTTGAATCTATACACATCGATAACCTATCAAAGCATATCGGGATGGAGTGGTTGACTAAGCGTCGAACATCGCTCTATATGACGTACCAGATGTGTTTCACACACTCGTTCTCGTTCCTTCAGATATTTCAGAAGTTGATGCATGTGTTAGCCTTCTTTCTGTGTCTTGGTTTCTTGAAATTCCCTTGCAGACTAAGCCATAGTCTCACGGAAGGCAGCACCACCTTCATGCATTCATATAGGTAGGTTTATCAGAAGTGCCTTATAATTATACACCTCAACTATAATTTTGTTGTAAACCTATTAAGTACTAAGCAGTATAACTTCTACCATAACATTATAGGAACCAAGCACTTTTCATGGAATGGAATATAATATTAGTTATTCAGACTAATATTATAATGCTTCCAATCACATCGTATGATGTACTTTTGCTCATTGAAATCAAGATAATGAATTTCATTATGTTGAGTCAAGTTTCCATCATTGGTAATAGATTTATATTGGCTTTAAACCCATTCCCTTGATGTTTTCAACACTAGGTCCATTGCATGTCCTTTTAAAATAGATTTGCCAAGTTTTGGCTAGATCTCATGAAATTTATAGTAATTACCCCAATCAATGAGCATTTGTCTCACTCCACTATGCATATGCCCAATATTCTAAGATTTTCCATTATATACCGGGTTATATGCTCATGATAGTGTTGCTTGACTATCATAATGCATTGATATTAGAGACAATGGTTTTGACCACATAGGAATCTCTAATACTAGATTCCTTAACCATTCCATTTCTTTGCTATAAGAAGCCAATGCTATCAATTCAACAGCTACGATAGAATCAATAATACACGTTTCTTTCTTTAAGGCCCAGGGTATCACTCACCCACTAAGGGAATATCTGTCGCTAGTTGATTTATGATTATCTTCTCTTCCAGTGTTTTAGCTAGCTATTATCTTCTCTTCTAGTGTTCTAACTAGCATCCGTATATCCTTCTAATACACTTGGATACCTACTGTACAAAAAACCATAATTTATGGTTCCATTTAAGAATTTCAAAATAATTTATGTAACCATCTGATGAATATGGATAGGGTTACTGGTGTATCTACTCATTTTGCTAACAATATAGGCAACATCACGTCTAACGCATGTCATTACATGCATTAGACTCTCGATAACTTTAGTGTATTCGAGTTGATCCACCGATCTACCAATATTAGAATATAATTGCATATTTGGATCAAATGGGGTGGTTACAGGTTTTCAATCAAATTGATTGAACCTTTTTAAGATCTTTTCAATCTAATGAGATTGAGTAATGACCAATCATTCTGCTATTTTTATGATTCTTATTCCTAGAATCACTTTAGATTCTCCTACATCCTTCATGTCAAAACAAAAGGATAAAAAACTTTTCGTTTCTTCAATACTCGAGGTATCAGTCTCAAATATCAATATATCATCAACATAAAGGCATATTATTACTCCGTTATGAGCATTAAATTTTCTACAGACACATTTGCCTGATTCTTAGATCCAAAAACCATTTGATACTATGATTTTATCAAATTTCTCATGCCATTGTGTTGTTGCTTGTTTAAAACCATAAAGTGACTTAATATGCTTGTATACTTTACGTTCTTGTCTAGGCATCATAAAAACCTTTTAGTTGTGTCATATATATTTCTTCATCAAGTTCTCCATTTATGAATGTGGTTTTGACATCCATTTGATGAATTAAGTTTATAAATAGATGTTAATGCAATTAATGTCTTAATTGTTGAAGTTCCAGTTATTGTATATATTTATCAAAACAATCTATTTCTCCTTTTGAGTAAACCTTTAGTGATTGATCTTACCTTAAATGTTTTAATTATGACATCTGCCCTTAGATTTTTCTTAAATATCAACTTACATCTTATTAGTTTAGAACCAAGAGGTAGGTCTACTAATTTCCAAGTATCATTTCCCATAATAAAATCCAGTTCATCGTTTATGGCTTCTTGCCAAAAGGATGAATCCTGAGACTATATTGCCTCATTATATATTAAAGGATCAGACTCTATACTTTTAGAAAACATGCCTTGATGTTTAATAAGATTTCTTGACCTTCTACCAAATAAATGAGAAAATCTAGTCAGAATGATTTTCCAGTCTTCATTCTTTTACTTATCCGAAGAAGTTCACCAGTTTCATCATTATTTGTCTAAGTATTCTCAATTTCATGAATAGGTTCATTGACCTCCAATATTTCTCTAATAGGTGTATTAACTACCTCCATTTAGTAAGTGCATGGATTAGATGAAGTTGACATGAACCTATTTCCACAGAACACCCCATATCTTAGTTCTACTATTGTGTTTATCTCAATTGAATTAGTAGGTTCTATTACTAGAAACCCATAACCCATGCTGTATTGATCGTATCCTAATAAAATACACTCAATGTCATTTTTCCTTTCTAATTTCCTTATTTTTGGTTTAGGCAATCAAACAATTAGGCAACAACACTAGACTTTATGGTAGTCTAGATTATGCTTTCTTTTCTTCCAAAGTTCATATGGTTGTGATGCATTCTATTGACATATAACATGAAAACAATAATGCTCCACCCCAGAAACTAGTATTAAGACTAGAGTTATACAATATAGTATTAACCATTTCAGTGGGGATCATATTTCTATGTTCTACTATTCCATTTTGTTGTCCTGTATATGTTATAGATGTTTCTTATATTATTCCTACAGATTCTCAATATGTATGGAAATGATATTTACCTCCCCTATCAAATCTAAGGTTCTTAATTTTGGAGCTTTTCTACTTCTGTTTGTAGTTCAAAAATGATTGTAATACTTCATCTTTGGTATGCATTAGGTAAACATAAAAATATTTTGAATAATCATAAATAAAAGTGACAAAATACTTCTTTCCTTCTCTAGTAGGAGTACTATGCATATCATAAACATCACTATGAATTAGTTGTACAAATCAACAGTGCTAATAGATTTTAACGAAAATGGTTTTTTTGGTGATCATTGTTAAAGATTATACCCTACGCTGATTATTAAAATTATTATCATACATAGAGATCATGTTTAATAAAATTATATAATTTTGTACATCTGGTATTACATATCCTAATATACCATGCCATAAAGAAAATGAGTCAACATTATAAGCATAAGCAACAATTTATTGGTATTCAATTTAGAAATTCCATCACACATGTACCCTTTTTTCACAAACACACTGCCTTTGGTCAATACATTTTTGTCTAACTCAAATACTTGTTTGAAAACAAACTTCTTTTAAAGACTACCAAAACAAGGTTCTTTCTAACTTCGAGTACATAATATACATTATTTATTGTTAGATTTTTTTTCCGAACGTGAACTCCAAGTCTACTATCCCTTTCCCTTTGGCATATGCTTTAGCCAAGTTTCCCATATGGATATAGCTTTCATCCTCAGATGGTTCAAGTTTCTTAAATCAACTCTTGTTGCTACAGGTATGCTTAGTAGCACTAGTGTCGATCCACCATGGATCCTTTCTTTCATTCATATTAATTTCAGAGATTACGACCGCAAAATTTTCTTTTGGTGATTATTGTTTCTTTTAAGGAAACTATAATACCTTTTAAAGTGAACCAATTTTTCACAGTTGTAACAACCATTCACTTTCTTGGCCTTCTTGTTTTTTACATTATTATTTTTCTGAAACTTCCTCTTTTCACTAAATGAACACTCAAAGGAATTATTTGCCTCCTTTTCCTCCACCATGTGGATCTTTGATGAATGCACCATTGGATCATCATTTTCCATTTCCTTAATCGTTCTTCAACCTACATGTATTATGCTAGGTTATCCAGACTCATTTCCTCCTTCTTGTGTTTTAGTATTTTCCTTTGATCTTTCTAAAAAGGAGGAAGCTTATCTATTATTGATGAGACTTTAATCTCTTCATCATGATGGTTGAATTGGTTTAAGATGTGCATAATATTATTGAATTACTCTACTACTGGCCTAACATCAATAATTTTATAATTAAAAAGTTTTATAGCTAGAAATTTCTTATTTGTTGCGTCCTCCACTAGATACTTGGCTTCCAATGCAATCTAAACATCTTTCGCAGTCGATTCGTTATAGTATTTAGGTGATTAATACTTATCCAATTTTTATCCAAACTTGTTTGGGTTTGGATCTTGATTTTTTTTGATGGTTTGAATGATAATAAACATGTTTCGAAGTTAACTGAATGAATCTATACATGTTTGGGAGTTAAATGTCATCGCTTTTGATTTGTTTTTGAGAAAAAAATGAATCAACCGTCTCCAAACACTTTGAAATTTTAATACAATGTTTATAACATTAAAATAGAGATGGATTTTAATTTGTGTAATATTTATATGAGAAAATCATATATTAACATTTTTTCTCTAAGTTGAAAATGGGTTGTTTTGTTTATAAATTAGTATTGAAAATATTAAAATTTTATATCTCGATCTGTAATTTTTATTGAATACAAAGGAAAGTGTTTTCGAATTTCTATGAATTTTTGTTATTTTTTCCATTAATTTTCAAATTATTATGAATTAACTAGTAAGACATACAATAACCTTAATTAACAAAATAATTAAGGAAAGTGATTAATTAAGGTACAATTAAAGAAATAAATCATTTCTACCTCAATTTAAAAGTAACGAATGGACAAATAACATGTGTAAAGAATTAGTCATAAAAGTAATAACTTTATTAAGAAAAATATCAATTTTTAACTAAATTATAGATTTGCCATTTTTATACATAAGAGAGCCTTAAGTTTTGTAATACCCTAGAAATTTGATAAGTAATTTAAATAAATATTAATAATAGAATAACGTGAAAATAATTTAATTTAATGAATTAATTAAATAAATTAAAAATAATAAAGGGCAAAATGGTCATTTTTTTAGACTTTTGTATTTGGTTACGAAACCGGCGCCATTGCGACCATCTCATTTTTTTGATTCACACAGTATCTTTATTTGCCTTGTTTGGAGTCTGTATGGAGAAATTATGGTCGAAACAGCGTTGAGTCAAACGAGCGTCAAAACCCTAGAATTTAAATTTTAGACGGACAGACGACTTCCCTCCTTTTGTTAAGAAATAAATTCATATACCCAATATTTCATTTCAGAAAACCATCCAACTTTCTTCTTCCTCCTCCTTTCTTTCAAACCACTAAGGTCAAAACCTAATAACTCTCTCAAAACTCCATCGAATCGAACAAAACCAAAAGTAGGGTGAAGTTATCAAACAAGGCTATGTATTAGTAGTGATTTGGAGGAGGAAATCTGAAGTAAGGACACACGTCAGGCTGGACAACGAGGATTTAGATAGAAATGGGTGTTTAGGTGAGTGATCCGTGCTCTCTTCTTCATATAATGCAATCATGATCCTCTAATTATGATATGTTGGCTATAACAGAGTAGATAAACACCTATAAACATCTAAAATTGAATTAACTTGGGATTTGGGAGGGATTTGGCTAATAACACTACTTTGAAACTTGGTTAGGTCAAAATATGGTAGTTTGATGGATTTAAGTTGAAATTGATGAAACAAATGATCAAATTTGACTTGAAAACAAAGGGCTAGAACCTAGGTACGTTCTCAAACGACTAGACGTGGAAGGGAGATCGCAAAAGGCAGAAACAACGATGAAAACACCAATTTTCCGAAATGTGAAACACCCAGAAAACACATACATCGATCCACCGGTGGGCTAGGAACGGTGCACTGGTGGCTGTATCTAGGCATAGGTTGAATTTGGACCCAGAAGGGCCTATGTAAATGTCTACCCGCTTTTTGACCAAAGTAGCTAACTTAAAACGGATCTAGAGAACTCATACGGAGTCGGATTGACTTGAAATTTTAGAAGAACACTTAGAAGACATAAAAGAAGGCTCACAAAAAAAGTTGAATCATTTGAGGTTGTTTGATGGATTTCTAGAGACCTAACTAGATGGACCGCTAACGATCCATGTAGGATGGACCCCACAACCTGAAATTTATAGGGTAGGTCCCACAAACCCTAGAGAGTACTTGCAAAGTTTCGTCTAGTTTCATTAAATTTTGAGCAAGTTATGGATGAGTCTTCTTCGAATTGGTCCTGTTTGATCCATCAGGTCCGAAACCTAAGTAGTAGGCCCCATGACCTATGATCCATAGGGGAGGCTATCCTACTAATCTATATTGCATATGTGAAGTTTTGTATGATTTGGTTAAATATTGAGTGAGTTACGGACGATTCTCCTGGACAGATGACCCACGAAGATGGATGATCAAACGAACTCCAAATGAATTGATATTTGGACAAGGCACTTAAATAGAAGATAGCAAGACAACAAAACTAAGATCGCTCAAAAATATGCTAAGTGGATGATCGCCTATGGAAAGCCAGCGATCCATCGCCTATGGATAGCCAGCGATCCATCGCCTATAGATAGCTAGTTATCCATCAAGATAGGTCGGATCACCCTCAAACTTTTCGAGCTCCTCCATAGCATTAAGTAAAGGCTTCTGGTAGAAAAATATGCTAAGTTGATGGATAGCTAGCGATCCAACCCCTATGGATAGCTAGCGATCCATAGAAATGACTTGGATTGATTTGTGATTTTCGGTAATGACTTGCATAACCACTGGAGTCTTCTGCACTTGGACTTCTGGCCCAATACTCACCGAATTCCCCTATAAATACTCACATACCTGCAACTAGAGATGGATCTTTTCCTGGGAGAGAGCCACCATTACTCTACTGGAATTCCTTTACTTCTTCAACTTTGTTCTCCCTCACAACAGTTATCAAAGGGGTTACTGTGATTCTCTGGTCAACCCTTGTACTTATGACTTATTCTAACTCATTGTAACTTAGATCTAAGGACTAACTTGTTGATATCCAGAGAGATTCAACTAGTATAATCATATTAAAGATTGATTAAAGTGGACGTAGACCAGAGTCCGCCGAACCACTATAAAAATTCCGTGTCTCTTTTCTTACTTCTGCTTTTTATTGGTTGTTTATCTGAGATTTGTGCTGCTGATTATCTGCACTGGTGCTTTCACACTTGATCCAGGGTGTTGATACATTTTTTGGGTTAACAGCGAATAAATAATGAGCGATTCGAGTCTTATTTCTCTTGTATTCAGAAAGGTGATCCGAGCATAATGATGTGGCTAATGATTGTGCTATGAAGTGAATGAATGTGTGTAATGATTGGTTGTTATTAGAAGTGAATATATATATATAGTTGTGAAACAAGAATGTGATAGGATGATGGACACGAATGTGAACGAGTCCCAAGGCGTAGGTAAATGGCCTAGAATTTATATACAGACACAAATGCGGTCCTATGACATAAGTATGTGGTCCAGGCATGGTGTTGCTCCCCTATAGTGCTTCAGCAGGCCAAGTGGGGAAGTGTGTTGGAACTAGGCCAGCCCGTAGTGTGTGATGACCTACCACCTTGACCCCTAGAAATCGACACTAATACATCATCGTTATTCACGTGCCGTAAATCCAAGTGTCGGAGAGGCAGATTATCATGGGGTAAAAGAAAATAAAGATAGAAGACAAAACAAAATAGAATCTTACATCTTACTCAACATTTAATTATACATATGAGTAGTACATGCAATTACTCTAAATTTCTCCATCAGAGTACTAGTAAGTACTAGCCAGGATAGTTATAACTACCTATCCTCACAAGTGCTGGTAGATACTTAATACAAATACAACGGAATTAGAAATAGATGACTATCTACATAGGACCCTCTAGCTTCATGCTTCATCCAAAATGCTCCGAGCTTCTCCCAAAATGTTCCATGCTACCTAACTACTTGGCTAGCCAGAAAAATATGAAGTATAAGAAGTGAAGAAGCTTAAGAAAATGAAGTGGATGAAGTGAAGAGAGGTGGGTGATATTTATAGGAAAAAGTAAGGAGGAAAATATAATGATATTCCCACAAACACATCACCATTTGCTCATCACCACACTCCCCTCCCATGTCATCATGCTCGGCCAAACCCCCCAATTGTGTGTGTACCTGCGTGCTTGTACTTAGTGTGTAAGAGTTTGACTTTGGATTTACTTAAGTGTTAAGTTTTAGGAAATATCTTGGATATTTTGATATATATATATATATATAAATGTATAAGTATATTTGTATGTATATATGTGTTTATGTGCATGTGAATGTGTTCATGTATATGTATATGTTTATATCTCAAACGATTCATAACGTTGCACAACTTTTCTATGTTGAATCGTTACGGATTCCGATTTCGAATTCCGGTCATATTTTCACTTCTTATTTAATATATATATATATATATATATATTTGTAAAAAAAGTTTGATAATAATATTTCTGTCATTATATAATAATTAAAAGGGATTATTTAATAATTAAAATAATTATTAAATCATTTAAACTTAATTTAAATCTAAAAATCATTTATTCCAAAATAGTGATATCATTGATGATGTCATAAAGATATTTTATTTTAAAAAATAAAATAAATAATTTTATTACATATTCTTACTTATATATAAATGAGTGTATGTATCCAGCTCTGTGCATGATGTCGGATGATCCAAGAGTTGTTTATTGATAAAACGGTTTTCAGCCATTTTATCGATATATCTTCCAAAGTATATATTTTTGTAAATATTTATTCAAAATAAGGTTACCAATATTATTTCTTGTCCAAAACATTATCATTTATGTTAAAAAATCTTAAATTTGAATTTTTTTAAATATTTTGAAGTGATGAACTTGCGGGTCATTACATACTTCACCCCTTTAAAAGAATTTCGTACTCGAAATTAAGGATAAGAAGAAATTGTCTCGAAAAGGAATACATATTTTTGACAAGGGGAAATATATACAAGATATAATAAGCGACCACACCATGGGCAGTGAGTACATTGTCTCAATACCACAGGCACTACTATACATCAATCCTAAACCTAAGTTAAGCTTTCCTCATTCTATCCTCTATTTCCCTTATGCAGTCTTCGACATCACCACTCCATTGAACTTTAACCAACTTTACCACCTTACTTCTCAATCGCTTCTCATCGTGACCCACGATTCGAACTGGTCATCTGATAATGGCCAATTTCTGTTCTGCTTCTAAATATTCCTGGGTAGCCGTTTCTATAATCTGTTCCGGATCATGCACATATTTTCGTAGAGAGGATACATGAAAGATGTTATGCATACCAGACAACCTTTCGGGAAATTCCACAATAAGCTAATGGGCCAATCTGCTCAAGAATGGAAAAAGGTCTAATAAATCGAGGTGTTAACTTCCCTACCCGACAAAATCTTACCACTCCTCTCATCGGAGAGACTTTCAAGAATACAAAATCTCCAACTGAGAATTCCAAATTTCTACGCCTTTGATCAGCGTAACTCATCTACCTGTTCTGGGATTTTTTTCATCTTCTTTCTGATTAAGTCTACCTTTTCAGAGGCTTCTCGAATCATATCAGGACCAAGTACTAACCGATCTCCGATTTCGATCCAACATGCTGGGGATCTACATGGATGACCATATAAAGCTTCGTACGGTGCCATGCCAATACTTGCCCGATAACTATTATTGTAAGAGAATTCCATAAGATGAAGATAGTTTTCCCATGAACCTCCAAAATCTAGGATACAAGCCCTTAGAAGATCTTTCAATGCTCGATTTACCCTTTCAGTTTGCTTATCAGTCTGGGGATGGTATGCGGTGCTTATACTCATCTTCGTTCCCAAAGCTGTTTGTAATGCCTCATAGAACTTACTGATAATGATTGGGTCTCGATCACTGACTATACTGCTTATGACACCATGCAATCGGACTATTTCCCTCATGTATATTTATGCAAGACTTGCAGCTGTTCTCGTTGACTTTACTGGAATAAATTGTATGCTTTTGGTCAATTGATCTAGGATAACCCAAATGCCTTCATTTCCCTTTCTTGATCGAGGTAAGCCGTTGATGAAATCCATCGATATTCGGTCCCATTTCCAAGTCGGAATTTCTAGAGGTTGAAGTAATCATGCAGTCTTTTGTTAATCGCCTTTGATCTGTTAACAATTTGCACATCTACTAATATGGATAGAGATATCCCTCTTCATACCATCCCACCAAAAAGTCTTCTTCATATCTCGATACATTTTGGTAACTCCAAAATGTATTGAAAGTCGAGAATTATGACATTCTGCTAAACTTCTTGCCTTATCCTGTCGACATTTGGGATGCATACTCTTCCATTCATCCTTAATATTCCTTGATCATCCATCTTGAATCCTATACATCTTCCTGGTAGGCTGGTACTATGTTTTTCTCCATTGCTTTGACCATCTCTGGAATAAAGGATCTCTAAGCCAGTTCTCTTTTATACAGTTAATCAAGGTTGGATGTACTATCGAATAAGCTATAACGGCATGCTTTCTCCTTAATGCATCTGCTACCACATTGGATTTTCCAGGCGTATATAGGATATCTAATCATATGAGGTGAGAAATTCTAGCCAACACTATTGTCTCATATTCATGTCCTTCTGAATGAAAAGATACTTCAAAGATTTGTGATCTATGAAGAGTTCGAACTGCTCATCTATTTAAAGAAGGAATATTATTTACCAAGGTCAAACAAAGTTTATCAAAATAAACTGTGAGAAATTTTTACCCAGTAAATAATGTCTCCAAATCTTTAGTGCAAACACAATGGCTAATAGTTCTAAGTCATGTGTTGCATAATTTCGCTCATGCGTCTTTAACTGCCTACTAGCATATGCGATAACCTTTCCATGTTGCATCAGTACCGGACTCACTCCTTCACCACAAGCATCTGTATAAATGATTAAACTACCGCTTTCATCAATAATAGTCAGAAATGGAGCAGTAGTTAACCTTTTCTTAAGCTCCTGGAATGCTTCTTCACATTTCTGCGTCCATTCAAATTTAACATCCTTTATAGTCAACTTCGTTAAGTGATGAAAAATCTTGGAGAGGTCTTGAATAAATCTCCGGTATTATCCTGCCAATCCTAAGAAGCTGCAAATGTCTGTCAGAGTCTGTGGTTGCTTCCAATCTAGAATGGCTGTAATTTTTCCAGAATCAACCGAGATTCCTTCCTTTGACACAACATGTCCAAGGAACCTTACCTTTTCTTCCCAAAAGTGACATTTTGAAAACTTAGCCTTAAGCATATTCCTTCTTAATATTTCTAGTACAATCTCTAAATGCCTTTCGTGTTCTTCTTCGATCTTTGCATATATAAGAATATCATCAATAAAAACCAACACGAATTTGTGGAGCACATATCTGAATACTCTATTCATAAGGTCCACAAAATATGCGAGAGCATTGTTTAGCCCAAAAGGCATAACCAACCACTCGTAGAAATCATTTGGTCCTCTGAATGTAGTTAAAGGAATGCAATCTTTTGCTACCTTTAATTGATGGAATCCTATAGCTGGGTCCGTTTTGGAGAATATTCGAGCACCATGAAGTTGATCAAATAAGTCATTAATACGGGGTAGAGGATACTTGTTCTTAATTGTTTTCTTATTTAGGCCTCGATAGTCTACACAAAGTCTTAGGGAGCCGTTTGACTTTGCAATGAAAACTACTGCTGAGCTCCAACTTGAGCGACTTGGTCTAATTATTCCTTTTTTTAACAATTCATCTGTTTGATTCCTTAATTCATTTACTTCCTTGGGGCCATTATTTGAGAAGTGTGAAAGACAGACCTCGCACCGGAAATCAAGTCGATTCGAAACTCAATTTCCCTATGTGGGGGTAAACTTTTAACTTCCTCTAAAACATCCGAAAATTCCTTAATAATTGGTATTACTTCTAGACGTTT
Source organism: Allium fistulosum (assembly GCA_030737815.1). Classification (NCBI taxonomy): domain Eukaryota; kingdom Viridiplantae; phylum Streptophyta; class Magnoliopsida; order Asparagales; family Amaryllidaceae; genus Allium; species Allium fistulosum. The sequence goes on from CM060903.1 coordinate 926,921,389, forward strand.
TTGAATTGAATTTAGGGCATACATAAAACTATCCATTGCTAGATTTGATTCTTCACACGTTATTTTAAAAGGTTCACTTCTTTTATTTTCCAAATGCATCGTCCTTTTAAGACAATCAATAACGACCTTTTATTCAGATAACCAATCCATACCGAGCATAATCTCAAATCCAATAAAATTGAGGATGATTAGGTCACAATAAATTTTTTGGGATTAGTAGGCAACATGTACTTTTTCACAAACTATACCGAGATTAGTTTTACCACCTATGGGGTTAGAGACATTTATTGGGGTATCTAATATCTTTGTGGTAAGTTTTAATTTATCAACTAATTCTTTAAAAATAAAACTGTGGGAAGCCCCAGTATCAAATAAAACTCTAACTAGATTTTTATTAATGCAGATATTACCTTCTAGAACTCTCTTGCCCTTCGCATTAGTCGAAGTAGAGAGTTCATCTTTGATGGCAAAAACTCTGACTTGTTCTCCTTTCTTTATCAATGGGCAATCCTTCTTCTGGTGCCCTGGTTTGTGACAATTGTAGCAATTCCTATCCCGAGCCTTAGGATTCTTACAGGTGATGGCAAAATGACCCGTCTGTTGGCAATTATAATAGGTAATATCCTTCAAATTGTTTTCATGCGGACCTCCTTCTAGCTTGCCATGTCATGGCTTCTTCCCAAAATGGTTAAACTTCCTCTTCTTCCAGTTATTGTTGCTGCTTTGAGTTGTGGGGGGATTCTTTTTGTCTAGAGTTTCGTATCGAAAATCCATGTCTACCAAATCTACAAAGGTTCCCTTTACATGCTCGGTCATCCTATTCTGATATTGCCCCTTCATCCTAGCAATAAACATTTCATTTTTCTTTAAAGGAGTGTCTATCAGACCCGACCCAAAATGGGACAATTCACCGAACTTGTTGGAATATTCTTCTATGGACATCTCTCCTTGCTTTAAATCCATAAAACTAAGATAAAGGCGGGATTTTTCTACAGCTGGCATATATTGTTCTTCTAAGACTTCCTTGAACCATTTCCATGAGAAATTATCTTCTGAATCATTTAGAGTTATGGACTCCCACCATGTTAGAGCCCCTTCGTGTAACTGCCAAGAAGCTAAGAACCTTTTCTGCTCATTCCCGATATTCAATCCCTAAAAAATTCTTTTAAAAGAGCAGATCCAAGCCTGAACTTCAATAATGGACTTCATTCCTTTGAATGGTTTACCACCCAAATTGGTGTAATCTTTGCATAGAGTAGAAAAGTTAATTTGAGGCTTCACATGGATTACCACTTCATCAATTACTGTAGAATTTGATCGGTTGTTGGTAGCCGTAGTGTTGCTACCTCCCCTTCGTCCTCCTCTATTACTCATCTCCTACTATATGCATATAGTAAAGAAACATTTTTAGAAATATAGATGAAATTATCTTAGGTAATGGGTATAAACTCGAAAATACTTATTCAAATAAAATTTCAAATATGTGCTCTCTCTGACTAAACTCATTCTTGGGTATTACTAACCCTATCTATAATGAGTTAACCCCATATAGGCTTAGGTATTCACTCAACCAAAAGCTCTGATACCAAATGTGACGACCCACCTCTTCGACCCTCAGAAATCAACACTACTACATCCTCGATATTCGCATGCCATAAATCCAAGTGTCGGAGAGGCAGATTATTATGGGGTAAAAGAAAATAAAGATAGAAGACAAAACAAAATAGAATATCACATCGTATTCAACATTTAATTATACATATAAGTAGTACATGTAATTACTCCAAATTGTTCCATCAGAGTATTAGTAAGTACTAATCCAGCAAGGATAGTTATAACTACCTATCCTCAGAAGTGTTGGTAGATACTTAATATAAAATATAGTGGATTTAGACATAGATAACTATCTACATAGGACCCTCCAACTTCATGCTCCATACAAAATGCTCCGAGCTTCTCCCAAAATGTTCCATGCTACCTAACTACTTATCTTCTCGGAAAAATAAGGCACCAAAATTTAAGGGGAAAATAAAATAAATTCCGGGTCAGTCATGGGACTGGTATGAGAAACTCAAATTATGGATATTTGAAAACAAAGGGTATCTCATAAGACAACGCCGCACATAAACACGGAATGAGTTTTAACCTTATGATAACCAAATCATTTGCTATGCAAAATTCGGGGATATTATTTTTAATGACTTTCTTTTGAAAGCACTTTTTAAGTAAATATACGTAATCTTAGCCGAAATTGTTACATTATTAAATCCCAGCATACTAGGTTCTACAATCAAGTATGAAGGCACTTATTGGAGAATGGATTTCCATACAATGGCAGGTAAGGAACTACCTTCCGTACAATACATCTCTAGAGGGATGTACAAGGGATCCACAACTTTTGAAACCGATACACCTGGCAAGACTGACCTACCCGCAGACCCATCTTGGTGGCGGATAGAACCTAATATGACATTACCTCGGTCGTAATCGACCTATCCGAGATCCCATAGCATACGCAACATACTCAACATATATAGAGTAATATAGAAAGACGATGACCATACCCTAATGGTTGCGAACCACATAGCCCTACGACATACCCCGTTTAATCCATTTTCAGGTGATAAGGATCGAGGTAATGGTTACCTTTCACATAGCACATTCCAATTTGAATACCATATTGCCAATTCAATCACACACCATTGATTTCTACAAATGTACAACCTCTGAGCTCGTACGTCTCAGAGAAGGGTGTTAAATATAGGAGAGTTACTACCACACCACCAAACAGATGTACGTTCGTAAAAATCAATGTACGTGTATGCTAGAAATGCAATGTCAGACGTTCATCCATACAAGTTGTCCAGAAACAAGACAAACCAAAGGAACTCTCCTACCACATCCTATTGGAAATCATCCCTAGGATTAGTAGTAAGTAGACCTTGCACCAAAGATCAAATGTAAATACTGCTGCCAAATATATATGATATGGGAAATTACCCCCGATGGTCAGTGACAAGCATCCCTTCATTCTATTTATTATCATTCCAAGTCCTCACTTCGAATATATAAATTGGTTCGAAGTGGTTTTCGGAGAAGAATCACCCAAATCCGATCACGGTTCCTTCGAACCAACTATCGATAAAATGATGTTAAGTAAATAGGTGCTTTATCATTCGATTAATTACTTTCTTTTTATTAAAAATATCTTCTACAAATATATATCTTTAAAACATTTCTTTTTCGGTATGTATAGAATCATCAAACCTCTCTTTAACTTTGGAAATACCAGATCAAAATCATTTCTCATAAATCATATTGCAAAATCTTATTGAGTAAAAAGGGTCGATAGAAATTATGCTAATTCCACTCAATGTTAATTTTTGTATTCAACCTTTACTATCCGTTGAATAACAGTGAAAACGCCTTTTAAATTCACATGGATAGTATGGGTTCCCTCCTTAGAATTTAATACCAAGTATAAGAAGATTATTTCTATAAAATCAAGTCATATTAAATTAAGAAAAATTAAATCTTTTATACTTGCCTCGTTTCCGACATTTTGACCTTATTTTTTCCTCGTCTAGGAAAAAGGCCAGGTAAGCCAGGACAGTGGTTGCTCCTGAACATCTCCTTAGTTTAAGCACCTCACATCCGAATCTCATGAATAGGAAAATCATGTCTACTCCTCGGCTTTTAGAGCCAAGATTAAATCACTTGATTTTACCAGCTTTTCTTTAAATCATTTATTTATAATTTTTAAAATAAATTATAAAACCTTCAAATCATCTTTAAAATACTCAATTATTTATTTGAAAACATTTGTAAAAGGTTTGGGAAAGAATACTTAAGTTTGAGCCAATATTTCAAAATTTATTAAAAGTGCTACTAATAGTGCCGCGAATAGTGCTTTTAAGGCTTATTCGATTAAAACAACTTTTCTATTATTTAGAAATCCATTTTTATAATTTAAATATCTTTTAACACATTTTAAAATATTTATAGAATTTATTCCATAATTTTAAAGAATTAAAAATACCATTTTAAAAGAATTTGTCGCTTTGGTTTCCGAGCTGCCAAACGGTGACTATTTTGAAAACTTGTTTTGCTCATATTTGAAAATCTACTAAACAAAATCTCGATCATTATCTTTTGTTTTGAAAACTATGATTATAAGAATTTGGAAAATTCTTATTACAAAGAATTTTGACTCCAAATCCATCGTTTAAATTGATTTAACTTTCTACAGCGCGAAATCACGAACTTCTATTACGCGATGTGCCTATTTTTGACTCAATCTTCATATTTGTCATAACTTCACTAAACTAGATTTTAGTGTTTATAAAATATTTATAAGCAATTTTAAACCATTTTAAAGAGGTTTAACAATCTCATATTCACCGTTTCATTTAATAAAGGAAAGTTATTTCTTTTGTGATATTTGATGTGTATTAAACGTGAACCATTCCAACATCAAAATAAACATATAATCAACATCCAAACTCAATGATAAAACTTAGTAAATAACCATAGCTACCATAACAACCATAACAATCATAGTAAACTGGAGCCTATGGAATCGAGCCATGGACCTTTGGAAAGGCTCGGCCTATGCTTGCTAATGGAGGTGGGCTCGATCTTGGGTGGTCGATGGTGTGGCTGTGGGTTTAAAAGTGGAGAAGGAGTGAATTTGCTTTTGTTTTGAATAGTTTTGATAATACACACTTACTATATTATTTTAATAACTTTTTTCCATATTTTTTGCCATTATTTTTCTTAGGCGAGAGGCCATTAAAGTGGAGTATAAGAAGTGAAGAAGCTTAGGAATTTTATGAAGAAATGAAGTGAATGAAGTGAAGAGAGGTGGGTGTTATTTATAGGCAAAAGTAAAGAGGAAAATATCATGATATTTCCACACAAACACATCACCATTTGCTTATCACCACACTCCCCTCCCATGTCATCATGCTCGGCCGAACTCCCCTCCATGTGTGTGTACCCATGTGCTTGTACTTAGTGTGTAAGAGTTTAACTTTGGATTTATTTAAGGGTTAAGTTTTAGGAAAGTATCTTGGATATTTTGTAATATATATATATATATATATAAATGTATAACTATATTTGTATGTATATATGTATTCATGTGCATGTGAATGTGTTCATGTATATGTACATGTATGTGCGCATATGTATATCTCAAATGATTCACAACGTTGCACAACTTTTCTACGTTGAATCGTTACGGATTCCGATTTCGTTTTTCGATCATATTTTCAATTCTTATTTAATATATATATATATAAACAAAGTTTGATAATAATATTTCTAGAATCGTATAATAATTAAAAAGGCTTATTTAATAATTAAAATAATTATTATATATATAGGACCGGTTGGGGTTTTAATACATAAGTTTATATTAACTGTACATATATAATCTATCTGTTATTATATGTATAAGTTATACATATGTTTATATAAGTTTATATATATTTTAGTTGTTGTTATATATGTTTCTAGAGTGTTGTATATGAGCTTACATAGTTTATCTCGATTTATTTTATAAAAGTTTGTTTGTTATATGAAATATATGTTTACAGTATAGGTTTATATATATGTGTTTGTATATTTGTATGTACCTATATGCTACAGCATCGGTTTATATATCTAAAAGTTATACACTTTATACATATCAAGCTGTTTATATATATTATAAAGTTTATACAGTTTATATATTATAAAGTATATTATAATATGTTCAAAGTGTTATGTTGTATATACAGTAGTTTATATACATATAAGTTCTGTTGGGATTTTTTTAGCATATATATATATTTTACAGTTTAATATATATGTGTCTTAACTCGTGTTAGAGTCAAAAAAATCTATTGTAATATGCATACATAAAGATACTTTTATAAATATATTATCTGTTACATATAAAAGTTTATAAACTGTATATGATTTTGTATATATGTACAAGCTTATAATTGTATTATATTATCTGTTGTAAATTTTATTTGATATGTATGTACAAGCCCATATTAGTATTGTATATTATCTGTTTGAAATTTTAGTATTATATATATATGTCTACTACACGTAAGTATACTTGAGTTTGATTTTAAAATATATTATATATGTGTTTAATTTAAAACAATGATTTTGAAATGTATATATATATTTAATTTAAAATGTGTTTGAATTTAGAATATGTTTTATATATGTAAATAGTTATATATAGTTATATATATATAAGTTCACTTATACCATTTATCTTCATCAATCTAGTTCATCGTGCCTTGCTCTTGTCTCGCCAATGTCCAAGTGGTCACGACATCCTTTTGATTTGCTCGTGTTCGTATCAGTGTGTGTATCCGTGTCATCTTCTGTATTCTCTAGCCTCGAAGGTGAGCAATCACTCACGATTAACATTCTTATATGTATTAAATTTGATTTCATTTGAAACGAAAATTGAAATATGCTGCTAAATTTAACTGTTAATTATATAATTGCTGCATATGATATGCTATTATCTGAAATTGTTCACCTGTGATATATGACACCATATCCTATTGTTTATATTTGATTTATCACTAATGATATATGCCTGTTGTTGATATGTTATATTATTTTCATAACTATTCTCACTCTGCAAGTTCCCTGCTAGTATAGAATTCCCTATGGGTTGAAATGATACATACCAGAACGATCTTGTAGAATAAGGGAAAATCGTTAGGGGTTGAAACGATAAACCAAGTGATTTTCATTGACTTTGAATTTTGGGATTGCGGGTTGAAATGATATATACTCGTAGATATTTAAATTGCGGATTGAAATGATAAATATCCATATCACTTGACCATGGGATAGAAAATTATATAAAGACACCGTTGGTCTATATATATATATATATTGAAAATGATTTCCAAGGTTTTGAAAGGAAATATATGGTTTAATAAATATTGATTTTTAGATATTATATATATAAATGTTATTTTTATAAATATTTAAATTTTAGATTTTAAAATAATATGTTTTGGAAATTTTAACTTATAAGTTAGTTTTGAAAAAATGTAAATTTCAAGATTTTACTTGTATTTTATTTATTTTAAAAATATATAAAATAGATTTAATATAAAAATAAATTGAATAATAAGTTCTAATTTAATAAAATTTAATTTAATTAGTATATTATATGTTTAAGTATTTACTTAAATTTATATTAATATTTTAAAATAGATTTTATAACTTAAATAATAAAGGTTGGAAAGATAAATTAATGTTGACTTGGAATTTAAATTGGTTAACAATTGAATTTAAGAAAGAATTGATTTAAACTTATTAGTCTTGAGATTTTGAAAAGATATGATTATAACTTGGTTTATGACTTGATTCGGTAAAAGTGATTAAATGAATATCCTCAATTTTGAATAAAAATTGAAATTGAATATTTAATATTGATTTAAATATATATATTGGGATTTATATAAATTGTTATAAAAATGGTTAAGGGAATAATTTCCAATTTGGATAAATTTAAAGTTAAATGTTGAAATATAAATGAATTTTATATGTAAATGTTTGAATATTTAAACTTGAATCTTTGAACTTTAAATTGATTGGTTAAACTGGAATTGATTTAAATTGAATTTTGGAATATAAAATGATTTGAATCGATTTGTGAAATTAGAGGAAACTATTTTATTATATAAAGTATTTAATATATATAAACTATTTTTAATATATAAATTATTTTAATATATAACTATTTTAATCTATAACTATTTTAATATGTATATTATCTTCAAAATCTAAACTGTTTAAGTTGAAACTGTTATGATTTTAAAATGTTATGGTTTCAAAAGTGTTATGGTTTCAAAAGTGTGATGACCTCAAAAGTGTTATGATTTCAAAAGTGCTATAAAATTTGAAAGTGTTACGGTTTTGGAAATGAATATTATTAAAAGTCAATAATGATATCGAATTGATATGGTTTGAAATGAATATGATATTTTGGTACGAAATATGAACTATTTGAAATGAAATGACCGCGGTGTGAAATAAGCGTTTGGTTTTTAAAGAGACCGGGATCGGATATTGTCATACTCTCTGCCAATACCGAAAACCACTTTAACAACTGTATATGTGGTGGAGACTCCAGAATGAAGTAGGATGGTTTGGTGACAATTTTGTATGGTATTTACGTAGCCCTGACTCCCATGAGTCAGTTTGATGCGGCTAAAACAGGAGCCACGCTGGGCCAAGTGAGGTCATTCCTCCGATCGGGCACATTTCTTCGATACCATTCTATTGCTTTTGTGATTTGATTGGGTGCACCCTTTGATTTTGGAGTGTGTCACGAGGTGGGCGGTAGTAGCTGATATGCGTTACCACCAGTTTGAATCCACAAACCGGTATATCTACCCTGGCATTGCCTCGAGTGCCTTGTCGCATGCCCTATCGCGCCTTCTACAAGTTTGGTTTGTACCGTACCTATGGAGTGCTCCCTGAGTATCCCACCGGTTTGGTGGGGCTTACAGTATCTGTATACTACGGGAATATAAAAAAATGTGTCAAGGGGGATATGGGTAACGCCTTAACGCTATTTTAATACTTTTACTTATTATAATAGCATATATTACTACATAGTAGATAGTTCCACGGATCCTTAGAAGATGGGAATCCTAAACATCCATTAAGTTACTTGTATTTCAGTTGACATTTCACTTGAGTTGAATTTATTAATATAAGAATGTTAATCCTGACTCGAGTGTTTTGTGTTTTGCTTTATGCTCGGGCCAGACTGAGTGTCATAACATTTGAGACTCACCTTTGGAGTTGGAGCTTCACTTGGAGATCCATATGGATCTATTCAGCTTTTAGCTATCCAGTTGGTTTGTTCAGACTTGTCATCTGTTTGTATTCGAGACTATATTGTATTTGAGATATTCTGTTGTATTTTATTCGAAACTCTGTTGTATATATAGTAGCTTCATGAACTATTATTCATCTATTTCCGCTGCTTGTTGTTGTAATACTCTGTGTCTGTGATTATGTGATTGAGTTATTTGCTGTATATGCTGAGCTTTGCCAAATATAAATTAATAATATGATATTTTGAGCAATTCAAGTCTGACATGTGCGGATGCGAATGGTTCGAAATACCGGGTCGTTACAGAGGGTATATAAATTTTGGAATTATATTGCAATGGACACATTAACTTATTTTGTATGTATTGTATGTTGTCCAAATATGTGCATACATACATACATCTATATATTATAAATTCCAAATAATTATATATATATATATATGTGTGTGTGTGTGTGTTATAAATATGTTTCATTGTTAAAATTTACAATACACACACACATATGTTTATTATATATATCTATAATTATATAATATTGTAATTAATAACTTAAGTCATTTATGTATATATATGTAGACAAATAAATGCATATATATATATATATTTTTTATTTAACATATGTGAAATATAAACTGACTGTTTGATTATATATATATATATATAATAAATATATAATTAAAGGTAAATAATTTAATGATTCATTATATATACATAAATATAAAATACTTATATGTAAAATATTTATATATTAAATAATTTTAAAATTTATTCTAGTTCGAAGCTACCATAGATTTGAAGATATTATAATTTCAATACTTTAATATATATTTTCTATGAATTAATTAGTAGTTTCGGCCACAATTAATTGATATAAAATAATTGTGTGATAAAAAATTAAAATTTTAAAATTTTTGAAAATTTAGGACCATATTAGAGAGGTTGCAAAAATATTTGAGATTTTTTTTAATTAAAATATTTTTTTAATAAAATAATCAATTTTCAGCCCAAATTTACATTAATTATTTAAAATACAAAATAATGTTAAAAAATTATGGAAAAATTTCGAGAGCTTCTAATATGATATAGTAATTTAAAAAAAATATGAAACCAAATTTTAGAATCATTAATTATTTAACATAAAATAATCAATCCATATAACGATTAAATATTGATAATAAAATATATAATATAACATAAAATTAATTTTCGGTGTTTATAATTCATAATAAACATAAAAAAGTATAAGAAAATTTTTGAGTCAATATTATGTAGTATATAATCATATATGCTTTTATATGAATAGTGTATATTTATTTATTATTTATACATATATATTAATAAACATAATATTAAAATAAATTTTATATAACAAGTAATGTTTGATTATATTTGAATTATGAACATAAACATAAAAAATATGCACATAACCAATCTAATTGTGACAACTACATTTATAAACAAAAATCTCACCTAACTAATTATATAACAGTAATATATACATATGTATTCAGATGTCTATAATTAACAGATTATAAAACATGATATTATCTTTAATAATAGTTGTAATATCTTAAGTGTCACACTATTTTGGTGTTTGCATGAACTACCAAAAATTCCCCTCTACGGTATTAACAAATCTTAATATTCCTTAAAAATAGAATCTAACAGCTAAACTTGCCCGATATAAAAAAAACTTAATATCCTCTAAAAATAGGATCTAACAATTAAACTTCTTTACAAATTCAAAATGTCAATCTATGCTTAAAAATAGGATCTAACAAACAAACATTTTTTCTTTAAATAACTACAAATTTGTTGTTTATTAATTAATAATACAAACAAAAAAGATAGATGTTGCAACTTAGAAATAAAAGTTTAAATTAACTACACATTGTTTCAACATAAAAACATAGCTAAATATTTGTACAAACTTTTTCTTGAAGGTGTTAATCATATATAATCTGTTGAAAAATAATTCATGCATGAGGCACATGCCATTATCATGAGCGGAGCGCGTGCCCTAACGCTTGTATCTATAATATGAATAAATATTACCTATTACAGATTCCTTTGAGTCCAAATTGAAACAATGAATTCCCTTCTCTGAATATTTCCTGATTCGTCATATTTCTAATCTGGAATCGCCAACCTTTCATCCGCCCTTATTTCTTCTAGACCGTTGATCCCAAGCTCGAGCCGTTCTTCATTTTCTCATGATTATAAGTTAGGCGCCTTAGAGATGACACATCGACCTTGAGCGGCGACATAGCCTCATACTAGTAAGCCAAGGAGAACGAAGAGTGCACGATTGATGTGCGACTCGAGGTGCATTATGACCATAGTATAAGCGGTAGATCTTCATCCAAGTTTCCTTTGGCCTTCGTAAGGCACTTCTTCAGCATTGACTTAATGGTTTTGCTCACGCCCTCAACTTAACTGTTTCCTTGTGTGTGGAAGACTGAGGAGAAGAATTTTTCTATGCTATTCCGCTCATGGAATCCTTGGAGCAGCCTGCTCCCAAACTATGTGCCATTATCGGTTATGATCTTCTTTGGGAACCCAAATCGACAAACAATGTTCTTAATCACAAAGCTTAGGATCTTGGGTGCAATGCCCTAGTGAGGGGCTTTGCCTTAACCCACTTTGTAAAGTATTCCATGGCAACTGTGGCATGGTTGTATCCGCCTTTGGCATATGGTAGCATGCCGATCAAATCGATCTCCTAAATATCAAACGGCCAGAGGGGACGTCATTAGGGTTAGGAGGCTTGGGGAAGCCTTTAGGATTTTGGCGAACTACTGATATCAGTCACATTTTCTAACATAGTTGATAGCGTCCTTGATCTTGGTGGGCCAATAATAGCCTTGGCGGGTAACCTTTTTTGTTAGACTTTGCCTCCGACATGATCTCTATAGAAGCGTTCATGTACTTCCTCCAATATGTGGTCGGCTTCCTCGTTTTTCAAACACCGTTGTTGGGTAGAGGGTAGTTTAGTACCCCCTTCGGTAGAGTTTTCCATCCATGATAGTATAATTATGAGTCTAGTACAGAATGTTTAGGGCCTCTTTCTTCTTAGTGGGCGGTTCACAGCTTTCGAAGTACTTTAACAATAGGGTCATCCAGGAGACAGTGTGGACTTCATCAATTTCCATGGAGGTTGTCTCCCGATTCAAAGAAAATGGCTGCCCGCACCTCCATTGGGACAAAAGGGATGCTCTCCTTGGGATTGCTTACTACCTTAGTTAGCTAGTCAGCCTTGGTGTTCTTCTCGCGGGGGATCTGCTCTACTTGAAGTCTATAAAGGTGCCGATGTGTTTCCTGGCTTCTTGACATAAAAGGGCAAATGTTTTGTCATTAACCTGGGAGCATTCCCTAATCTGGTTGACAACCAATAAGGAGTCACTGAACATATGTAGAAATTCTACTCGCGGTACTCTGGCCATCCTAAGACTGGCAAGGATGGCCAAGATGGCTTCATATTCGGATTCATTATTTATGCCATAAATCTTAGGCGGATGGCGAAGAAAATCTCTTTACCATCGAGCATGATTAGGACCGTGCCTACCCCGCACTTTTCTCATTAGTTGCACCTTCGACATAAAGCTACTAGGCTGGCGAATTGGTTGTCGACTCCTCATCGCCGCTGTCTGGGCTAGAACATTCCACTATGAAATCTGCCACAGCTTGGCTCTTGATTAAGGTGCAAGGTTGGAGAGTAAAATGATATTGTCCGAGCTCTACGGACCACTGTAGGAGTTGGCTGCTACATCTAGCCAGCTTGGTACTTGCTTTAAGGGTTGATTTGTAAAGATTCTGACGGGGTGAGCTTGAAAATACGGTCGTATAAGCCAGGCTACCATCAACAAGCAGTGGTCCACATTTTCCAACTTATAGTACCTATATTTTCGGCCAGTTAACCTCATTCTTACATAGTAGACGGGCCATTGTACTTTTTTTCGTCGCGAATCAAGGCAGTATTGATTGTGTGGTCAGTTACTACGAGGTATAAGTACAAGTCTTCCCTATCGATAGGCTTGGAAAGCACCGGGAGTGTGGCGAGATGCCTCATCAAGTCTTCAAAGGCTTCTGTGCACTCTTTATCCTATACAAATGACTTGCCCTTCTTGACGAGATCGATGAAAGGTACACAACGGTTCTTGGCTTTTGACAAAAAGTGGCTAAGCGCTGCAGCATTCCATTCAGACTCTGTACTTTCTTAATTGTGCGAGGTATCTGCATCTCTTGAATTGCTCAAATATTTTCGGGATTGGCTTTAATGCCCTTGATGCTTACCACAAAACCAAGGAACTTCCCAGATTAAACAACGAAGGAACACTTCCTGGGGTTGAGCTTCATATTACATCTGAAGAGGATGTTGAAAGTCTCGATTAAGTTCTCTACCTGCCCTCAGCCGTTTTGAACTTAACCAGCATATCATCTACATAGACCTCCATCAATCGGTCGATCGAATAGGCAAACATCCGGTTGACAAGCTATTGATATATTGCAACTGTGTTATGAAGTTCAAACAACATGGTGTAGTATCAGTAGAGTCTTGCATTGGTGATAAAGGAGGTGTGTTCCTGATCCGGATCGTGCATGACAGTTTGGTTATATCTAGAGTAGGCATCCATAAATGTGGGTAGAGCATATCCGCTGGTTGAGTCCACAATCTGGTATATGTGGGGCAGAGGGAAACTGTCTTTAGGGCAGGCCTTTTTAAGATCTAAGAAATTGATACAAATTCTCCATACCCCACTGGGCTTCCAGATAAGCACTGGGTTGGCTACCTCGATTGGGTATATTTCTTCACGAATGAATCCATTTGCCAGTAGTTTTTCTACTTCCTCCTGGAGTGTCTCGTACCATTCAAGGTTGAGGGTCCATCTCTTTTGCCAGACTGGATAAGCCACCGGGTCAATATCAAGGGCATTGCATATGATTGAGGGATCTATTTCGGCCATGTTGGTATTCCCTTCGGCAAATACATCTTTACTCTTTCTCAGGAAACAAATCGGCGAATCCCTTACATCTGAACTTAGCTTTATGCCTATTTGGATGACCTTGTTATGGTCATTGTTATCAATTGATATTGCTTCAAGCGAAGTTTTCGGCCTGTCATCGGTGCTAGACTCTCCCATACGGGGGTCGAATGGATCATCATCACTATACCCTTATGCTCCATTTTAGGTCACATTAGTCCAACGCATAAATCATGTGCTCAATAACTCTTTGGTCGGGACGAATAGAGTCGGAGTGCTATGGCTACCTCCAGCTCTCACAGATGAGTCCTCCGACGCTAATAGAGAAGAAGTGGTAGTATCTTCTACCCCCGCATATTAGCAGAGGTGGACTTGCTCATTTCATGTAGCTATAAGATCTTCTATCATGCTCAAGCGGGCCAGGAAAAGATTATCCTCGTCGACCATGTTTGTCTAGACTGGGGCGATGATCAATCTAGATGCTTTATCTTCAAGACTTTGGGTGACCCCAGCACGTACATGAGAAATTGGGAGCTCATGCATTCTCTCAGGCGTGTCACCACTGAGCGTTACTAGTTCTTTTTACAACATAAGTTCTCCCTTCTTTGCTTACTGCAAGGAGATGCTATAACAATCTCTAGAGGCTTGTTTGTTTCCATGAATGCATCTTGTTCTCCCTCGATTAGGAATTTCATCATCACTCATTGATATGCCATGATTGCTCCATGTCCCCCAAAGGCGGTCTACCTATTAAGATGTTATATGGGGATGGAAAGTCCACAACAACATATTGTACTTGTATCTTGGCCACCAAAGCTTACTGGCTGAAAGTGACTTGTGAAAGGTATTCCCTAGGGGTAATATGTCAATGCCCCTAAACCCATAGATAGGTAATGCATATGGGAGTGAGGTTGGAGGTAAGAAGCTCCATCTTATTAAAAACTTCTTTAAACATCACATTAACGGAGCGGCCCCATCGATGAAGACCTGGTAGATCTTGTGTCGGCCACACTAACTGAGATGACCATGGGGTCGTGATAGGGGAAAATAAGTCCTCTCTTGTCTTCCATAGTAAAATCAATGTCAGTTACGCCTTCCACAACCCAGGGGACCTTTGGGGCCTGGAGATGTATCGAGTGCACTAGGTTGCTAGAGGCAATCTCTCTACTGTAGCAGGCCTAGGACACTTGATTGCTTCCGACCACGTGCGAGCCACAACAAATTGATATAATCTCAGTGTTGACTATGGCCATGTTTTTTTTGTTTGGCCGTCGGGGTGGGACATGTGGATTTTGTTAGGCATTGTGCTGCTTTGCTTATTGTGCTATATACTGAACCAGTGCTCCTTTGTAGATCGTCCACTCCATTTCATCCTTGAGATGCCAACACTCATTGGTGGAGTGGTCATCGAATTGATGGAATTCACATTCCACTTCCCCTAGGCTCCTCCACCATCCAGGTCAGGAGAAAGCGGGCCTTTGAAAGGAATGCAATCACGTGTCGTAAAGTAGATAATTTTCATGTCACAGTTTAGATTTGCGTAGTTGGTGCATCTGGGCTTGAAACATGCACCGTCCTCGGCATGCTTTTTGTTACTTTCCTATCGACCATTATTTCGATGAATATCTTCTATTGGGCCAGCTTTATTTATCTAACTGCTTTCTTCATCACTGTCGGAGATTTCATCTTCTTCCACCCTCATTATGTCGTTCGTCCATTGAAGAAAGTCTGTCAACGACGAAGTGGGTGGCTTTAGTTGTCCTTTCCGAATCCGGGACCAGTACCTCACCCCCAAACATAGGGTGACTACAAGGATATTCTTGTCTGCTCTCCTTGCACAGGTTGATTCCTTTTTTATGTGATTGATGTACAAGCAAAGGGATTCGGCTGCACCTTATCTTATGTTACCTGGCTCGCTTGCCATCTTGACTCTTGTTTGTGATGCGAAGAAGAGAGCTTTGAAGTCAGAACATAATTCGGCCTGGGAGTGATGCTGTCGGCATGCAAATAAAGGAACCAACGGGATGCTGGTCCAGTCAATGTAGAGGGAAAGAGGAGACACTTTGCATGATTGGATAGTTGGCTTGCCCGGGTTATTGAGTTGAAAGTGGTGGTATGGTCGGATGGATCAATATTCTCATTATATTTATCCATAGAAGGCAGCACATATCTTCGGTAGATGTAAGTGCTTGGGATTTCTTCGAAGAAAGGATCTCCATCTCATCATCCGACAGACCCTCACTGTCTGTACCTCTAGTTTGGATTCAGCGCATTTGCTAGCATAAGGCGACCATTTCTTCTCGGAGGCTAGCTTTCGCCTGCTATAGATGATGCTGGCCCCTTGCCGAGGAATGGCTCCTCTAACATCTATCTAGTATAGGGGAACTGTGATGGCAATATGGCAAGGGGAAAGAAGACACCTGTTTGTTGCAAGAGATCTGCTTCTGATGACTAAAGGTGACCTAGGTGGGTAGGGGTGCCTCTCACGGACCTGGGCCAGGGCATAACATCCCGTATCTAGAAGCCAAAAGCTAAGCGCTACAGATGCTACAGTCATCCATAGTATTAACTTCTGGTGAAAAAATACGGTAATGCTAATGGTATCCATAATATTAGAAGCACTTGAATATGAACAAATTCACAGATTTCCAAAAACAACATTTTACTAATTACATTTCAAGAAAGATTCATATCCAAGTTACATAATCTCATATCGTTTTCCAGGTAAAGATTAATTATAATCATTACAAAATACGTCAAGAGCGACATATAACGATGCCTCCTTGGTTGGTCAGAATCAATATAGTCATATCTGACTTAATATACACAGCGGAATCAAAACAAAATAAAACTATAACTCCTAATTAGCTATCCGTCAACCACCTGCTCGTTTCCGGAAGCTTTATTCGCCAAAATTTCAAAAACCTGAAAACCTCAACCCTCGGCCTGCTCAAATCAATTTTGAGCACCCGACACTTTAAGGGGAAACAAAAACTTTGAGTCAGACATAAAGCCTGGTGTGAATAATACTATTACATCTCGGTTTACTAATATTAAGTGAGACCACGCCGCTTAGTAGAACGGGTTTCCCCTCACTAATATCCTTTTTAAAACATACATTTGCAAATCCTTTCCTACAACCAAACTATTTAATCAAACTGATATAATAATGTTAATAATAGCTAAGTCCGCTAAGCTATAATCAAGTAACCAATGGATTGCCGGTCCATAAGTAGTAAATGGACTATCTGTCCGAAAACCGAGCTGATTGCCTGCAAACTGGACTAACTATCCGCAAATTGGACTAACTGTCCAAATCAAAATGGACTACATATCCGAATCATTTTCTGAGGGTTAACTACCCTTCATCTTTTTCCTTGAAAACCTTTCCAAAATGATTTAACCATTCAAATAATGCTTATACATGGAAAATATATTCTTAGCTTTACTTTAAGCTATTTTGCCATGTTATATACTTTACTAAAAATAATGTTGATGAATTTTAATGAGAATTGGTTATCCTTCCAAAACAAGTTAAAACCCTTTTTAACTTGAAAATACTTAGGCTATATTGCCTATTTAATACATTTGAAATCTTTGTATAAAACCTTTAAACAACCCTTTCAAAACCCTTGAAGGTAACCCCTTCGAAACCATTGAAAGTGACCCTTCCAAAGTCGTTAAAAGCCTTTACTTCGAAAGCTTTAAAGCATTAGACATCCCTCGTTAAAACCTTTAAATATTGCATTTTGAAAACATAGGAAAAACTTTTCCTTTCAATCCTTTTAAAACCCTAGGGAACCACCCCTTCGAAACCATTCATTAAAACCTTTCGAAGGTGTCAAAACCTACCTTTCAAAAGCACTTGGATTTAATTTAAAACACGTGGAAACCTTTGGAAACCATTCAAAAATTTATCCCTTCAAAACCTTTGAAAATCGTCTCGGTCGAAACCATTTGGATTATGCCTTCTAGTAGAGCAAAAGGATCAGAAACCCATTAAAGTCGAAAGCATCTGTTTCGAAACCATTTTAAACTGTCTCTTTCGAAACCATTTGGGCTTTATTTCAATCATAGAAAAAGGGTCTTTAAAACATTTAAGTCGAAAGCATCTGTTTCGAAACCATTTCCTAAGTAAAGAAGTGATGGTCGAAACCATCCCTTTGAAAGCATTGGAGAAGTGGTCATATTTTAGAAAACAAAGTACCCCTTCGAAACCATCTAGGTCAAAAGGTAAAAAGGTGGCAGTAAAAGGTTTCGACTTAGTCGAAAGCAGTTGTTTGAAATTAGAGGCACAACCCAATCGAAACCATTCCCTTTAAATCCATTAAACTCAGTCAAAAGCTAACCGAGTCGAAAGCTACTCAGTCGAAAGCCATTTAGTCGAAAGCAAGTATGCACATTTTTAATTTAAAAGCAAAGTGGTGTTTCGATCCCTTCGGAACCCATGGTTTCGACCTCATGCCTTTCGCCTTCTATCCAATTCGCTGCATACCAATATATTGATACCATGTGCATTGGTTTCGATGGTGTTGAAGGTGGAGGGACTTGGTCAAAAGCCAACCAAGGCGGAAGCAGGTGCCGAAAGCAACAAAACAATAAAAAGCATGTAGCAAATAGTTCTTTTCACCTAACCTGCTTTACGTGTCAAATTTTGATTGGTTGCCTCTTTCTTTACTACTAAAAATGTGCTGCAATTTTCAGAAATAACTATTTGGATTATTTGCAAAAACCCCTTCTCCTTTCACAAATATATAAAACATTTAAGTCACATACCTTAAATAATTTTATATACCTATTAAAACACTTAGGAAAATTCTACAAAAATTCTAGAAAATCTCTTTTAATATGTTTTCCAACATATAAAAATTTCAGACCCAAACCTTTTTTATTTAATCGTAAATAATTTATAATCCAAATTAACATTTTCTTTTCTAGAAAATTCATATAAATTCCACATAAATTCTGAAAAATTCTGAAAATTGAAACCCATCTCTAAAATATCATTTATGATCTTCATAAAAATTCGCAAGGCATTTGGATGTCATTTTATAGGGTTTTCACCTTAAAACATATCACAAATTCAATATGAACGACCATAATTCATCAACAAGTATATATAACCATTCCATCATTCAGAATCATGGCAAATCAATGCAAAATATTCGGAATTCATCTTAAAACCGAAACAATAAAAATTTGAGATGTAAACATTATTCACCTTAACTTTAGAGATTAAAGAGATTGAGATGTGAATGGATTTGATTTGCTTAAGCTTCTTCCTAGCTTTTCTCTATCTTTTCCCCTTTCTCTTGTTAATGGTGGTCGACCTCTTGTTTAATTTTTTTTGATAAAATGAAATGAACGTGTATAGAAATATACGGCCAAGTTTTAGGGATATAGGAATGGTCTCTTTCCTATTTTACCCCTCCTCTATTTCATGTTAACTCTTATTTTAATTCATTAGTTAAATGACATGGCTACCCTTTAATTAAATCAAATCTCAATCCCCTAATCAACATATTATTTAATTTAATTTAGCTAATTAAATATTCTAAATAATGTTATCAAAATTATAGATTGTTACACAGGGCATCTCCCATTGGGGCCGGGAGTGGATAGATGGTTCCTATGTTCTGAATTTCTTCCTTCTCCGCTTCCACTGAGGCATTCAAAGCCTAGGTCATAGGCCTTATCTGCTGTCCAAAGGCGGACAGACTCTCGACCAAAGAGGAATGGTGGTACACTGCCGGTTCAGGTTCTGGGACCTCATTAGATGTCTTCCTATTCATGGGCAGTATGTATGTTCCTATGGTGAACTGTGGTGACTCTTAAGGGAGTTTCCAATATGTCTCTCTTTCGAGCGCCATGCATTATGTTGTAGGTATTGGGCATAACAGGCCCGACAAGGGTCTAGTCAACCACTAGGGGGGTAGCAAAGCCAAAGTTTACAGTTGCTTGAGTGTCCATTCTAGCCTGAAGCTTGTTTGTGTTACGAGCGAGCTTCGCTATGCTTGTCAAGCCGTTGATCATATTGGGCCACGTGTTGTTGCTCAGTCTAGGGATGGGGCAGACGATGCTTCTAGTAGCCCCACTCGTATTGCAATCATTGGAGTTATCAACTTTGTTTTCATTAGGATTTTTCATGGTGTAAACAGGAAAGGAGTTTGTAGAGAAGTAAAGTGAAGAAAAATGAGAGCATTTAAGGGAGGGTCCTCCTTCTAGTGTCAAAATATTGACTAGAAATCTAGCCAACCTTGGAATTATGTTTGAGAGGTGATACTAGCAAAGTTTACTTATAAATACCTTTGATTAAAATGTATTATGAGAAAATTAAATGCATGAAACAAAGAGAAAAGGTTTAGAATGGTTTGATCAAAGGTAATCCACGTCCACTGTTAGAAATTTTTTATTACTCTATTTCTGTCGTAATAGTTTAGATTACAAGAGGTAATAACAAGAGAGAAATTGCTTGAAAGCTAAAGTTTTTCAACCTTTGTAAAAATGCATGCCTTGGTCTATTTATAGTTGCTAAAATTGATGCTTGGATGGCTGAGATTATGCTGATCAAGCCCAAGAATTGCTATAGTCCATTGAAAAGGGTATACGGTTGATCCACATGCCAATTACGGTGTCAGGTGGCTTGTAGGGTGCAGATGATGACAACTGACTGACCGTACTTTGAGCATGCTTGGAGTAGGGGCACAAGACATGGGATTAGGGAAGGACTATAGCAGAGATGCTCTGATGGCAGCAAAGGACATGAAGGGGTTACTGTACAATGGTGCTTTTTTCATATGAATCATGCTAGTTTATGCAAATATTTTCATAGGAATAGTGCATGCAAAGCTTCTTTAGGTAGTGGCAGTCCGTTGCTTGTAGCCATGGCTGACCAATGTCATAGGAGTCGATGTGCACAGGTAGATGTGATTAGAGACAAGCGTGGGATCTGTTCGACGGTCGATTGAATAGACAGACTAGTCAACAGTAGAGAAGTGCCTCATAGGTCGGTTCACTCTTGTATCACAGTCACCGTCGGTGGTGCGGGAGAGATGCTTGCCCTACTCCTGCATCGGTGCTGGTAAGAAATTCTTGGGAGAGCCATGTTGGACTGGGCCTAGGCTGGTCTGGGTGTAATACCAAGCTGGCTGCCATGTATTGGGTTGGTGTAGTGCATGGGTAATCCATCACCATCTGAGCCAGGGTTGATCAAGGTGATGGATATTAGAATATGCGGGCCAAGACGAATACAACTATTATTATATTGGCCGATTGGACAACGTGGGACAAATTCATGCTTGTGTGAAATTTGAGCAACACTTACCATTTATGGGGACTACGATTTGTTGAGTAAACTCAAGGTCGTAGTAAGATCATTTGAACCGGAATCATTCGATACTTGTGAGTCATGTCTTAAAGGTAAAATGGCTAAGAACGCATTTAGTGGGAGCAGCTAAAGATTTGATGAACTCTTAAGATTAGTGCATACTGATATATATGGTCTTATGTTTACAGTTACCACCTCGCACTTCATGACATTCACCTATGATTTATCTAGATATGGATATGCATATATCATGAAGTACAAATCAGAGGTCTATGATAAATTCATTGAATCTAAGAAGTGTTAACCTGCTTTTTAGCCAAGCAGATTTCAACTGGACTTAGAAGATCAAAACAATGATAAAATGATTCGGAAACTTGCAAGCATACCTAAATAGAGTAGACAAACAATCGGGAAAGTTTAGCTTAATTTGGAGCTAAGTGTATAGCTCAGTACCAAGCTAACCATAGGTCGGTACTGACTTATCATTTTACCTCATTCCACTTCCCAAACTCCATACATCTCCTATACCACTGCGACTACTCGTAATCAAGTAGTTTTCCTATGGATGAGCAATTTCAGGGATTGACGAGAAAAATGCAGAGAACACAGCTATAGGAAATATCACTAGAATCAACCCAAATTCAATAGAAAAGAGCTTAAAACACATCAGACAGAAGATATAAGAGCAATGGGAGTGAAAAAGTTCAACTTGCAACAAAAACGATAGGTTGATACCGCACTAAGGACCTTAGGTCGGTACCGAGCTATGCTCTTGACTCGTGGTGCTCTGATTTCTCTTGTGTAACTTCGGGCTATCTTCTGGACCTCAATGTAGGTGGGCTTCTGACCCATTACCTATGTTTCTTTGTAAATACCAGCCTACCTGCTAACAAAAGTGGATCTTCTTCTTCTTCTCACTCGGGATCTGATTTGTAACGACCTAGTTTTTCAGTCATCTGAATTTAGAATATTTAATTGATTTTAAATATTCAAAAGTTAATTTGATAAGCTGAATAACTTATATTTCGAATATAGTGATTTATTGGATAATTAAATTGTTTAATTCAATATTTGAAATTGCAGAAATAATTGGATTTTGAATTTAAAATGAATGAAAAATGATTTATAAAGTTGATATAAATCTATTTAAATTAGAATGGAGTTAGTAAACTTTTAATTTTGATTTAAAAGCGAATAAATAGAAATTGAAAATTTATTAATTTAATTAACGTGTAAAAATTGTCATTTTTGACACTGTCTTAGATTTCGACGAATCCTGTTTCATTGGATCCGTAATAGTGAGTTATTATAAGATTCTAAATTTCATGTCGATTGGACTTACCGTTTGATCGTGCGAGCTCGAAACGCATAGAAACTAATTAAAGGAAATTTAATTAAAATAACTCGATTTGAAAACCTATCTTCCAAATACAATGGAACTGGCCTTCGATATATATTCCATTGTGTTCGAAATAGGGGTAAAACATTATGAACGCCAGGTGACACGCTTCGTTTGGAGTTCGGAAAATATTTGGGTGAATAGTGTTTTGAGATATTTTGTATAAAAGGACCTCAAGCCCACTTTCATTTGCCAAAACCCTAGGAAATTAGGGCCAGCCGCCACCTTTAATTTCAATGGCCAGAAATGGCGGGATTTCTTTCTCAAATAACTCTCAATCCATCGACATTTAGCAAAAACTCTCAACTACAAACTTGTAGAGCATAGTGAGATCTACAAATCCAAAGATGGTGATGGAATTTCATGCTACGATCGAGGCTTGATCTGGCCATGTACATGCTGCATTCAAGTGCGATTTTCGAGGCATGGGGATGGCTGAGTTAGACCGGTCTCTGGCCGTGGGTGCTCTGGAGCATGGGCTTCGCCGTGGTGTTGGTTGATCGATCTCTAGGTGAACGTAGAAGGCGCGACAGTCAATGGAAGTAGCGTGCATATGGGTTCTTCGTGCATGCATAAACTGGAAGGAGGGGAAGAAGGATTATGAACGTTAATTAGGTTAATTAATTTAGTTAATGTAATTAATTATATTATAATTTGTGTAACTTATAAAATGCATAACTTTGTCATACGAGGTCCGTTTCGCACGAAACAAGCGGTGTTGGGTTCGTTTCTAAAAATAATACGCTATGGAACTAGATTGGACTTGATTTGAGCATGTAGGAATTTTGGTTAAATTTGAACACCTGTTCATTTTTAATCAAAATAAAACGCTGTGATGATGGAAGCAACCAAAGTGAGTAAAACTCACTCTCTCTGGCCCGCTTATATTTTTATATAAGTGGAAATAAATTTATTATATGTTGTTTGATGATTGTTTGGATGTTATACTATATTATTAGTAGTTGGATATATTCCTGCCTATTAGAGCAGATGAGACCCTATACGTTCCCGTGTATGAGCGGATGACCCTTTGTATGCACGTCTGCCTCGAAGCAGACATTGTACATATTTTCTCATATGTATATGTGTTGTAGGTTATAGGTTGGAGGGATCAAACTGGATTCCTCACCATTGTTGATTTTTATTTACACATATTGTTATATATATATATTTTATTATGTGATGTTTGATGTGATGGATGCCATGTTTGTTATTATTGATGTGAATCCCCTTATTTAGTACTTTTGCAGCATTGGGCCATATATTTGGAAATTTAAAATATTAAAATGATGATTTCAATTTAAAATAGATTTCAAAGTGATTTTGAAAATATATATGTTTTAATAATTTATGAATTGTTAAAGAAATGAATTTATTTTAAATAAATAAAAAGTTATACTTTTTATGTTATAAAAATTATGGCTTCGTGAAATATAATTAAATATGATTTTTGAAATATGAAGTTAACTATTTTGTAAAATAAGTTAAATTGGGAATTTTGAACTTATTATAAATGGTTTATATATAAGATTTATAAAATTGATATTTTATAAATAAAAGTAATGGAATTATAAATGAGTTTTATTAGTGTTAAAATGAAAGTTTATAAAGGAATGCTATTAATAAAGAGATTTAATGAAATGGATTTTTATAAACAGTGTTTTATAAATATTAGAAATGGATTTATAATCAAATTTGTAAATGGATTTGCAATTTAAATTTAGAAATGAATTTATAATAGACTTTATAAATAATAAGGTTAGAAAAGAATGAATTTGTATATAAAGGGATTTATAAGTAAATAAACTTATAATGGGATTTTGACATATAAATGAGATACAAATGGAAATTGGTTAATAAAGGAATTTTATAAATGGAAGTTTTTATAAAATAGAAATGTGAATTATAAACACTGTTTTATAAATGTGAAATCAATTTAATTTGATGAACTAAATATGGATTTTTATAAAAGGAAATATATTCACGTTTTTAAAGTGAAAAATCCTTAAAAATGAATGTTTTGGAAAGTGGTATTTCAAAATGGAGTTTAAATGGTTTAAAAATACAATAAGTTGTGAATTCACTTATTATTAAAATAATTTTTTGAAATGTTTTTGAAATATTGAATGGTTTTGGAAATATATCTTTTAAGGATAATTTGAAGTAAATAAATTGGAAAGTGAATTGATTTATAAATGATTTAATAAATTAGGCCTAGTGACTGCTTTAGTGCTAAATTATATTTTTTGGCCATTTTAGTTTTTCGACTTGATGTGGAAACTATCTAGTCGTACACTTAGTACGTAGCCATCTGTGTAGGCTTGATTATCATTTGGTGTAAAGGATGTTGATTCGAGTAGTGCGGAGTGATTACTCTAATCTACCGAGCCTCCTTCTTGGCCGAAGGATAGCAAGTTGAAAGTTGAAACGTGATAAGTTTACGAGACTTGGTTTCTGTATGAGGTTGAGTAACGCTTTTGCGTTGTTGGTGCGAAGAGACCAGGATCGGTTTATCCGAAAACCACTTTGGACCAACCTATATGCGATTATTATGCAGGTTTGTTGATGATATTGATATTTAGGATTTTCATAGCAAAGGACTGCTTGTTGATCATTTGGGGTTAAAATCCCAATATACATATAGTAGCAGTAGTCTCTTCGTTATGAAATGTCCAATGCAAGGACTATTTGCTACTAATCTATCAGGATGTGGTAGGAAAGTACATTCGGTTTGTTCTATTCCTGGACAACTTGTATGGATGGATGTCTGACAGTGCATTTTCTGAGATTACGTACATAGGTTTTTACAAACATACATCTGTGGTGGTGGAGAAGGCAACTTCTTTTAGCTTAACACCCTCCTTAAGACGTACGAGCTCAAGGGTTGTATTTTTGTGGAAGGCAATTAGTAGTCAACGGAAATGGCAATGTGGCATTCAAAGATGATGATGATGTGATATGTGAAAGGTATTCGATACCACTTTTGGCCTCACACCCCAGGAAATGACTAAAATAGGATAGAAGCGGCAAGGCTAAGTGGGTCGCTCCCATTAGGAGATGTCATCATCCTTCTAGATTTACTCTACACATGTCAAGTATGTGGTGAATGTATGACCCGAGTACCCGTTAAAGGTTGATAACGACCGGGGTGATGACATATTCGATAGTATCCAGGAAGGGGTAGACCGGTCTTGTGTTGGTTTAGGCGGGCAGCATCTGCTCCCTAGGTGCATCCCTCTAGATGTGTACTGTACGGAAAGGTAGTCACTTACCTCGTCATTTGTATGGAATCCAATATCCACTACGTGCCTGCCATTTGTTTGTAAACCTATTATGCTGGAATTTAATAATGTAACAATTTCAGCTATGATTATTATTTTTATAATAGACACTATTATAATATAACAGAATTTGATATGAAATGATTTGTTTATCGTAAGGGAAAAACTAGTCTGTGTTTATGTGTGGGCGTGGTCTTACGCGATACCCTTTGTTTTGACAAAGAAAGTTTGGTAATCTTAAAACTTTAAAATTCAGTTGAGATGTGTTTTTCTCATGCTGGTTTACCAGACTGATCCAGGCGTTCTTCCCCTTTCAATGCTTGGGTTAGACCGAGTATATCTGTAGGGTCAGATTTGGTGCTTTTGAAGCTTCAGCAGAAGAGCTGAAGATCTTCATGTCGTATACACGTATCTGTTTATTTTCCGCTGCATTGTTGTTGTAAATTATCAGCATTTGTGAGGACATATTGTTATAACTGTCCAGGCTGATAATTGTTCATTTGTGTACTCTAATTGATGTATGTATATTACAGTTTTTCTTTTGTAAAGATTATTCATCTATATTATATGTTATTCCGCTATGATGTGAGATTCTGTATTGTTATGGTTCTGTTTCTCTCTTCTCTTATCTTCTTCTCTCTTCTTTCTTTCTTCTCACCCTCTCTCTTCTTTCTCATGACTTTCTGTCATTCTGTGCTTTTTGGGTCGGACATGTGTGGTTTATTGTCGATTCAAAGGGTACGGATTTGCAGGTCGTCACATGATTTCTCTGTCATTGGGGACTTTTTTTCTTCTTCACTCCTATCATCTACCTCTCAAACACTCTATAAACTCCATTGTAAATCTAAGATCCACTAGATTGTGGTCGGATCTGATATAACTCATTGTAATCCTGAGAGAAGACAGTGAATAACATATTATAAAGTGGACGTAGGCCAGAGATTGCCGAACTACTATAAAAATTCTTGTGTGCCCTTTTACTTTCCTACATTTTCTACTGCTTTTGCTTTATTTTAAATTAGAACCGGTGCTTTCATCTGATTTCTGGACGTTGATCCATTTTCTGGGTTAACATTTTAGTGCTTTCACTGAGAAGGGAACTAGATCTGAAGACTTGAAGCTTGAATCTAATATTTGGAGAAGATAAAGAGACTTAACACTAGATCTAAGGTTGAAGCAAGCCAACCAGAGCATGGAGGCAGCCAGGAGGTATCCTCAAATTCCCATCAATCCATCTACATAAATAGAGAAGAGATAGAGAAAATAATGAAGGAAATGCAGGATAGAATAATGACTCAACAACAGGGAATGCTTGAAGGATTCTTCCAAAGGATGGAACAATAAGGAATAGCTAGAGCGATAGAATTCAGAACCAAATGCTAAGAGCTAATGCAGGAACAACCGAAGTTGGAGCAGAGCAAACTATAACGATTCTCATATAAACAATACAACTTGGTACCAACCCAAATCAACTCGGTACAGAGAGAATTCTACTCAAGGGCAACGCTGGTGTGAACTTGGGACGTCTTAGATAGAATGCAAATGTGCAAAAACCAAAGGAATATGTGCCAGAGCTTCCCCATAGGAATGAAGGACAGAATGAAGCCAGAGAAGCAGGTCAGAATGCTAATGTGCAACCAGAGGAGTGGTGCTAGAGTATGTGTCGGAGTTCCCCCACAGGAGCAGGGGGCAGAACATTGCTTTTGGTCGAAGACCATCACTGGATGGCGAAACCGAATTGCTGAGTTGGTAAGGAGGATAATTAGGGGTGGACCCCTAGATCAAAGTTTAGAGGACATAAACATGAATCCATTCACTTCTAATATCCAAAATGCAAGGAACCCTCTCGATTTTAAGCTTTCGACACTGGATATGTACGATGGAAAGTCGAATCCGACGGTTCATCTGATGAGGTACCTATATATGGAGGTGGTGGTGCTTTTGAGGAGGTAATGGGGCGATGCTTTCCATTATACTTAATGGACTTGGTGGTGATGTGGTTCAAACAACTGGAGAATGGGTCCATAAGCACGTGGACTGATTTGGTGAATAAGTTCTTAAGACAGTTCAGTGTTCATGTCTCGCAACCGATGAATGTGATGACGCTATCAACCGTGAAACAAAGGCTTGGAAAGACCATGAGAATCTATTTGACAACGTTCGATGCAGCAGTTGTAGCCGTCGATAAACCAAATCCATCTATAATCTCGATGGCGGCGGTATCTGTAGCCGCGAGCAAGACTGGCTTCAAAGTTACATTGGAAAGGGATCCACCGATGGATCTTGTGGAATTCTACCATGACTGAGAGATATATGCGTTAGGAAGACGCCGAAGTTGGAAATGTTAAAATTAATGCTATGGATAACAGAGGACTGTTCGGAGCAGGAAACAGAAAGTACAAATGAAAGAGAAAAGGTGATGATGACTTCGAAGAACCAAAATGGAAAAGGAGGGAACCAAAATTCTCTTCTTACACTAAGGAAACAGAGACCCCGAGAGGATATATTTGGACACTAGGGGTAGATCCCCTATCGGAAGCCAACGAGGAGAGAGCCTACTAATCGAGAGAAAAGATCTAGGAAGTTCTGCATCTTCCATGAGCTGGAGGGATATGAAAGGAACGAGTGTTGCCACCTTCGTGATCTGATAGAAGAACTGGTTTGAAGCAACCAGCTACAGCAGTACGTGAGGAATCGAACTGCAATGGTGAGACCGGAGCAACCACCATCTATAGCGAATGCATCAAGGAACAAGCGGGAACTGGTCCGAGACTCGAAATCCCATGGTCGGGATGGTCGGGAGTCAGGTCGACTCCCTCACCTTGATTTTTCTTGCTTTGAATAATCGGGATAATAATAACCTCAGACTGCTTACATGTGTATGAGGCCTAAATTGTTCTCTATGCACGCTCTAAGTTGGAATGTCTAGGATGACTATTTAGGACAATAATAACCTCGGACCGCTTATACGTGTATGGGACCTAGATTGGTTCCTAGGCACGCTTTGAGTCGTTTGAGATGGATAATTAGGATTTCTGCTTGTTTGCTTTGATTTGAATATTTGACCTTTGAAAAATATACATTGAATGTGATGAGTGATATTGATCGCTTTAAGTCCCGTTTGGAAAGACGGGACCAGGGTGCAGGGTGCAAGTCCACTCGCCGATGAGAGAACGGATGGGCTTGTACAATATTACTTGCTTTAAGTCCAATCTAAAGAGGAAGGACCATAGTGCAGGGTGCAAACTCCCTTACTGGAGAGTGAGTGGTTGCGCTTGTACGAAAAGTAAGTCCCCACACTGGAGATTGAGCCGATATGCTTGCTTGGTCATTGGGTCTCCTCACTGGAGAGCGAGCGGATTGGACCACTAAGAATTTAAAGAGATTGAAACCTTAGATTGGGTGACAAGATGATCTAGAGATATCAAATCCTAGATTGGAAGATCAACGGTCCAGCAAGGCCGAGCCCTGGAGTGGATGTAGACTTGATAAAAGGATTTGAATGCCTTACAACCGAAGAAAGGAAGATAAGCCTTGGGTGAACGCGGGTTGGCTTGGATATGTGGAATGACACTTCCGGAAAACTCACTAAGATTGGGATCAATGAATAACCAAAGAGCTCAACTAGAAGACTGATTGCTAGAACTTGTTCTTGAACATAACACACCTTACATTCGAAAGACGTACTTAGGTGGGCAAGTGTTAACCTGCTTTTTAGCCAAATAGATTTCAACTGGACTTAGAAGATCAAAACAAAGACGAAACAATTCAGAAACTTGCAAACACCCATAAATGGAGTAGATAAACAACTCGAGAAAGTTCCACTCAATTTGGAGTTAAGTGTATAGCTCGGTACCGAGCTATCCATAGATCAGTACCGACCTATAATTTCCTCCCAATCCACTTCCCAAACTCTGTACATCTCCTATACCACTCTGACTACTCGTAATCAAGTGGTTTTCCCATGATTTGGATGAGCAATTCCAGGGATTGTTGAGAAGAAAGCAAAGAACCCAGCTATTGTAAAGATCGCTAGAATCAACCCAAAGTCGATAGAAAAGAGCTTGAAACACATTGAACGAAAGATAGAAGAGTAATGTGAGTGAAAAAGTTCAATTTGCACCAAAAACCATAAGCCGGTACCATGCTAAGGACCCTAGGTCGGTATCACGCTATGACCTTGACTCATGGTGCTTTGATTTCTCTTGTGCAACTTCAGGCTGTCTCATGGACCTCAATGCAAGCGGGCTTCTGACCCATTACCTCTGTTTCTCTATAAATACTAGCCTACCTACAACTAAAAGGGATCTTCTCTTCACTCGGGATCTGATTTCTCTACCATTGGAGACTTTTTCTTCTTCTTTACTCCTATCATCTACCTTTCAAATACTCTAGAAACTCCATTGTAAATCTGAAATCCACTAGATTGTGGTCAAATCTGATATATCTCACTGTAATATGGAGAAAAGACAATGAATAACAAACTATAAAGT
This sequence comes from Allium fistulosum, assembly GCA_030737815.1. Taxonomy (NCBI): domain Eukaryota; kingdom Viridiplantae; phylum Streptophyta; class Magnoliopsida; order Asparagales; family Amaryllidaceae; genus Allium; species Allium fistulosum. The sequence goes on from CM060903.1 coordinate 926,951,747, forward strand.
GGACGTATGCCAAAAATTGCCGAACCACTATAAAAATTCTTGTGTGCTATTTTACTTTCCTACTTTTCCTACTGCTTTTGCTTTATTTTGAACAAAACTGGTGCTTTCATCTGATTTCTATATGTTGATCCATTTTTTGGGTTAACAAGAACGAAGTATAAACCCAGACTAATAAGAAAATAAAATAACCTAATCTGATCAAGGAAGTGTGTACTTGGATCCGAACTCCAAGACCAAGAGTACATAAAAGAGAATGAGATTCTCTCTCAGGTCGCTCCTCCGTATACTCTACAATACAACGGTGTTTCAAAGAGGAGAAATCGAACCTTATTAGACATGGTTTGATCAATGATGAATGATACTGAGTTATCTCTTTCGTTTTGGGGATATGTCCTAAAATCGTAGCATATATGTTGAATAGAGCACGGTCTAAATCTATGCCTAAGACTCCATCCGAGTTATTGTCTGGAAAGAAACACCACCTTAGTCATCTTAAGCTTTGGGGTTATCCAGTTGATGTTAGGAACATAAATCCCAATAAGATTAAGGCAAGACCGGTCTTCTGTAAGTTTATAAGGTAGCAAAGAAACTCTAATGGATACATTTTCTATTTTAATGAGGAAAAAAATTCTTTTTCTAAACATTCCACCATTTTGGAAAATGAATTTAATGTCACAAGAAATTAGTGAAAGTAAGATAGACCTAAATGAGATCCAAGAAACTTCTATAGAGACCAGATATATAGACAGTAATTCAACACCCATTGAAAATACACAACCTATTAGAAGGTCTAATAGGGCATCTTGCATGCCAGAGAGATGGTATGGGTTTCTCATTAACGGCAAGAGCATGGATTGTGTCATTTATGATGACGATCCCCTCACGTATCGACAAGTTCGAGAGAGTAAAGACTCTGCCTTGTGACTTGATGCGATGAAATCCGAGATGGATTTCATATACAAAAACAAAGTATGGACTTCGAAGAATGTATCCAAAGGAGTGAAACCCATTGGCTGCAAATTGATCTTTAAGAAAAAGTTGATGTAGATGGAAAAGGTTGAAACCTATAAAGCAAGGTGGTTACGAAAGGGTTTCGTTAAATTCAAGGTGCTAGCTACGATGAAGCGTTTTCACCAGTCTCCATGCTTAAATCCATTCAGATACTAATTGCAATGACTACTTATTATGACTACAAAATTTGGAAAATGGACATTAAAACAATGTTTCTAAATGGTTACTTAGAAGAGACGATTTATGTGCCACAGCTAGTGGGTTTCAAAATCAGTTAGAGCGATGATAAGGCATGTAAACTCTTAAGATCGATTTATGGTCTAAAGCAAGCATCAAGAAGTTAGAACAAGTGTTTTGACAAGGTAATCAAATAGTTTGGTTCCTGTCAGAACATAGAGGAAGCATGTTTATATAAGAAATAGAAAAATGGTATTGTAACATTCTTAATATTATAAGTCGATGATTTGCTACTGATTGGTAATGATGTACCAATATTAAAATTGATGAAAGCTTAGTTATCTAATAATTTCTCAATGAAAGAATTAGGCAAAGCATCCTATATACTAGGTATAAAGGTCTAGAAAGATAGATCTAAGAGGATATTGGGATTGTCCCAAACTATGTACAAAGATGCCATACTAAGACGATTTAGTATGGAAAATTCCTAGTGAGGCAATATTCCAATGTAACATGGAATTGTCCTTTCTATAAAGGACTCCCCGTCTACAGATGAGGAAATAAAACACATAAGTTGGATTTGTTGTGCTTCAACAATAGGATCGATCATGTATGCCATGCAACGTTCAAGGATGGATATCTCTTTTGCGCTAGATGCAGTACGTCGATATCAGTCAAATCTGGGTGGAAATCATTAGAAGGCAGTAAAGGTAATCCTTAAGTATTTTAAAAATATGAAAGATCTATTTCTAATATATGGAAACAACGAACTCCTTATGAAGGTGTATATGGGATTAAGTTTTCAAAGCAATATTGATGACAGTAAGTCATCTCGGGGTTTGTGTTTACCCTCAACGGAGGAGCCATTAGTTGAAAAGTTCCAAACAAGAAGTTGGGGCTAATTCTACCTTGGAGGTCGAGTATATAGTCTTGATGGATGCCACAAAAGAAGCGGTGTGGATGTGAAAATTCATTAAGGAGGTAAGAGTGATCCCAAGCATTGATGGTCCAATTCTTTTGTTGCAACAATAATGCAGATTTCCAATGAACCTCAAGCTCATAAAAAATTGAGACATATCCTCAGCAAGTACCACATGATAAATCAATTTATCAATGATGGAGAGATCATCATCGAGAGAATAGAGACAAATGATAACATAGTAGATCTATTCACTAAGGTGCTTTCTCAGTCTACTTTAGGAAGACCAATCAAAGGCATGGGGATGAGGCTTCATAATTGGCCCAAGTACAAGTGGAAGGTTGATGGAGTTAATTTTTTCCCTAGGGGCAATAATGTAATTTTTTTCATGTAAACGTAACTCTATAAACAATCTTGTTCAAAATAAAGTATGATTTTGGTTTAGTTTTCTATTATATGTGTAACTATATTATGAATAAATAATGAATTAGTTACATTAAACATATATAAGAAGAAAATCCTTAGGAGTTGTGAATTTTATAGTTTGCGGTTATGGATGTGTCTATAACCGTGAGTATTGAATCGATATTATACAAAACAACTCCTAAAATGTTCTTAATCAAGATGTATCGAGAAAATAATATCGATACATCCATTGAGACTAGTGAATGTAATGTTCTCCATACGATGGACGGTGATTTACTCATGACCATTGGGGGCACCAAGGGGTTATGCACTTGTGGTTGTTTGGAAAAGTCATGCAACGACTCGATAAGAATTTTCTATATGTTAATATAATTAAGTCAAAAAGAAGATATCATGGTAACGACGTACAAGTAGTCTTCCCACTTAAGAGTATTGTCGATCTTAAGTGGCTAGGATATACTTTAAATATAGTTAAGTACTTGGCATGGAGACCTTGTTACGACCATAGTTGGGTATACGCTAAACTACTTGAAGTGAGACACTGCCCAATAGAGGATTCGCCTCCTTCGTTATAAAAGGTTAGTATCATTGTAATTGGTACATGACTTAAAAGTCAAAATCTCTGGCCAAGATAAATCGGTTAATCAACAAATGTTATCAGATTGAACCAAAGAGTTTAAAAGTTGTTTACACAATTAACTACGAATATTAATAGAGTTTTTGACCCAAACACTAGATAACTAAGGGATATATATTGACAATGAAAAGAATACGTGTACAAAATATTGTTACTAGTTAAGCTTATTTTAGATCAGAAACAAGATTTGCCTAAATGGTCTGTAAGCGTTGAACTTGGCCTGATATCGTGCTTCTGCAATGTCTATACAAGATTTAATATTTAAATTATTTAAATATCAACTAAGGACCAATCTCACAATAGAGAGTCAACACAACGACGTTGATAGTTATTTCCAAGTTTACAACAGTAAAATAAATTTATAGTTATTATAAATTAATATAAATATTATACTAATATTTTATGATTGTTTAGTTATTTATTTAAAACTTAAAATCGAAAATAATTATGTATAAAAGTTATATAACGATTTTATCGGTTAAGGAGCTAGAAATTAAATAATTAAACGTTGATTTAAATGGGAGTCAAAGCTTTGTTGACCATGCTCGGTTAAGCATAGGATTAGTGGAAAAGGTGGAGAGAGAAAGATGTTAATCTCTAGCTATAAATAGTCTTGCCTCCACACCTTTTTCCATGCACTTTTTATGAACTCTCCATCCTCTATTTCTTCCACAGGTGATTTCTTTCTCTCATCTATGCAAACTCAAGTAAAGGAGATCGTGATACTATAAGAGAAAGTAGTAAGCAAACAACATGTTTGACACTCGGTAGGACTAAATTGTTGAACGTTATATATTTTTAACTAGTTAATCGATACACACAAAGCTATATATATATAGTTGTGTGTTCACATAAATCATCAAGCACTTTTATTACATATATTCGGTCATGTTTAATTTATTTATTTTTGTAGATTTCTATATGTGTATATATATATAATTTAATAATTATTTTATTTAAATTATATATATATTTATATTATATATGTGCAAAATTGGTTGGCAGTTTAGATTATATATATATAGTTTATCTTAAAAACTATTTTCGGGTTTAATTTGTATAAAAAAATTATCTATAATGTTTCGGTTTAAAAAAAATATGTGTGTGAATATATATAAAGTTTTTGTATGGTAATAAAAAATCTACCTATACAGATCTGAAATAAAAATATATTTTTTAAAACCAAGTCATAAAATTTAAATTTCAAATATTTATATTTTTTTCAACCTATAATTCATTTTGATCTAATTTAAAATTTAAATCAAAAAATATTTTATATATAGTTACAGTCATATATATATAAATAATATTTTATTAAATATTTATTTTGAATTATTTAATATATTTTAAATTAAAAAGTCAATTTTAATTTGAATTTTGAGTTTTAATTTAAACCAAATATTAATATATAAGCATGCACACACATTTATTTATTTAAAACATTAGTTTAAAAAATAATATTATATTTTTTTTATTTCAAATTGTTATATATGTATGTATGTATTTTAAATTATTTAAAACTTGTAACTATCGACTGTACATATACATACATACATACATATATGTATGTATGTGTATGTGTATGTATAATTTATTCATATTGTAATATCTATATTATTCCTTTATGACATTTTGACACATGACATTTTATTAACCGCAATGTACAATGGTCAATTTTCCCCATGAACTCCTAGGCTAGCTTATATATTTTATATTGTTATGGTGTTTATTTTTTGAATATGAACATCTCAACACTTATATATAAAATTAAAATAAAAAATAAAATAAATAAATAAATTTTAAATAAATTTAATAATAAAACAATATATTTAAGATGAATAAACAAAAAATATTTTTAATAAATTAAATATACTAAGATAATCTTCAAACACTTTTATTAATAAAAATACTAAATTTGATTTAGCATAAACGAAATATTATTCACATAGATATAAAATAAGATTTTGTGCAAATTATTGAAAGGAATTTTTGAATTTTACTATTTCTACGTTACTGCCAATGCACCCGATTCAACAGTAAACAATCAAACTAACTAAGGTCATACTACTTGTATTCCATAGGTATTTCAATAATATGGGTGTGTGACTTATTCAATGCTAACCAGTTAAATTAATGCCCACTTAATATTAGCGTTTCTTTTAGTTGGCACAAGTATGAGAGCAAAAAAATTGGTATCAACTAGTATTTATGAAATATTTTTTGTAACATTTATATCTAAGAAATTTCATGAATGAAGGGTAACTCTAGCATGTTATGTGCACAAAAACTCTTACATGGTTGTAACAACCCACACCTTATTGGTTCTGAATTTTCGCTAAACCGAAAACCCAAGTCCACTAAAGTGCGAATCGTTAGTGTTGGTATCTTGTAAATAAAAAAGGTATATCAGAGCACTATCGAAAAAACTCACAGCATAATAGTAAAGTATAATAAAACATATGATTATTGACCAAGGCTAATACCTTTGGTATCTAGGACCCTTGTCAGTGCTAAGCATGCATAAGAAATTTGTCCTTCCACCATTACAGCCTTGTACCAGTACCTGTACTTCTAAGTCTATCCCGTGGGTTGTAATGAGGAGGGGGTTCAAAACAACGTTCTGGTGACTGATAAATTACATACTTTATACATAGCACTAGTTTATGTCGATTGCTTTCCATTACATGTTATGTCTACTTTTTAAACTTAGTCGTCTTGACTTCATATACATGTATGATACAGCCCACCTACTCGAGGTACACAATAACTACATATGTATATGTGTGTATAAGTACCATAGTCCTCCAATCCCCCTTTGGACTAGGATACTTTCCGCACTAGTATCCGTAACTCTGCACCTGCGCTAGGTATCCACCATCTGTGTTCAGACTGAATTGTCTGCGTACACTGAGGATCTTTCCGTTAGTGCATAATAATGGCATCTAACTATTTAGTTGTATTCTACTACGTCTTAAAGATTTATCTAGTCGCTTTGCATTGAGGACTCCGTTCCTCGAACTAATCATGGACTCGGCTCCAAGGACTAACCCGTTCGCTTGAAAGACCTCCACTAACGGTTATATAGCCTTGCCTCCTAACAACAAACAAACTAATAAACAACTGTGAGACGGTGCATGTCCTAAATGTGACATACACTAGTAGGAGGTATGGTCCGTTTAGGCATAACCCTCATCTTTCTAATGACCATCACAGGACCTATGATGCTCTCAACCTTTGTGTACATCCCTACTCCTCACATATATGGTACCAATCTTATTGACATAGCGTCAAACATACGCTCACCATCCCATTTAGATTACCTAATGCAATCAAGGAAATGCCAACTTGGTCACTAAACACATGCCTCCTAAGTATTGAAGCAGACCCTACTTGGCCCTGTTAGTCACTATGCACAGGATCGAAGATGGCCAATAGTTGTAAAAGATGTAGATGAAGTGGAAATAAAATAGTAGATCACATAGTCGATTTTATACTGGTTCGGACCTCCCATCCTACGTCCAATACCGAAGCTCCCCTTTGGTATTTCACTATCAACAACCTCACTTCACCCGGAGGAACATTTTATAGACTCCGCTTGAACAACCGATCAGGACTTGAAAAACAGTTACAAGCGGTGTAACAAATGTTACTTTCTGACACGGTGTATCTTGATATACAGAATGTCACTTTGACGTACAATAACTTCTATAACTAGACCAAACTATATTGAGTGGAGGTGTAGAGGTTAAGGAGTTTATTCGACTAGAATATGGGATGTGGAAATGAAGCACACTAGTCGAAATCTATGAATCACATGAATTTCTTGGAATTCGGAGTATTACTTAGGAAGTGAGAGTTTGCGGCCTAGAATTCAAAGCATAGAGTTATGTTTCAATGTGTTTTGATTCACGAATAGTTAGGGGATTATATAGTTGTTGTAGGGATGCCAATGTAGGGGTGCAACCTTCCAAATTGGCCATTGATAAAGAGAAGCGGCTATAGGAGCGAAGAGATGCAACTTCTGGAGCGAAGAGACATGAAGGAACTGATTTAAAAAAATAGCCATTTTTGTACTAGCTCAGTCGACTAAGGACCAAATTCAGTCGACTGAAAGTGGCCAATTTTGATCCAGAACTTCGGGCTTGATTCAGTAGGCTATTTTTGATAAGTTAGTCAACTTAGGCTAGTTCAGTTGACTGAGCAAGGGTTTCAGTCGACTGAATAAGCATAATTTCCAAAAGCTTGCTTAGTTCAGTAGTAAAAGCATGTGCTTATCTCTCAGCCGATCTGGGTTCGAGTTCCAGCTTCACATATTTTTAGCTTATTTATTTTTCATTTTTTCCATCATTGTTTTGACCTAAAATAACTTAATAAACATATTAGTAGCATTGTTGTATGGTTGTTGTCATCAAAACACCGTATATGGTTCTTTCAGGCCCTTTGACACTTTAACTGAGGTGAACCCCTACTTTGGTGTATTCCCTTCACCTATCGCGAATGTATAATCGCACGGGTCCTACAGTTGGAGATATCTCACATTAGTACAATGTATACACAACCACTAGTATCCCCTTTTGGAGGACAAACTTCTATTGTACAACACTACTGACCCTGCATTTCAACCCTTACTAATGACTAAGTCATTTTTAATTAATTTAAGTTACTGACTAAATTCAATAAGTCACACTTGTCATATAAGGCTACACAAATTTATTTAGATACTATGCCTCCTATGTTCAACTGTTAGTATTTAGTTATTTTACCCAACTTACTTCTTGTCTCGTTAACGCCAATTTGATGTCATTTACCGCTTGCATCTAATTTAATAGATTATACCTTTTTCTATTTGACTTACACTTGATACTATTATGTATATCTTACCATACCATTTCCACTGTTACTATCTTTCTTTGCTTACTGTAATTTTCTTAATTACTCGTTTCATTGCTTTACACATATTTCATAGTTTATTTGTTCATTTTCTAACTTACCGCATATATTAGATTTATGATTAAATTATTATTATACTTATAAAACTTTGGTTCATACTTGGGGATTTCTGTATTTTAATGCATTGGAATTACATCTCTCCAAAAAGAAACATTAATACTGAAATTTCTCATAAATTATCTAAAAGAGGACTTGTATTATGATTAGAATAATGAGAAATTATCTTTTCCGTTCTTATTGAAATAGACGGTACATAATATGGTAAACATCCCTGTTTTATACATTTCTTTCTTTAGGCATATTCCTTGTTATTTCAAACAATACACTTTTATTCATATTTATAAAACTGGATAATTTATAAAAATTTACATTGCAACACACTTTATTCCAATGAGTTAAAATATTACTTAAACCCCAATCCAATTTATAATAACTTCCAATTCATATTTACTAACATATGTCATTCAACTAACAAACTTGGAATTATTATACAATATTATAAATTTAGGGAATACTTTCACCTTTACTTTCCAGATTCAAGTATATGCAATATTCAATCATGTAGACATGGGTTTCAAATTCTATTAAATATATATAATTAAGCCTACAACTCCAAAATTATATTCAGGCATATCAGCCACCGATCGACCGTTATACCCCTACAGGTCGACCGCTAGAGGTCGACCGGTCCGAATAAGGAGTCGACCGGTCCCTCGTATATACGTTAATTTTTATTTTGTTACTTTTATTTCCTTATGTAACTAATTTTATTCCATTAGAGATTAACGTTAACGTTAATTTTAATATTACTTAGGGATGAAGAATTAGTTTACCATTAATTACAATATTTATTTCCTTTTGCTTTCAATTTATTTATTTTCTTCCATGCTCGCTTAATTAGATTTGTTTGATTGAACGCTACATTTATATTTAATGATTACTGAAACGCTAAGCCAATAATATTTATTGCATTCTTTTTTTAACGTTAATAATCATTACCTTCACCTACATAAATTCTTATTTATTTCCTTTTCAGTACTGATTTAATCAGATTTACCCCATCGATTTCTTTGAACGTTAACATTTATATTTAATGCTCATTTTAAGGTTAAGTTATTAAAATTTACTCCATTAATTGGTTTTGAATTGTTTCCAATCCAAAAACTTCAAACGTTAATAACTTTTTTATTTGAACTCCGATCGTAAAACTTTATATATAAAAATTGATTAGAAAATATGCACGAACACAACGGTTCAGGTTCTAGAGCCAAATTCTGATGTTTGTGAAAATTTCATTTTCGACTTTACTAATTATTTATTAATTCTCTTTAATTGATTATTATTCAACTTACGGGGTGTTACATTGGTTGCAGTGAATTGAGAAATAGGTTAATAAAATATCCTTTTGCATCAATCATAGAGACGCTCATATTCAGCCTTGCACAAGTATTCTATGAACATACATACACACATCACAACACCAATTATTAGCATATTTATCCAATGTTCCTCTTGCGAACAAGATGAGGTTTTAAAATGGGTAGTGTGTTGGTATTAGTCCCCTTCTATGTAGGTTTCCAACATTCTAATATATACAATGATAATGCAAATGTGGCATGAAGTTAATTATGTAAAAGTTTCAGTTCACTTGCTGCTAGGGTTAGGCCTAGCGAACATTGGCTTGTTTAGTGGATAAACAAGTGACAAAGCACCTAAAAATACCTTATTTAGTTCATTTAACCAACGATACACCGAAACCATGGTTGGTTAAGCGAACAAGCGAACGAGGCTTAAAACGGAATTTTAAGAGACAATATAATAACATGGTAAAATGTTTATAGTTTTATTTATATAATGTAACTTATTTAATAATGTTAGAAAATATTCCTCTATTTCCTATTATTTTAGGTATCATGTGGCTTCTTATTATATTATAAGGGTAAATTAGTTTTTTACTGTTTTTTATTATAGGCCTATAAATAACTCTTTATGTTTAGGGTTAAATAATTGTATCATTCATGTTATTTTCTATAAATGGCTTCCACTTTTTTATCTCATATTCTTCTTTCAACTCAATTTTATTTATGATATTGATTAACATGGTATCAAATACTAGATTCATTTCAGATCTATTTCAAATATCGAATTTTGGATTTTGAATGGTGTTTTGTTTGTCATTTACTGGTTTCAGATCTTGTTGATTCTTAAATTTTCTTTTGATTTGATTTTTCTTTTTTTATCATGGCTAGTGGAAGAGACGATTCACTTTGGGCCCAAAGTGTGGGCACAAAGTGTGAGATCAGATTGAAAGAGTTATTCTAATCAAGTTATGTGATGAAAAAAAATTGAAAAAGGATATGAGGATATATTGATGGAACTTTTGTGCAACCCAAAAGTACAAATGCAAATTATGAGACTGTAATTGGATACCTAGAATACAAATAATGTAAAAATTATCACATGGACTAATAATTTTGTTGAGAATTCCATAGGTATACCATTCGCAAAGCATAAGATAGTGAAACAATTTTGAGTTTATTTAAAGAAGTTATTCATTCCATCAAACTCTACAAAACAGTACTATCACGGGCTCTTCAACAGAACAATATAAGTATATAAGAATTTATCATGTTATGTTGAATATTTGGGACAAATTTGCTCTTATAGAATCTAATGAGTTAAAGACATGTAGTACATATCCTTTTCAAAGAGAACAACAACCATTTTGGTAATTTTTGATGGCAGTCCATAGTGGTTTTGAAGGACATGTTAAATTTTGCATCACTTTTCCTTCCATCAATTGATTTAATTGTTAGTTAATTATTGACTAAAGAAGTACACCTTAAGTCTAGCTTCGAAAAAGGTGTTCCTTCTAGCAGTACCTTCTAACCTCTTCTAACCCACCTGCAAGCCTTATATAAAGGTTGATTACTGCAGATACTGTAAGCATAAAGGTTATTGGAAGTCATAGTGTCCCGTGTTGAAGAATCAACCAAATTAGTAGTTTCAAAGTCTAGATCTAGCAACCAATCGTAGTCCAATAATACAACAACACCTATATTGGCTCCATTCGCTGACTTTAGTACTCTGGCTGGGTGAAAGTTTAGAATTTTCTCTCCTTGCAGCCCCTAGTTATGTTTGCCTCTTCTTTAATAGATCAGTTGCCTTAGAAATTTCCATGCATGTCATATTTTTTATGAATCTTGGAATGGTGTTTCACATCATATGTCACCAGATCATCTATTGTTTTTGTGACTTCTGTTCATTTTAGGACTACTAATGATACTCATATGCCTTAATCGGTATTGGTTTTGTCATTAATTCTAACTTATATCTTTTTAATGTTTATTATATTCCAAATCCCACAATAATTTAGCATTTGTTTATTAATTATGCGACTCTGGTAATATAGTCATCTTCACTTCTTCTTCTTATCAGTCTCGGTAGCTTATTCAGATATGTGATCGAGGAGGAGGCTGTATGTTTTGGATGAACCGAAAGTACCAATTACTACTGATGCTACTATTGTTGTTTTTTCTTCATTTCATTTGTGTCATTATTCTTTTAATTTTTGTTTATGGCATTCTCGTATTGATCATGTTTCGTTTGCCAATTTAATATTCTTGGCGCCAATGAGGGCATTAGGAAATTTACAAACTCATGATATTTCTTATTGTAGTGATATAAACTTGCAAAATTATCTGCTTTACCTCTTAATAATAGTAACATTATTTCTTTCGCTCTTTTTTATTTGTCCATTCTAATGTATGGGAACCCACTTCTATTTCCACTAAAGGAGAGTCTCATTGTTATGTTTCTTTTATTGATGATCATATTCGTTATAGTTGGATATATTTAATGAAACATCATTCTAGATTTTTTGATATATACACACTACACTTCGAGCTCTTGTTAAAACTCAACATTCTATTGTTATAGAATGTTTTAGCGTGATTTAGCTGATAACACACATATAAGAGATTCCATAAATTGATTGCCTTAGATCTGCATGCGTACTCTGATGTAGATTATGATAGTGATCCTACTGATCGTAAGTCGGTTATTGATTATTGTTCCTTTTTGGATTATTTTCTTATATCTTGAAAGAGTAAGAAATAATCTATTATTTCTCATTCTTCAATTGAAGTAGAGTATCATACTATGACATTTACTATGAAAGAGATTGTTTATTTATGATAGTTACATGAGGATATTGGAGTATTTCTTCATCGTTACACTCTTATGCATTGTGATAATAAGAATGCAATTCAAATTTCTCACAACTCAGTCTTTCATGAACAAACCAAACAGACTGAGATTAACTGTCACCTTATATGTCATCATCTCGAGAAATGCATCATCGCTTTGCTTTTTGTACCTTTTCCTTGTAGGCTGTAGAGATTTTTTGCCGAGTTACACTTCGTTTATCATTTTCATTTTCTGGTCAAACTCTTAATGCTCAAAGTTGTCATATCGTAGGTTTAAGGGAGAGTGTTAAAGAATATTTTTATATGTCCTAGTATTTTGCATATTATGTTGGAAGGGTAAATTAGTTTTTTTATTGTTCGTTAGTACAAGGCTATAAATAACTCTCTATGTTTCAGGTTAGTTGATTGTACTTTTCATGTTATTTTTTACTTAAGAAAAGTCGTAGCTTCCACTCTTTGTTTATTTCCTATTTTTTTCAATTCTAGTTTGTTTATAATGTTTTTTTGAAACTTTGCAAAAAATTACAAGAAGCCCAACCCATTATATAACTTGGACCAGGTATACAAACCCGACTCTTTATCTCATCTAATCTTAAAACCCTAACGCCACTACTCATTATACAAAGAAAACTGCAGGCGAATAAAAATGTCTTTGAGACAAATTAATAGAAGAAAACGAAAATCACTTTCTTCTAAAGAATTCTACATTTCTTCTTCTACTTTGTTGTCCTCCTTGATTCTCTTCATTCTTGGTATGAAAGGTCATGATTGAGCTTTTTTCTCATAGGTGAATCTATGTTAATTGGAGCTTTTCCTCTGGTTTGAAAGATTTCATATTGTCGGACTTCGGAAGGTTGATTCTACACTAGATCTGAACTTGGATCTAAAACATTTTCAACATTCGAGTTAAGATCTTCGGTGATGTCAGATCTGTTGTGAGGCTTGAAAATAGCAGCTCCTGGGTCTAAATCTCGGCGAGGCTTTGAAGAAGCAGCTGTAGATTTGTCAAACTTTGAAGTTGGTTGTTGATTTGACATTTTCAGATATTCCTCAACCATTTGAATTCCGTTGTATGGAGATGGGTATAATCTTTTCCTCTTCTTTTTAGACTTCGATAGAATAATTATGCTATCTTTATTTATACAAATATGTCTTTGCTCTTTCATTAAATCCTTGTTATTATGAAGTTTGTTGTTGCACTCTTTCCAAATGTGATAAATTGTTGTAGTAATAAGAATATAAGCCATGTCTCTATCTTTAGATTTGCTGCTGAAATGTTTCCTAATTAATTCGATTTCTATCCTTAATTCCGTGGAACTTATTGGATTAATACCTAATTGAGACTTTGCATTCATCCACAAGTAACGGGCATATTTACATTGAAAGAACAAATGTTTGTTGGTCTTTATTTCTTCGTGACATAATAAACAAGTCATATCCTCTACTTTCCTCCTTGTTTATTATTGTTTTAGTTGGAATTCTATCTGTAATAGCAAAAAAAGGGCAGTAGGACATTTTAGGATAATTAATTTTATCCCAAATTATGTTTGCTCATTCCATTACTGATTGTTTTCCTCTGATGAATTCTCATGTCTTTTTGAAAGAAAACTTATAATTGTTATATAACAGCCATTCTCAATCAGCTTGAACAACATATTTATCAATAGGAAATTTTTTTATATTACTACTATACTCACTTGTTGCTGCATGTTTTTCTAGACGCCATTGATGGTTTTCAATAATTTCTACAACTGTTGCTTTTGTATTTTGCAACAACCCACAAATTTATCGCTTTGATAAATTATATTTATTTTTAAAATATTCAAATATAAGCTTTTTATCATAGATTATGTTGTCTTGAACAATAAATAATGATGGTAATCTTATTTTGAATAAGTATTTACAAAAAATATATACTTTAGAAAAATATCGATAAAATGACCGAAAACCATCTTATCAATAAGCAGCTCTATAATTATCAGAAATCCCGCACGGAGCTGGATACATACACTTATTTATCCATTTAAACAAGAATATGAAATAAAATTATTTATTTTATTTTTGGGAATAAAATGTATTTATGACATCATCAATAATGGCATCATATTTAATAATTGATTTATGAATTTAAATTGAGATTTAATGATTTAATAATTATTATAATTATTCAAAAAATTGTTTTAAAAATGATAATAATTCATTTTAATTAGTTATATAGTGATAGTAAATCATTTATAATAATTTTATAAAGATATATACTTGATTTGAAAATATAAGAAAAGTCGTATCACTTTATCAATATAACAGCACTTTGCAAACAATTGATTAATATTAATTTATATGGCTTTATAATTCAAATAAGATCGTTTTAATTAATTAATAATGATGTGAAATTAGTTTTCAAGTTTTTTTTACATTTATATGTAAATTAATTTATAAGTGAAAATGTGACCGGGAATCGGCTTCCCGATTTTCAACGGTTTAACGAACGGAAGTTATTCAAAGTTTTTGCAACCTTGTTTATATATCTTGTGCACATATATAACATATACATGCACACCCTAACATATACATGAACACATATATACATACAAATATACATATACACATATATATATATACATATATTACAAAAGATCTAAGATATTTTCACACTTAAAAAGCAAACTTCACTTCACCCTTACGCACATCAACTCACACACATGGCTACACACATGGGGGGTGTTCGGTCGTGCATAGTGAAGGAGGAGGAGGGTGTGGTGGTGATGAAATGGTGATGTATATGCACATAAATATTAGGATATTTTAGTTCACAAATTTTCCTATAAATACCACCGTCCATCTTCACTTCATTTGTTCATAAATTCCTAAGCTTCTTCATCTTCTTATACTCCTCTTTAATGGCTTCCTAACTTAGGAAAATTATGAAGAAAAATTAGCAAAAAGAAAATAAATTTATATAAGTATATATGCATTACCAATCCACTTCAAAACAAGCTCAAATCCACTCCTTTCCTCTCTCTAAACCCACGGCCACATCATCCACCACCCCAGGCCGAGCCCATCTCCACTTGCAAACATAGGCCGAGCCCATTTAAAGGTCCAAGCCTTGATTCCGTAGGATTTGATTCGATCGTAGCGAAGCTATAGCGAATTTTCATGACGTTAAAAACCAATAAAGATGAGAAACTCTATTTATCTATGTATATATATATATAATGATGATGATGATGTGATATGATTTTTGTGGATGTTTACTATGCTTTGATCATCAAGTATTGGTTGTTTTAATATAGTGTTTAATTATGTAAACAAGTCGCGTTAAATACACATCGATATTACACAAGGAAATCACCTTCCGAATTAAGTTATAAAAGTGATATGAAATCATTAAACCTCTTTGAAATGATTTAAAATGGTGTATAAATGTTTTGTAAACACTAAAATCCAATTTGATAAAGTTTTGACAAGTTACGAAAATTGAGTCAAAAATAGGCGCGTCGCGTAACGGCAGTTCGCGATTTTCACGCTGTAAAAGTTTAAATCTATTTATACGATGGAATCGGAGTTAGAATTCCTTGTAATACGAATTTTTCGAACTCTTATAATCATAGTTTTCAAAAAAAAGAAAAAATATCGAGATTTCGTTTAGTAGATTTTCAAGTTTTCAAAATAGTCGCGATTTGGCAGTTTGGAAACCAAAGCGATAAATTCTTTAAAATTGATATTTTTAATTCTTTAAAAATATGGAATAAATTCTATATATATATATATTAAAATATTTTAAAGGATATTTGAGTTATAAAAATGGATTTCTAAATGATTGAAAGGTTATTTTGATCAAATAAGCCTTAAAAGCACTATCCGCAGCACTATTCGCAACACTTTTTGCAGCACTTTTAATTAATTTTGAAATATGACTTTAAACTTAAATATTATTTCCAAAATCTTTTATAAATGTTTTCAAATAAATAATTAAGTATTTTAAAGATAATGTGGAGGTTTTATAATTTATTTTAAAGAGTTTGAATAAATGATTTAAAGAAAAGCTGTTATAATCAAATGGTTTAATCTAGGCTCTAAAAGCCGATGAGTAAACTAGATTTTTCTATTCGTGAGATCCGGATGTGAGGTGCTTAAACTAAGGGGATGTTCAGGAGAAACCAGTGCCCCAGCTCACCTGGCCTCTTTCTTGGGTGAGGAATAGATAAGGTCGAAATGCCGGAAACGAGACAAGTACCAAATTTAAAATAACTTGGATTGTATAGAAATAATCTTCTTATACTTGGTATTAAATTCAAGGAGTGAACACGTACTATCCGTGTGAATTTAAAAGGTGATTCCACCGTTATTTTATGGATAGTAAAGGTTGAATACGGAAATTGATATTGAGTAGAATTAGTATAATTTCTATCAACCCATTTTACTCAAAAAGGTTTTGCAATATGATTTATGAGAAATAATTTTGATTTGGTATTCCAAAGTTGAAGAGGTTTAATGATTCTATATATACCGAAAAGAAATGTTTAAAAAGATACATATCTCTAGAAGTATTTTTTTTGATAAAGAGAAAGTAATTAATCAAATGATAAGCATCTACCTACTTAACATCTTTTAATCGATAATTGGTACGGAGAAACCAAGGTTGGATTTAGGCGATTCCTATCCGAAAACCACTTCGAACCAAATTATGAGTTCGAAAGTGAAGACATGTTAAAGACAATGAAGTTGAAGGCGGGGATCTTCATAACGGAAGGACTGCTTGTTGATAATTTCGGAGCAGCTCCCGAGGTAAATAAATAACAATAGTCCCTTCATTCCGGGTTCTTCGTGTGCAAGGACTACTCGCTACTAATCCAAGGGTTGATGCCGACATGATGTGGTAGGAGAGTGCCTTCGGTTTGTCCTATTCCTGGACAACTTGTATGGATGAATATTTGACATTGCATTTCTCAAAACATAGTATATTGATCTCTACAAACGTACATCCGTTTGGTGGTGTAGGAGATAAACCCTCTTATACTTAACACCCTTCTCTAAAACATATGAGTTCAGAAGTTGTACTTTTGTTGAAATCAATAGTGTATTGCTGGAGATGACAATGTGGTATTTTAAGTGAAAATGTTCTAAGAAATGTAAACGTTACCTCAAGCCTCACAACCGGGAATTGTGAAACAGGGGTTGCTTTAAGGCTAAGTGGTTCGCAACCATTAGGTATGATATCACCTTTCTAGATCCATTTATTTCTACCCGCTATCATGTCGGGTTTAAATTATGTGGTGTATGCTATGGGATCCCGGATCAATCGGTAACGGCCAGGGTGATATCATATTCGGTGCTATTCGTACTATCTATTGGTCTCGGGTAGGTCGGTCTTAATTCGCAGAGGACCATTTGTGGGTGGCATCGGTGCATTCTTCTAGAGATGCACTATACGAGAGGTAGTCCCTTACTTGCTATTCGTTGGAAATCCAAATCTCCAATAAGTGCATTTGGTTTTAGTTGTAAACCTATTATGCCATCAAATTTAACCAGTGTAACAATTTCGGCTATTTGAATATGTTTATTTGAAAAGTGCTTTCAAAAGAATGTCGTTAAAAATAATATCACTAGAATTCGCGTAGAAATGTTTTGGTTATCATAAGGTAAAAACTCGTTCTGTGTTTATGTGTGGTGTGGTCTTATGAGATACCCTTGTTTTCAAAAACTCATATTTTGTGTTTCTTCAAAAACTTGTATTTTGTGTTTCTCACACCAGTCCTATGACTGACCCGAAGTTTATTTTCTTTTCCCTTAAACTCAGGATGCCCTATTTTTCCGGGCAGCCTAGTAGTCAGGTTTCGTTTGGAGCATTTTGGAAGAGCTCGAAGCATGGAATTAGAAGATTCTTCTGAAGATTGTAATCCATTTCCACCGCACTCATGTACTATTGTATTCCGCATTTACAAGGACAAATATTTATAACTGTCCATGTTAATGTTAAG
This sequence comes from Allium fistulosum, assembly GCA_030737815.1. NCBI lineage: Eukaryota > Viridiplantae > Streptophyta > Magnoliopsida > Asparagales > Amaryllidaceae > Allium > Allium fistulosum. Next base: position 926,970,059 of record CM060903.1, read on the forward strand.
TTAAACTCTGATGATAAATGTATTTAAAATTTTCCGCTGTAAAGATTATATGTTGAAATAATATATGTTATTCCATTCGTGTAAGATTATGTTCTATTCTTTTCTTCTTTCTACCCTTACCATCCACCTCTCCGACGCTTGGATCTGCGGCATGTGAATACCGAGGATGTATTAGTGTCGATTTCTGAAGGTCGTAAAGGCGGGTCGTCACATATTTCCCGTAATATTCAGATTATTCCATACCCTTTATAAGTGACTCATTGTTGTACCTTGGATCGAACCGTAAACTAGTATTTGAACCATCTTTAAATTTTCTTTTAATAACTTTCTTTGCTTTATCTCTATGCTTTTACATCTGTTTCATACAACTTGAATGCTCTAGCTTAATTATTGTACTCCAAAAAACTCTTTTCTGCTGTATTTATTATTAATCCATCTAGCCCATATAGAATCACTACTGATGAGTTTTCAAATAAGTTTTAGACTGCCATGTAGATTTCTAAGGCCAATACCTCCTTCCTTGTTTAGCCTACAAAGTTTTTTCTATGACATTTTATGATATCTCACTCTCCATATGAAGTTTGCACATAATTTCTCTATTTTGTTTATAGTTGCTGTTGGAATTTGATGTGTTTGCATCCAATATATAATGATAGCATAGACTACTGTCTTTATTAACTCTACTATGCATGCTATTAATAGAAGTTTGCATGATCACGTTCCCATCTTCTCTTTGATTTTATCCAAAAGAATGTTACAGTCAATATCTTTGATTTGATTTGCTGAAAGAGGCAACCCCAAATATTTTATAGGCAGGTTTCCTTCTATGATGTGTAAACAATCTAGTATATCCTTTCAATTACTGCAGTGCTTATTGAAGTAGATTTTACTCTTAAACTCATTAACCTGTAAACCTGCATACTTATACAACAACTCAAAGATCTCTTTAGTAGATTGGTATTAGTTTTATTAGCCTTAATAAATAACATAAGATCATCTGCATATATGAGATGAGTAACGCTTGGTTTATTTCTATTTAAAGGGCTAATATTCTTTTTAATTTCTTCCATTTCCATTAAAATTGCAAAATATTCCACTACAGTTGTAAATGGATATAGTGAGAGGGGATCCCCTGTCTAACGCCCCTATTGATCTTTATGAACCCTACTGGTTGACCTTGAATTAAAATAGAAAAGGTAGCTGAATTTATACATTCATAAACAAGATCACAAAATTTTCTATTAAATTCCATTTCTATCATCATTCTGTGGATAAAATTTCTATTTATTTTATCATATGCCTTTTGTAAGTCTATCTTGACACACGTACTGTTCACTAAACCAAGAAAGTGGAAAGAGTGGAACTAAACATTGGGACACTGTATGATGGACTCTGATACATGAACTGAACCTTTTATGTTCAAAGTTTCAGCAACTGGGTACATAATAACACACATTTTACAAATTTTTACCTGTAAGCCATGAAGAAAAAGGTTGATATAACTTCATGTTAGAACACATCTATTTGCATCAGAAATTGAAACTCTGATTAGGAGTAAAGAAAATAGCGAAAACAACTCAATCAAGCAAGTTAAGCATTGGGGTATATGGTATGTACTTTTTCTACTAAAGTTTTTGAACTAAAAACAAGAAGAAGTGCCGTTAAATTTTGTGTTAAAATTCAAGCAATTCTCATGGTTATGAGGGGATATGAGGTGACTAAGGGAAAATGAATTAAAAGCTTACAGTAGTTGCAGTTGACAGTTTGGATCCACAGACACATCACTTTCCACCCTTAATACCTCATGAATCCAACATTAATTGCAGGCTTTACAATATCTGTAAATACCTGCACAAACATTTAATGAAATGTATACATTTATAAAAATGCAGAAAATATTTGTTTGTATCAATGACCGGTTGTAAATCATCATCCAAAATCTCTGTGTAGTTACTTTCTACCAGCATATACCATCACACCATTAAAATTGGCATGTCTATGAAATATGTAACGCTTATTTGTGTGTGTGTGTGCGTGTGTTTTACCGCTTCCAACATCAATCTAATTACATCCTGGTTATTTTTGTAATCCTTTTTGCTTCATCGTCGATTGAACTCTCTTCACTTCATTCCGTCTCACAGCCAAAACATATACATTCGGTAACTATGTGTATGTCCCAGCATTATCTTGTTCTACTTTTAAAATTTTTTGGCTGCTATATCTGCAAAGTTCACATTTCCATGATTAATACATCCTCCTATCAATGCTCCTTGTATAGATCGAGACGGTTTCAGATCAAACCTTTTTAGCAAATTGAACTTCAAAGCAACTACCTAATCAGTGAAAATACAAATGTAGATGTAGAGAAATATGAAGAGGAAGTAGTAATCCTTCACTTAAATAAGAGTACTTCGTAATTTAAAGGAATTAATGGCAAGCAAAATAGTGTAATGGACAGAAAAACAATATGTATCACGTACCTCTAATTTAATGCCTTTTCTACATATACCTTGAATTTCTTTAAAAGGAAAAAATATTAATGAAAAATCTTGTAATTTGCAACCAAAGCATCGCGGTATGGTATAAATTGATTAAGATACAAAATTTACATGACAAACAACATTGGTTAATACATCTACATTCTACAAACTTATATACATGAATTTGTGATTTTCGGTTGATGAAACCGCACATTTGTGTCCACTTGCTCGGGTAAATGCGAGTATGGATATTCAAATATTATGCCTGAAAGGTATACGTTAGCATTGATCCTATCATTAAGTTCATCAAACTTACTAAGGTACCCTGTCACAGTACTGGTATTCTATAGCTATGCCACTGATATAAAAATGTGACAACTTAAAGCTATACATTAACGCCTAATCAATATTTGTGCGGTCAATACAAATATGATAGCAACATAAAGCTGCCATCATCTAGCGTTTATGAAAAATAAAAATGTTAGATGTATACATAAGAAGATTCATGAATAGCGCAATTCCAGCAGGTTATGTGCAGAAAACCCCTACAAACATTCAAAACATTAAGATGATTGAATCCCAAACAGTGATATATTCCTACTTCCTTTTGGGTCAATCACAGATATACCCCCACTCAGTTCTCATTCAATTGCTCCGTGAATCATATATTGCAGACTATAACATCACTTGTTAGCACATGTGCCTTTGTTTCAAATGAATGACTGTACAGCAATATATATAAGATTACTTGGAGAAGACATACAACATCGTTAAAAAAATTATCGTCAAAGATGCTTATGTAATAAAAATGAAGTGTTTATATTTGTGGTCAAAAACAAAACAAAACAAACTAATCATGTTTTAAGGATTATAGCATAGAAATGTACCGATGCTCTACAAAAGTGGACTGCAACTGAATTGACAGTAGTCCAGCAAATTGACTTGCACAGCAAAGGCAATCAGCCAGTATATTCAATTATGGAGAGGATGTTAATCAATCGGCGTTTATTTAATGCCTCACGCAAACCTACTTTGTTGAAAATCCCATCACTATAACTTATCAAGCATGAAATGACTTTCAAAACTAGTACTATCAATGCTTCTATGTTTTGCAATAAATATAAGTTTAGTGAATTGTAAAACAGGAAATAGTAATACTGGCATAAATGCATTTGCAAACCTGTAAAATGTATGACAAATTCAGCAACTTATGCTAAAACAAATTTGTTTACATCAGAATATAAAATAATAAAATCCTAAAGATTAATATTTAAAAATTAATATAGTTGATTGAAAGGTTTGTCTTTATGGAAATTTGACATTGTAACTGTACAGCAGTAAATCAAACATAAACCATATTGCACTTAATAATGAAGATAACTCTACTATAGGGAAAAATATATATTTCATTGTACTTAATACATACAATGAAATAATAAAATTATATATATAAATAATCAATCATCAATCCGTAAAACCAAAACAGTTTACCATTTGATCATCAAGATAAGGCACACATCCTTCCAATTTCATCTTGCGGTGAAGATCTTTCACAACACTATATATCAAGTCTCCATCTCTATGAGATTTATCATGCACAAGGAACACATTTGATCCACTCCCTACATCGATCCAACTACATCCTGGTTGTTTCTTTAATCCTCTTTGCTTCATCATCAATCTAACCTTCTTCGCTTCATCCCATCTTCCAGCTGAAGCATATACATTCGATAACAATGTATATGTCCCAGCATTATTTGGTTCCACTTCTAACAGCTTTTGTGCTGCTATGTCTGCAATTTTTACCTTTCCATGATTATTACATCCTCCTATCAATGCTCCCCATATAGACCCAGAAGGTTTCAGATCAAACCTTTTTATCAAATTTATAGCCTTTTCTACTTGGCCTGCTCGACTACATAAATCTACTAAACACGTATAGTGGTCTTCTCTCACTTCAATCGACTTATCTTTTATCATGGACTCAAAAATTGGCACCCCTTCATCAACCAAACCAGAATGACTGCATGCTGATAACACTTCTATATAAGTCACATCATTTGGTTTAAACCCGTTACTTTGCATGTCTTTGAAAAAGTTAACTACTTCCCTTCCCCAACCATGGTGAGCTAATGCTGCTATCATCGAGTTCCATGTCACTAAATCTTTACACTTTTCTAACTCAAAAACCTTTCGAGCAGTACCAATCTCTCCACATTTTGAATACATGTTTATAAGTGCTGAGTTCACAAAAGGTTTTGACTGGTCTGAAGTTTTACTTATCATCTGATGAACTTGTTGCCCTTCCCTTAATGCTGCTAGATTACTAATAGCACTAAGAACATTAACAAAGGAACCTTCATTCGGCCTCACACCATCAATCAACATTGATACAAACAATTTTAAAGCAGTTTCATTCTCACCATTTTGAACATAACCAGTAATTAGAGAAGTCCAAGAAACTACATTTCGCTCTCTCATTTCGTTGAACAAAAACCTTGCACGATTCAACTCTTCATTCTGAATAAACCCAGTAATCATCGCATTCCAAGAAGACAAATCTCTCATATCCATCCTCTCAAAAAGCTCTACTGCATCATTAAGTCTCTTATTCTTCATATATGCAGATATCATAGCGTTCCAACATATCACATTTCTTTCAGGTATTTTCTCGAACAAGTCCCTAGCCAAAACAACCTTCCCATTCATTGCCAATCCTGTAACCATCGAATTCCATGAAATCAAATCTTTCTCCTCCATCATACAGAACAACTTGTAGGCCTTCTCTGAATATCCGCTCTTGCACAAACCAATCAACATGGCGTTCCATGAAACCAAATTCTTTTCCGGCATTGTATAGAACAAGTTCAAAGCTTTATCCACTAGTCCACGACTCATATATCCTTCAATCATCGTGTTGTAAGTTACGACGTTTTTATCCTTATCGGGTATGTTGTTGAAAAGATTTTCTGCTTCTTGAATGTGACGGCTGCGAACATAGCCATTGAGCAATGCAGTGTAAGTGACTACATTTTTCTTAGAATCGGGTCTGTCAAACAAGAAGCGAGCAATGTGGATTTGATTGTTACGGACGTACGCCGAGATTAAAGAAGTCCATGCGATTAGGTCTGGATTAGAAATTTTGTCGAACAGCTTGCGTGCCTCTGCGATTTGGTTCAAGTTTGAAAGGCGAGTTATTTGAATGTTGGAGCAACGGAGGTCTGATGATGGGTTGAGATGGACGGTGCAGATTGAACGCAAGATTCTGTGGTTTCTGACATCTGAGAAAATGGGAATTGATCGGAGAATAGAGAGTTTTCTAATATGTAGCATTTTATATCAAACTTCCAATGAATATCACGTGCGCCTTTTTCATATATAGTTTAAGTTGAAAATATGTTTATCTTTGAAATTTCGAGAGAAAAAATTGAGAGAGAGAAAGAGAGTCCTTAATGGTTTGACGTAACTTTATCGATTTGTATGAAATCGCATTTTGGAGGAAGAAAAAACATGGTATCAGATTGAATGTTAGTTTATGTTATCAGAACCTAATTGAATAACAAAAAACGAACCCATACAAAGCTAGCGACAACACAAATTACACAGTACAGATCATGATGAAGAATAAAAATTATGTCTTTTCATTGATTTCAACCTTTCTGCTAACATACATTTTTTATCTATGAACTGAAATACTATTACAAAAGAATCTTAAATGGCCTACTCTATACCTTTGTTTGCTAAACAACCTTTTAAATAATGAAAAGAATTGTTAAATGTGTGTATGAATATAAAGAATTTCTATCTATGAACGAATTACTTGAATCAACTAGTCATCTCCCATGCCGAAACTGTGTATAAAGTTTGATCAAACCACTTCATCTTAAGCCCACCTTCTTCCTTCTTCACATCATAATCTTCCCCACTCGAATACATCTTCAAAATCAGCCTACTTTGCATCTCTTCATTCTCACCAAGTTCTAAACTTTTAAATCCACAACCTTCAATCATCTCCCTCCATTTCTCAAATCTCTCATGCCTCTCCATTCTTTCATCTCCTTCACAAGAAATTACATTTCTTATTCTTCTTCCAAACATTTCTTCAACCTTCAGCCTCAAAATACTATCTTCATGCAAGAAATTAGCATCCAGAGAATCAAATATAGCAGAGTAATACTTCAATGCATTACCGAACCTCACTTCCCACCTAGGATCATTATGCTCTGCTTCTTCCTCCGCCACTAAAAGAATAGAAGGATTCGTGCTTCTAATCAAAGCAAGTAAGTTCATAAGACCACTTTGATTCTCATTGTATAGTGTTTTATGCAGTTGAGATATGCAATTTACGCCTACACATTCTCCTTCTTTCACATGAAGCATCCAAAGCCTCACATCTTCTAAACGATCCACCACACAATGGAATTCGAATTGCAAATGCAGTGACTCTGCTATGTGTTTAAGTCTATTGCCCGTTTCTTGCAAATCTTGCCTTGAATCCCCGATGCCTGTGATACGAACTTGAGTTGGAGGGTTTGGCCTAGAAGCTAAACTTTGAAGTAGACTTGGCCACTGGATGCCTTCTTTTACGTCAAAATCTATGATATGAACTCTATCGTTTCCTTCAAATGCTTTGAGTAGTCTCTCGTTGATAGTGAAATGTATGAACTTTTGAATTGGGCTAACATGGTTGAGAATTCTAAGTGCTAGGCAATCATCTTCATAGTCGATTTCATCGCTTATGTCTCTAGGAGGTGAAATAGAAAAGATATGAGGAAAGAGTTTGACTACTCTCAATGCTAATGCTTCTGCAAAATATGCTACTAGTCTTTGAATAGTTGAGCCTCTGGGCGAAGCGAGCTCTCCTAGTCTAGAAAGGAAGCAATTTATAGCTGCATGATTTTCCATGCTGATAGATTCTGCACAGAGTGTAAGCAAACTCAAAAGCTCAAGAGCTTGATTCTCTGTTTGGGTTGTGGCATGAAAAAAATCTTCGTTTGGTGAAAATGCTGAACCTTCTTCGCTTGTATTTGAATTCAAATCGAATTCTTCTTCTTCCTCCTCGATTGGTTGAACTAATTGAGAAGTGGTGAAAACTGGATCATGACCTCTATCCATAGGTGTTATTATTTGGCGAGACGGATGAAAAGTTTGAAAAACCCGGTATCCTAACATTGTTATCTTTGATTAGCTTGTGTATAAATCCTTTTCATTTATAGAGTAATCATCTTCTGTTTCTTCTACAAATGCAGGAATCTTCTTTAAATTGAATGAAATGAATGAATTAAATGGAAGTTAGTCGTATATTAATCCATATCATAGAACCATTGGGGCTTTCTTCCTTTAGGCTGCACATTTTCACAAATAACACATGATCAGTGCTTATCATACTACGTATATTCACAAAATATGATATTCGTGACTTGCAATCATACCAAATTTTCAAAGCCAGAAACTAACGAATTCGATCCAAGTACCAATCAGCTTCATTGAATCATTCTCCAACAAATCTCAGCACCTAAAATAATAGTGAAAGTTAAAACTTCGTCTAAATTCTGTATAAAGTTCAAAGAAATGAATCAATTGCTCACCTTCTATGATCTCCATTGCCTTCAAGAAGAAATCCTTAGCTTCCAGAAGTCCAAATAACCTACAAAAACAAGAAGCACGCAAATTAGCACAACTGATAATAAACAAAAAGCCCAAGATCCTAATTTTTAAACAGTTCAATATTGGTCAGTTGAGTAAAACAAATAATATGAAACAACAAAAAACGAATCAAATAAAAATGAATAATATGAAACAAGAAAAAATGAATCAAATAAAAAAAGAATAATCTTCAAATATTTCTCCTCCTCCCTTCGTCTCCTTCCATTTGCTTTGCTGCAACTTCTTCAAGGAAAAAAAGCCCGGGTGAAAAAAATGAGAAAGAGTTTAACTGCAGGGCTTTATAACGATAATTTAGATAACCGTCATTTTGGGAATCGGACGGCTGAGATGAAGAGAAAATATGAACGTTAGGGAATTTTTAATCCAAAAGAAATTTGACCGTTGCTGCTAAGAATTTCCATTTGCACGTGAGGTGCAATTGGGCTGTGACCGTTGGGCTCGTAGCGCGAGACTGTGCGCACAGGTTTGTCATGTGTGATGGAGCTTACCGCATTGTTTGTTGGTACAATCAGTACACGTTGCAGCTTGGTTAGATAATTCTTAGTGAGAAGCCGCGTCGTGCCAATATTTTGTCATCTCATGGTCGGAGCTTAGAAAGAGCGACCAAAGCTTATGATTAGGGCTGTAAATCAAACCAAGTTGTTTGCTGTCTATCCGCGCCCGACTCAAATGTTTGTTCGACCGTTAGTTTGTACGAATAAGTAACATTCTTAAATTGAACATCATTGGCGGTCCGCTCAAAAATCTCGATTCAAGCCTGAACTTGACATGTCCAATCAAGATTGGGTCTTGTTAGTTTAGTTAGTTTTTTTCTTTCTACTATGACCAAAAGGTTGGGTCTTGTTGGCACAATCAAGGAAAATGAAACTATTATTAGCTTTGTACATTCTTAGTAGAATAGTTGGCAATTTTGAGGATTTAATATGAGAAGTTTTCTTATTTCTTGTACAAAATTTTTTAATTTGATTTAATTTCGCATCATTAACCCATACTAGTAACTAGTTAAGTCAATGATAATGACTGCTAGTAAAATTTACACATATGACATTTACTGTTACCTTCTAACGTTAATGGGCAAGCTTTAGAAGCATCTTAGTTTTGTTGTGCTACATGATTTAGTACTGTAGAATGCCACTGAACTTAGAAGCTTGATAATTTTAGTGTGCTATTTGTGTTGTTCTAATGCCAATGAACTTACTAATCTAGCCGTTTTAGTGAGTGTTATGCTAATGCTAATGAACATGCTACTTGCCAGTTTTGATATGTGTTATATGGTGCCTTAGGAATATGTTTAATGTTAGTACATAATTTTCTCATTGTTTTTAGTGCCTTTACGGTTAGTATATACAAAGTTTGTTGCGACTAGGATGTGCATGTTCTGCAACTTGATTGCATGTATTGCTTCATTTGATGAATTAAATCATTTGATTTATGAAGAAAGAGTTTACACCTAATAACTCACGAATAAATTAACTCATTTGGTTTCATGTATCAAGTGATATTACTTGTTCTTATCACTTTAATGCTCGGTTATCTTCATCTAACATTTTATGTTCTATTTACTTTGCTGGAAAAAAGATGATATTCGTTACTCGGTTACCTTGGTTTCATAGAATATTTGTGAATTAACCAGTTGATAGTTATCTAAGCAATTATTGAAATCTTGGTTAATTGTCTATTTATGGTATTCTTAACTTCTTGAATTATTGGCATACCATTTCTGAATATGAGTATATCGTTTACTGCTTAATTAGCATTAGTACTTGGATGATACGGTTTTAAAAATTTCTTTCATAAATGTTATTAATCAAAATTAAATAAAATTTCTCTCATTTTCACATGTAATGTATCTATATATTTTAATATTTAACTTTTGCATTATTTTTAGGTGATGATGATTATATAAGTGGCAAACAAACCAATGAAGAAATGATTAGCAATGACGACAATCAAGTTGTGAAAGATGGAAATGGAGAACAAACAAATCATAAAGTTAAGGATGTTGCTAAGAAGATTGAAGAAAAAACATGAAAAAGAAAATCAAAAGTTTGGCTTGAGTTCGAAAGACATACAGAGGAAACTAAAGATGGCGCAGTCAGAAAGTACGGTAAGTGTACCCATTGTTAATAGAAAACAACTATTACAAAAGATGGATGTACAACTATGTTTAAAAGACATTTAAATATATGTCGTGTTCGCATTGCTAGACACAAGCAACAAAAAAATTAGAAAAACAAATTTTCAAAGAAAAGCATATGATGACGATGATTTGGTTGGAAAATTAGCACTTCATAAGTATGATAAAACAAAAATTAGAGAAATAACTGTTATAATGATTATCGTGCATGAATATCCATTTAGGATGGTTGAACATGAATTTTTTATCTTGTATTCTCAAATGTTGAGTCCTGAATTTGAGAAAATTCTACGGTTGACCATAAAAAGTGAATGTATGAAAGTTTATGAAAATGAGAAGAAAAAACTGAAAGAGACGCTAAGGAGTCTGGGAAGAGTAAGTTTAACAATCGACTTATGGACATCAAATCAAGTTATAGGAATATGTGTCTTACATGTCATTTTTTGGACTCGAATTGGAAACTGCAAAAGTGTATTCTAAACTTGGATAGTATAGCATCACCACATATCGACATTGCTATCGCAGATGCTATTTTTTCATACCTTTTAGATTGAGGGATAAAGAATAAAATATCTTCAATTACACTTGATAATGCATCTGCTAATAATCTAGTCGTCGGAACATTAAAAGAAAGCTTTTCATTAAAGGGTAGGCTCTATTTCAAAGGAAAGATCTTTCATGTTATATGTTGTCCTGTAACGACCCAGAATTTTGGACCATTCGCATCCATTATAAGTGTATAGGTAGACACTCATGCCAGAATTGAATTGCTCAAAATACCGCGTTGTTAATTTAAATTTGGCAAAACTGAACATATACTGTAAATAAATAATCACAGATCACAGACACAGAGTAATAAGTGCAGCGGAAATAAAAAGATAGTAGTTCATGAAGCTACTATATGAATATATAAGATACATCAGAGTTTACAACAGAAGAGTAATACGATACATCAGATACAAATCAGAATACATCACTGGAATCATCGAATACTGAAAGCAGAATAGATGGCTGGATCTTCAAGCAAAGCTCCAACTTCAAGGTGAGTCTCGAATACTGGTATACTCAGTCTGACCCGAGCGTAAAGCAAAACACAAGACACTCGAGTCAGGATTAACATTCTTATATTAATAAATCCAACTCAAGTGAAATAGCAATTGAAATACAAGTAACTCAAAGGATGTTTGGAATAACCATCCTTTAAGGATCCGTTAAACTATCTACTAGGTAGTAATATACGCTAAGTAGATAATGTCTATCAGTAATAATAAGATATCAAAATAGCGTTAAGTCATGGCCCATTCCACCCTTAACACATTTTTATACCCAAAAGCATATACAAGACCGTAGTTTCCCCAAAACCGGAAGTCATCAGAGGGCAATCCATATACTAAAGGTACAAATCAAAATCGTAGTGGTCGCGTATAAATGGAATACAAGTATGACAAGGCACATGAGGCAATACCCAAGGTAGTGATACTACCGTTCGCCTGATCCGGACTGGTGAGAACGCAACGCCGCAGCGCCCGCAACACCGTGAAACAACACTCCCAAAATCAAGGGTGCACCAATCGACAACAAGTATAAGTAGTTCGAAGAAGTGTGTCCACTTGAGGTAGCTAATCCTCCATTGGCCCGGCACAGCTCCTGTTTTAGTCATTTCCAATTTGACACAAGTGTCAAGGCTATCCATCATCGTTCTCTTTCTTCAGTCAACACGTACACCATTCCAACCACTTTATTCTGGATCATCACTCCGCGTATAGTTATTAAAGTGGTTTTCGGTTTAGATAGAGAGTATATCCATAACCGATCCCAGTCTCTTTAATAACTTTCGTAATTATTACACCGATTGGTCGTTTATATATTTCAAAACCAAATCAATTTCAATTTCAATTTCAATTCGCAAATCAACATTCATTCGTCTTTCAAAAACCAAATTCCAATAATTTACGTTTCAAAACTTCCAAATTATCATTTCAAAATCTTATAATTCAATTTCAATCTTTATTTAAACCAATTCAAATATTGATTCAAATTCGTATATCAGTTTTATTCCGAAATCATTTAAATTAATTTAATTTAACATTCAAATCAATTTAACTTCATTTATCGATTTTGTTCAATATTCGTTAAGTTACTTTATCATTTAAATCAGTTTCTATTAAATTTCCAATTCATTAAATCAATTTCTTAAGTTAAACTTCATTAAATCAAAACTTACAAATTGAATTAAATTAAATTCGTCAAATCAATTCTTTAAATTTCAAGTCTTACATTAATTCCAAAAATATCACATTTTCATTTCTTGTTAAAGAAATTCCATTTCACTTATTTACTTTCTTAAATAATTTTCCAAAAACCTTACTTAATCAAGAAAACTCAATTTCAATTATTTACGAAGTAAAATTCACTTATTCAAAAGTTCAATTTTCTTATTAAAGAATTTCAATTCAATTTAATCATTAAATAATTCAATCTTATTTAAGTATTAAATAATTCAAAACTTAATTATTAAATAATTTCAAAGTTTAATAATTTCAAACTTAATTATTAAATCATTTCAAACTTTAATAATTTCAAACTTAATTATAATTTCAAACTTGATTTTAATTTCAAACTTAATTATCAAATCATTTCTCAAATTAAACAATATTCTTTCATCAATTACCATATTAATATTTTGATTCATATTATTAAATATTAACATTTTCCTTTCATTAAAATTCAAATTTTCAACTTCATTTCAAAACCATATCATTTATTCAAATAAAATCTTCATTTTATTTTTAAATCAAATTATTTGACCAATCGGGTTTTATTTAATTTTCTATCCTAGGTCAAAGTTCAATTTGGGTATTTATCATTTCAACCCGATTCCAATTCAATTCAAAATCAAAAAATAGCAAAGGGAACTTGCAGTGTGATAACTGGGATGGTGTCAAAGTAAATAAACAAGCAATAACAACAACAATAACAATCCAATAATCAATTCAAATAATCCCGAAATAACCGTATTAATTCGCATTGTTATTTGTACGAATTAATATAATTATTTCTAGAATCTACACTATCATTTCATGTAGATTAAAGGTTATTACATTATGGTTTTTCACTTGTCATCTATTTATAATTTCATACATCGTAAATTTAACAACATACATTCAGTAGTTCAAATTGTAATTAAACAAATCCTACGTGTCAATAAATTTAACAGTTAAAGGGGTCATATTATACAAATGTCAGTTAATCAAATTTAACATTTAACTATCCTATATCAAGTTCAATTGCATATTGTTTATCATTTTAACATTTAACAATTTAACGTCCAATATAAACATCAACAATCAATAAATTATCAGCCAAACTGTATTATCATCTCATAAATAATCAACAGATAATGGTGTCAGATGTCACAGGTGAACTTGTAACATCCCGAAAATTTTCGACTTTCGAAAATTCAACATCGATACTCACTTTATCGACTGCTGAGCCATCGAATGCCGGAAACCCGAAAAGTTATGGTTTTAAGAAAGAAGAAAAAGGTAGAAGAAGAAGATAGAAGAACAACAACACAACATCAGATACAGAAGCAGAAAACAATATCAGAATCTCACATATCGCAGCGGAACAATATATAATAGATAAATGAATATCATTTAAAAACAAAAGAATTATATCTGTTATTACATTACATCACATCATATCATCAGAGTCAATAAACAACAATGGACAGTTATATAAACTTGTCCTCATACAGAATACACAGCGGAATAAATACTATCGGATACAAATACTACGTCTCGTCATCCAGCTCATCTCCAAAACTCCAGAATATCCAGAATATCCTGATAATCTAACTCTAGGCTGCCCGTGTGGAAATTGGTGGGCACCCAGAGTTTAGAAGGGAACAATAAACTCCGAGTCAGTCATGGTGACTGGTGTGAGATCGTAAAACAGTTATTCTTTTAAATAAACAACAGGATAATTTTAAAGTCAATTCGAAATGCTTTTGGAAAATGAAACTACCATAAGACCTCCCACCACACACACAATGCAAACGCAGAATTGGAGGAGATTTCTTCTTATGATAGTCAAAGATGCTTACTACGAAAAATCAAATCATTTTGATATTATTATTAGTGCATAGTGTGGAAAACATTTCGAAAGTATAATATTAATCTTAGCCAACATACGACCAGTATCGTATGCCTACTATAGCTACCATCCAAACAGTGGGGCGCCACCATAAGTGAATGGCAGGTTCTACAACTAATACCGTACAAGGCTCATATTGTTTCTTTGGATTTCCAACAAATGGTCAGGCTAAGGAACTTCCTATCCACGATGGGTACGTCCCTGGAATAGACGACCCGAAAACCTAACGTTACGGTTAGATCTCTGCCAACACAAGGCCGGGTTACCTCTGCAAAAATAGGTAACTACTGACACGCGTATGCCATCCCCCGATCGTCACCGATCTTCCCGAGGATCCCCGATTCGCAACAAACCACATAGATAATAATAATGCAGTAACCACAGAGGTTAAGTATCTGGGCTCCATACCATGATACCACCTTTATCCAGAAGGAATGACATACACTAAGGGGCGCTACTCCCTAGAACCTTGCCGCATCCTTCCTGTTTCGACCATTTCCGGGGTGTGAGGCTCGACGAAGTCTCGTCCACAAAGCTACGCTTTCTCAAAAAGCCCTGCTTCGGGTCAAACAAAATGATCAACCTATGATCACAAAGATATAAGATCAAACAAATGATCATATCACAAATGATCAAACACTGATCATTTCACAGCAACACTCAGTATGCCACGTTACCAAATTGGGATATATCGCTGATAAATTTCAACTACATAACCTCTGAGCTCGTACGTCTCAGAGAAGGGTGTTAAGCTAAGAGAATAAATTCTCCGCCACCAACAGAAATGTATTTGAAAGAAATCAGCTTTATATCTCAAATTGTAACGTCAGACACACAATCCATACAAGTCTGTTCCGGGATCGAACAGAACCGAAGGCACTTCTCACGAAGCCCTTGCAATTCCGGATAATTTTCAATCACGTCAGGACTTCCCGTCACTAAGGGTGATAAAACCTCTAAATCGAAGATCAGTCGATGTAGAGTAACTCGACGGTAATCCTTCCGTTTTCAAAAATATCCGGTCTTCAACACCGGTCTTCAAATGCGATCCATAACGACGTATCACATATTCGGAATGGGTTATACGACCCCATGGTCCTTTCCCGGCTAACCCGAATAGTGAGCGCTTATTCAAAAATAAGTGTGGCATTCAAATTCATCCAATTCACAACAAATACCTATCTAAGGTAATTATTGATAGTCGGTTATTTAACTATCAATAAAGATGCGCAACATCATCAGATTCCAAATAATTTTCCAAATTTTTTCATCTTCAAAAATATCTTTTACTAGATATAAAATTTCCACACTTAAAAATAAATCAATATTTATTTTTAAACAACTTCCCTTTTATAAATTCCATAGTGAATTTATATTCTCAAATATCTACAGATATACGATTCTCAAATCGATTTCAAATATTCACTTTCGATTTATCTTTAAGAAGATAAATTCTCAAAACCATTTCATTTCATAATGGAAAAGCATTTCCCTACTTATTTAATAATAAGTATTTCACAAATCATTTATTTTCAACATTTGAAAATATTCGATATACTTAAATCAATATTAAGTATATATTCATTCTTTAAGGAAATCATTCTCTTTAAACACATTTATTTGAGTCAAAACGAATGTTACGTAAAACATCGTTACGACGACTCAAAATCACTAGTATAGGGATTCGGATTTTAATAGATATATAAATCCCAATACTATATAAAACATTTCCTTTTGGAAATTATTTACTATAACAACAGTGTTATAGTCCATCATTTCCTTATTTTTCGAAAACGTCTATTTCAACAATAAATGTTGAAATCTATGATTTCGGTAATTCACACGTTTCAAAACATCTTTTAAAACAATCACTTCATTTCAAATATCGCTTTCCCAAAACAAGTTCATTTTACTTAACAATATATTCACTGTCCAAAATTGTGAATATACTTCAATAACCAAATTTCAATCTTTTCTACATATTTATTTCAAGAATCACCCACTGTCCAAAATCGTGGATAAAATTCCCTTAATAATCTCTATATTTAAAATCAATCAAATTTGATTTATTTTCGAATTTATAAAAACAACGTTTATAAATTCGATTTCCATTTTCTAACAACTTTGATTTATACATCTTCTTTATTAACAAATTCGAATTATACTTGATATAAATATCACAAGTTCATATTATAAGTTAATAACTTATCATTCATTTTCAACTTCACAATTTATAAATCTATAAATTTCATTCACTTACGGATTCCATAATATTTCATTTTTATCACTTGTAAAACTCATTTTATAATTTCAACATTCTTAATTTTGTAGATATCAATTTCATAAATCTTTTATATGAACCGTTACAGAAATTCAAAAATCTCAATTTAAACCATTTCATAAATCAGTCAACTATTTATCCCAAAAATCACTTTTCGGTTATATTTCACAAATCTATAAAAATTTTTGTAACTTAAAAATTTGAACGTTTATTTATTTAAAATAAATCACTTCAGAAATTTAATAAAACGTATAATTTCAAAGATCACTTTAAAAACCCTTTTTAAAGTAAAAGTCGTTATTTTTACATTTCCAAAACTGAATCCGATGATGCAACAGCATCAATCAGTCCATCACAACAGTCAATATCATATATCAATATGATAACAGAATATATCAAAATATCTGTAAATAATCAATACGGTGAGGAATCCAGTTGGATCCCTCCAACCTGTTTCCCTGCATCCAAAGATGTTAGTACAATACCAATTCCGCTCCAGTACGGAATTATCGCGGTATATAGGTTTTTATAAATCCGCTTACTAACGGCGCAATAGGGTCTCATCCGCTATACGAGGCGGGAATCAATCAATCCAATATATACATATGCCAATATGTATATACTGCTATATATATAGATATATCCTATCATATCTAATACCACATCCAATAGCAATCAAATCATCAATCAATAAATAACTGAAAATTCCACTTTTCAATCGAGTGAGAAAAATCTCACCGTGATTTTAATTCTGATTTCAGCGTTTATTTTCGAATAAAATTAAACGGCCGTTTAATTTTACCCGAAATTCCAACTAGCTCCAAACGACTCCAAATCAGTTGCATCGCGTAGTATTCGTTAAAACGAAGCCAACGCCGCTTGTTTCGTCAATTTCTGATCACGTATGAACAAGATATGAAATTTTAAAGTTTATACAATTTTAAATACACTTAATTAACATTTTAATTAAAATTTTAAACCCTAACTTTCATCTGCCGCTTGTTTTGAATCTCCAGATCACAGCCGTTCGTGCCTTCTTCCCTCCCTCACGCAACACACCCAGGCACGTAACGAACACGAGAACCCAAAACCCACGTTCGAACTCCTATAGCCGCACCCTCCACGTCCTACTAGACTTCGATCGGAGACCGGCTATTCGAAGCCCTACCCAACGCGCACCCCCGCCGTGAGTGCCGTCGCACTCGGCAATCCCTTGCCTTCGAAAAACGTAAAGGAATGCCGTGACTTCACGCTCGAACTGCCGCCTTGTCGATTCACTTCACATGATCATCACCGTATGATCTTCAAGATCTCATCGAGCTCTACCTTTTTGCAGTTGGAGATTTGTTGAAACGTGGTGTAGATTTGAAGAATTTGAAGGGGGAAGAAGAACGATTTTCAGCCTTTGATAATAGGGGAGGCGGCGGCTGTAACCTAGCTTCTAGGGTTTTGCAAATGAAAGGAGGAAGGGTTCTTTTTATAGAAGTTTCAACGAAAACACTATTCACTTGATTTTCCAAACTCCAAATCTCGCGCGGTGACCGGCGTTTCTAGGGTTTACCCCGCGTTCCGAACGCAATGGAACAGGTTTCGAAAGCTAATTCGATCGTCTGTGCGAGATACGAAGAAAAACGATCAATTTAAATTAAACCGATTTAAATCGATTTCGAGGCGTTTTAATTCGTACCGGACAAATGGTAAATCCAAAAATTATGAAATTTGAAATCTTACAATAATATCACATTACGGATCCGATGAAACTGGTTTCGTCGAAATCCGAGACCGTTTGAAAAATGACTATTTTAACTCGACGATTTAAAATTAAAACGATATCGATGCGTTTCGAGCTGCCATGGTCAAACGACAACTCCGATGGATACGAAAATTGAAATCCGATAATAACTAACTATTACGGATCCAATGGAACTGGTTTCGTTCAATTCTGAGACTGTTCGAAAATTGGCTATTTTTACAATCAAAAATTAAATATTAAAATATTCGATTTTCACAATTTAACTCCAAATTCAGTTTTAAGAGTTCTAAAATCTTTCCATAACTCCAGTATGATCAAATAAAATTTTCCTAATCAATTTCAATCATTTTAAACTCGATTTACAATTATCTCTGGAATTTCACTATTTAATTTATCGATTTAATTATCCAATTAAATCCAATATTCGAGAAATAAATCATTCGACTTCTAAATTCCATTTATTAATATTTAAAATCAATTAAATATTCGAATTTTAATTATCAAAAATTCTGGGTCGTTACAGACTTCCCCCCTTAAAAGAATTTCGTCCTCGAAATTACAAGTTAGGAAAAAAGGGTCCTTAACTCGTCTACTATTTTCCACAACCTAATAATTTTATCAATTTATCAAAACAAATCTTTCTATTAAAGATTCGTTATCATTCAACTCGTTTTCCAACTTCAATTATAAGTTTCAAACAACATTGTTTAACTTCTTAATTCAAATTCGAGTTTAAATTCAAATTTTAAACTTTCAAAATTTTCTCAAAATTTTTCTAACACTCGAAATTTTCGAAAAATTTCGCCAGCGTCTCCTTTGCGCGGCTAATACTGCACGACTACAAAACGTCCCTACGGACTCTCAGATTTCAAAAAGAAAAAGAAAAAGCCAAGCGGCTAGAGAAATAAGTCATCAAATCTCATATTCGAATTCAAATACTTACCTTTTGTCGAGCCATTCAAATTTATCTTCGAAATTAAATTCCAATTCCTTTATACCTGCATATCCTACTAGCCATAATATCTAGTTGCATATATTCAAACCATTTCATACATTCAATTACAAAATTTTCAATATAACTGCTTATATCATTTCTAATTCACTATTGAAGTTATATATTCAATTTCGTTCAATTTTGCATTTTCAAATTCATTTGAATTCAATTCACAATTCCAGTTTTATTCACTTTTGTTCATTTCCAAAATTTATTTACAATTTACTATTTTGGTTTACAATCACTTATATTAAACTGGATTTCAAATTCCATATGAATTTAATTCATTTCAAACCATATTAACTTGTCATTTCTTCAATTAGTTTCCATTACTAATTTTATTTCAATACT
This sequence comes from Allium fistulosum, assembly GCA_030737815.1. Taxonomy (NCBI): domain Eukaryota; kingdom Viridiplantae; phylum Streptophyta; class Magnoliopsida; order Asparagales; family Amaryllidaceae; genus Allium; species Allium fistulosum. Next base: position 926,989,880 of record CM060903.1, read on the forward strand.
TTACTTTACAAATTTGAAATGAATTTTTCAATATTCAATTTACTTTCATTAAATTGATTCACTTGTACTTACATCAATTTAACCACATCCTTTAAGTTAAATTTATTCTATCAAAATCCAATTTGTATAAGTTATCAACTTAATAATATTCCATAGATATTTCTACATAGTATTCCAGAGTTTATCAACATTTAAAAATCATTTTTGAAAACAATTCAAATTATCCTTTTGAATTTCTAAAACAAATTTCAAATTTTTCAAACAACTTCTGTTTTTAAAACAATTTGCAGCAATTCCTCTTTTGGAAACCCGAAAATGAACACCGGTGATGCCGCGGTCATCATCGAAGTTATTTTCCAGCGACCGAAAAGAGTTTAGAGCTTTTCATTCCGTCAAATACTTTTCAAAACCTTTGAAATTCATTTCCAAGCCAAAAAGAATTTAAACTTTTCAAATCTCCAAAATTTACAAATTCTTTTCAAACATTTCCAAAAACTTCTCTGGAATTCCGTTTCAAATTACAAATCACATTTAAAATTTTACATTCTTTAAATTTCATTGTATATGGATTTATTTCTTAACTTTGGAGTTATAATTCCAATTTCTCATTTAATTTCAATATAACAATGAGAATATTTCAATGTTATTACTTCTAACAACCATGCAACCATATACTGTAATAATTCATAGAAAATCATTTCTTTTCTATACAAAAATAGTTTTGGGCAAAATTATCTCATTTACCCTATTTAAAACAATACTGTGCCGAATTGTTCTATATAAGTGTTTAGAGATTCCTATCGATAGAGTTGTACGGACAATACCGACCAGAATCCATATACCACTCAACAAACCAATCATCACAATATAAAACAATTTTATATTCAAATAACAAATACGCGCTCATATCTATTATTACACTCAACTCATTCTAGAGTACTACTGACTCTATCTCTAATGAGTAACACCCAACAGAGCAGGGTTGTCGCTTAACCATATGCTCTGATACCAAATGTGAAGGTCCGAAAACAGCGGTCACAACCGGTAGGCTTTGCAACCATCCCGGCCCCACCGTGGCTTACACTGGCACCTCGCATTTACTTTTACGGCCAGCCTCTCGACTGTCACGGCATCTGCCTAACCAACCCATCCCTCTCAGGGACATGTAGGGGTAAGAGTCTCCCGTTCGCCACCAAACCGCGAAGCGAGAACCCCCTATCATGCTGTAATATAGCAAATGCGATCCATAACGACGTATCACATATTCGGAATGGGTTATACGACCCCATGGTCCTTTCCCGGCTAACCCGAATAGTGAGCGCTTATTCAAAAATAAGTGTGGCATTCAAATTCATCCAATTCACAACAAATACCTATCTAAGGTAATTATTGATAGTCGGTTATTTAACTATCAATAAAGATGCGCAACATCATCAGATTCCAAATAATTTTCCAAATTTTTTCATCTTCAAAAATATCTTTTACTAGATATAAAATTTCCACACTTAAAAATAAATCAATGTTTATTTTTTTAAACAACTTCCCTTTTATAAATTCCATAGTGAATTTATATTCTCAAATATCTACAGATATACGATTCTCAAATCGATTTCAAATATTCACTTTCGATTTATCTTTAAGAAGATAAATTCTCAAAACCATTTCATTTCATAATGGAAAAGCATTTCCCTACTTATTTAATAATAAGTATTTCACAAATCATTTATTTTCAACATTTGAAAATATTCGATATACTTAAATCAATATTAAGTATATATTCATTCTTTAAGGAAATCATTCTCTTTAAACACATTTATTTGAGTCAAAACGAATGTTACGTAAAACATCGTTACGACGACTCAAAATCACTAGTATAGGGATTCGGATTTTAATAGATATATAAATCCCAATACTATATAAAACATTTCCTTTCGGAAATCATTTACTATAACAACAGTGTTATAGTCCATCATTTCCTTATTTTTCGAAAACGTCTATTTCAACAATAAATGTTGAAATCTATGATTTCGGTAATTCACACGTTTCAAAACATCTTTTAAAACAATCACTTCATTTCAAATATCGCTTTCCCAAAACAAGTTCATTTTACTTAACAATATATTCACTGTCCAAAATTGTGAATATACTTCAATAACCAAATTTCAATCTTTTCTACATATTTATTTCAAGAATCACCCACTGTCCAAAATCGTGGATAAAATTCCCTTAATAATCTCTATATTTAAAATCAATCAAATTTGATTTATTTTCGAATTTATAAAAACAACGTTTATAAATTCGATTTCCATTTTCTAACAACTTTGATTTATACATCTTCTTTATTAACAAATTCGAATTATACTTGATATAAATATCACAAGTTCATATTATAAGTTAATAACTTATCATTCATTTTCAACTTCACAATTTATAAATCTATAAATTTCATTCACTTACGGATTCCATAATATTTCATTTTTATCACTTGTAAAACTCATTTTATAATTTCAACATTCTTAATTTTGTAGATATCAATTTCATAAATCTTTTATATGAACCGTTACAGAAATTCAAAAATCTCAATTTAAACCATTTCATAAATCAGTCAACTATTTATCCCAAAAATCACTTTTCGGTTATATTTCACAAATCTATAAATTTTTTTGTAACTTTAAAATTTGAACGTTTATTTATTTAAAATAAATCACTTCAGAAATTTAATAAAACGTATAATTTCAAAGATCACTTTAAAAACCCTTTTTAAAGTAAAAGTCGTTATTTTTACATTTCCAAAACTGAATCCGATGATGCAACAGCATCAATCAGTCCATCACAACAGTCAATATCATATATCAATATGATAACAGAATATATCAAAATATCTGTAAATAATCAATATGGTGAGGAATCCAGTTGGATCCCTCCAACCTGTTTCCCTGCATCCAAAGATGTTAGCACAATACCAATTCCGCTCCAGTACGGAATTATCGCGGTATATAGGTTTTTATAAATCCGCTTACTAACGGCGCAATAGGGTCTCATCCGCTATACGAGGCGGGAATCAATCAATCCAATATATACATATGCCAATATGTATATACTGCTATATATATAGATATATCCTATCATATCTAATACCACATCCAATAGCAATCAAATCATCAATCAATAAATAACTGAAAATTCCACTTTTCAATCGAGTGAGAAAAATCTCACCGTGATTTTAATTCTGATTTCAGCGTTTATTTTCGAATAAAATTAAACGGCCGTTTAATTTTACCCGAAATTCCAACTAGCTCCAAACGACTCCAAATCAGTTGCATCGCGTAGTATTCGTCAAAACGAAGCCAACGCCGCTTGTTTCGTCAATTTCTGATCACGTATGAACAAGATATGAAATTTTAAAGTTTATACAATTTTAAATACACTTAATTAACATTTTAATTAAAATTTTAAACCCTAACTTTCATCTGCCGCTTGTTTTTGAATCTCCAGATCACAGCCGTTCGTGCCTTCTTCCCTCCCTCACGCAACACACCCAGGCACGTAACGAACACGAGAACCCAAAACCCACGTTCGAACTCCTATAGCCGCACCCTCCACGTCCTACTAGACTTCGATCGGAGACCGGCTATTCGAAGCCCTACCCAGCGCGCACCCCCGCCGTGAGTGCCGTCGCACTCGGCAATCCCTTGCCTTCGAAAAATGTAAAGGAATGCCGTGACTTCACGCTCGAACTGCCGCCTTGTCGATTCACTTCACATGATCATCACCGTATGATCTTCAAGATCTCATCGAGCTCTACCTTTTTGCAGTTGAAGATTTGTTGAAACGTGGTGTAGATTTGAAGAATTTGAAGGGGGAAGAAGAACGATTTTCAGCCTTTGATAATAGGGGAGGCGGCGGCTGTAACCTAGCTTCTAGGGTTTTGCAAATGAAAGGAGGAAGGGTTCTTTTTATAGAAGTTTCAACGAAAACACTATTCACTTGATTTTCCAAACTCCAAATCTCGCGCGGTGACCGGCGTTTCTAGGGTTTACCCCGCGTTCCGAACGCAATGGAACAGGTTTCGAAAGCTAATTCGATCGTTTGTGCGAGATACGAAGAAAAACGATCAATTTAAATTAAACCGATTTAAATCGATTTCGAGGCGTTTTAATTCGTACCGGACAAATGGTAAATCCAAAAATTATGAAATTTGAAATCTTACAATAATATCACATTACGGATCCGATGAAACTAGTTTCGTCGAAATCCGAGACCGTTTGAAAAATGACTATTTTAACTCGACGATTTAAAATTAAAACGATATCGATGCGTTTCGAGCTGCCATGGTCAAACGACAACTCCGATGGATACGAAAATTGAAATCCGATAATAACTAACTATTACGGATCCAATGGAATTGGTTTCGTTCAATTCTGAGACTGTTCGAAAATTGGCTATTTTTACAGTCAAAAATTAAATATTAAAATATTCGATTTTCACAATTTAACTCCAAATTCAGTTTTAAGAGTTCTAAAATCTTTCCATAACTCCAGTATGATCAAATAAAATTTTCCTAATCAATTTCAATCATTTTAAACTCGATTTACAATTATCTCTGGAATTTCACTATTTAATTTATCGATTTAATTATCCAATTAAATCCAATATTCGAGAAATAAATCATTCGACTTCTAAATTCCATTTATTAATATTTAAAATCAATTAAATATTCGAATTTTAATTATCAAAAATTCTGGGTCGTTACAGAACTGATACAGGTAATAGCATATATAACAGTGTAATTAACTAACAGCAGTATATTTCAATTGTCGTTTCAATTGAAATCAGATTTAATAAATAAAAGAACGTTAATCGTGAGTGAGTGCTCACCTTTCGAGGCTAGAGAACACAAGAAGATAGACGACACAATAGGCTATGATTTGAATTGCGAAATTTGACCAAATCCAGGTGCCGATTTCCCAAAGTAAGGCGGGATTGACACGATTAGACGAACAAGGCTGAAATTCAAAGTTTGATGAACCAAATCAGAATCAGTTTGATATCTACGATAATATTTGTTATTTTATACAATCAATATTTTAATCTAAGGCAAAAATTTAAAATAAAATATCTATATAGTTAAAATAAAATACATACTATTACTATATCACTATATATAATTCAAGTCAAACATATATATAACCTATCACTTTATATATAAGAATCCACACATATCTCACGCAACAATTATATATACAAATGAAATGCACACATATGATATACTATTTATATAGACTACTATAAAACAAGTATAACTCAATACAAAGCATTTATATAATTGCAACATCTAAAACTGTATATAACCAAAATGTAGACAACGGAATAAAATATAATAACACTCATATATAAGCCCAGATTATGTGGATAACAAAGTGTAGACAGCTAGTTATCCATAACAAGGAGTAGTACATACCCGTATAAAACTGATCGTACACATATATATAGCTTATTTTTTTTAAACACGAAAAACAGAAATCCAAAGGCACAAGTTAGAATAATAATAATAATATATATATATATATATATATAATACTAATAGAAATCGAAACCAGCTTTCTTAATATAACAGGTAAAAATTTACTTACATACATATGGTCAGTCGTTTATAACCTGACGTTTCCCTTTAAAATATCAATAGTTTATCTATATAAGTCTTAAACAAATATTTATATATAAAATTACATTAACAATTTTCTTTAAATACTAAACTTATAACCTGTATATATGTATATATACTTTAAAACCCATACTGCCATAAACTATTAGAATCTTTACATAAACAGGAATCACAAACAGCTCCAATATATATACATATACTCACAAACAGTATATAGGTAAACATCTACCATGTCATTTAGATTCTAACATATATAATAATTTGTATATGTTGACATTCGAAAAACACAACTATAGTAATCAAGCTTTTTACATATATACTTACTGACCCAGCATCACACACTTATGCCATCAAAACCAATATAATTTATATATTAATATATAGGTTGAAATATATGTATAATATAACTTTTGAACACGTATACACAGCAAATAACTCATATACATAGCAAGTGTTAACAACTTATAACCAAACTTATATACCTTTCGGCTGAAACAAATATAGATATATAAACTGATAAATTTTACTTATATATATACAAATAAAACAACATACCTCTATATAAAAGAAGAGAAGGCACGACTGAGCAATGCAGGGTGGAGTCCAAACTTGGGGAATAAGGAGGAGTTCTCGGCTGAGCAAGTGATGGAGGGCAGAGCAAGGCAGGGGAGACTGTCACGTGAGGGGAAGAGATGGATCTCTAGGTGGGCAGTAGGGTTTGGTCGGAGCACGGGAAGGAAGGCGACAGGCTGTTGTGAAGTGGGGAGGCGCTCGGCAGGTGGAGGCTGTGCTCGCGGACACGTGGGTGCTTGGGAGAGGCGGTTCAGGGTGGTGTTTGGGTTTGGAGAGTGGAACAGTGGGAAGCCGAGGTGAACGATGTGGTCGCTTGAAGTGGTGACGTGGAGGGGCTGTTGAATGGAAGAGGAAGGCGCGGCTTCGATGTTGCCGTGCGTTGAGAAGGTAGGCGATTCGATGATGAATGGTGTGGGGAACACAACAGGCAGAGTGAAATATTTGCAAAGCAAAGAATAGGCTAGGAAACAATGCAAGCAAAGAAAATAAAGATTAAGAGAAGAAAGATGAGGCTACCAATAGCTTTGAATTTAATTTTATCAACGCACGAACCCAGATGAAAGCAATTAATTTTTTTGAACGGTAGGAAATGGTAGGAGTACACGTTAAATTCTGTAACTTATAAATGTTAGAATTTAAATAGTTAAGAATATTAAAAGTTATGGCTTTTGAATTTTCACGGAACCAAAACCGAATACGGAACCGATACGGAACACGTTTTGCAAGTTTCGATGCATATCGGACGCCAAAACACAGAATTGAATATATCGCAGAGATCAGCACGACGAGATGATCAAAACGGTATAAAGATATCAGTGGTTCGATCGAATTATAAAAATTCGAATTTTCTACCAGCGGAAAATGCAAGAAAAACGCTGAAAAATAAGATCGACGGAACCAAAGATGTCCGAATTTGGAAAAACAACAAACTGACATCTTGCTCAGAAGATGGTTTAGAATTTTTTTATGTAAAAATATTTAGGTTTCAGAAACATTTTATTTTCATCGCTTTTTAACTGATTGAAATAAATTTACGCGCGAAATAAACTTTCGTATTTTCGGACGAAAATTTACCAGTTGCTATGTTTAACTAGACGCATTCCAAATATCAAATTTATATTTCAAAATTTTATCGTTTAAAATTTCACAAAATTTCAACTAATTACGTTATTAAAACAGTTGAAATTTACGGGTCGTTACACTCTCCCCCACTCAAAACTTTTCGTCCCCGAAAAGGAACGAGGTAGGAGAATAGAAACAACCAGAAAGAAAACAAATTTGAAAAATAAATAAAACAATTAATTTAAACCATATAAATTTCAATTTAAATTAATTAATATTTAACCAGTTGATTTAAACCATTTGTTTTCACTAAAATCAATCTCAACTATTTCTAAATTCATTATCTTATTATCCAATTATCTTCAATTTACAATTTCTAAAACCATAAATTTGAATAGTCTTTCATTATAATCATATTTTTTCAGCAATTTAAATTCTTCTTTATTCCACATTAATTGTTAAATTTATTCTTTTTAATATATTTAATCACATATATTTAACCCATATAAATTAATTTAAACCATAAAAGTTTTGATTTAAATTAATTTACATCTATTAATTTCTTTTAAATTCAAGGTATTTTCATAAGTTGATCAAATTTCAATTTTATTAATTCTTTCAAAACAAATTTATTAATTCTTTCAAACAATTTATTTCATTATTAACTGAGTTTTACTTATTATCCTATCTAACTCCATTGACATCTTTATAATCAAAATTTAGTGTATAACATTTATTATAAACACTCAGATTTTATTTATAAAGACATTTTATCTTACATATTATCCAATTACATATTCAACTTCTGAATGATTTAGGTAAGTTGTATTAGAATGCAGTTGAACAATATACAAATAAAGTTTTCCCAATTCAATTATTCAAGTTTAAATATTTATTCCAAATTTTTGGTTTTATTTATAATTAAAATCATCCTTTGACAAAATTTAAGAATTAGATTTCCGATTAACTTTAAACAATTTAGAGATATATAATATATTTATATCAAATCAAATTAATTTTTTAAAATAAGATACCTATATATATATATATATATAAATCAAATTATACTGAAGAAATTCAAATCAAAATATTTTTCAAAACAAAAACGTAGCAAAGCTACAGAATAGTTTCTCCACTTCGAAACTCGAAAATGAATGTCGATGATGCGGCCGCCATCACCGAGATTATTTTCCAGCGACAAAGAGAAGAGTACTAATTTCAACATTTAAATTTTTTTTTTGAAAACGGTTCCTATTTGAAAATACTTTAAATAATATACATTAAAGTTCTTTGAAAACAAATTATTGTCAAAATACCTTTAAATAATGTGCATTTTAAACCTTTAAAACCATAGTTCGAAATCATTGGAAATTAAATTCTCAAATTCTAAATTAAATTCATTTTAAATTCCAAATCAATTTATAAACCGTATTTATAAATTCATTTAGAACAATAAATGATAATCAAATATTATCGTTTCAACAAACAATTTAATTAACCTATTAAATTCCAGAAAATTTTACTTATATTTTCACAATATAATCAAACAAATTTATTTCATTTACCAAATTTGAAAATAATATTGTGTCAGTTTGCTCTGTTCAAGTGTTTTGAAAATCCTATCGATTGCGTTGATCAGACGTATCGATCGAAAACCCAAATCAACATCAACAACTCAAACAACACAATATATAAAACATTTTAATATTAATTTACAAATACACTTCCTCGCTCGACTATACAAGAATGGATTTCAAATCAAGGATAGAGATTCAAATTTGATGGACTCAAATCAAAGAGAATTTTGATTCGAAAATAAGTTTGAAACAGCAGATAAGATAATTCAGTTACCACAATCAGGAGATGGATGAGTTTATTTAATTCACGGGCAACCTTAACCTGTCGTCCGTAACTTCAAGAATAGGATCGATGCTGAATTCCGAGGTAAATCAACACTCGATCTCAAGAGATGAAATTCAAGTATAGCAGGGAATAGATAGCATCGTAAACCGAGGATACAGAAATCTCCGGTAAATCGATGCCTATTATAAAGGAGTTTACTCCTTTACGAATCATTCTAAGATTGGCGAGGCCGCCGATCTATTATAGATATCATTTAGAATGGAGTTATGGGGGGCTCCAGAATTGAAAGAAGACGAATAGTGAAGGACACGGATGAATTTCGAAACCGAGGGCACATTTCAAAATTCAAAGGAATCGAGTCAAAAGAAAGAGGTTGAAAATCGAATGAGAGTGATTCTGTAAATACATTTACCCTATATGTTGAGTTTTTCCTAGAGCTACCAAAGCTCTGATACCAACTGTAACGACCCAGAATTTTGGACCATTCGCATCCATTATAAGTGTATAGGTAGACACTCATGCCAGAATTGAATTGCTCAAAATACCGCGTTGTTAATTTAAATTTGGCAAAACTGAACATATACTGTAAATAAATAATCACAGATCACAGACACAGAGTAATAAGTGCAGCGGAAATAAAAAGATAGTAGTTCATGAAGCTACTATATGAATATATAAGATACATCAGAGTTTACAACAGAAGAGTAATACGATACATCAGATACAAATCAGAATACATCACTGGAATCATCGAATACTGAAAGCAGAATAGATGGCTGGATCTTCAAGCAAAGCTCCAACTTCAAGGTGAGTCTCGAATACTGGTATACTCAGTCTGACCCGAGCGTAAAGCAAAACACAAGACACTCGAGTCAGGATTAACATTCTTATATTAATAAATCCAACTCAAGTGAAATAGCAATTGAAATACAAGTAACTCAAAGGATGTTTGGAATAACCATCCTTTAAGGATCCGTTAAACTATCTACTAGGTAGTAATATACGCTAAGTAGATAATGTCTATCAGTAATAATAAGATATCAAAATAGCATTAAGTCATGGCCCATTCCACCCTTAACACATTTTTATTCCCAAAAGAATATACAAGACCGTAGTTTCCCCAAAACCGGAAGTCACCAGAGGGCAATCCATATACTAAAGGTACAAATCAAAATCGTAGTGGTCGCGTATAAATGGAATACAAGTATGACAAGGCACATGAGGCAATACCCAAGGTAGTGATACTACCGTTCGCCTGATCCGGACTGGTGAGAACGCAACGCCGCAGCGCCCGCAACACCGTGAAACAACACTCCCAAAATCAAGGGTGCACCAATCGACAACAAGTATAAGTAGTTCGAAGAAGTGTGTCCACTTGAGGTAGCTAATCCTCCATTGGCCCGGCACAGCTCCTGTTTTAGTCATTTCCAATTTGACACAAGTGTCAAGGCTATCCATCATCGTTCTCTTTCTTCAGTCAACACGTACACCATTCCAACCACTTCATTCTGGATCATCACTCCGCATATAGTTATTAAAGTGGTTTTCGGTTTAGATAGAGAGTATATCCATAACCGATCCCAGTCTCTTTAATAACTTTCGTAATTATTACACTGATTGGTCGTTTATATATTTCAAAACCAAATCAATTTCAATTTCAATTTCAATTCGCAAATCAACATTCATTCGTCTTTCAAAAACCAAATTCCAATAATTTACGTTTCAAAACTTCCAAATTATCATTTCAAAACCTTATAATTCAATTTCAATCTTTATTTAAACCAATTCAAATATTGATTCAAATTCGTATATCAGTTTTATTCCGAAATCATTTAAATTAATTTAATTTAACATTCAAATCAATTTAACTTCATTTATCGATTTTGTTCAATATTCGTTAAGTTACTTTATCATTTAAACCAATTTCTATTAAATTTCCAATTCATTAAATCAATTTCTTAAGTTCAACTTCATTAAATCAAAACTTACAAATTGAATTAAATTAAATTCGTCAAATCAATTCTTTAAATTTCAAGTCTTACATTAATTCCAAAAATATCACATTTTCATTTCTTGTTAAAGAAATTCCATTTCACTTATTTACTTTCTTAAATAATTTTCCAAAAACCTTACTTAATCAAGAAAACTCAATTTCAATTATTTAAGAAGTAAAATTCACTTATTCAAAAGTTCAATTTTCTTATTAAAGAATTTCAATTCAATTTAATCATTAAATAATTCAATCTTATTTAAGTATTAAATAATTCAAAACTTAATTATTAAATAATTTCAAAGTTTAATAATTTCAAATTTAATTATTAAATCATTTCAAACTTTAATAATTTCAAACTTAATTATAATTTCAAACTTGATTTTAATTTCAAACTTAATTATCAAATCATTTCTCAAATTAAACAATATTCTTTCATCAATTACCATATTAATATTTTGATTCATATTATTAAATATTAACATTTTCCTTTCATTAAAATTCAAATTTTCAACTTCATTTCAAAACCATATCATTTATTCAAATAAAATCTTCATTTTATTTTTAAATCAAATTATTTGACCAATCGGGTTTTATTTAATTTTCTATCCTAGGTCAAAGTTCAATTTGGGTATTTATCATTTCAACCCGATTCCAATTCAATTCAAAATCAAAAAATAGCAAAGGGAACTTGCAGTGTGATAACTGGGATGGTGTCAAAGTAAATAAACAAGCAATAACAACAACAATAACAATCCAATAATCAATTCAAATAATCCCGAAATAACCGTATTAATTCGCATTGTTATTTGTACGAATTAATATAATTATTTCTAGAATCTACACTATCATTTCATGTAGATTAAAGGTTATTACATTACGGTTTTTCACTTGTCATCTATTTATAATTTCATACATCGTAAATTTAACAACATACATTCAGTAGTTCAAATTGTAATTAAACAAATTCTACGTGTCAATAAATTTAACAGTTAAAGGGGTCATATTATATAAATGTCAGTTAATCAAATTTAACATTTAACTATCCTATATCAAGTTCAATTGCATACTGTTTATCATTTTAACATTTAACAATTTAACGTCCAATATAAACATCAACAATCAATAAATTATCAGCCAAACTGTATTATCATCTCATAAATAATCAACAGATAATGGTATCAGATGTCACAGGTGAACTGATACAGGTAATAGCATATATAACAGTGTAATTAACTAACAGCAGTATATTTCAATTGTCGTTTCAATTGAAATCAGATTTAATAAATAAAAGAACGTTAATCGTGAGTGAGTGCTCACCTTTCGAGGCTAGAGAACACAAGAAGATAGACGACACAATAGGCTATGATTTGAATTGCGAAATTTGACCAAATCCAGGTGCCGATTTCCCAAAGTAAGGCGGGATTGACACGATTAGACGAACAAGGCTGAAATTCAAAGTTTGATGAACCAAATCAGAATCAGTTTGATATCTACGATAATATTTGTTATTTTATACAATCAATATTTTAATCTAAGGCAAAAATTTAAAATAAAATATCTATATAGTTAAAATAAAATACATACTATTACTATATCACTATATATAATTCAAGTCAAACATATATATAACCTATCACTTTATATATAAGAATCCACACATATCTCACGCAACAATTATATATACAAATGAAATGCACACATATGATATACTATTTATATAGACTACTATAAAACAAGTATAACTCAATACAAAGCATTTATATAATTGCAACATCTAAAACTGTATATAACCAAAATGTAGACAACGGAATAAAATATAATAACACTCATATATAAGCCCAGATTATGTGGATAACAAAGTGTAGACAGCTAGTTATCCATAACAAGGAGTAGTACATACCCGTATAAAACTGATCGTACACATATATATAGCTTATTTTTTTTTAAACACGAAAAACAGAAATCCAAAGGCATAAGTTAGAATAATAATAATAATATATATATATATAATACTAATAGAAATCGAAACCAGCTTTCTTAATATAACAGGTAAAAATTTACTTACATACATATGGTCAGTCGTTTATAACCTGACGTTTCCCTTTAAAATATCAATAGTTTATCTATATAAGTCTTAAACAAATATTTATATATAAAATTACATTAACAATTTTCTTTAAATACTAAACTTATAACCTGTATATATGTATATATACTTTAAAACCCATACTGCCATAAACTATTAGAATCTTTACATAAACAGGAATCACAAACAGCTCCAATATATATACATATACTCACAAACAGTATATAGGTAAACATCTACCATGTCATTTAGATTCTAACATATATAATAATTTGTATATGTTGACATTCGAAAAACACAACTATAGTAATCAAGCTTTTTACATATATACTTACTGACCCAGCATCACACACTTATGCCATCAAAACCAATATAATTTATATATTAATATATAGGTTGAAATATATGTATAATATAACTTTTGAACACGTATACACAGCAAATAACTCATATACATAGCAAGTGTTAACAACTTATAACCAAACTTATATACCTTTCGGCTGAAACAAATATAGATATATAAATTGGTAAATTTTACTTATATATATACAAATAAAACAACATACCTCTATATAAAAGAAGAGAAGGCACGACTGAGCAATGCAGGGTGGAGTCCAAACTTGGGGAATAAGGAGGAGTTCTCGGTTGAGCAAGTGATGGAGGGCAGAGCAAGGCAGGGGAGACTGTCACGTGAGGGGAAGAGATGGATCTCTGGGTAGGCAGTAGGGTTTGGTCGGAGCACGGGAAGGAAGGCGACAGGCTGTTGTGAAGTGGGGAGGCGCTCGGCAGGTGGAGGCTGTGCTCGCGGACACGTGGGTGCTTGGGAGAGGCGGTTCAGGGTGGTGTTTGGGTTTGGAGAGTGGAACAGTGGGAAGCCGAGGTGAACGATGTGGTCGCTTGAAGTGGTGACGTGGAGGGGCTGTTGAATGGAAGAGGAAGGCGCGGCTTCGATGTTGCCGTGCGTTGAGAAGGTAGGCGATTCGATGATGAATGGTGTGGGGAACACAACATGCAGGGTGAAATATTTGCAAAGCAGAGAATAGGCTAGGAAACAATGCAAGCAAAGAAAATAAAGATTAAGAGAAGAAAGATGAGGCTACCAATAGCTTTGAATTTAATTTTATCAACGCACGAACCCAGATGAAAGCAATTAATTTTTTTGAACGGTAGGAAATGGTAGGAGTACACGTTAAATTCTGTAACTTATTAAATGTTAGAATTTGAATAGTTAAGAATATTAAAAGTTATGGCTTTTGAATTTTCACGGAACCAAAACCGAATACAGAACCGATACGGAACACGTTTTGCAAGTTTCGATGCATATCGGACGCCAAAACACAGAATTGAATATATCGCAGAGATCAGCACGATGAGATGATCAAAACGGTATAAAGATATCAGTGGTTCGATCGAATTATAAAAATTTGAATTTTCTACCATCGGAAAATGCAAGAAAAACGCTGAAAAATAAGATCGACGGAACCAAAGATGTCCGAATTTGGAAAAACGACAAACTGACATCTTGCTCAGAAGATGGTTTAGAATTTTTTTATGTAAAAATATTTAGGTTTCAGAAACATTTTATTTTCATCGCTTTTTAACCGATTGAAATAAATTTACGCGCGAAATAAACTTTCGTATTTTCGGACGAAAATTTACCAGTTGCTATGTTTAACTAGACGCATTCCAAATATCAAATTTATATTTCAAAATTTTATCGTTTAAAATTTCACAAAATTTCAACTAATTACGTTATTAAAACAGTTGAAATTTACGGGTCGTTACAATGTGTCTTACATGTCATTTTTTGGACTCGAATTGGAAACTGCAAAAGTGTATTCTAAACTTGGATAGTATAGCATCACCACATATCGACATTGCTATCGCAGATGCTATTTTTTCATACCTTTTAGATTGAGGGATAAAGAATAAAATATCTTCAATTACACTTGATAATGCATCTGCTAATAATCTAGTCGTCGGAACATTAAAAGAAAGCTTTTCATTAAAGGGTAGGCTCTATTTCAAAGGAAAGATCTTTCATGTTATATGTTGTCCACATATTTTGAGCCTAATGGTGCAAGATGGATTGGTTGAAATAAAGGGTGTGCTGCAAAATATCCAAGAAAGTATGAAATGTTTTAAAACGTCTCCCTAATGACTTAGCAAGTTTGTAGATATAGTTAAACAATTACAACTTTCGCTCTCTAATTGCTTAGTCCTTTATGTTTCTACCTGTTGGAACTTAACATATGAAATGATGCAATTCAATTTAAAAAAAGTGTTTTCCATGTATCAAGAGAGAGATCCATCTTACAATTGGCTTCCTTCTACATTGGATAAGAAGAAAGCTGAATCGATATGTAAAATTCTAGAAATTTTTAGTGAAACTTCCCATGATTTTCGGGTACTTCTTATCCAACTTCGAATTTATTTCTTCCCAAACTTTGGAAGATTAAACAAATACCGATGATAAGTTCGTGGAATTTTAAGGTTGTTTTTATATGAATGAAATGGTGAATAAAATGTGGATTAAAGTTCCATAAATATTAGGGTGAATGCAATCTTTTGCTTTGAATTGTTGTTATCCTAGATGATAGAGTTAGGATTATGTCATATGGGCAATTCTATAATTTATTGTAAATTATTAACTCTATAATCAATTCTCATTCATAATAAAAGGTGTTTTCTTTCTCTTATATGCTTGTTATAATTAATTATTTAATTTATGTATATTTAACAGAAAATCCATAAATGGTGTGTTTGTAAAGTAATTACAAATAGTTGTAATCATGAGTATTTTATCATAATATGATAAACATGTCATTTTAGATATTCCTAGTCAAGTGTACCGAAACAAGATATTGGTGCATCCATTGAGACTAAGTATGTAATGCTCTACAAATGTTTAATGGTGTATTACTCATGACTATTGGGGGGTATCAAGGGGTTACGTACTGATAATTATTAGATAACCATGAATGACTTACTCGATAGTTTTTTGTTTTTTAATATAACTAAGATCAAATAGAAAATATTAATGTGACAGATTTACATAATTCTTCTAACTTGAGAACACTGTATATCTTCAATATGAAAGCTCTACTTTGATTATAGTCAAATCATGGCACGACGTCCATCGAATGACTATATTTTGGTCGAGTGGAAGTATTGAAAGTGAAAAACTATTCAAGAGAGGATTCCTCTCCTCGGTTATATGAGCTTAGTATCTATCACGACCCGCCCTTCTCGACTCTCGAAAATCGACACAAAATACACCACAGTGTAATATGCCGACGATCGAGTGTCGGGAAAGACAGATTGTTGAGGAAAAAAAAGAAGATAGAAGAAAGAAGGAACTAAACAACATCAGAATCTCACAATCGCAGCGGAACAAAATATAATAGATAATAACAGATCTTTACACAAAATGAAACCATATCTATTATATACCATACATCATCAGAGTATATCACCAGTAAAGAACAATTACCAGCCTGGAAGTTATATCAGCCTGCTTCACAACTTGCTGGAAAATTTCAAACAACCATAGCAGCGGAATAAACAAGTACGAATAATACGTCTCGAACTCCAGCTGCTCTCCTGAGCTCCAAAGTATCCAATCCTAAACCTGAAATACTCGGTCTGACCCGAGCATTATAATGAAATAACACCCGAGTCAGTCTGGAATAACAGCGTTAGAAAAATACATCCAAACTGATTCTTAAAGTTTCAAAATCCTTTGAAACCAAAAGCATCTCGTAAGACCACGCCACAAATAAACATGTCGGGTTTTTACCTTACGATAGCCAAAACACTTTCTTATCAAATCCTCTGATATTATAATAGTGTCTATATACAAATACTTATTAAAATAGCTGAAATTGTTACATGATTAAATTCCAGCATACTAGCCACAAAGTGGGTTCTACAAACAAAAACCGTAAAGGCGCGTAGGGAGAATGAATTTCCAACTAATGACTAGGCACTAGGGTACCACCAGTCACAATACCTGGTCTAGATCAGCGTACCGAGGACCACGCCCGATCCCCTGCAACACAAGACCGGAACCATCCCTTACTAGATAATTCCGAGTAAGATCACCCCCACGGTTGGGATCAGCAACCGCACCACTAAGCCGAAATAAAAAGGGACATCTAGACAGGGATGACCTCACTCTAATGGGTGCGACCCACATAGCCTTGCTGCATAACCCTGATTTTCAGTCATTCCCGGTTGATGAGGCTCGAGGCTAAGCGTTACCTTTATAGAACATATCCCTTAGAATGCCCATCGTCCACCTGACGATGTTCCGAAAGCATTCATCCATACAAGTCTGTTCCGGGTTCGAACACAACTGAAGGCACTACTCCTACTACATCCATTTTGGAATCACCCTCAGGATTAGTAGCGACTAGCCCTTGCACTTCACTGCTCCATCTTCGACCCCGAACTCGTTTTTCCACGAAAACGTACAAACCGGATCGAAGTGGTTTTCGAGAAATTAATCCCGATCCCGGTCTCTTCGAAACGATCAGCGCATTGGCCAATATTGATAGTCGGTGATTTAACTATCAATTAACATTCACAAGCATCCATCAAACAATAAATAATTACCCAAATTATTTATTAATCTCAAGATATCTTCACAAAATATATTCCTAATTTCACCCTTGAAACAGTTTTTCAAACCATCTTCCTTTACGGAATAAATTTCTCAAATATTGTTTTTCCACTGAAAATAACCAAGTCCAAACATTTTAGATTCTAAAACAATTAAATCACTTTATTCTAAAATATATCTTAGAAATATTTAAAGAAAAACTATTTTATAAGATATATCTAATTTTAAAATAAAGGTTAAGCTACACTAAAATTTTAAAAGAGGAATTACAAAATTTTATACTAGTTCAAATAAAACTTTAACCAACCTACCTTTAAAATAAATCCATTTTATAAAATATAAATATTAATAATATTCTTTTAAACCATAATACCAATTAACCCTTAAAAATAATTATTACTATAACTAATTTATTAAATATTTACCTTTAAAATTTTCACAACTCAAATAATTTCTTAAAAACATTCCTTTTTAAAACAAATTTAAACTTTTAACTTTTACTTAAAAATCTACTTTAAAACATACTTGGCTTTCAGGGAAACGCACTTCCATTTCAGAATAAACCAAAGAATTCTTCTTATAAATCCTGCTTGATTTATCTCAATCCAAATTTACGTTTCAATCCCGTAAATTTCTTCCAACACTTTTAAAAATAAAACTCCCTTTTTATTTTTAAGCACACTTCCCTTTTTCTGGAAATCACTTCCAAAATGTATGCTTCAATTATTTAACATGAGTTTTCTAAATTCTTTATTCAAAATGAAATTTTGGAAATTTATAAAGGTTTCCTTGCATAACTTAAATCAAAAATTCCTTTTTAACATAAAGTTATTATATCAATACTTATAATAAAATTTCCTTTAGAAAACATAATACCAATTTATCTTTAAAATAAGCAAATACCATAATTAGTTAATAAATACTTATTTTTCAGTTAAAGGAAATTAAAGATAATAATTTTTCTAAAATATTCTAAAACACATTTTTAAACTTTCCAGTTTATATTTTGAAAGCTTTCCTTTGAAAACATACTTAGTTTTCCAGGAAATTACACTTTCCATCTTTTAAAAATAATCCCACTATTACCTTTAAAACAATTTGCACCTTCTTATAGAAGTTCCCACCGGAAATCTATACTTCCAAATTTATCCCCCGATAAATATTCCATTTCATTTATAAACCCGGTTTATAAATTTCCATTCCTCATTTCTTTTTTAAAACACCATTTCAAAAACACTTCAATTTCCCAAACCAATTTCCTGAATTTAATTTCCTTAAATTCATAACTCAAAAATCCCTTTTCATTTTCCTTTTACATCCCCATTTCATTTTATTGATATTTAAAATACCAAATTATATTATCCAACCATAACACGGCATAACAAAATTCCAAATTAAACTATCACGGGATATCAATGAAATATATCACAAATTATGAGGATAATTTCTATATTGTGAGGAATCTAGTTGGATCCATCCAACCTGTTTCCCTGGATCCATAGATGTTAGCACAACAACAAATATCAATCCAGACTGATATTAATATTCATATTCAACCAATCACACAATTATTTAAAATATTAACTATTTAAATCAGCTGAAACTCCAGATGTGAGTGAGATTAACTCACCTTGAGTTTAAACGTCGAGCGTTCCAATTTTAAATTAAATCGACCGCCTTCGATTTAATCTAAAATTCTCGCTTGCCCCCAAACGCGCCCATATCTATGCTACAGCGTAGATCTCGTCGCTGCGATTCCGGCGTCGCCAGTTTCGTCGAATTCTGATAATGTATGCAATAGATATGAAATTTTGAACATTTGAATAATAATTATATTAATTAATTTACTTTTCCTTTTATTATTACCAAACAAAAATCTTGGCCGTACATCTGAACTAAAGAAATCAGGCCGCTCTCTTCATCTTCAACACACACGTCCCCTAGGTTCGAACGAACCCACTCACGCCATCAAAACCAAGATGCCGCTCCAACCTCCGGTCATTTGAAATCGATCAGGCGCCGCTCTAACGTGCGCCTAGATGCGCTCTACTCATGGCCCGAGCAGCTTCGAGCTCGGTCATCCCCATAGAACGCGAAACGAAGACGAACGGCACACGAACGCGGGCCCAAAACTCCCTCTCCGGTCGACGAAAACCAATCTCCACCGTTCATTGCCTAGAGCTTGTAGAGCTCTTCGATTTTCTAGTTGAGAATTTTTGATAAAAGCGAATAGATTAGAAGGAAATTGAAGGGAAAGAACGGAAGTTTTCGGCCATTAAAATTCAATGCGGCGGCCGGTGATAAGAGGACTAGGGTTTCTCCCTTAACGTATATATATATATATATTCACGTTTATAAATATTATTTAATATTAAATTCATTTTAAAACGATTTTTCAAACGAACTCCGAATCAGACATGCCGCCAGGCGATCATAATGTTTTACCCGTATTCCGAACACAATGGAACGTGTTTCGGAAGCCAATTTGATCGTATGTGGAAGATGGCTTTTTGAATCGAGTTTAAATATTAAATTTTTGATTTTAATTTCAACGCGTTTCTCACCCGTACGGGCAAACGGTAACTCCAGACGCTACGAAAATTGGAATCCGATAATAATTAACTATTACGGATCCAATGAAACTGGTTTCGTCGAATTTCGAGACTGCCCTCGGAAGGCTATTTTAACTCGTCGATTAATTCGAGCGATTTCCAAAATCGTCGAAATCATTTAAATTTTCATTTTTAAAACTTTACTAACTCAATTATAAATCATATAGAATTTATATTCACAATAGAAATCATTCTGATTCATTTCAAATCAAAATATGATTATTTGCATTATTATATTATTAATTCCATTATTAAATTAATATAACATCCCAAATTTAACTTATCGACTTTTGATTCCATCCAAAAGTCCAACATTAAAATTCAAATCAAACTAAACTTAAAATAAACCTTAGAAACCATTTCATACCCACTTACATCCAGATTCACAATTCATTCCAATTTCAAATATTTAATTATTATTATTCAAATCCAACTGGACTGCCATATTTGAAATTTTAACTAATTTTATCAATTTGACCAAAATCTTCTTATTCAAGATCAAATTAAAATTCACATTCAACATTTAAATTGCATTAAATGTTCAAAATCTAACGACCAAAATTCCGGGTCATTACAGTATCACAGTCAACTAAAGTCAACTCAAAGTCAAAATCTCTGGTTAGAGTAGTTCAGTTTAATAATAATTATTACTATTGAACCAAGGACTTTGTGTTTGGACTATATAGTTGAATATGGACAATATTGGAATTTTGATCGTTACCAAATTCCATATGTCCTAATGTGATGAAGAGAATTGTGTAAAAAAAATTCACTATAGGTTAACACTTAATAAAGTAAAATTGGATTTTATCGAACCCAAGTAAGCGATAAATTTGGTCATAATATCACACCACCTTCTAATTAATGTGTGAGCATTAATATTTGAATTGTTCGATATTAATCACTGGTAGAAATTACACCTAATAATCACACAACCAAAACGTTGAATACTCTTGTTACCACCCGATTTAATTAAATTATAAACATTATAAATTAATTAATATTTATGAAGTATTAATTATAAAATTGTATTTGATGTTTATTGATCAATATTAAATGTGTGTGTGTATAATAGTTATAAATACACTAATCGATATACGATATCGATACATGTATAAATTGGATTTAAATGTGCCAATTATAGATCGTGCTTCAAATGATTTTGAGGCCTATATGGCGCTTGACAGAGTGCTACCATGATTAGCCTAGCCGAGTCCGGCCATATTATGGCTAAGGGTGGGTTAGATTTTTCCTAGGTAGAGTTCAAATATGGGAATTCAAATATGGGAATGTAGCCTGTTATTTTCAAATATGGGAATAGCAGCTTCTGCCTAGGCAGAGTTCAAATATGGGGAGTAGCCAATTATTTTAAGTACAACTGTTAGTCACCATGGAGAACTATGGTATATGTTCATAAGCTGAATTATCCGAGTGTTCCATATTGTCTGTAATTTAGGTGGGAGTTTATCGGTCGAAGTCTCACCTGATTCTAAGTTAGTATGAGGAAGTTACTGCATTCTGAATAAAAAATAGCGGCTTCTGCCTAGGCGGAGTTCAAATATGGGGATATAGCATGTTATTTACTAAGTACAAATGTTAGTCACCATGGAGAACTATGATATACGTTCATAAGATAAAATATCAGAGTGTTCCATACTGTCTGTAATTTAGGTGGGAGTTCGTCGGTCAAAGTCTCGCCCAATTCCGAGTTAGTATGAAGAAGTTATTGTAGTATGAACAAAAAAATAACGGCTTTTGCCTAGGCGGAGTTCAAATACGGGGATGTAGCCTGTTATTTTCTAAGTAAAACTGTTAGTCGCCATGGAGAACTACGGTATATGTTCATAAGTTGAATTATTCGAGTGTTCTGTATTGTCTGTAATTTAGGTGGGAGTTCATCGGTCGAAGTCTCGCTTGATTCCAAGTTAGTATGAGGAAGTTACTGCAGTTTGAAAAAAAATAGCGGCTTCTGCCTAGGTGGAGTTCAAATATGGGGATGTAGCCTTTTATTTTCTAAGTAAAACTGTTAGTCACCATGGAGAACTACGGTATACGTTCATAAGCTGAATTATCTGAGTGTTCCGTATTGTCTGTAATTTAGGTCGGAGTTCAACGGTTGAAGTCTCGTATAATTCTAAGTTAGTATGAGGAAGTTATGGAGTTTGAAAAAAAAATTAACGGCTTTTGCATAGGCGGAGTTCAAATATGGGGTGTAGCCTGTTATTTTCTAAATACAATTGTTAGTCACCATGGAGAACTACACTGTACGTTGATAAGCTAAATTATCTGAATATTCCATATTGTCCATAATTAAGGTAGGAGTTCATCGGTCGAAGTCTCGCCTGATTCCGACTTAGTACGAGGAAGTTACTACAGTCTGAATAAAAAAATAGCGGCTTATACCTAGGCGGAGTTCAAATATGGAGATGTAGCATGTTGTTTTCTAAGTACAAATGTTAATCACCATGGAGAACTACGATATACGTTCACAAGATAAAGTATCTGAGTGTTCCATACTGTCCGTAATTTAGGTGGGAGTTCGTCGGTCAAAGTCTCGCCTGATTATGAGTTATTACGAAGAAGTTATTGCAGTATGAACAAAAAAAATTGCGGCTTCTGCCTAGGTGGGGATGTAGCCTATTATTTTCTAAGTACAACTTTTAATCACCATGGAGAACTACGATATATGTTCATAAGCTAAAGTATCAAAGTGTTCTATATTGTCCGTAATTTAGGTGGTAGTTCATTGGTGGAAGTCTCGCCTGATTCCGAGTTAGTATGAAGAAGTTATTGTTGTCCGAACAAAATAGCGGCTTCTGCCTAGGCGAAGTTCAAATATGGGGACATAGCCTGTTATTTTCTAAGTATAACTATTAGTCACCAAGGAGAACTACAGTGTGCATTCAAAAGATAAAGTATCCAAGTGCTCCATATTGTCCGTAATTTAGATGGAAGTTCATCGACGGAAGTCTCACTTGATTCCGAGTTAGTATGTAGAAGTTATTGCAGAATGAACAAAAAAATAGCGGCTTTTGCCTAGGCGGAGTTCAAATATGGGGATGTAGCCTGTTATTTTCTAAGTACAACTGTTACTCACCATGGAGAACTAGGGTATATGTTCATTAGCTGAAGTATCCGAGTGTTCAATATTATCCATAATTTAGGTGGGAGTCCATCGGTCGAAGTCTCGCCTGATTCCCAACTATTATGAAAAAGTTACTGCAGTATGAACCAAAAAAATAGCGGCTTCTGCTTAGATGGAGTTTAGATATGGAGATGTAGTCTATTAGTTTATAAGTACAACTATTAATCACCATGGAGAACAACGGTATACTTTCATAAGCTGAAGTATCCGAGTGTTCCATATGTCTGTAATTTAGGTGGGAGTTCATCGATTAAAGTCTCGCTTGATTCCGAGTTAGTATGAAGAAGTTACTGTAGTTTGAACAAAAGAAATAGCGGCTTCTGTCTAGGCGGAGTTTAAATACTAGATTTGCATGTACAAACCAATAAATCTTTTATACTTCTTTTTTCGATTCTTTTCATGTCTATTTTTTGAGGTTCATGTTTCCTTTCTTGAATGCCGAAACAAATAAAGAAAAAAAATCATTAAAATGGAAATAAAATATAAAGATTTTGCTCAACTAATTTACTCTATTAAAATAAGCAGCACAAACTTAAGAAAGACAAATATGAAATTACTGGTTACCAAAGGAAATCTAGTAATTTGAAAGCTAGATTCCAAAAGATTAGCTTGAAAGCATAAAAGACAAAAATCTACAAAAGAGGGGTAAAGAAACAATTAATCGCTGATATATTTTGATATATTTTTGCTCACAGCTCACATCAGCTAAAAGAGTATAAGCACATAAAAGTACAAGTATTATTTCTATTTCCAATAGTATAAAATAAACTAAAACAAAACAAAGGAATGATAAAACTACAAATGCTTTCAAGCTATTGGTTCTATGAATATTTTTCAGTTGTCTCAGTCTTCTTGGTCGTTTCCTCAGGTTCAGTTTATGCTGGCAATGCTATTGTCAGTTCTACTTCCACTGGTGCAACTAAAAATGCATGCACATGTGATTAAATGCAGGCCCACCTGGACGTGTATATATACTCGTATTTTATAAATATTTTATAATATATATTTATATGTTTTATTTATGTTATATGTAATTATATATAAAAAATTAAACATTATTTACTATATAAAAAAATTAAATCATATACGTATATATTATACGTATATGTCACTTTATAGTTTTGAATATTCCATGCATATATACATATTTATTTATTTAACTTAATATATTGTATTAAATTTGAAATAAATTTAAACACATTTAAATATTTAAATTAATATAATAAATTAAAATAATGTTAATTTGACATTTACGTACACACACACACATATATGTTAGAATCACGATTTTAATCGTTTTGATTGTGACAACTATATAAATCAATTTTTGTGTGTACTAACCACTTATGCAGGAGATTCATTGCAGATTCGTATTCAGAATATTTTGAAGCTGATAGTCTTTTGTTTAGAGTCTTATACTATTTAGAAATATGTTAAAATCTCTCTTGAATGGTATATATATATATATATTAACATACACACACATGCTCAAACATGCACAAAAGGCAGAAAACAGCCGGCTAAATGGACTCATTCGGCCGTCTGTTTGCTGAAACAATTTTTTTGTTTCACAATATTTAGCAGGTTGAATGAGTTAATTCAGCAGGCTGTTTTTGGCCAAAATTTGCCTATTTCTTTGTTGTTTTCGATTTTACCAAATTCAGAAAGCTGAATTATTATTTCAGCCGGTTGAATATTTTCAACAGCTATTTTATGAAAAGACACTTCTCTTCATCGAAGAGAAACTTCTTCAAATCAACAGTTGCACCTGTTCCTTTACAATATTATCCTTCATGAATAGTTGCAACTGTTTAATCTCTATAAATAGATTTCAGAATTCAACAAACAAATTACTTAACTGGTTTTAATACTCTTGAATTATTATTCTCTATTTTCAAACTGCACTCAAACTGCATACATTCTCTGATCGTTGATCATTCTATCTTCCACAATTCTCAAGCACATTACACTAAATATCATAAAGGAGAAGATTATAGGAAGATTTTACTTAATTGACTTATCAGTGCTATTTAAAGAGCATACTACAGTCAGATACTTTTGTTATTTGTAAAGAAGTCCTGTTCGGTTGCTCAGGCGGTAGAAGTCCTGTTCGGTTGCTTAGGCGGTAGAAGTCATGTTCGGTTGCTCAGGTGGTGTAAACCTATTCCTCCGGGTTAAGTGAGGATTGCTAGTTTAATTCCAGAAGGAGTCTGGGACTGGACGTAGAACGGAAGTTCGAACCAGTATAAAAATCTCTGGTGTCATTTACTTTACGGCTTTTACTATTTACTTACTTATTCTGCACAAGTAGTTTATCCATATTACACGATCCTATAGCATAGTCACTTTCATTTGGTATCAGAGCAAGGCAATCATATAACCGTAACATAGTTATTTGATAATTTTTTTAATATGGAAAACAACACCAGCACTGTTGCTAACACTACCTTTTTAGAAGGTCAATCTACTGCATGACCATCTCTATTTAATGGAATGAACTATAACTATTGGGCTACTAGAATGAGAATCTATATACAAGCAAGTAGTTATAAAACCTGGAACATTATGCAATTTGAATATACTATTCCTACTACTGAATATTCAGCATGGTCTAACACACAAAAATTAGACGCTACTGCAAATGCTAAAGCTATGAATATGTTATATTGTGCATTAGACAAAAATGAGTTTAATAGAATAAGAATGTGTAAAACTGCTCGTGAAATTTGGCATACACTTAAAATTACACATGATGGTACTAACAAAGTCAAGCAAAGTAAAATTTCTACTCTCAAAAATCAGTTCTAGAATTTTAAAATGAAGCAAGGCGAGACTATAAATGAAATGTACTCTAGGTTTCAAGATATATATCATTCTTTGATAGCATTAGGAGAAACTTATACAGATTTTGATATTGTGTCAAAAATCCTCAACTCACTAACGGATGAGTGGAAACGAAAAGTCTTAGCAATCGAAGAAGCTAACGACATTTCGACCATAAAAACGGAGGAGTTGATTGGAAATCTAATGTCTTATGAAGTTAATCTCCAGGCAAAACGAGTACAGGCTCAAGATAAGAAGAATATAGCATTCCAGGCAGAAAAGGATGAATCGGGTTCAGATGAAAAGGATATGGCGTTCATTGCTAAAAATTTCAAAAAGTTTTTAAAATTTAGAAAGAGCAACAAATTCGGAAATAACAAGAACAACTACAGCAGCAATAATAACACCAACAAACCATCATCATCTGCTCTAGAATGTTATGAATGTCACAAGAAAGACCACATCAAGAAAGACTGTCCTAAGAAAAAGAAAGACAAAAATAAGAACAAGAAAGACAAATTCAAGAAGAAAGCTTTCTATGTCACTTGGGACGATTCAGAATCATCTTCATCATTAGATAGTGACTCGGTTAGTGATATAGAACAAGCCAACGTATGTTTTATGGCCACAAAAGAGGAGGTAAGTGATCTAACTTTTGATGATTTATTAGAAATAAACTCAGAATTACTTGATAAGCTAAAAGACATCAAAAGAAAATATAAAGAATCTCTTGAAAAAATGAAAGTGACTGTGCTATAGGATCGTGTAATATGGATAAACTACTTGTGCGGAATAAGTAAGTACATAGTAAAAGCAGTAAAGTAAATGACACCAGAGATTTTTATACTGGTTCGAACTCACGTTCTACGTCCAGTCCCAGACTCCTTATGGAATTAAACTAGCAACCCTCACTTAACCCGGAGGAATAGGTTTACACCGCCTGAGCAACCGAATAGGACTTCTACCGCCTAAGCAACCGAATAGGACTTCTACCGCCTAAGCAACCGAACAAGACTTCTTTGCAAATAACAAAAGTATCTGACTGTAGTATGCTCTTTAAATAGCACTGATAAGTCAATTAAGTAAAATCTTCCTATAATCTTCTCCTTTAAGATATTTAGTGTAATGTGCTTGAGAATTGTGGAAGATAGAATGATCAACGATTGGAGAATGTATGCAGTTTGAGTGCAGTTTGAAAATAGAGAATAAGAATTCAAGAGTATTAAAATCAGTTAAGTAATTTGTTTGTTGAATTCTGAAATCTATTTATAGAGATTAAACAGTTGCAATTATTCATGAAGGATAACATTGAAAAGGAACAGGTGCAACTGTTGATTTGAAGAAGTTTCTCTTCGATGAAGAGAAGTGTCTTTTCATAAAATAGCTTTTGAAAATATTCAACCGGCTGAAATAATAATTCAACCTTCTGAATTTGGTAAAATCGAAAACAGCAAAGAAATTAGCAAATTTTTGAAGGTTTTAGAGATAAAATATTTATGTTTTAAATATGAATGTAAATTAAAATACAAATATGTGTTTAATAGCCAAAGAAAATGATCCTTGGTTATGGCACAAAAGATTTTGTCATATTAATTTCAAAACTATAAATAAATTATCTAAAAATGATTTAGTAAAAGGTTTACCAAAAATGAACTTTAAAGTAAACAATATTTGTGATGCTTGCCAATTAGGAAAAATATCAAAATCATCTTTTAAATCAAAGAAAAATATTTCTACTGTACAACCACTAGAACTATTGCATTTGGATCTCTTTGGTCCAACTCAAATTCAATCTATAAACCATAGTAAATATGTGTTTGTTATAGTAGATGATTTCTCAAGATATACTTAGACTATTTTCCTAAAAAATAAAAGTGATACTTTTGAAAATTTCAAGATTTTTGCAAAGAGAATTCAAAATCTCAAAAATTAAAAAATTAAAAACATTAGAAGTGATTATGGAGGTGAATTTGAAAATTAAGCTTTTGAACATTTTTGTAATAAAAAAGGAATTTATCATAATTTTTCTATTCCTAGAACACCACAACAAAATGGAGTTGTAGAAAGGAAAAATAGAACGTTACAAGAATGTGCAAGAACTTTATTAAATGGAAGCACATTACCAAAACATTTCTTGGCAGAAGCTGTAGCAACTGCTTGCTATGTTCTGAATCGTGTTTCCATCCGACCTTTAACAAAAAAACACACTCCATATGAATTTTTTCATCAAAGAAAACCGAACATTTCTTATTTTGAAACTTCTGGTTCAAAATGTTTTATCTTAAACACAAAAGATCAGCTTGAAAATTTTGATCCAAAATCCGATGAAGGAATCTTCATAGGATATTCGGAACGAAGCAAAGCTTATCGAATTTTCAATAAAAGAACAAAAACAATCAAAGAAACACTTCATGTTTCATTCGACAAAAATTTCAAAATTAATAAAATTTTTGAGGATGATGAAAATATACCTAAGATAGTCACAAATACGGTTACTCAAAATAATTTTGAAGAAGATGAAAACATTGTTCATAATTTTGAAGAAGATGAAATCATTATTGTAACAGCCCAAAATTTTTAACGAGATTTTATTTAAGAAATTTTTTTTACATTTTGAAATACTGATTTGAATTAAAAGTGTAATAACTAGTGTAAAACGGGAAATTTAAACTTTACATTTTACGTATAATTTCATCCGTTCTTAACTTTATATTAGAATCAAATTTTACTATTTGGTGATAATAGCTATTTTATTTTTAGTTTGAAATGATACGTTATTTTATTTAAAGAAACGTTATCATTTTTAAATTAAATTGTATGTTACTTTGGGTTAACATTGCAAGTTCAGCCATTCAAAAATCTTGCTCAAATCTAGCCTTAAATCGTGCACGAGAGAATCATTCCATTCCCTTTTACCTTCCTTACGTTTCGTTCAAACATTTATTTCTGCCTTTTCTACTTTAATCAAGTGAACAGCTGTCTATTTTTCACGTTCACCAAACTTCTTCAAAGGAAACTTTTCATTTCAGCTCTCCAAATTTGCGTGATTTTTCTTCCAAGGTATGGCCGCATGCTTCCCTTTCAATTTGTTCCATTCTGTTGTTTGTTGTACCTTGTTTCAAACTTTGTTTGTCCCCTACTCACTTTTGCCTGCCACCGCAACTCCATGCTATCCACCGTCACCACAACCCCTGCCGAGACCACCGCCTCCACCCCATGCACTACCCACGTCAGATCCCCTACAACCCTTCGCCTGATCGAACCCAGTTCCCACGCCTCCAATACCGAGACCACCCACCTTCCTCCACCCAACCGTGACCACACTACCACGAATCCCCACACTGCCAGACCGAACATAGCCCACCGCTCCACCATGCTCCGCCCAACCCCACCGAGAACCCCCTGAACCCATGCTCCACCGTGAGAACATCCAACCCCTAAGGCCTGCCACCACAACCCAGATCGAGTTCCATACCACCACTTCAGCCTAGCCATTCGCCACCACCACGCTCCACCTCCCCAGGTCGGGACCAGCCACCACCTCACGCAAAACTGCCCAGACGTGAACCCCAGGCCGAGACCGAACTCTGTATGGCTGAAGAGTAAATTTGTTCCACTGACCTTTCTCTGGAAAAAAAATGAACAAATATATGTTTTGTCACCTCTGCAATTTTATGCTGAAGATTATTGCCTGTCCGAGTTTTGATAGAAAAGGAATTGTGAAAAAGTTGCCTATCACTTTGTACTTTGTAGTATAGGTTCTTCTGACCTTTGTTTTGAAAAAAAAAATATTTTAAAATTGCTTTTGTCACTTTCGTTTTGTAGTCATGAATTAATATGCCACCCTGTCTTGTTTGAAATGAAAATGGTGAACAAAATTCCACTTCATATTTTATTTTTGGTTGTTGTATTCCCCACTGGCCTTTGTTGTGGAAAAAGGGAATTAGAGAAAAAAATGCGTTTTTCACTTTGCAAATTTTAAAGTTATAATCTCCATTGTAAAAGTGGTCAAGCTATTGCTTTCGATTTTCAACGTGTTTCTTTTTCGTTGTTGCTTCATTTGAAAATTTGTTATTCGTGCAATCTTAGATTTTGATGATTTATTTTGCTTTAAATTTGAATCTAGTTGGCGCATCCTCTAACAACTGATCGTGCTTTCCGCGTGCGTTCGATAGACATCGTATTTCTTCTTCCGAATCTCCAGCTCCGTAGAGGTGAGTAAATCTCACACGAATATTCATACTTATATGATTGTGAAACGACCGCAACTGAATGTGTAGAGATTAAATAAATAAATAAATGATGCTATAATTACCTGTGATTTATTTATAGTTGATGTTAATTGTTAAAACTGCATATCGTATCATCTGTTATATTTTGTTCTTATTTTACTGTTATTCTATTCTGTTAAATCACACTGCAAGTTCCCTGTAGAATAGAATCACTATGGGTTGAAATGATACATACCCGAACGGACTTTAGAATAAGGGAAGATCGTTATGGGCTGAAATGATAGGCCTAAACGATTTTCAATTAAATTTTATTTACTTGGAATTGCGGGTTTGAAATGATAAAACCCGGATTTTTCTTTGTAAATTACGGATTGAAATGATACAGTATCCGTATCACTTGACTTAGGCTAGAAAATATTATACAGACCCGTGGTTATTTTTCTGTATTTTCTGGATACCTTTAAATATCTTAAATATTGTAATAATATTAAATTGATTTAAATCGAATTTTTAAATGATTTATTTAGAATAGAAATGATTTTTTTCTATGTGATAAAAATAAATTAAATTGAAGTTAATTAAATTGAAATGAAATTTTAGTTTTAAATGGTGGAAAATGGAGTTTGAGTTTGAATTGTTGAAATGAATTGTTTAAATGAAAGTGGGATTTACACACTTGAATTTAATAAGCGAACTTGTAAGTTTTGGTTTTAATTTGTAAAATTTCTCTTTGAAATAAATTAGTTAAAGGATTGAAATGAACATTTTAATGTATGATTTTATAAGTTCTGAACTAGGTAGAATCTGTAGCACTTGTTAAGTGCTGTGGTTATATAAGTGAACCAAAAGACTAAAAATGAACTAAGGCAATGATAGTACTTGGTAAGTGCTGTTGTAGCAGAAACTAAAATTTAACCTGAACTAATAAAAGGGGTATTGTAGCACTTGTTAAGGACTGCAGTAGGTTGAAATATGATTTTGTTTAAAGCTGAACTGTTACAGCAGTTTATAAATGTTGTTTTGCTGAATAAAATTTGTTTTCAAATATAACTTACCGCCGCACTTTTTAAATGTTGTGAAAGCTGAGAATTTTAACGCTATTGTTTTAAGTGAATAAATGAACTCCGAAAAGGCTAAACTTTGGGAATTTAATATTTGATTTAAAAGAATAATGACTTTGTTTTAAAGGGTTTAATTCGAAGTATATTTTTTGATAAATTGTTTTAAATCTATAACCACGGGTTATAATAACGATTGGTTGGCAAAGAGACCGGGATCGGATATGGACATACTCTCTGTCGATACCGAAAACCACTTTGACAACCGTGTACGCGGTGGAGATTCCAGAATGAAGTAGGATGGTGGCGACGTTCTTAAGGTATGTTACGTGACCCAACTCCCATGAGTTGGCATAAGGTGGCTAAAATAGGAGCGATCTCGGACCAGTGAGGTAGCACCTCTTCTCGGACACATTTCTTCGATATTATACTCTTACTTGTGATTTGACTAGATGGCCATCGTCCGATTTGGGAATGTTGTTCGAGGTGGAACGGTAGTGGCTGCTATGCGTATCCATCAGTCCGTGTGCGTAATTGGTATATCTACCCTGGCATTGCCTAGTTGTGCCGTGTCACCTACCATATCGAGCTTTACTACGATTATGATTTTAAGATCCGACCGCGTTAAGGTTCTCCATCCCCTTAACGCTATTTTCCGATATGATTATACTTTACTTATTTAGACACTATTGTAATAGCGAATATTACTACATAGTAGATATTTTAACGGATCCTTAGAGGATGGGCGGTCCCAAGCATCTTCTAAGTTACTTGTACCTTTACTACAGTTCACTTGAGTTGGTTTACATTATATAAGTATGTATATCCTGACTCGAGTGTTTATGTTTTATTTTACGCTCGGGTCAGCCTGAGTATCAGTTGGACTTCATCTTCATGGAGCTTGGACTAATGGAGATTATCTTTATCAAGCTGCTATCTATTTTGCTATTCAGTCTTTTATTTTAGCTTATGTAATTGAGACAAATGAATTTGGGATTTTTCTGTGGTTATTCAAACTGTATTGGTTTTAGACTATGTAATTTGTACTTGTTTTGAGACTATGTATTTTAGTGGCTTCATGAACCACTATGGTTATTTTTAAATTACGCTGCGAGTTATTCTGATATTTCTGTGTCTGTGATTCTGTGAATGATTTTATTTGCTCCAAATTTTATTACAATCTGTTATTTTGCATTATTCAAGTCTGACATGTGTGGATTATTATCGATTTGAATGGTCCAAAATACCGGGTCGTTACATTTGGTATCAAAGCTTTGGTTTTAGGCAAACCTTAGCCTACGGGGCAAAAACTCATTAGAGATAGGGTAGAAATACCCTAGAATGAGTGAAATCAAACTCAGAATCATTTCTTTGTGAGTGAACGTATTTTCAAAGTATAAATGATTTTAAAATGATTTCTCAAATGATTTTAAAATGATTTCTCAAATGATTTTTCAAAGATTATTTTGATATAAAGTTTCTTGTTTTAAGAAGAAAATTTTTCTAAACTTCCTTCTTTCCGTATCTACCTTGTTAGAAACTTTGTTATTAGGATATTCATCCAAGTGGTCTTATCGTGTCTTATCTTAACTTATCTTTGCCTTCTCTGTACCTTGTCCTAAAATTTATTCTTGATATTTCCAGGATGAATCGTGGAAATGCTAGAGGTAGGGGTCGTGGTATTGCCCCAATTCCTCCACCTGTTGCACCCGTTAGGTTTACTGTTCTTTGCAAGGAATTCTCTCAGCTCGGTGGCACTAGGTTCACCGGTTCAGAGAGTATTATCGAAGCCCAGCAATGGCTACGAAGTTTGGAGAGAATTTTTACTGGTCTAGAGATCACTGATGTAGGAGCAGTTCAGGTATCCTTTGTGTTAACTTGAATTTTCCCAATTTCCTTTCTTTTCGAATCCATCTTAAGTTCGGTTTGTATCTTCTTTTCAGGGAGGCTTTTGTGGCAAAATGGATGCCCGAAGCCGGGAAATCTCAGCTTTATCGTGAGTTCATGGATCTTAAGCAGGGTACCATGTCTTTTTCAGAGTATGAGCGGAAGTTCAATGAACTTTCCAAATTTGGTCCTGGTCTTATCGACACTCAGCTAAAGAAGAATGAGAAGTTCATTTCTGGAGCTCGCCCAGAGTTCTATGATCGTCTTATTTCACATGTTCATGGCACTTTTACTGAGCTCATGGATATGGCTATTCGCTATGAGAACCCTACTTCCAAGGGTCCTGCTGCTTCTGGTGCTCATGTCTCACAATCTTCCTCTGCAAATTCCAAGAAGAGAAAGCCCAACTTCCACCAGCAGAAGAAGAATTGGATCAAGCATGCGGGCTTGGGATCTTCAGCATCTGCTCCTTCCCAGAGACACCCTATTGATCTTTCCTCCATTACTTGCTTCAAATGTGACCAGAAGGGACACTATGCCAATAGTTGCCCTACTCCGTCCGGTGCTGTTGTTCCTCCACCTCAGGTTTCCAGGAACGATCTTTGTCATGTTTGTCTTCAGCCGGGTCATTTTAGGAAGGACTGTCCTTTATATCAGAAGGGAAAGCCATATGGTGTTTTTGCTGTCACATCTGCTTCATCACCTGCTGCACCTACTCCTGCTCCTAGCGATGATCAAGGTACTCTTCAGGGCACCTTTACTTTATTTCATCATCCTGTTCGTGTTTTGTTTGATACTGGAGCTTCGTATAGTTTTATTTCTGATGATCTGTGTAACAAGTTTGAACATCTCCTTTCTCCTGAGTATGCTTCTGTTCCTCTATGTGTTTCAAATCCTATTGGTGGTCCCGCAAATCTTAATAAGATTTGTAAACATGTGAAACTCCACCATTCCGATCATCGTTTTAGTGGTGATTTCTATATTCTTGGTTTTGATACTTTTGATTTGCTGCTTGGAGATGATTGGTTAAAGAAGCACGATGCCCATATCTCTTGTAAATCCCGAATTGTTTCTCTTGAGGATGATCGGGGTAATTCTTTGGTTATTCAGTGTTGTTTGCCTCATGATTGCGCTGGTAGCTTTATCTACTCATTGGATTCTTCTCCTGTTGATCTTCAGTCGACTCGGGTAGTTAATCACTACCCGGATGTATTTGGTGAAGTTACTGCTTTACCTCCCAAGCGGGAAATTGATTTCCGCATTGATCTCATTCCTGGAGCTCGACCTGTAGTTCTTCCTCCTAGAAGAATGGCACCCCGCGAGAAGGTTGAGTTAAGAAAGCAAATTGAGGATCTATCTTCCAAGGGTCTGATCAGACCTAGCTATTCTGAATGGGGAGCTGCGGTGGTTTTCGTCACCAAGTCCGATGGTTCTCTCCGGATGTGTGTTGATTATAGGGAGTTGAACAAGCTCACTATGAAAAATAGATATCCAATGCCTCGCATCAATGACATGTTTAATCAGCTTTGTGGTGCTATAGTTTTCTCTCAGCTGGATCTTGCCACAGGTTTTCACCAACTCAGAGTTGCCGAGGAAAGTATTCCCAAGACTGCTTTCCGTACTGAGAATGGATTCTTTGAATGGTTAGTCATGCCTTTTGGTTTGACTAATGCTCCTGCTTTCTTTGTTGACTTGACGAATCGTGTTTTCCGTGATGTGCTTAATAAATTTGTTCTAGTCTTTGTGGATGATATCCTCATTTTCTCTAAGTCTGAAGAAGAACATGAGTCACATTTGAAATCTGTTCTTGAGACTCTTCGAAAGCATCAGTTAAAAGCTAAATTTTCCAAATGCCATTTCTGGAAGGATGAAGTCCGTTTCCTCGGGCATATTGTTTCTAGTAATGGAGTTTCAGTTGATCCAGTCAAGATCGCTGCGATCAATGTAAGTCCTTCTTTCCTTCTCTTTCCTTGTTTCATTCAATTTACTCTATCTTTCTTATTATCCTTTTTTCCCTATTCTGTGCAGGATTGGGAAACTCCTAAGACTCCTACTGATATCCGTAGTTTTCTGGGCCTTGCCGGTTATTACCGGAGATTCATTGAGAATTTCGCTCGGATTGCTGCACCTCTCACTGCTTTAACTCGGAAGAATGCTAAGTTTATTTGGAGTAACGGGTGTAAGGCCGCATTCAATGAGTTAAAAGACAAGCTTACTTCCGCACCTGTTCTTACCGTTCCAAATGGAGATGAGGGATTAACGGTATACACTGATGCTTGTCGAGAAGGTTTGGGAGCTGTTCTGATGCAAGATGGTAGAGTGATTGCTTATGCTAGTCGACAGTTGAAGACCCATGAAGTAAATTATGCTGCCCATGATCTAGAGTTGCTTGCTGTTGTTTTCGCTTTGAAGCTTTGGAGACATCATCTGTTGGGTACCAAGTTCGAGCTTTTCACAGATCATCAGTCTTTGAGGTATATTTTCTCTTAGAAGGATTTGAATCAGAGACAAGTTAGGTGGTTAGAGTTCCTTGCTTCTTATGACCTCGACATCAACTATACACTGGGAAAAGCTAATGTTGTGGCGGATGCTTTGAGTAGGAAGAAAGCTTTGTAGTGTCAGATTGTTGTTTCTTCACCTCTTGTGGATCGTATTATGGCTAGACAGGATGAGGATCAGATGCTTAGATTGATTAAGGAGAGTGTTCGAAGTAGAGTTGGAGGTAGTAGTCTTGATGGTAATGGAGCTCAGATTGACGATAAGGGTGTATTGAGAATTAATAATAGGATTTGTGTCCCGAATGTTGATGGATTGAGACAGGAGTTACTTCGGGAGAATCATCAGTCCAGACTTTCTATTCATCCAGGTGTGACCAAGATGTATCAGGACATGAAGAAGTTATATTGGTGGAAAGGTATGAAGCGAGATATTTCCATTTTTGTTAATAGGTGTGCGACTTGTCAGCAAGTCAAGGCAGATCATCAGAAGACTCCGAGTTTATTGCAGCCTCTTGAGATTCCCAATTGGAAGTGGGAACAAGTTTCTATGGATTTCATTGATGGTTTACCGAGGACTAGGAAGGGTAACGAGAGTATTTGGGTTATTGTGGATAGATTGACCAAATCAACTCATTTCATTCCGGTCAAATCTACCCGTTCAGCTTCTAGTTTGTCTGAGATTTACATGAGGGAGATTGTTCGTCTCCATGGTGTTCCTCTCAGTATCATTTGTGATCGTGATCCTATCTTTACTAGTAGGTTTTGGAAAGCCTTTCAGGATTCTTTGGGTACTCATCTAAATCTGAGCACTGCTTACCACCCACAGACCGACGGTCAAACGGAAAGGGTGAATCAGATTTTAGAAGATCTTCTTCGTGCTTGTGTGCTTGATTATGGAAGATCTTGGGAAGATCATCTCCATCTTGTCGAATTCACTTATAACAATAGTTATCAGGCCAGTATTGAGACATCTCCGTTTTATGCTCTTTACGGACGACCTTGTAGATCTCCTTCTTGTTGGATTGAATCCGGTAATCGTTTGGTTCTTGGTCCTGAGATGGTTTTAGAAGCTTCAGAGAGAGTTGAAGAGATTAAGAGGAAGATGAGGATTACTCAAGATAGACAGAAGAAGTACGCTGATCGTCGAAGACGGAGTTTAGAGTTTGCTGTTGGTGATTTGGTTTTCCTTAAGGTCTCTCCCTTAAGGAATGTTATTCGTTTTGGTCGTAGAGGAAAGCTTTCTCCTAGATTTGTAGGTCCTTTCCGCATTTTGGAAAGAATTGGCTCTCTTGCTTATCGTCTGGATTTACCCGAGAAATTTTCTGGAATACACAATGTCTTTCATGTATCTCATCTTCGTCGCTATCTGCATGATCCATCTCTTATTATTCAGCCTTCTACTCTTGATAGTTTGGATATTGAGCCAAATCTGACTGTTGAGAGGAAGCCACTTCGTATCATCGATCGAGGTACGAAACAGCTAAGAAGAAAATCTGTCAACCTGGTCAAAGTGCAGTGGAGCACTGATGAACGGGATTGCACCTGGGAGACGGAGGAGAGCATTCGTGCTTCGAATCCGGAATTGGTTATTTCAGGTACTTTTGCTATTCTGCCTTATCTTTCTTTGTTTTCCTTCTTCGTTCCTTTTCGGGGACGAAAAGCTTTGAGTGGGGGAGAGTGTAACAGCCCAAAATTTTTAACGAAATTTTATTTAAGAAAAAAAATTTACATTTTGAAATATTGATTTGAATTAAAAGTGTAATAACTAGTGTAAAACGGGAAATTTAAACTTTACATTTTATGTATAATTTCATCCGTTCTTAACTTTATATTAGAATCAAATTTTATTATTTGGTGATAATAGCTATTTTATTTTTAGTTTGAAATGATACGTTATTTTATTTAAAGAAACGTTATCATTTTTAAATTAAATTGTATGTTACTTTGGGTTAACATTGCAAGTTCAGCCGTTCAAAAATCTTGCTCAAATCTAGCCTTAAATCGTGCACGAGAGAATCATTCCATTCCCTTTTACCTTCCTTACGTTTCGTTCAAAAATTTATTTCTGCCTTTTCTACTTTAATCAAGTGAACAGCTGCCTATTTTTCACGTTAACCAAACTTCTTCAGAGGAAACTTTTCATTTCAGCTCTCCAAATTTGCGTGATTTTTCTTCCAAGGTATGGCCGCATGCTTCCCTTTCAATTTGTTCCATTCTGTTGTTTGTTGTACCTTGTTTCAAACTTTGTTTGTCCCCTGCTCACTTTTGCCTGCCACCGCAACTCCATGCTATCCACCGTCACCACAACCCCTACCGAGACCACCGCCTCCACCCCATGCACTACCACGTCAGATCCCCTACAACCCTTCGCCTGATCGAACCCAGTTCCCACGCCTCCAATACCGAGACCACCCACCTTCCTCCACCCCAACCGTGACCATACCACCACGAAGCCCCACACTGCCAGACCGAACATAGCCCACCGCTCCACCATGCTCCGCCCAACCCCACCGAGAACCCCCTGAACCCATGCTCCACCGTGAGAACATCCAACCCCTAAGGCCTGCCACCACAACGCAGATCGAGTTCCATACCACCACGTCAGCCTACCCATTCGCCACCACCACGCTCCACCTCCCCAGGTCAGGACCAGCCACCACCTCACGCAAAACTGCCCAGACGTGAACCCCAGGCCGAGACCGAACTCTGTATGGCTGAAGAGTAAATTTGTTCCACTGATCTTTCTCTGAAAAAAAAATGAACAAATATATGTTTTGTCACCTCTGCAATTTTATGCTGAAGATTATTGCCTGTCCGAGTTTTGATAGAAAAGGAATTGTGAAAAAGTTGCCTATCACTTTGTACTTTGTAGTATAGGTTCTTCTGACCTTTGTTTTGAAAAAAAAATATTTTAAAATTGCTTTTGTCACTTTCGTTTTGTAGTCATGAATTAATATGCCACCCTGTCTTGTTTGAAATGAAAATGGTGAACAAAATTCCACTTCATATTTTATTTTTGGTTGTTGTATTCCCCACTGGCCTTTGTTGTGGAAAAAGGGAATTAGAGAAAAAAATGCGTTTTTCACTTTGCAAATTTTAAAGTTATAATCTCCATTGTAAAAGTGGTCAAGCTATTGCTTTCGATTTTCAACGTGTTTCTTTTTCATTGTTGCTTCATTTGAAAATTTGTTATTCGTGCAATCTTAGATTTTGATGATTTACTTTGCTTTAAATTTGAATCTAGTTGGCGCATCCTCTAACAACTGATCGTGCTTTCCACGTGCGTTCGATATACATCGTATTTCTTCTTCCGAATCTCCAGCTCCGTAGAGGTGAGTAAATCTCACACGAATATTAATACTTATATGATTGTGAAACGACCGCAACTGAATGTGTAGAGATTAAATAAATAAATAAATGATGCTATAATTACCTGTGATTTATTTATAGTTGATGTTAATTGTTAAAACTGCATATCGTATCATCTGTTATATTTTGTTCTTATTTTACTGTTATTCTATTCTGTTAAATCACACTGCAAGTTCCCTGTAGAATAGAATCACTATGGGTTGAAATGATACATACCCGAACGGACTTTAGAATAAGGGAAGATCGTTATGGGCTGAAATGATAGGCCTGAACGATTTTCAATTAAATTTTATTTACTTGGAATTGCGGGTTTGAAATGATAAAACCCGGATTTTTCTTTGTAAATTACGGATTGAAATGATACAGTATCTGTATCACTTGACTTAGGCTAGAAAATATTATACAGACCCGTGGTTATTTTTCTGTATTTTCTGGATACCTTTAAATATCTTAAATATTGTAATAATATTAAATTGATTTAAATCGAATTTTTAAATGATTTATTTAGAATAGAAATGATTTTTTTCTATGTGATAAAAATAAATTAAATTGAAGTTAATTAAATTGAAATGAAAATTTAGTTTTAAATGGTGGAAAATGGAGTTTGAGTTTGAATTGTTGAAATGAATTGTTTAAATGAAAGTGGGATTTACACACTTGAATTTAATAAGCGAACTTGTAAGTTTTGGTTTTAATTTGTAAAATTTCTCTTTGAAATAAATTAGTTAAAGGATTGAAATGAACATTTTAATGTATGATTTTATAAGTTCTGAACTAGGTAGAATCTGTAGCACTTGTTAAGTGCTGTGGTTATATAAGTGAACCAAAAGACTAAAAATGAACTAAGGCAATGATAGTACTTGGTAAGTGCTATTGTAGCAGAAACTAAAATTTAACCTGAACTAATAAAAGGGCTATTGTAGCACTTGTTAAGGACTGCAGTAGGCTGAAATATGATTTTGTTTAAAGCTGAACTGTTACAGCAGTTTATAAATGTTGTTTTGCTGAATAAAATTTGTTTTCAAATATAACTTACCGCCGCACTTTTTAAATGTTGTGAAAGCTGAGAATTTTAACGCTATTGTTTTAAGTGAATAAATGAACTCCGAAAAGGCTAAACTTTGGGAATTTAATATTTGATTTAAAAGAATAATGACTTTGTTTTAAAGGGTTTAATTCGAAGTATATTTGATAAATTGTTTTAAATCTATAACCACGGGTTATAATAACGATTGGTTGGCAAAGAGACCGGGATCGGATATGGACATACTCTCTGTCGATACCGAAAACCACTTTGACAACCGTGTACGCGGTGGAGATTCCAGAATGAAGTAGGATGGTGGCGACGTTCTTAAGGTATGTTACGTGGACCCAACTCCCATGAGTTGGCATAAGGTGGCTAAAACAGGAGCGATCTCGGACCAGTGAGGTGGCACCTCTTCTCGGACACATTTCTTCGATATTATACTCTTACTTGTGATTTGACTAGATGGCCATCCTCCGATTTGGGAATGTTGTTCGAGGTGGAACGGTAGTGGCTGCTATGCGTATCCATCAGTCCGTGTGCGTAATTGGTATATCTACCCTGGCATTGCCTAGTTGTGCCGTGTCATCTACCATATCGAGCTTTACTACGATTATGATTTTAAGATCCGACCGCGTTAAGGTTCTCCATCCCCTTAACGCTATTTTCCGATATGATTATACTTTACTTATTTAGACACTATTGTAATAGCGAATATTACTACATAGTAGATATTTTAACGGATCCTTAGAGGATGGGCGGTCCCAAGCATCTTCTAAGTTACTTGTACCTTTACTACAATTCACTTGAGTTGGTTTACATTGTATAAGTATGTATATCCTGACTCGAGTGTTTATGTTTTATTTTACGCTCGGGTCAGCCTGAGTATCAGTTGGACTTCATCTTCACGGAGCTTGGACTACTGGAGATTATCTTTATCAAGCTGCTATCTATTTTGCTATTCAGTCTTTTATTTTAGCTTATGTAATTGAGACAAACGAATTTGGGATTTTTCTGTGGTTATTCAAACTGTATTGGTTTTAGACCATGTAATTT
Organism: Allium fistulosum; assembly: GCA_030737815.1. Classification (NCBI taxonomy): domain Eukaryota; kingdom Viridiplantae; phylum Streptophyta; class Magnoliopsida; order Asparagales; family Amaryllidaceae; genus Allium; species Allium fistulosum. Next base: position 927,031,450 of record CM060903.1, read on the forward strand.
GTACTTGTTTTGAGACTATGTATTTTAGTGGCTTCATGAACCACTATGGTTATTTTTAAATTCCGCTGCGAGTTATTCTGATATTTCTTTGTATGTGATTCTGTAAATGATTTTATTTGCTCTAAATTTTATTACAATCTGTTATTTTGCATTATTCAAGTCTGACATGTGTGGATTATTGTCGATTTGAATGGTCCAAAATACCGGGTCGTTACAATTATTCATAATGAAAATGAATTAAGATCTCCTCCTAGGATTTTATGACATCACCTAGTAGAAAATGTCATAGGAGAAATTGATTCACATGTTAGAATTAGAAATCAACTTACTCAAATGGGCCATGTAGCTTTTCTTTCTAAAATTGAACCTAAAAATGCAAAAGAAGCTTCTACTAGTGACTATTGGATTATAGCTATGCAAGAAGAGCTAAACCAATTTGAACGAAACGAAGTTTAGGAACTAGTTCCTAGACCAAGTAATCAAACAGTCATTGGTACTAAATGAGTTTTCAAAAATAAAGCAGATGAACAAGGTAATATAACTAGGAATAAAGCTAGATTAGTTGCACAAGGATATAATCAAGAAGAGGGAATTGACTATGAAGAAATATTTGCTCCAGTTGCACGACTTGAAGCAATATGTATCTTACTGGCTTTTGCATGTTTTCATAATTTCAAACTTTATCAAATGGATGTCAAAAGTGCTTTTTTAAATGGTTATATAAAAGAAAATGTTTTTGTTGAACAACCTCCTTTATTCGCACATGAAAAATTTCCAAACCACGTCTATAAACTTAAGAAAGCCTTATACGGTCTAAAACAAGCACCCCGTGCTTGGTATGAACGTCTTAAAAGCTATATAATAGATTCTGGTTTTGAAATTGGGAAGGTTGATCAAACTCTTTTTATTAAAAGAACTAAAAAGGACATTTTAATTATTCAAATTTATGTAGATGATATTATTTTTGGTTCTACAAATGAAAGATTATGTCAGGATTTCTCAAAAATAATAACCAAAGAATTTGAAATGTCACATATGGGAGAATTATCTTATTTTCTTGGATTACAGATTAAACAATTAGAAAATGGAATTTTTATTAATCAAGAAAAATATTGTAATAATCTAATTAAATGCTTTTGTATGGAAACTACTTCTGCTAAACCAACTCCAATGAGTACAACGATTCATCTCGATAGAGATGAAGGTGGCAAAAGTGTTGACCAAAAATTATATCGAATTATAATTGGCTCATTACTTTATCTAACTGCTAGTAGACCTGACATAATGATGAGTGTTTGTTTATGTGCTCGATTTCAAGCAAATCCTAAAGAATCACATATGCGAGCAGTAAAACGCATATTGCATTATCTAAGCAAAACCAAAGATTTTGGACTTTTCTATCCGAAAGAATGTCCTTTCGAGTTAGTTTCATATAGTGACGCTGACTTTGGAGGATGTCGGACGGATCGAAAAAGTACTAGTGGGACTTGTCACTTCATTGGACAATCCTTAGTCTCTTGGTTTAGAAAGAAACAAAATTGTGTTTCACTTTCAACTTGTGAGGCAGAATATATTTTTGTTGCCTTAGCTTGTGCTCAAGTCATTTATATGCAACAAATACTTCAAGATTTTGGTATAAATTTATCTAAATCAACTATTTTCTGTGATAATACTAGTGTTATAAACTTATCCAAAAATCCTGTCAATCACTCATGAACTAAACATATTGACATACGTCATCATTTTCTTCGTGATAATATTGATAAGGATTTAGTCAGATTGGAATTTGTATCCTCTAAAAATCTACTGGCTAATATATTTACAAAACCTTTAAATGAAAGTATCTTCATAAAATTAAGAAGAGAATTAGGAATTATATCAATAAAAGATTTATAACTTTTAATAATAATTTTAAAAAAAATTGAAATTTTCCTAGACCTGAACTCGGGATCTCTTACTTGAAAATCTGGTGCTCTACCACTACACTACACTTTACTTTTCAGCTAAACTTGATTTACATTCTATTTTCATTGTTTGTTTTTCCACCTTACCTTTTTAACTTCTTTACAACCTACCTTTTTTTTTTCTCTGGTTCTTAATAACCTAACCAATAATCTTGTTTCTATTTATATGATCTTCTTGCTTGTAAATACCTCTTCTCCCTTTATTTCTTTTGCAAATCAAATAAAAAAAGAGAAAAACTAGTTTCAACTCTCTTAATCAAAAATGTCTTCCCAACATAACTCTGAATCCTCTACACTTTTATATACTTCTCCTAGTTCGGGATCAGTAAATTTACCTACTCCTACACCGATTTATGAACCGGTCCTGATTGTTCCTCCTTCTACTCACAGGGGTTACACTCCACCCGGTAAAAGAACAAGACGCTCTTTATTTTTCGGTTCACCATCTACCAAAGAAAAGATAGACGGCATTCACCATTATCAAAAAAAAACGCTGGAATTACAGCGTGAACTTTATTATGAACAAAAAGTTAACGCCAAGCGTTTAAGATTTTTGGACCAAGTTGCCTTGAAATTCTGCGGTTCCTCATCCAAGAGCACGGTTCATCAACCGTCTCCTGTTTGTTCTCCATCCCGACGTAATCCTTTGGAACTATCACTGCAACGTCCACTAGTATCTCCGAACTCGTGGGAACGTGGCAATAGATGGTCGCCACTCAGGCCACTACAAGTGAACATAAAAATAGAGCCAGATGAATATCACACTCCAAGCTCCTCATCAAAATCTGTTTAAAAGTATTTAATATGTAATCTACTTTGTTTATAAAAATATGTTTATGCTGTTCTTTTACTGATAATATTTGTTATAAAAGAAGAAGGCAGCCATACATTTACTAACAATTCAACCGGCTGTTTTCACTGAAACGGACGGCTGAATATTATCCAAAAATAGAAGTTTTTCCAGATTCAGACGGCTGAATCACAGAAAATAGCCATCTGAATCGGTTCAAAAATGAACTACTTCCTTGTAGGAAGGATTCAGCCGGCTGTTTTACTGTAAATAGCCGGCTGAATCTATCCTGAAGCATTTTTTACTAGGCCCTACATCTCCACTACCAACTTTACCCTTACTTTTCACCTGCCTATAAATTCATCTTTTCACCTTTTACCCCTTCACTTTAGAACCCTAGCTCAAAATTTTCAAATTCTCAACTTCTACTCTTAAATTTTTATCTCTAATGGCTCCTAGATCAAAATGCACAAGGGAATCCGCCTCCAGTCCTTCCGAAGACTAGATTCGTCGATGGCTTTGGAATGATGTTGTAGTCTCCCGCTACAATTCTATGAAAATCCAACATTTTTGAAGGGGCTTTCATGAAGTTCCCGGATTTCACAGCTTATCGAATTAGAGAAATGACCGAGCAATTCCACTTTGATAATCTCACAGGGTATGCTCCCAATAATGCTAGAATTAACCATCTTTTGATTAAACTTTTTCTTGCAAATCTGAATTTAAACCACCATAATCCTCAAAATCGACAAGATTGTGTTTGGTCAATAGTTTGTGGTACTAAAATCGTTTTGCCTTTGCAAAGATTAGGCAATATTTTAAACTGTCCCTTTCAAGGGGTTGATATAGATGATATTGAAGTTGATATGGATAATAGAGACGAAGTTTCACATCGTTTCTTATCTGATCATCTTACCAATTTAAGAGCATTAAAATCTAGCACCTTAAGGCCACAAGCACGGCTTATTCACCGTGCTTTCATTCGCTCCTTACAACCTCGAACGGAAGTTATAAAAAAGTTTATAAAAGAGATTTTCAAGCTCTCTATTTAATCTACTCCAACTAACAAGTAAATTGGGGCAAAATCTTTTTAGATGAATTTCAAGACATCACAATCCGAAGGAAATATAAGACCATCCATTATGGCGCTTATATTATGCGTATCCTTCTCAACTTCGGCATTCACATGCCTGACTCCGAGTTTTCAAGCATTAGCGAGTTAGGCGCAAAAACCTTAGGATTGATGGGTCTTCCTCCTCCACAACAAATCATTTCTTTTCAAGAATGGTCTCACAATGTTCAGCAAGGTGTTCCACAACCTCGTGACACTAGTATTGCCTCCTCTTCGCATACCCAACATGAAGAAGAAGTTGAGGATGATGACTCCATTCAAGTTGTTGGCCCAAAAACTTCCTCTTGACAAGCTATCATCACCCTCTCCCGAAATCAATCAAAACTTCATCGGGAAATTAAATCTCTTGAAAGGAAGACGGAGAAGAAATTCAACTCCATCAGAGGATTTCTTAATAGGATATGGGATAAAATTTCTTGTTCTGGTTCTACATCCACCGAAGCTTACAATCCATCCCTTTTCCAATGGTCGTCTTCAAGTTCGGATAATGATGATGATGAACTCTCTACCTCTATCTAGTTTTTATTCTAATCTTTGAACTTTATTTTCCGGTTTGTAATGTTATTTCAAGCTTCTATGGTTCCTTTTTAGTTGTCTACATAATGTTGTATGGATATTGTGATCTTATTTTAGTAATGACATCTCGAGTATGTATTTTAATCTTTGCTCTGCAATATTTATCTACGTTTATTTTATATCCTTCTTTTTTGTCGATGACAAAGGGGGAGAAAAATTACTATGCATATTGATAGGGGGAGTAGTAGTGTTCATGTAAGTATTTATGAAAATATATTATTTATACTTATATAGTTGTCATCATCAAAAAGGGGGAGAAAAAATTACTGTGCATATTGACAGGGGGAGTAGCAGTGTTCATGTAAGTATTTATGAAAATATATTATTTATACTTATACAGTTGTCGTCATCAAAAAGGGGGAGAATGTTAGAATCTCGATTTTAATCGTTTTGATTACGACAACTATATAAATCAATTTTTGTGTGTACTAATCACTTATGCAGGAGATTTGCGGATTCGTATTCAGAATATTTTGAAGCTGATAGTCTTTTGTTTAGAGTCTTATACTATTTAAAAATATGTTAAAATCTCTCCTGAATGGTGTATATATATTAACATACACACAAATGCTCAAACATGCACAAAAGGCTAAAAACAGCCGGCTGAATGGACTCATTCAGCCGTCTGTTTGCTGAAACAATTATATTGTTTCACAATATTCAGCCGGCTGAATGAGTTAATTCAGCCTGCTGTTTTAGGACAAAATTTTCCTATTTCTTTCTGTTTTCGATTTTACCAAATCCAGAAAGCTGAATTATTATTTCAGACGGTTAAATATTTTCAATAGCTATTTTATGAAAAGACACTTCTCTTCATCGAAGAGAAACTTCTTCAAATCAACAATTGCACATGTTCCTTTTTAATATTATCCTTCATGAATAATTGCAACTGTTTAATCTCTATAAATAGATTTCAGAATTCAACAAACAAATTACTTAACTGATTTTAAAACTCTTAAATTCTTATTCTCTATTTTCAAACTTCACTCAAACTGCATACATTCTCTGATCATTGATCATTCTATCTTCCACAATTCTCAAGCACATTACACTAAATATCATAAAGGAGAAGATTATAGGAAGATTGTACTTAATTGACTTATCAGTGCTATTTAAAGAGCATACTATAGTCAAATACTTTTGTTATTTGTAAAGAAGTCATGTTCGGTTGCACGGTAGAAGTCCTATTCGGTTGCTTAGGCGGTAGAAGTCCTGTCCGGTTGCTCAGGCGGTGTAAACCTATTCCTTCGGGTTAAGTGAGGGTTGCTAGTTTAATTCTAGAAGGAGTCTGGGACTAGACGTAGAACAGGAGTTCGAACCAGTATAAAAATATCTGGTTTCATTTACTTTACTGCTTTTACTATTTACTTACTTATTCCGCACAAGTAGTTTATCCATATTACACGATCCTATAGCACAGTCACTTTCAATATATATATATATAAAATTTTATAAAATTTTACATGTTACAATTATTATTTCATAATATATAAAATTATATATATATATATTTTATACACACACACACAAATATATATATATATATTGACAACAACCATGTATACAGAGAGGCTAACATGTCCATTGTGATATAAATCCCAACATCTATATACGGGCATGTCAAACCATGTACACCTTATTATGTTGCATTTGCATGTGCTTGTGCACACATATGTTTATATGATACATATATCATATAATATGATAAAAATCTAATTATAAATAAACCTTATTTATAAAACGGGGATTTTGTCTAAAGGATGAATTTTCAAAGCTTTTGACCTTAAGGACAACCACTTAAAAATTTAGTCATAAGGACACAATAAGTACAAAATGCTACTAAGTCATATCATTTGAAAAAAAAAATCTACCATAAAGTAAGATCGACTACTACATGATAAAATTAAAACATAAGTGTTTTATCCTTCTTTTAATTCAATAAATACAAAGCTGATACTATATAGTAGCATTGTCCTTCTCATCGAATTTGTGTCTTTCTGTTATATTTAGAGTGATAAGTTTGTCCCGCTCACTAAAAATTTAAGGGCATGTCCTTGAAGTTAAGAAATAGATGAATTTTGTCCTTTGTGCTGTTTTCCTGTTTATAAAGTTGAATAAAATATTGATTTTATTTGAAATAAATTCAGATAAGATCTAAATAAAATTAGAATTCATAGGCCCAACAAGATCCAAATGGAAGTTTTTTTTTAAATTTACCTATTTACTCCGATACGGGCTGGCCTAGTTCTAATAATGGTATCATTGCCCAATAGCACATACGGTCTAAATTAGTCATACTATGGTTAACTAATTAAGCTTACAACCTAGTTAGTAGAGTGTTTATAAAGGTAGTGTCTAGGATTGGGTTGGATAATCAAGTACCCTGGCCTACCTGGCTATCGGCCTGGCCCGAAAAGTTATGTCAGTCAAAGGTTTCCCCTAATAGATAAGACCCAATTTGGACCTTAGGCTAATTTTCAAAATTGTTTTGAAATTAAAATAAAATTTAAAATTTAAATTTAAAATAAGAAATATATTATAAATGTGAGAAACCATATAGTACAAATTATACTAATGTGAATGGATCTTAAGGCTACTTAACACTAGACGGGGTGAATAGTGTTTTATAACTTATATGGAACTTTTTTAATTTATTTTAAGATTGAAATTCAAATACAGATGCTAAACACAGATATATATATATATTAAATGGCAGTCACAAATATATATATATATATATATATGCGTAGTAAAAATAAAGTAAAAGTAAGAGAGATGACACCATAAGTTTTATACTAGTTTGGATTAACCAATCCTATGTTCAGTCCTGGAAAGTGTGTGTGTAGATTTTATTTCCAACGCCTCAGGTAGCAAACAAACCATAATACAATCTCGATTTCAAGGCAACGAGATACACCATCTTGACTTTTCGAGCTCAGGGTAGACTCTCTTGATTTAATTGGGCAACAAGATCACCCACTTGATTTAAATGGGCAACAAGTACACCTACTTTATTTGAACGGGCAATAAGCGCACCTACTTGATTTATTCGAGCAACAAGCACACCCACATAAATAATAGTAGATAGTTGTTGATTCCAAATACAAATAGTTATACTATGGATACAAAATATCCCATAACCCTTTAATAGCACTTTGATCTTTGAATTGATAAGAGGATACTGTAAAATCAGTGAGTAAATTGTAGAGAATGAATGTAGTAAAATAGAGATTGAATTTGAATGAATTTGAAGAGTATAAAAAGTGGATTTTATGAAATATATAATGGGAATTTAGAGTAAGAAGAAAATAGAGAAAGTAGTTATTAAAGTTCGTTTTTCAGTCCCCTTTATATAGTGTTTGGAGGGATATGTCTATTTATAAAGAGATGTAACCAAATATCACAACTATTCAAAATTTAAAAGACACCTCTTCAATGGTACATATGTCGACATACATAGGCAGGGTATGTCAACATACCCTCGTTAATGTTTGAAAACAAAAGCATTTTTAAATGTGTTGCAGAATTCTGAACTCTTGTAAAATCATTTAAACATAGTTTTTAAATGCTTTAACGTATAAACAACAATTAAGCCAAACAAGTTGGGGTCGGCTAGAGATGGAACCCAAAACTAAATAACAAAGTCAATTTAAAGTAATAATAATAAACAACGATAATAATAATAAAATAATTAAATCAATAATAATAATAATAATAGATAAGTAAAATAAAAATAAAGATAAAAACAAAATAAAAAATAAAAATATATAAGGAATTAAAAAAACCCATGATTATGATGATGATAATGGTACTAATAGTAATAGGTACCGAAGACCAAACACTACGTCTTAGGCTCTTATTCACTAGTCCTGTAATGTAAAACTTATAACACTACCCCTAAATCAACTCTAACAAAAAAAACTCCTAACTCATAGTTCTAGTACGTGGATTGCTAACTTCCACGTGCCCCTGTCCAACACCAGCTGTTCAGATGTATTCCAATCCTTCAAGTCTTTTTTTACTACTTCCTTCCTTGTCTTGGTCGACCTCTACCTCTCTTTGAGCATTTGATGCGACCTATAATTCCAACGCACACAGGTGCCTCGGGAGGTGTCCGTTGGAGATGTCCAAACCATCTTAAGTGGTATTGGACTAGCTTCTCTTTAATTGGTGCTACTTCAAGTTTGTCACGTATATCATCATTTCTAATTCTGTCTCATCTTGTATGATCACAGCTCCATCGCAGCATAAACATCTCTGCTACACTTATCTGTTGGGCGTGTTGTCTTTTAGTAGGCCAACATTCTGCACCATGCAATATCGCAAGCCTGATTGTCGTTCTATAGAACTTTCCTTTAAACTTTCGTGGGACTTTCCTATCACAGAGAATGTTAGATGTCAGTCGCCATTTCACCCATCCCACTCAAATTTTAAAACTAACATCTTCATCAATCTCATCATCATACTGCAACATGATCCTAAATATCGAAATTATTCCTTCTTGGGCACTACTTGTCCATCTAAAGTAACATCTCCATCCTCTGACCTGACACCGCTGAACTCGCACTTCATATACTATGTTTTGGTCCTGCTAAGGCTAAAACCCTTTGACTCTAAAGTCTACCTCCACAACTCTAAGTGTCTATCAACCCATATCCTACTTTTTTCAATTAGCACAACATCATCAGCAAATAGCATACACCAAGGAATCTCACATTGTATACCCTTTGTAACCTCATCCATCACTAGGGCAAAAATGTAGGGTTCAAAGCTGACCCTTGATGTAATCCTATGTTAATGGGAAAGTCACTGGTTTCACCATCGCATGCTCTGGCACTAGTCATAACATCATTGTACATATCCTTGATAAGGGTAATATACTTTGTTGGGACTCTCTTCTTTTACAGAGCACACCACATAATCTTTCTCGGTACTTTGCCATAAGCTTTCTCCAAATTAATAAATACCATGTATAGGTCCTTCTTTTGATCCCTAAATCTCTCCATAAGTTGTCTTATCAAGAAAATCGCCTCTGTGGCTGACATCCCAGGCATGAAACCAAATTGTTTTTTTGAAACACTTATCATCCTTCTTAATCGATGTGCAATGACTCTCTCCCAAAGCTTCATTGTATGACTCATATGCTTAATTCCTCTACAGTTTGTGAAACTTTGAATATCTCTTTATTCTTGAAGATTGGAACTAATATGCTTCTCCTCCACTCATCTGCCATCCTGTTTGATTTGAAAATATTATTGAACAACTTAGTTAGTCAGGCTATCCCTGCATCTACAAGGCATCTCCATACCTCAACTTATTTTGTCTGCTTTCATCCGGTTTAGCATCTCCTTTACCTGAACTCTTGAATTCTCCAAACAAAGTCTCGAACTTTTATAAAATATTTGTTGCAATTTAAAAATAAAATAAATATTTAGATAATAAAATAAATAATTTGATAAGAGAGTATTCAATGAAAATAAAATTGTTATTCAATGACTTTAACAAATTAATCTAATGTCTATTAACTATAAACTATAGTCTTGAACTCTTCTTGTCTCTATCTCTAAACTCATGAGTCTTCAAATATCTTGATCGTCTCTGAATCTTGATCTCTATTTTTTTTACTAATCAGTCAAACTCAATTATCTTGTACTTATATAAACCTATATAATATCTTGCATGATATTATAAACAAGTTGGAAGAACATCGGTACCTATATTATATGGTTGTTGTCATCAAAATCAATATCTATGGTATTAACAATAAATGTTATAATGTAATTTTTGAAAAATGTTTTGAAAATAAAATTTATAAATTTCCAAGAATAAAAATATTAAAAGGATTAATAAAATAAATAAATTAATTAAATAGTTAATTAATTAAAATAAATATACATGTACAATATATAAAAGATATATGTTATGTTCTCTTGAAATGTTTAAGACAATGTAAGCATATATATGTATATAATAGAATTTTCAAAATTAATAATATTTAAATAAAATTGTTTAATTAAATAAATTAACTAAAAGTTAATTAATAAATAAAATACATATATAAAGATATATGTGTATAACTATAAGTGTTATAATATAAATTCAATATAAATGTTATAATTGAATAATATAATATTAATTAAAATGTTAATTAATTAAATTAATTAAATGAGATTAATTAATATAATCTTATACATAAGTCTATTATATAAGTAAATTAAATTATAAAAGTTATATAACAAAGCTGATATAATATGAATGTATAAACTAAAGGTGGAACATTAAGAAATCCTGAATAGAGTTAAGGGATAAATACATACATATTGCACGTATACTATGATTTCTGATGTGTCTGACACTTGAATCGCGAGGGTATCTCATAAGAAATACATTATTCCATAAGTCGATATCACCCAATATAATATATATTAAAGATTATGAAATGTTAATATAAAGTTGTCATCTACCATTTATATTAATAAATTACTTGCATACCCTTAATTGTTGAGCAAACTCAAGCTAGAGATGTTATATGTAGTATTATTAGTATATAGAACAGACGAGGTAAGATAGATATATATATATATATATATTAAGCAAACTCAAGGTATATATAATGTACTTAGGTCGCCATGAAATGGTAGGTACGAGTGAATAATCTCTTTCAATTTGTTGAGCAAACTCAAGATCGAAATAAGATTAGGATAAGAAACTAAAGGTTAGGTGTCGTATATGATACAACCGATAAAGAGTTATCCATTGTTTGTAGGTATATGACTTGTTAAGCAAACTCAATATCAAAATCCCAAGACAGACGAGTCCTAACACCCACTAGTGAAGTCGAAAGACTTCTGTGTTTCACTTAGGGTTTGATGAAACATGAAGAACTAGTGGGAGCTTATTAGTAAAATTAAACATAAATTTTAATCTTGCTAATATTATAAGAACATATATTTTGAAATATCCTAACCTACCAATTTAAAACTTGCCGAAAGAGACTATGCCAAAACTGTTTTCGAAAAGTGACAAGCTTACCGGACCCAACTATTTCGATTAGTTAAGAGTGTTTAAGATAACATTGACTTATGAGTGTCTTTGGTCTTCTATTACCTGCGATCCTAAAGAACAACCCACTGATGATGTGGACCCTGAACTTAAGCTTGCATATGAGAAATGGGTTTCAGACCTAGAGATTGTCCAGGTTTTCGTGTTGTCTACGTTAGACAAGCTATTGTAGAGGTAGCCTAAAAACATGTCTGTCCATGAGATATTTGATAGTCTCAAGGTCATGTTTGGTGAATAATCACGTTTTATAGGGAATGAGCTTACAAAAGGAGCTATTTAATAATACCAAAATGACTAAAGGACACAAAGTGGACGATTACGTTCTGATGATGGAGGACTATATTGATAGGCGTTCACAATTAGCCATAGCGATAAGTGATGAGTTACAGGTTGATTTTATCTTTTGTTCTCTTTTTAGCTTCAGTATGAACCATTCATATTGAATTAAAATATGAACCAATTGAATGTAAATTTCGTGGAGCTCCTCGATATGTTGAGGTTGGCCGAGTCTACATCCAAAAATCCAGGGACTATATTTCTATAGATGGTGTTGCATCATCTTCAAAAGATTCGAAGAAGCGAAAGAGGGTTACCGAGAAAAGTAAGAAGACTATTGCTTTTGACAAGGGTGAATGTCATCATTGTCATAAGAAAGGTCATTAGAAATGAAACTATATGGAGTATTTGAAGATTGTTAAAGAAAAGAAACATAATAGTTCTACAGTTCCATCAATGCATTTATGATTTAAATTTTTTTACAATCAATAAATTGTCTGGGTTTTAGATACTGGATCTGGAACTCATATTTGTAATTCATTACAAAGGCTTAGGAATTGGCGTCACATGGAAAAGGGATAAATAAGACTTCAAGTTGTTGATGGATCCATTTTAGATGCAACGGCAGTTGGAGATTTTCATTTTAGTTTGCCGAGTGGATTTGTGTTGATATTGAATAATTACTATTTTGTTAAAGACTTTATTTGTGGAATTATATCCATGTCTAGATTGTCTGAGACTGGTTATGTTTTTCACTATGTTACTAATATTATGAACATTATTACAGATGGTAATAAAGTTTGCAATGGTATTTTAGAAAATGGCATTTATATGATCAATATAAATTATGTCTATTCTACGAATAGTTCTTTGAATAACAATATGAATAATAATTATCTTTGGCATTGTAAGCTAGGTCATATAAGTGAGAAATGACTATACAAATTGAAAACCGAAGGTTTTCTCCCATCATTTGATTATGAATCATTTGACGTGTATGAGTCCTGTCTCAAAGGAAAGCTGACTAAGCACCCCTTCAGTGGGAGCAATGAAAGAGTTGATGAAATCTTAGGTCATGTTCATAGTGATGTATGTGGCCCGATGCCTATAATCAGTAAGGATAACAGTTCTTACTTTGTTACCTTCGCTGATGATTTCTCAAGACTAGAATATGTATATCTTATGAAGAACAAATACAATGTCTGTGAGAAATTTATTGAACATAAGAATGAGGTAGAAAAACAGACCGTAAAATTAAGATTCTTCGATCTGATCGAGGAGGTGAGTACGTTGGACAGGAACTCCAATAGTACTTAAAAGATAATGGGATTATCTCCCATATTACTCCAGCCTATACTCCATAACACAATAGTGTGTCAGAGTGAAGGAACCAGACCATATTAGATATGGGTCGTTCCATGACGAGTAAGGCTAAGTTACCTCTGTCCTATTAGGGATATGCGTTGAAAACTGTAGTACATATGTTGAACTTGTTACCTACCAAATCTATGCCAAAAATCCCATTTGAGATGTGGGCAGAAACCCTAACTCAAGTGTTGGAAGGTGTGGGGTTATCCGACCTACATTGAGAATGTTGGTCTGGAAAACTCAAGGCAAGATTGGTATTGTATAAATTTATAGGATATCCCAAAAACTCGATGGGATATATATTCTATAATGCCAAGAAACAAACGGTCGTTGTTTCTCGACATGCTATCATTTTGGAAAATGAATTTCTATCAAATGAAATTAACAGCAAGGTTGTAGACTTGAATGAGATCCAAGAATTTAACATTGAGGTGGAACTAGTGGGAGAACCAAGTACAACCATATACAAAAAACATGCAACCTATTAAAAGGTTTAATAGGGAATCTCACGCACCAGAGAAATAATATAGTTTTCTCATGGATGGCGATAAGGAGGATTGTGTCTTAGATGACGACACTCCTCTACCATTCCAACCAGCACTGTAGAGTAATGACTCTTCACTCTGGCTTAGAGCGATGAAATCTGAGATGGATTCCTTATACTAAAACAAAGTGTGGACTTTATCCGATGTACCCGAAGGGATAAAACTCATAAACTGCAAATGGATTTTTAAGAAAAAGCTAAGTGTAGATGGACAAGTAGAGACTTATAAGGCTAGGCTAGTTGCAAAAGGATTTCATAAAATTCAAGGTGTTGACTATGACGAGAACTTTTCGCCCGTAGCCCGCTGTAGTCCATGCGGATTATGCTGGCCATTACTACATTCTATGACTATGAAATATGGCAAGCAGTTGTAAAGACAACGTTTCTAAATGGTGATTTAGAAGAAACCGTATATATATCACAGCTAGAGGGTTTTGTGGTCAGTGGGAGTGAGGGCAAGGCTTGCAAATTGTTAAAGCCCATTATGGACCTAAATAAGCTTCAAGAAGCTGGAATAAGTGTTTTGCTAAGGTAATCAAACAGTTTGCTTTTTATCAAAACACCGAGGAAGCGTGTGTATATCGAAAGGAATAGGGCAATGCTATTGTATTCTTAGTACTATAGTCGATGATCTTCTGTTGATTAGCAATGATGTTTTGTTATTGCAATAGTGAAAGCTTGGATTTCCAAGAACTTCTTCATGAAGGATTTGGGAGAAGTAGTCTATATACTAGGTATACAGATCAATAGAGATAAATCTAAGAGGCCTTCGGGATTGTTTCAATCCCTGTACATAGATACCATACTGACGCGGTTTAGTATGGAGAATTCCATGTGTGGAAATGTTCCAACGCAATTTAGAATTGTCCTTGTTAAGTAGGACACTCCTCATAATGATGAGGAAAAAGAGTATATTAAAAGGATTCTTTATGCTTCAGTCTTCATATCCACAATGTAAGTTATGCTATGTACTAGACCAGATGTGGCATACACACTAGGAAGCGTAAGCCGATACCGGTTTAATCATGGAGAAAAACATTGGATGGTTGTAAAATGTATAGTGAAGTATTTAAGAAATACTCAGGACATATTCCTAAAATACGGAAACGGAGACCTACTTATGAAGGGGTATACTGACTCTAGCTTTCAGAGTGATATCAATGATAGTAAGTCAGTAGTAGGTTATGTTTTTACACTTAATGGTAGGGCTGTCAATTGGAAGAGTTCCAAATAGGAAACCGTAGCTGATTCTAAAATGGAAGCCGAGTACATTGCCCTAAATGAAGTAGTTAAAGAAGCGTTATGGATGCGCAAGTTTTTAAGCGAGCTCGGAGTGATTCTTGATATAGAGAATCCAATGGCATTGTTCAGTGATAACAATGTGGCGGTACAGATCGCAAAAGTGCCCAGAGCATACAAGAAGTCATGACTAAAGGAACTGGGCCAGCCAGCAGCGGAAGAAATGAATGAATTTCAAAAAAATTTACCATTTTAGATCTTTAATGGGCCTACGGGGTCTAAATTTCATCTAAAACTTTTCTAAATTTGTTTTAAATAAAATCTTGTATTCTATTTAAAATAGTTAAAAGGAAGTTTAAATAAATTTAATTTCAAGTGTATAGTGTATTAAATACACCTAACATTTATTTATAAGTGTTAATGTATAGGGAATGAAACCTTTCATTTATTTCCTAAATCAAGAATTACTTGAGAGCATTAGTTCTATTAAATGGAGAGAGAAACCTTTCATTTTCTCTCTTTAATTTGAATTGATTGATTCATTAAATATCATTATTAATAATTTATTCATGGTAATATTTATCACATGTCCATATGTATTCTAACTTACAATTTGTAGTTTGAGATTTATTTTATTTTATTTTATTTATTTATACAAGTATATATATATCATATATATAGATGTATACATGTATATGTGTGTGCATGTTTAACATCATAATCCGTTAAGGGTATAATGTGCCCGTATATATATATCCTAGGATTTTCATTGCAAAAGACACATTAGCTCATTTTATGTGTACTGTAATTTATTCAAATATGTGATTGTATAATATGTCAAAACAAAATACTAATATGTGTGTGTGTATAATTTATTGAATAAAACAGTTTCTGTCATAACAAATTAATGTAAAATAATTATATGATAATAATACAAGTTTTTATAATTTTAGAAAATCTGGAAACATATTTTGGGCTTAAGATTAATTTAGGGGATTTTTACAATTAAAATAATATTTATTATTAAATAATTGATAATAGCCCGTAATCAAATTAATTCTTAAAAATAGGAAATCAAGTTGAAAAATTATAAAAGAAATTCTGAATGTATCTAAGACATATTTTGGGCTTAGGAAAAATTTCTGGAATTTTCTCAACTGAAACTATATTTTTAATTAAATAATTAATTGCATTTCAAAAATAAACTAAATAAAAAATTAATAAATTAAGTTATAAAAAATCTAAAACTTTTTCTAAAGGTTTCAGATGCATATTTAAGCCTTAAGGATAATTTCTAGAATTTTCTCAATTGAAATTATATTTTTAATTAAATAATTGATTGCAGGCCGAAAGTAAATTAATTTTTAAAATGGTAAATTAGGTTCAAAAAATCTAATTTTTTTACTGTAATCTTATTGCATGGTATAGAAAATATAAAAAAATATATAATTGAAATTTTCAACCATTTATTATTTTATTCGTAATAAACAATTCACAAAATCATTAAATAATAATAAAATATGCATATACATATTTAATAAAATAATTTTTATTTTATGATTCATAATAGGTACAAATCATCATAAGAAAATTTTAAGATTAAATATATATGATATATTAACACATATACAACTATACATATTCGTAATTTGCAGATCCGTACACATTATATATATATATATATATACACACACACACACACGCACATACACACACACACACACACTAATATAGATCAAAATTAAAACCCATTTTTTAGAAAATTAATTCAATAATAAATCAATAAACAAAGTATTATAACAAGCACATAACAAATCTAATTGTAACAAACACATGTACCCATAAAAATCTCACCTAATCTAAACCATAAACAGATCTGAATACAAACAGAGGATTTGGATGTAAATCAACTTTTATATGATAAACTTAAATCAAAAAAATGATAATAAATAAAAGTTCACCTCCTAATGAAGCTGTTGAGTCCACATTGAACAATGATTTCTCTTCTAAGAACAATTCACAATCCGTCACGTTACTAATCCAGGATTAGAGACCTTCTACTACAAATTAGTATTATTAATTTTTAGTTGGATTTTAGAATTTTAGGGCGGTATTTTAAAGGAAAGTTGCTGCCATTAAAATGAGGAAGAGGAAGAATAAAGTGGCAGCTCAAAAATGAATTACCTTGTAATTAGGGTTTTGAGGTTGGCTTTTATATGGATAGAACAGGAGAGCAAACAATGATCTCAACCACACATCTCAAAACCTAATCACACATGTTGTAGCCACCTCCTATCTTTCTCCAAACCAACGCCTATCCTCTCCAAATCTCAAGGGTTGTAAGCCCATTTAACCCAAATTAAATATGTACAATCATATTTAACATATTTTGTTATCGATATCTCATATCGTTCAATATATTCATGACTTTTATAAATATATGCAACAATTTTATTTCTCAAATCACATTCAAAACTAATAATTAATATTTCATAAATATTTAATTATTTAATTATTTATAATAATTATAAACTAATTAAATTGTTTGGTCCAAAGAGAATTCATCGTTTGGGTTGTGTGACTCTTGGGTGTAAATTCGTCCAGCGATTAACGTCGAACTATTCGAATGTTAAGTTCACACTTCACTTAGCAGGTGGTGTGATATTATGGCTAAATTTATCGCTTACTCATTTTTGAAAAAATCTCATTTTAATTTAATAAGCGTTACCCAGTTGTGACAATTATTTACACCAATTCTCTTCGTCAAAATTATATCACTTTGGACTTGCTGAATTTGGTAATGGTCAAAATTCCAACATCATCCACATTCAACTATACAATCCAAACACAAACTCCTTGGTTTAGTAATAACAATTATTATCAAACGAACTACTCTAGCCAGAGATTTTGACTTTGGGTTGACTTGAGTTGACCGTGATACTAACCCCATATTACTGAGGAGATGAATCCTCTCTTGAATAGTGCTTCACTTCCAATACTTCCACTGACCCAACTATAGTTACTCGATAGACGCTGTGCCATGATTTGACTATAATCAAAGCGGATCTTTCATATTGAAGATTCACTGTATTCTCAAGTCGAAAGAACTGTGTAAATTAGTCACATTGATATTTTCTGTTTGACCTTAGTTATATTAACCAACAGAAAACTACCGAGTGATTCGTTCCATAGTTATCCAATAACTATTAGTACATAACCCCTAGGTGCCCCCTGCAGCTATAAGTAATACACTGCCCAACATTTGGAGAGCATTACGTACTCTAGTCTCAACGGATACATCGATATCCAGTCTCGATACATCTTGGATAGGAACGTTTAAAATGATATATTTGTTTCATTGTGATAAATTACTCATGGTTACAACACTTTGTAACTACATCACAAAACATACCATTTATGGATTTTCTATTATATATACTTTTAATTAAATTAATTAATATAACCATATTATATCAAGTATATAATAGAAAGAAAACACTTTTATTTCGAACAAGATTGGTCAACGAGTTAGATATATATAACAAATTACATAATTGCCCCTAGAGCATACCCTTAACTCTATCAATGAAATATTCTTCGCAAGTTCCACCTCATTGAAAAATTCATTGAGAAGAAAGAGGTCATGATACCAATGGTAGATACCAAGGACAACATAACAAATCCATTCACTAAGAGTCTAGCTAAGTCGACAACATAACAAATCCATTCACTAAGGTCATGATACCAATGGTAGATACCATTGGGAAGACAGGGAAGTTAGCCCCTCGATATATTGGCCATTTTCCCATACTGGACCAGATTGGTAAACTTGCATATAAATTGGAGTTACTAGATCGATTATCAAATGTGCGAAACGTATTTCACGTATCTCATTTATGTAAGTATGTACACGACCCTTCGATGATAGTAGAACCAGGACAACAAGTTGATTTGGAGGTTCAGCCTAACCTAACCATTCTTAGGCGGCCTATTCGTATTGTCGCTCGAGTATAAAGCGATTAAGGAAGAAGGTTGTGAATCTTGTTAAGGTTCAGTGGAGTGGAGATGTTAGAGATTGTACTTGGGAAACTGAGGCCTATATTAGGGATTCTTATCCCGAGTTGATGTAGTTGTTGTTTGTATTTTGTTGTTTCTTTTTAGTGTACTCACCAGTTGTGTTGAGGTCACTTTCCTTGTATCTTTGTGTGGTATATATGATATCATTTGGGTTTCTTTGATATCTAGAGTTTATCTGATTAATTTTGAGGATGAAATTTCCTTTAAGGAGGGGAGGATGTAACGACCCATAATTTAATCACTTTGAACTTGAATGATTAAATAATGGATTTTATATCTAGAATACAAATTTTGGATAAAACGTCTCGAATGGACTTTTTTTAACTGATGTAAAATGTTAGTTTAAAGATGTTTCGAGTTATAGGCAGTTAGGGGTACCAATTTATTTAAGAATAAGTTTGCCTAATAAAATAAGAAAGAATTATTAACCCTGCCTAATTAAACAGAATAGTATAATTACTTGCCTAATAAAACAAGAGAGAATTATTAACCTTGCCTAATAAAATAGAATAGTATAATTACTTGTGTAATAAAAAAAACAGTATAATTACTTGCCTAATGAAACAAAATAGCATAATGATTATTACATTCCATGCGGATGGTTGCCATTGGACCAAAATCTGGTCGAATCAGGTTTTGCCATGCGGATGGTTACCATTGGACCAAAATTTGGCCGAATCAGGTTCTGCCATGCGGATGGTTACCATTGGACCAAAATCTGGCCGAATCATATTATGCCATAGTTGATAAGGAGGATTCCTATTGGACCAAAATGTGGTCGAATCACATTAGGCCATAAGGCTGGTTTCTATTGGACCAAAATCTGGTCGAATCTGGTTAGGCTATAGGAAATGACTAAAGTACCCTTCTCTTCACCTATAAATATCCAAGTCCATATCTCATTTTAGTTCATTCACAAACTAAAGAAAAGAACTAAAATTCATTATAAAAGGTGAAGTATTCCAAGTCTCCATCAAAGCAAATAGGATGTCAGTATATTCCTTGTTTTCATAGTTTAGTGGGTATAACTTATTCTGTGAGTATAATTTAATTATTTTACAGTCAGTGTAACCTTAATCTCTTTCCTTTGACTCATTCACATTTTAACAAATGTTGTGTTAACTATTGATTGTAAATTGTTAATAATAATGAGTATGTTATTATTCTGGTTATTATTCTTGTTTTGTTGTTTGATTTGTGCTCGGCCAGTTTATGAGCAATAACCTTGATGTTTAGTTAAAGGGAACTTACACCACCTTTTAACTTAGGATTGACATTTAGTGACTTTTTGGTTAAAAGGAAATAACTCCCCTTTTAGCTATCTCATTTGATTAAGAAGGATCTTTACCCCTCTTGGTCGTATTCTCCTTTAAAGATGATGGGTTTAAGTTATGATTTGAACGCAAGTTTTAAATCTTGATTAAAGTATTTTAAAGGAGCTTTGGAATTTATATAATGATTTAAATAAGTTTTTTATGGAAAGTAAGTAGCCTTATACTTGGCACTAAAAGCCGATGAGTAGATTGATCCTTTATTTGTGAGATCTGGAATCGAAGTGTCTAGGCAAGGCTAGCAGCAACCAATGCCCTGACTTACCTGGCTTTGTTTCTGGGCAACGGGTAGAGTAAGTCGAGAATATCGGAAACGTGACAAGTGTAGGAGATTTGATTTCCATAAGTGATCTTTATAATTGTAATGGAAAACATTCGCATTTCTTATAGACAATTATTTTTGACCCATCTAAGTATGCTTTTGAAATATAAAATCCTCCCAAATGTTTTGTGAATATACTTATACCGATGAGATAAGTATATGGATATTTTTCAAGCATTGAAAAAGTGTAAGATTTAATTTCCATATACGATCGTTTTGTTATCCCCGATAGTTGATATCTTGACTATCAATTTCAATATCCTTCTTCCTTTTGTTTTTATTTCGTCAATCTAAGATGATTTGTTGCTCATTTAGAGCATTGATAGAAATGACTAAATAAAGAGCGAGTGGGGGCCAAGCTATGTGGGGTTGCTCCCATTAGGGTATTTTCACATCTACTCTAGATTGGTTTCGGTTGATGCGCACGGAGATGTGAAATACTCGGATACTCGGTAAGGTTTGCGGGGTCCGGCTTGGAGGTTTACGAGAGCCATCGTAGTTCTCAAGTATATTTTCTAGAGGTATACTTTTGATAAAGGGGGCGCACCCTCCTAGTCATTGTTGGAAAAATTCCTTTTCCTTATTTTTGATTCAAATCTTTGGATTGATTCTTTCTTAATTGCATCGGCAAGTTTCTTGCGCTCTTCGCAATGTTTAATTATTTGTATCCATTCTTTTATGCTTGGATGTTGTCCTTGTGAGGGGAAACCCATTCTACGTTTTTGCGACGTGGTCTCACCGGTTATTTTGTGTGTTCTATTTTTCATTTGGAGTTTACTCATACCGGACTTATTGTCTGACCTGAATTGTTTGTTTTCACTAAACTCTCGGGTACTCATTTATATTTGAGTGGTCCGAAAATGACAGGTTTCTTTAGGCTCTTTTGAAGATGGTGGACGTGCAGGAGGTTCCTTATCTATCTTGCTATTTATTTCCGCTATTATGAGATATTGGCTCTATGTATGTATATTTAAAGGCAGGTTGTTATATCTACCTAGACTAATAGTAGTACTTTTGTTGTAACTCTGATAACTCCATGTTGGGAGTAACCTTATGTACTGTCGTATTTTTATGTTATATTTAACAGTTCCGTTGTGAGATTATTGCCGTGTTCTTATATTTTACCCCATGAAAACTCGTCTTTTAGATACTTAGGCAATGGCACATGAATACCATTGATGTATTAAGTGTCGTTCTTAGGGGTCAGAAAGGTGGGTCGTCACATCCAACTTCGAATTTATTTCTTCCCAAACTTTGGAAGATTAAACAAGTACCGATGATAAGTTTATGGAATTTGAAGGTTGTTTTTATATGAATGAAATGGTGAATAAAATGTGGATTAAAGTTCCATAAATATTAAGGTGAATGCAATCTTTTGCTTTAAATTGATGTTATCCTAGATGATAGAGTTAGGATTATGTCATATAGGCAATTCTATAATTTATTGTAAATTATTAACTCTATAATCAATTCTCGTTCATAATAAAAGGTGTTTTCTTTCTCTTATATGCTTGTTATAATTAATTGTTTAATTTATGTATATTTAATAGAAAATCCATAAATGGTGTGTTTGTAAAGTAATTACAAATAGTTGTAATCATGAGTATTTTATCATAATATGATAAACAAGTCATTTTAGATATTCCTAGTCAAGTGTACCAAAACAAGATATTGATGCATCCGTTGAGACTAGAGTATGTTATGCTCTACAAATGTTTAATGGTGTATTACTCATAACTATTGGGGGGTATTAAGGGGTTACGTACTGATAATTATTAGATAACCATGAATGACTTACTCGACAGTTTTCTGTTTTTAGTATAACTAAGGTCAAATAGAAAATACTGATGTGATAGATTTACATAATTCTTCTAACTTGAGAACACTGTATATCTTCAATATGAAAGCTCCACTTTGATTATAGTCAAATCATGGCACGACTTCCATTGAATGACTATATTTTGGTCGAGTGGAAGTATTGAAAGTGAAAAACTATTCAAGAAAGGATTACTCTCCTCGGTTATACGAGCTTAGTATCACGGTCAACTAAAGTCGACTCAAAGTCAAAATCTCTGGTTAGAGTGGTTCGGTTTAATAATAATTGTTGTTATTGAACCAAGAACTTTGTGTTTGGACTATATAGTTGAATATGGACGATATTGGAATTTTGACCATTACCAAATTCCATATGTCCTAATGTGATAAAGTTTTGACGAAGAGAATTGTGTAAAAAAAAATCACTATAGGTTAACACGTAATAAAGTAAAACTGGATTTTACCGAACCCAAGTAAGCGATAAATTTGGTCATAATATCACACCACTTACTAAGTAATGTGTGAACATTAATATTTAAATTGTTCGATATTAATCACTGGTAGAAATTACACCTAATAGTCACACAACCGAAACGTTGAATACTCTTGTTACCACCCGATTTAATTAAATTATAACCATTATAAATTAATTAATACTTATAAAGTATTAATTATAAAATTTTATTTGATGTTTGTTGATCAATATTAAATGCGTGTGTGTATTATAGTTATAAAGACACTAATCGATATACGATATCGATACACGTATAAATTGGATTTAAATGTGCCAATTATAGATCGTGCTTCAAATGATTTTGAGGCCTACATGGTGCTTAACAGAGTGCTACCATGATTAGCCTAGCTGAGGCCGGCCATATTATGGCTAAGGGTGAGTTGGATTTTGAATTAAACAGAGGAAATTGGGTAAGAGAAATTAGCATCTAGATCCTTATTTTACTCCTTT
The DNA here is from genome assembly GCA_030737815.1 of Allium fistulosum. Lineage (NCBI taxonomy): Eukaryota > Viridiplantae > Streptophyta > Magnoliopsida > Asparagales > Amaryllidaceae > Allium > Allium fistulosum. Next base: position 927,054,910 of record CM060903.1, read on the forward strand.
GGATCTTCTTTATTTAAATCACTCTAATCCTCATTTTCTCAGTTTTACTTTTACCTCCCTTGTATATAATATTAGGTGGCCTCTCCCCTTCCTATATCTCAAATTTTCAATCTTTAAAACATCAAGCAAAATTCAATTCGATTGCCGATAGTAGTTGCATTCCGTAGCAATTTCTAGATTCAAGATTTGATTCAAGGAGGGTACAAATTCAACGTTTACAGGTGTATCAATTAGGCTTTGGTGAAAAGTAATAATCTATTTTATACCATATATATATATATAATTCATTATGTAATTATGTTGTCATTGTTTATATGCTCAATATCACGAATATGCATATATCAGTGTCTTCACCATTAGATGGATTATATGTATTTGTATTTAAAAAAATAAAAAATATGTATATAGATCCTTCTATATGCTTATGGCCAGAAACAGAAAAATCATTTTTTTATTTTTCGAATGAAAATATACATTATATTGATTTTAATACATAGAAATAAAATAATACTAATATGTGAGTATATATAATGAATATATTTTATGTCGCAAATTTTATATATGTATACATTGTATTCAAATCTAATAAAAAATTAATTTTTTGTATAATATTAAAATTCATATATGTGTATATATATCCTTTGATTTATAATTAAATTTAAATTCATGTAAAAAAACATGAAACCTTAAATAATAATTATGAAAAATCTATATGATATATAATGATTTGAATTATTTTTGGATATTTTTAATTATATTTTTTGTTTAATTATTTTCGTACGAAAATTAGAAATTAAAAAAAATAAAATCTAGGAAAAAACCTATGTGGCCGAAAGCGTATTCTTACTTGTACATTTAAATCTTTACTGCTAATAAAGAGAATTCATTGAATAGATTTACTCGGTGTCATTTTGAAATTCGAAATATACCCTTTTACATCTCATAGAGAAATAGTATTCAAATATGAAGATGTAGGTTGTTATTTTCTAAGTACAACTGTTAATCACCATGGAGAACTACAGTGTACGTTTATAAGTTGAAATATCCCAGTGTTCCATATTGTTTATAATTTACGTGGGAGTTCATCGGTCAAAGTCTCGCCCGATTCCAAGTTAGTGTGAAGAAGTTATTGCAGTCTGAACACAAAAAATAACGGCTTCTGCCTAGGCGGAGTACAAATATGAGGATGTAGCATATTATTTTCTAAGTACAACTGTTAGACGCCATGGAGAACTACAATGTGCATTCAAGAGTTCCATATTGTCCATAATTTTGGTGGGAGTTCATCGGTCGAAGTCTTACCGGATTCTGAGTTAGTATGAAGAAGTTATTGCAGTATGAACAAAAAAAATAGCGGCTTCTGCCTAGGCGGAGTTCAAATATGGGAATGTAGCATGTTATTTTCTAAGTACAACCGTTAATCACCATGGAGAACTACGGTATACGTTCATAAGATGAATTAACTGAATGTTCCATATTGTCCATAAGTTAGGTGGGAGTTCATCGGTCGAAGTCTCACCTAATTCTGAGTTAGTATGAGGAAGGTATTGCAGTCTGAACAAAAGAAATAGCGGCTTCTACCTAGGTGGAGTTCAAATATGAGGATTTAGCCTGTTATTATCTAAGTATAACTATTAATCACCATGGAGAACTACGGTGTACGTTCATAGGCTGAATTATCCTAGTGTTCCATATTGTCCATAATTTAGGTGGGAGTTCATCGGTCGAAGTCTCGTCTGATTTCGAGTTAGTATAAGGAAGTTATTGTAGTCTGAACAAAAAAAGAGCGGCTTCTGCCTAAGCGGAGTTCAAATATGAGGATGTAGCCTGTTATTTTCTAAGTACAACTGATAGTCACCATGGAGAACTACAGTGTGCATTCAAGAGATGAAGTATTCGAGTGTTCCATATTATCTGTAATTTAGGTGGGATGTAACGACCCGTAATTTTCGACAATTATAAATAGTTAATTTAATAAAGTTTTGTGATTTACTGTTGGAAGAAATAAAATTTTTTGATTTAATAATAAGAATATAACTGGAATGAAATGTAACAGTATTAATTTATGGTAATTGATAATTGCTTTAAATGTAATTCCAATTAATTAAAATGATTAAAAAGATATAATTGGTTATAGATTGTAAATTAATTGTAATAATGTGTGTATTAATTGATAAATTAGATTAAAGGAGTATTTGATAATTTAAATGTGTATAAATTAATGAAATAGTATGTAATTAATTGTAATTGATAAAAGTAGTGTTGTGGTAGTAGTTATGACATTTGTGTGTAGATAACAAACTTGCAAATGTTATTAAATTAAGAAAGGATAACAATTGTCATTTGTTACCAATTTATTCAATCCGTTGAATCAAATTTAAAATCAATTACAATTAAATGTAGTTAAATGTTACTTTAATATGAGTTAAGACGATAACTGTAAAAGGTGAATGCAATAAAATGTACAGAAATGTCAATTTCATTCATAAGGCAATAATTTATTTAATGAAAGGAATGAAACCAAGATAAATTAATTATTGAGACTTTAATTATAATTTGTGTGAAAATTGACAAGTAATTGAAATATCGCAACTAATATGGTAAAAGATGAAATTTGAGAATATTAATGTAATAAAGTATAAACCAAGGTCAAATATATACATAGGGTAATGATTGAAAAAAAAAATTGAAACCAAATTTAATCAATTTATTGGAATTAAATTTTATTAATTAGATTTAATTACAGTTGAAATTGAACATTGTAATTAGTGTAAAATTTAACACTGAATTGATATGTAAATTTGTTTTAAATCATTGTAAATGTCCAAGTAATCAAAATTGATGAAGATTGTTGGTTATTAAATTTGAAATTAAAAAGTGATTTAATCAATTTAATAATAATTTATCTAATTAATGTGAAAATAGTCATTTTGGCCACTGTCTCGGATTTCGACGAAACCATTTTCATCGGATCTGTAATGGTGAATTATTGTAGGATTTCAAGTTTCCTAGCGATCGGACTTGTCGTTCGATCATACGGACTCGTAACGCCTAGAAATCAATTCAATTGAAATCAATTTGAAGTAAGCTGATTTTAAGCTAACTTCTTTATACGATGAAATTAGGACTTGAAACATATTCCATTGAATTTAGAGTTGTCGAAAACATCTATTTTGATATATGGAATGACCTGCTTTCGTTGCAGAAGCAGAACGGGCCTTTCCAGTCGTATTTGTCGTTTCAAATCAATTCGGGTATTATTCATTTCTTATCAGGCTTCGTTAGTATATATTATTCTGTTCTAACCCTAGCAGTCCTTCTATTTTTTATTCCTACACGTACATCAACTTCTGTCTGCTCCTTTCTTCGATGGCAGAAACAAATTCCTATTCCAAACGCTACAATTCAATCTCCAAACCAATTTCAAAAATCAAACTCCTCAAAAGCCTATCATATTATATATCAATTCGAAGCTCTCAACGAGCATAACCCAGATCTGCAATTCATTTTGCCATCAAATCACCGTTTGTCCATAAATCCATGAAGAATCTCAGCTGTCCGTTCTAGGTTTTGGACGATCCAACGGTGGATCGTCGTCCGATCGACGATCGGGAGGCGGCGTTGGAAAGGTGAAGTCGAGCAGGTCTTGGATCTACCGTTCGTTCGTGTCAAAGTGGTCGCGATTTTTCAAAATTTGATGATCATGGAAGCGGCGACAACTGTCCATCCAAGGCACCGGAGGTGATGGCACTGGCATGGAGAGGTCGGCTCGGAGAGAGGAAGGTCCTGGCATTGGCCGATCGTGGTCAAAGTGATGGAGGCGGCGGCGAAAATTGGCCAAAGGTTGCATATGGTGGCGGCTTCATGTTCGATCGCGATCTGGTGTTGTAGCTAGGGTTTCTCGAGTTTCCAAAAGGTGACGTGGCATCTGTTAATTGTTTGCTTATTTTAAAATTTAATTTAAATCGTCTAACTTCCAATGTTAATAACTTTTACATACGAGCTCGGATTTACGCGCGATTTGTTCCACCGCGATCATATCAGAATTCCAGACATTATGGAACCAGTTTGGACGAATTCAGAGACTGTTCAAATTTGGACCTTTATTTGGATTTCAAATCGATTTGAAATCAAAGGTGAGTGTTTTAAACCACTCACAACTACTAAATTTTCTTATGTTAGTTAAATTAAATTTATAATGTGATTAGAAAGTAATTGGTTGATGTTTGGTATGTTTAAATTGTCATTCTAGTTAAATTTGACTTTTATTGCATTTAATCATCATCTAATTTAATATTGAATTTAATTGTTAATTTAATATTGAATTTAATTGTCAATTTAATACCTGCTAATGATAATCAGTTATCTATTGATGTTTATTGGTTGATTTGTATGATGATTGTGATGTATGTTTGATGGGTTATTTTGGATGACTGGATGTTATATTTTATATTGTTATAACACTGCAAGTTCCCTATGGGTTGAAATGATAACGATCATATAGAATAGAGGAAAATCGTATGGGTTGAAATGATAAATCCAAGCGATTTTCATTGAATTGAAATTTTGGGATTGCGGGTTGAAATGATATATATCCGTAAACATAAAATATTTGTGGATTGAAATGATAAATATCCGTATCACTTGACCATAGGGTAGAAAATTATATACGGACACCGGATTGGTTGAATTAAATGACTTTAAACCCTTAATTTTTGAATCAGTTAAACGATATTTTGAAATAAAATTTAATTTATATCCATTGAAATATTGTTGAAAATCTGAGTTTTAAATATGAGATTGGAATTGGTTTAAATGAATTATTTAAAGGACTTAAATTGAAATTTGAAAGCTGGACGTGATCTAGATGTGTTGAAATAAAGAATATAGACTAGTTTGATATTAATCCATTTTAATATAAATTGTGTAAAGAGATATTATTCTAAAAATCCTGATTATTAAGGTTTTCAAACTATTTAACTATTTTAATCTATTTTAAACTATTTAATCAAATTAACCATTTAATTTATTTTAAATATATCTTAATTTATTTTAAATCTATTTTAATTTATTTTAATTTATTCTAATTTATTTTAAATCTATTTAATCTAATTTAAACCTAATTGAACTATTTAAAATATTTTAAATCTATTTTAACCATTTCAATCTATTTTAAACTAATTTAAATCTATTTTAACTATTTTAACTATTTAAACTATTTTAATCTATTTTAAACTATTTTAGATCATTTAAACTATTTTAGAGTATTTTAACTATTTTAAACTATTTTTAAAAACTATTAAAAGTATTTATGACTATCTAAACTATTTTCTAAAATGTCAGACTGTGTAAAGTTGAAGTATTTATATTTAAATCTTTGATGATGATACAACCTAAGTTGGGATTTGAAATTGATACCTTTTTGTGAAATGACATATTTGAGTAAATATGATGATTTTTGAATGAGGATTTAATTAACCTATCTTATCGATAATTTTGAAAGTGAATAGGGTTTTGAAAGTGAATATGATTTCGAAAGTAATATGGTTTGAAATCGAATATGATATTTTGATATTAATTATGAATTGACTATTGAAATGTAAAGGAACCAACCGGTGTGAAATAAGCGTTTGGTTATTAAAGAGACCGGGATCAGATATTGTCATACTCTCTACCAATACCGAAAACCACTTTAACAACTGTGTACGTGGTGGAAATTCCAAAAATGAAGTAGGATGGTTTGGCGAATGATTCAGTATGAGATATTTATGTGACCCTGACTCCCGTGAGTCAGCTTAGATGTGACTAAAATAGGAGCTATACCCATTTCTTCAATACTATATTTTGACTTTGTGATTGATTTGGTAGCCACCCTCTATTTTGATTACGGGAGTGTGTCCGAGGTGGGCGATAGTAGCTGTTATGCGTTACCACCAGTCCAGGAGTGCAATTGGTATATCTACCCTAGCATTGCCTCGAGCGCCATGTTCACATGCCGTATCGCGCCTTCTACGAGTTTGTTTTGTACCATACCTATGGAGTGCCCTCTGGGTAAACCTCACAGAGGAGCTTACAGTACTGTATAGATTATGGGAATATATAAAATGTGTTAAGGGGGATATGAGTAACGCCTTAACGCTATTTTAATACTTTACTTTACTGTAAACACTATTATAATGGCATATTGTACTACATAGTAGATAGTTTAACGGATCCTTAGGAGATGGAAATCTCGAACATCTCTAAAGTTATTGCACTCATGTCAGACACTGGATAGGAGATGTCAGCCCGGTAAATATCTCTGACGTCGTTACACTCATATTTATTTACTGTTGATTTAACTTACATAAGATCTTTTAGTTTTGACTCGAGTGTTTTGTCTTTTCAATTCACTTGGGTCAGTCTGAGCTTTTCAGTTTATCAAAGACAGCTTTCTGGAGGATGAAGACGAAGATTTTGTACTATTATATTTATTCCACTGCATCATGTTGTTCCGCTGCATTTATTTATTATTTATTCTTGTTATATGTAACTCTGATCTGTATTGTAATAGTATAATCAAAGATTATTTGTAAACAGCTTCATGAACTGTTTATTTGATTATTATATTTTGTCATTCTGCTGCGAGATTCTGTATTTGTTATCTTTCTTTCCTTGCTTTTTCTTATTTACCCCATAACAATCTGCCCCTTTTAGTGGTTTGAGTCTGACGTGTGTGGTTTATCGTCGATTTAAACCATCCAAAAAGGTAGGTCGTTAAATGGGAGTTCATCTTCGAAGTCTCAACTGATTCTGAGTTAGTATGAAGAAGTTATTGCAGTATGAACAAAAAAAATAGCGGCTTCCGCCTAGGCAGAGTTCAAATATGGGGAGTAGCCGGTTATTTTAAGTACAACTGTTAGTAACCATGGAGAACTATGGTATACGTTCATAAGCTGAATTATTCGAGTGTTCCATATTGTCTGTAATTTAGGTGGGAGTTCATCGGTCGAAGTCTCGCCTTCTAAGTTAGTATGAGGAAGTTACTGCAGTCTGAACAAAAAAATAGCGGCTTCTGCCTAGGCGGAGTTCAAATATGGGGATGTAGCATGTTATTTTCTAAGTACAAATGTTAGTCACCATGAAGAACTATGATATACGTTCACAAGATGAAGTATCAGAGTGTTCCATGCTGTCCGTAATTTAGGTAGGAGTTCGTCAGTCAAAATCTCGCCCAATTCTGAGTTAGTATGAAGAAGTTATTGCAGTATGAACAAAAAAAATAGCAGCTTCTGCCTCCGCGGAGTTCAATTATGGGGATGTAGTCTGTTATTTTCTAAGTAAAACTGTTAGTCACCATGGAGAACTACGGTATATGTTCATAAGCTGAATTATCCGAGTGTTCCGTATTGTCTGTAATTTAGGTGGGAGTTCATCGGTCGAAGTCCCGCTTGCTTCCAGGTTAGTATGAGGAAGTTACTGCAGTCTGAAAAAAAATAGTGGCTTCTGCCTAGGTGGAGTTCAAATATGAGGATGTAGCCTTTTATTTTCTAAGTACAACTGTTAGTCACCATGGAGAACTACGGTATACGTTCATAAGCTGAATTATCTAAGTGTTCTGTATTGTCTGTAATTTAGGTGGGAGTTCAATGGTCGAAGTCTCACTTGATTCCAAGTTAGTATGAGGAAGTTACCGGAGTCTGGAAAAAAAGTAGCGGCTTTTGCATAGGCAGAGTTCAAATATAGGGATGTAGCCTGTTATTTTCTGAATACAATTATTAGTCACCATAGAGAATTACAGTGTACGTTGATAAGCTAAATTATCCAAGTATTCCATATTGTCTGTAATTAAGGTAGGAGTTCATCGGTCGAAGTCTCGCCTGATCCGACTTAGTACGAGGAACTTACTGCAGTTTGAATAAAAAAATAGCGGCTTCTGCCTAGGCGGAGTTCAAATATGGGGATGTTGCATGTTATTTTCTAAGTACAAATGTTAGTCACCATGGAGAACTACGATATACGTTCACAAGAGAAAGTATCTGAGTGTTCCATACTGTCCGTAATTTTGGTGGGAGTTCATCGGTGAAAGTCTCGCCTGATTATGAGTTATTATGAAGAAGTTATTGCAGCATGAACAAAAAAAATAGCGGCTTCTGCCTAGGTGGAGTTCAAATATGGGGATTTAGCCTGTTATTTTCTAAGTACGACTTTTAATCACCATGTAGAACTGTGATATATGTTCATAAGCTAAAGTATCCGAGTGTTCTATATTGTCCATAATTTAGATGGGAGTTCATCGGTGGAAGTCTCGCCTGATTCCGAGTTAGTATGAAGAAGTTATTGTTGTTTGAACAAAAAAAATAGCGACTTCTACCTAGGCGGAGTTCAAATATGGGGTCATAGCCTGTTATTTTCTATGTATAACTATTAGTCACCATGGAGAACTATAGTGTGCATTCAAAAGATGAAGTATCCAAGTGTTCCAAATTGTCCGTAATTTAGATGAAAGTTCATCGATGGAAGTCTCGCTTGATTCCGAGTTAGTATGTAGAAGTTATTGCAAAATGAACAAAAAAATAGTGGCTTCTGCCTAGGCGGAGTTCAAATATGGAGATGTAGCCTGTTATTTTCCAAGTACAACTGTTACTCACCATGGAGAACTAGTGTATATGTTCATTAGCTGAAGTATCGGAGTGTTCAATATTGTCCGTAATTTAGGTGGGAGTCCATCGGTCGAAGTCTCGCCTGATTCCCAACTATTATGAAAAATTTATTGCAGTATGAACCCAAAAAAATAGCGGCTTCTGCTTAGATGGAGTTCAAATATAGAGATGTAGTCTATTAGTTTATAAGTACAACTGTTAATCACCATGGAGAACTACGGTATACGTTCATAAGCTGAAGTATCCGAGTGTTCCATATATCCGTAATTTAGGTGGGAGTTCCTCGGTTGATGTCTCGCTTGATTCCGAGTTAGTATGAAGAAGTTACTGCAGTTTGAACAAAAGAAATAGCGGCTTCTGTCTAGGTGGAGTTTAAATACCAGATTTGCATGTACAAACCAATAAATCTTTTATACTTCTTTTTCCAATTCTTTTCATGTCTATTTTTTGAGGTTCATGTTTCCTTTCTTGAATGCCGAAACAAATAAAGGAAAAAAATCATTAAAATGGAAATAAAATATAAAGATTTTGCTCAGGTAATTAACCCTATTAAAATAAGCAGCACAAACTTAAGAAATGAAATTACTGGTTACCAAAGGAAAATATAGTAATTTGAAAGCTAGTTTCCAAAAAAGTAGCTTGAAAGCATAAAAGACAAAAATCTACAAAAGAGGGGTAAAGAAGCAATTAATCGCTGATATATTTTGATACATTTTTGCTCACAGCTCACATCGGCTAAAAGAGTATAAGCATATAAAAGTACAAGTATTATTTCTATTTCCAATAGTATAAAATAAACTAAAACAAAACAAAGGAATGATAAAACTACGAATGCTTTAAAGTTATTGGTTCTATAAATGTTCTTCAGTTGTCTCAGTCTTCTTGGTCATTGCCTCAGGTTCAGTTTATGCTGGCAATGCTACTATCAGTTCTACTTCCACAGGTGCAACTAAAAATTACATGCACATGTGATTAAATACAGGCCTACTTGGACTTGCATATATACACGTATTTTATAAATATTTTATAATATATATTTATATGTTTTATTTATGTTATATATAATTATATAAAAAAATTAAACATTATTTAATATATAAAAAAATTGAATTATATACATATATATTATACGTATATGTCACTTTATAGTTTTGAAATATTCCATGCATATATACATATTTATTTATTTATTTAAATTAATATATTGTATTAAATTTGAAATAAATTTAAACACGTTTAAATATTTAAATTAAAACAATAATTTAAAATAATGTTAATTTGACATATACGCACGCGCGCGCACATATATATAATTTTATAAAATTTTACATGTTACAATTATTATTCATAATATATAAAATTATATATATATATTTCACACACACACAAATATATATATATATATATATATATATTGACAACAATCATGTATACAGAGAGGCTAACATGTCCATTGTGATATAAATCCTCACATCTATGCACGGGCATGTCAAACCATGTACACCTTATTATGTTGCATTTGCATGTGCACGTGCACACATATGTTTATATGATACACATATCATATAATATGATAAAAATCTAATTATAAATAAACCTTATTTATAAAAGAGGGATTTTGTCTAAAGGACAAATTTTCAAAGCTTTTGACCTTAAGGACAACCACTTCAAAATTTAGTCATAAGGACACAATAAGTGAAAATGATATTGTACAGAATCATTACATGAAAACATTATAAAAAAAGAAAATTATCAAGTACAAAATGCTACTAAGTCATATCATTTGAAAAAAAAATTCTACCACAAAGTAAGATCGACTGCTACATGATAAAAATAAAACATAAGTGTTTTACCCTTCTTTTAATTCAATAAATACAAAGCTGGTACTACGTAGTAGCTTTGTCCTTCTCATCGAATTTTTCTCTTTCTGCTATATTTAGAGTGATAAGTTTGTCCTGCTCACTAAAAATTTAAGGGCATGTCCTTGAAGCTAAAAAATTGATGAATTTTGTCCTTTGTGCTGTTTTCCTGTTTATAAAGTTGAATAAAACATTGATTTTATTTGAAATAAATTCAGATAAGATCTAAATAAAATTAGAATTCATAGGCCCAATAAGATCCAAATGGAAGTTTTTTTTTGAAATTTACCCATTTACTCCGCTACGGGCTGGCCTAGTTCCAATAATGGTATCATAGTCCAATAGCACATACGGTCTAAATTAGTCATACTATGGTTAACTAATTAAGCTTACAACCCAGTTAGTAGAGTGTTTAGAAAGGTAGTGTCTAGGATTGGGTTTGGATAATCAAGTAACCTGCCCTGCCTGGCTACTTGCCTGTCCCGAAAAGTTATGTCAATCAAAGGTTGCCCCTAATAGATAAGACCAATTTGGGCCTTAGGCTAATTTTCAACATTTTTTTGAAATTAAAATAAAATTTAAATTTAAAAGTTAAATTTAAAATAAGAAATATATTATAAATGTGAGAAACAGTATAGTACAAATTATACTAATGTGAATGGATCTTAAGGCTACTTTAACACTAGACGGGGTGAATAGTGTTTTATAACTTATATGGAACTTTTTTGATTTATTTTAAGATTGAAATTCAAATACAGATGCTAAACGCAGATATATATATATATATTAAATGGCAGTCACAAATATATATATATATATAAGCGTGGTAAAATTAAAGTAAAAGTAAGAGAGATGACACCAGAAGTTTTATACTGGTTTGGATTAACCAATCCTATGTACAGTCCTGGACAGTGTATGTATAGATTTTCTTTCCAACGCCTCAGGTAGCAAACAAACCATAATACAATCTCGATTTCAAGGCAACGAGATACACCATCTTGACTTTTCAAGCTTAGGGTAGACTCTCCTGATTTAATCGGGCAACAAGATCACCCACTTGATTTAAATGGGCAACAAGTACACCTACTTTATTTGAACGGGCAATAAGCACACCTACTTGATTTAGACGAGCAACAAGCACGCCTACATAAATAATAGTAGAGAGTTGTTGATTCCAAATACAAATAGTTATACTATGGATACAAAATATCCCATAGCCCTTTAATAGCACTTTGATTTTTGAATTGATAAGAGGATACTTTAAAATTAGTGAGTAAATTGTAGAGAATGAATGTAGAAAATAGAGATTGAATTTGAATGAATTTGAAGAGTATAAAAAGTGGATTTTGTGAAATATATAATGAGAATTTAGAGTAAGAAAAAAAATAGAGAAAGTAGTTATTAAAGTTCGTTTTTCAGTCCCCTTTATATAGTGTTTGGAGGGATATGTTTATTTATAAAGAGATGTAACCAAATATCACAACAATTCAAAATTTAAAAGACACCTCTTCAATGGTACATATGTCGACATACATAGGCAGGGTATGTCGACATACCCTCGTCAATGTTTGAAAACAAAAGCATTTTTAAATGTGTTGCAGAATTCCGAACTCTTGTAAAATCATTTAAATATAGTTTTTAAATGCTTTAAGTATAAACAACAACTAAGCCATTATTCCCAAACAAGTTGGAGTCGGTTAGAGATGAAACCTAAAACTAAATGACAAAGTCAATTTAAAAGTAATAATAATAATAAACCATGATAATAATAATAAAATAATTAAATTAATAATAATAATAATAAATAAGTAAAATAAAAATAAAGATAAAAACAAATAAAAAATAAAAATATATAAGGAATTAAAATAAACCATGATGATGATGATGAAAATAATAATAATGGTACTAATAGTAATAGGTACCGAAGACCAAACACTACGTCTTAGGCTCCTATTCACTAGTCCTGTAATGTAAAACTTATAACACTACCCCTATTCCTTCTTGGGCACTACTTGTCCATCCAAAGTAACATCTCCAGCCTCTGACCTGACACCGCTGAACTCGCACTTCATATACTATGTTTTAGTTCTGCTAACGCTAAAACCCTTTGATTCTATAGTCTGCCTCCACAACTCCAGTTTTCTATCAACCTATATCCTACTTTTTTCAATTAGCACAACATCATCAGCAAAGAGCATACACCAAGGAATCTCACATTGTATACCCTTTGTAACCTCATCCATAGGGAAAAAATGTAGGGTTCAAAGCTGACCCTTGATGTAATCATATGTTAATGGGAAAATCACTGGTTTCACCATCACATGCTCTGGCACTAGTCATAACATCATCGTACATATCCCTGATATGGATAATGTACTTTGTTGGGACTCTATTCTTTTACAGAGCACGCCACATAATCTTTCTCGGTACTTTACCATAAGCTTTCTCCAAATCGATAAATACCATGTGTAGATCCTTCTTTTTGTAACGACCCGGAATTTTGATCGTTTGATTTTGAACATTTAATTTATTTTAAATGTTGAATTTGAAGTATTAATTGATTTTGGATATGGAGATTTTGTTTGAATTTGTTAAATTGGTTAAAACATTTCAAATATAGCGATTAATTGGATTTGGTAAATATAAATTTAATATTTGAAATTGGGTAAATATAGGAATCTGGAGTTAGATGTGAATAGAAATGATTTCTAAGTTAATTTTAAACTCTATTTGGATTAGAGTGATGATAGTGGGCTTTTGGATGGGATTTAAAATCGATAAGTTAAAATTTGGAATTCATATATATATATATATATATATATATGTATGTATATATATTAATAGTGGAAATTAATATATATATATATAGTAATAGTGGAAATAATTGAAATTTTGGTTTAATATGAATCGAAGTGATTTCTAATATGGATATAACTTCTATTTGAATTATAATTGAGTATTTAAGTTTTAAAAATTGAAATTTTAAACGATTTCGACGATTTTGAACATCGCTCGATATAATCGACGAGTTAAAATAGCCTTTTAGGGCACGGTCTCCGAATTTAACGAAACCTATTCCATTGGATCTGTAATAGTGTATTATTATTAGATTTCAAATTTCGTAGCGTTTGGAGTTACCGTTTGGTCGTACGGGATAGAAACGCGTTGAAATAAATATCGAAAATTTAATATTTTAATTCGATTCAAAAGGCTACCTTCCATATACGATCGAATTAGGCTACGAAACATGTTCCATTTTGTTCGGAATAGAGGTAAAACATTATAAACGCTAGGCGGCACGTATCGTTTGGAGTTCATTGAAAAAGCATGTAATTTTGGGAAAATAATATTAAAATAATCGTATACGTATATATATACGTTATCAACAGTGAAACCCTAGTTTTCACGTAGCCTCCATTGTTATCATTAATGGCCGAAATCGCTCCAAATTTCTCCTCCCCGAACTTCCCATCCAGGCATTTTTAGCTTTTGTCTCCAACTAGACAAAGGAAGCGCTCGACAAGTGGAGCACATCTACCGGTGGAGATCACCGTTGGTGATCGGAGTTGGCGGCAATTCGATGATGTAGGTCGGCCATTCGTTCTCGAAATTTAAAGCTATGGGGGGTCGAGCTTGGCCTCTCTTTGGCCGTGGGGAGGATTCGCGTAGGCGCACGCGGTGAGGAGTTTCGATTTACTTCTGGTGAAGCTTAGGGGAGAGCGGTGGTAGTTGAACGTGCGCGAGCGTGGGTTTTACTTAGTCTGGAGACAAAAGGTGAACGGGAGGGAAGAAGAGGAGAAGTGCGGCCAGGATTTCTCTTCTCAAAAATGTACAGCCGAGATTCATATAAAAAAGAAAAAGAAATTATTATTATAAATTTATATTGAAAACTTATAAAATGCATATCTTCTCCATACGAGGTCGGAATCGGACGAAACAAGCGGCACCGGAATCGCAGCGACGAATACTACGCGCTGGAGAAGATTTGGAGATGATCGGAGCTGGTTCAAATTTTGGATTAAATCGAACGTGTTCGATTTAATTTAAAATTGGAACGTTGGCAAAATTAAAACTCAAGGTGGGTTAATCTTACTCAATTTTGGACTGCTGGTATTAATTTTAAATAGTTAAAATTAATTAATGATTGATTAGTTAAATTGATGCATTTTTAATCAGTTGAATGCGATATTATATATAGTAGTATATATATATATATTGGAGTGATTGATATTCCCGCATATATATAGCGGGTGAGACCCTATGCGCCCCGCATAATAGCGGATGACCCTATATACCGCGATATTCCACCTCGAAGTGGAATTGATATTTTTAGTGTTTTGCTAACATCTGTGGATGCAGGGAAACAGATTGGAGGGATCCAAATAGATTCCTCAAAAATGTAAAATTTAATTTCATATATAGTGATATATGTTTTGTTTGAATACTCTATGACAGGTTGTGTGAGATTTAAATTGATTGAATGATATGACAGTTTTAGCTGGATTTTGGTATCTTTAAATACCAATAAAATATGGTTTAAAATTTGAAAATAATTGTAAACAGGGATTTTGAAGTGAAATATTTACATAGAGATTTTGGATAAATTAATTGGATAAAATAAAAGATTTTGGAATTGTATTTAACTATTTCAGGATATTGTGGATAAGATTTTGGGAATAAAAGTATATAAAAGGATTTTTAAATAATAAATCCTTAAATTGTACTTGTTTTAAATAGAAAAGGTTTTAAAATCGAGATTTTAAATATTTTTGAAGGATAGAAGTGAATTTGGGAATAAGTATAAAATTGGTTATACTGGAGTTCAATAAGGTTTCCAAATTTACGGAATGAATTAGAAATCGAGAAACTGGGCTTGTTTTAAAAAGAGGATTTTTAATTACTTACTCGGAAAATTTTAAAGTGTTAAAAATATTCTGGAACCTAGTTATTTAATTATTTTAAATTGTTTAAAGCATATTTAATTATTAATTAGTTACTTTATAATGATTGTAAAAGGTTTATTATTATTTAAGAAATAGTCAGCATTTTTTGCTTTTAAAGGATAAATTATTAAATATTAATATGGCTTTGTATAATATCTTTTATCTGAGTATTTTTGCCTAGATTAAACATGGAAATTTATTTTAGAGCTTATAAGCATTATTTTGAGAAATTTTTAAATAAAGTTTCGGGAAGTAATGGTATAATCGTGTGGCGTAAATCGAAGGCAGTGAGTGCCTGCAGTTAAGTCTTGGATTTCTCTGGGATAGAGATGTAACCATTGAGCTGTGATCCATGGTTTGATACCGCAGTGGTACTTTCCACATTATTTTAAAAGGGTTTTCAATTATTTTTGAAAAGGATAATTTGTGAATATACCGGATTCGATAAGATAAGGACAAGACCTTTGATAAAAAGATTTGGTTTATTTAAAATTTAAATTAAATAAGATTTGGTGTTTTTCAGTGAAAATGAAGTATTTGGTTGAATAATTGTTATTTGATAGTTAAATAACCGACTATCAAAATCTGGACCTAAATATAACTTTGGAAGTATCTAGAAGAAGCACGGGATTATATGGTACAGTTACCGTTCGAGGTGTTATACTGTACGTATAAACTCGTTTCGTTCTCCTAGGACGATGATAAGGAA
Organism: Allium fistulosum; assembly: GCA_030737815.1. Taxonomy (NCBI): domain Eukaryota; kingdom Viridiplantae; phylum Streptophyta; class Magnoliopsida; order Asparagales; family Amaryllidaceae; genus Allium; species Allium fistulosum. Next base: position 927,071,063 of record CM060903.1, read on the forward strand.
ATTCGTCCACTAACGGTTAGGAGGTGATCTCCAATCTTACTTTGTTTGTTTATTTCCTAAAGAACCGGGGTTGAGTTTACCAGAAATAGCGAACATTGTTTCGAAGAGACCGGGATCGGATTTGTTACCCGGAAACCACTTCGATCCAACGAGTACGTTTTCGATATGAAGACAAGAGCATGGAGTCGAAGATGGAGTAGTGAAGTGCAAGGGCTAATCGCTACTAATCCTGAGGGTGATTCCAAAATGGATGTAGTAGGAATAGTGCATTCGGTTCCGTTCGGACCCGGAACGGACTTATATAGATGAATGCTATCAGAACTTTGTCATTGGCGGACAATGAGCATTCTAAGTGAAATTTCCTTAAAAGGTAATCGTAGTCTCTAGCCTCATCAACCGGGAATGACTGAAAAGCAGGGGAGATGCAGCAAGGCTAAGTGGGTAGCACCCAATTAGGGTATGTTTATCACCTTTTTGGATAACCTCGGATATTATTACTACGATTATGGAAGGAGCTCGGAAAAGGATGGGAACACCCGGGGTGATAACATATTTGGTCTATCCAGGTCAGGGATAGTCCGATCTTGTGTTGTAGGGGATCCCGGCGTGGTCCTTGGTATGCTGTTCTAGACGCGTACTGTGACAGGCGATACCCCAGTGCCTAGTCATTCAGATGGAATCCATTCTCCAATAAGCACCATACGGTTTTGATTGTGCCCAACTATGCTGAAACATGGGATGCAAGCATTTCAGCTATTTGAAAAAGTATTTGTACTTAGACACTACTATAATATCAGATGATTTTGATATGAAATGTTTTGGTTATCGTAAGGTAAAAACCAGTCGTGTTTATGTGTGGCGTGGTCTTACGAGATACCTTTGATTTTTAAAGGATTTTGAGAACTTTAATAATTCAAATTGAGTGTGTTTTCTCATGATGGTTTTCCAAACTGACTCAGATGTTATTTTATTATAATTCTCGGGTCAGATCGAGTATTTCAGGTTCATGATAGGATGCTATGGAGCTCAGGAGACGAGCTGGATGGCTAAGATGTATTACTCGTACTTGATTTTATTCCGCTGCAATGTTTTGTTGAAATTACCAGCAAGTTGTGAGGGCAAGTTGTTATAACTGTCCAGGCTGGTAATTATTGATTTTTGTACTCTGATGTGAGATATGTATATCACAGTTTTGATTTGTGTAAAGAACTATTTATATTATATGTTATTCTGTCCGCTGTGAGATTCTATTTTGTTTAGCCGTTCTTCTTTCTTCTACCTATTTTCTTTCCCTCAACAATCTATCTTTCCAGCACTCAATTGTTCGGCATGTTATACAATGAGCGTCAATTTTCGAGGGTCAAAAGGGCGGATCGTCACACTTTTGCTCCCTAAATCTCTCCATAAGTTGTCTTATCAAGAAAATCGCCTCTATGGCTGACATCCCAGGCATAAAACCAAATTTGTTTTTTGAAACACTTGTTATCCTTCTTAATAGATGTTCAATGACTCTTTCCCAAAGCTTCATTATATGACTCATAAGCTTAATTCCTCTATAGTTTGTGAAACTTTGAATATCTCTTTATTCTTGAAGATTGGAACTAATATGCTTCTCCTCTACTCATCTGGCATCCTGTTTGATTTGAAAATATTATTGAACAACTTAGTTAGTCAGACTATCCCTGCATCTCCAAGACATCTCCATACCTCAACTTAGTTTGTCTGTTTTCATCCGGTTTAGCATCTTCTTTACCTCGGACTCTTGAATTCTCCAAACAAAATGTCTAACTTTTATAAAATATTTGTAGCAATTTAAAAATAAAATAAATATTTAGATAATAAAATAAAAAATTTGATAAGAGAGTATTCAATGAAAAGAAAATTGTTATTCAATGACTTTAACAAATTAATCTAATGTCTATTAACTATAAACTATAGTCTTGAACTCTTCTTGTCTCTATCTCTAAACTCATGAGTCTTCAAATATCTTGATCGTCTCTGAATCTTGATCTCTACTTTTTTTACTGATCAGTCAAACTTGATTATCTTGTACTTATATAAACCTGTATAATATCCTGCATGATATTATATACAAGTTGGAAGAACATCGGTACCTATATTTATATGGTTGTTGTCATCAAAATCAATATCTATGGTATTAACAATAAATGTTATAATGTAATTTTTCAAAAATGTTTTGAAAATAAAATTTATAAAATTCCAAGAATAAAAATATTAAAAGGATTAATAAAATAAATTAATTAATTAAATAGTTAATTAATTAAAAATAAATATACATGTACAATATATAAAAGATATATGTTATGTTCTCTTGAAATTTTTAAGACAATGTAAGCATATATATGTATATAATAAAATTTTTGAAATTAATAATATTTAATTAAAATTGTTCAATTAAATAAATTAACTAAAATTTAATTAATGAATAAAATACATATATAAAGATATACGTGTATAACTATAAGTGTTATAATATAGAATTCAATATAAATGTTATAATTGAATAATATAATGTTAATTAAAATTTTAATTAATTAAATTAATTAAATGAGATTAATTAATATAATCTTATACATAAGTCTATTATATAAGTAAATTAAATTATAAAAGTTATATAACAAAGCTTATATAATATGAATGTATAAACTAAAGGTGGAACATTAAGAAATCATGAATAAAGTTAAGGGATAAATACATACGTATTGCACGTATACTATGATTTCTGATGTGTCCGACACTTGAATCGTGAGGGTATTTCATAAGTAATACATTATTGCATAAGTCGATATCACCCAATATAATATATATTAAAATTGTTAATATAAACTTGTCATCTACCATTTATACTAATAAATTACTTGCATGCTCTCTAATTATTGAGCAAACTCAAGCTAAAGATGTTATATGTAGTATTATTAGTATATAGAACAGAAGAGGTAAGATAGCTATATATATATATATTTAAGCAAACTCAAGGTATATATACTGTACTTAGGCTGCCAAGAAATGGTAGGTACAAGTGAATAATCTCTTTCAATTTGTTGAGCAAACTCAAGATCGAAATAAGATTAGGATAAGAAACCAAAGGTTAGGTGTAGTATATGATACAACCGATAAAGCGTTATCCATTGCCTGTAGGGATATGACTTGTTAATCAAACTCAATATCAAAATCCTAAGACAGACGAGTCCTAACACCCGCTAGTGAAGTCGAAAGACTTCTGTGTTTCACTTAGGGTTTGATGAAACATGAAGAACTAGTGGGTGCTTATTAGTAAAATGAAACATAAAGTTTAATCTTGCTAATATTATAAGAACATCTATTATGAAATATCCTAACCTACCAATTTAAAACTTGCAGAAAATGACTACGCCAAAACTATTTTCGAAAAGTGACAAGCTTACTAGACCCAACTATATTGATTGGTTAAGAGTGATTAAGATAGCATTGACTTATGAGTGTCTTTGGTCGTCTATTACCTACGATCCTAAAGAACAACCCACTAATGATGCGGACCTTGAACTTAAGCTTGCATATGAGGAATGGGTTTCAGACCTAGAGATTGTCCAGGTTTTCGTGTTGTCTACGTTAGACAAGCTGTTGTAGAGGTACTTTAAAACATGTCTGTCCATAAGATATTTGATAGTCTCAAGGTCCTGTTTGGTGAATAATCACATTTTGCAGGGAATGAGCTTACAAAAGAAGCTATTTAATACCAAAATGACTAAAGGACACAAAGTGGATGATTACGTTCTGATGATGGAGGACTATATTGATATGCTTTCACAATTAGCCATAGCGATAAGCAATGAGTTACAGGTTGATTTTATCCTTGGTTCTCTTACGCTTCAGTATGAACCGTTCATACTGAATTAAAAATATGAATCAATTTAATGTAAATTTCATGGTGCTTCTCAATATGTTGAGGCTGGCCGAGTCTACATCTAAATATCCAAGGACTATATTGCTATAAATGGTGGTGCATCATCTTCAAAAGGTTCGAAGAAGCGAAAGAGGGTTACCGAGAAAAGTAACAAGACTATTGCTTTTGACAAGGGTGAATGTCATCATTGTCATAAGAAAGGTCATTAGAAATGAAACTATCTGGAGTATTTGAAGATTGTTAAAGAAAATAAACATAATAGTTCTACAGTTCCATCAATGCATTTATGATTTAATTTTTTTTTGCAATCAATAAATTGTCTGGGTTTTAGATACTGGATCTGGAACTCATATTTGTAATTCATTACAAAGGCTTAAGAATTGGTGTCGCATAGAAAGGAGATAAATAAGACTTCAAGTTGTTGATGGATCTATTTTAGATGCAACGGCAGCTGGAGATTTTCGTTTTAGTTTGTCGAGTGGATTTGTGTTGATATTAAATAATCACTATTTTTTAAAGACTTTATTTATGGAATTATATCCATGTCTAGATAGTCCAGACTGGTTATGTTTTCCACCATGTTACTAATATTATGAACATTATTTCGGATGGTAATAAAGTTTGCAATGGTATTTTAGAAAATGGCATTTTAGAAAATGGCATTTTAGAAAATGGCATTTATGTGATCAATACAAATTATGTCTATTCTACGAATAGTTCTTTGAATAACAATATGAATAATGATTATCTTTGGCATTGTAAGCTAGGTCATATAAGTGAGAAATGACTATACAAATTGAAAACCGAAGGTTTTCTCCCATCATTTGATTTTGAATCATTTGACGTGTATGAGTCCTGTCTCAAAAGAAAGATGACTAAGCACCCCTTCAGTGGGGGCAATGAAAGAGTTGATGAAATCTTAGGTCGTGTTCATAGTGATGTATATGGCCCGATGCCTATAATCACTAAGGATAACAGTTCTTACTTTGTTATCTTCGCTGATGATTTCTCAAGACTAGAATATGTATATCTTATGAAGAACAAATATAATGTCTGTGAGAAATTTATTAAACATAAGAATGAGGTAGAAAACCAGACAAACCGTAAAATTAAGATTCTTCGATCTGATCGAGGAGGTGAGTACGTTGGACAGGAACTCCAATAGTACTTAAAAGATAATGGGATTATCTCTCATATTACTCCAGCCTATACTCCATAACACAATAGTGTGTCAAAGTGAAGGAACTGGACCATATTAGATATGGGTCGTTCCATGACGAGTAAGGCTAAGTTACCTCTGTCCTATTAGGGATATGCGCTAAAAACTATAGTACATATGTTGAACTTGTTACCTACCAAATCTATGATAAAAATCCCATTTGAGATGTGGGTAGAAACCCCAACTCAAGTGTTTGAAGGTGTGGGGAACCCCAACCTACATTGAGAAAGTTGGTCTGGAAAACTCAAGGCAAGATCGGTATTGTATAAATTTATAGGATATCCCAAAAACTCGATGGGATATATATTCTATAATGCCAAGAAATAAAAGGTCGTTGTTTCTCGACATGCTATCATTTTGGAAAAAGAATTTCTATCAAATGAAACTAACAGCAAGGTTGTAGACTTGAATGAGATCAGATTTTTTAACATTAAGGTGGAACTAGTGGGAGAACCAAGTACAACCATATACAAAAAACAAGCAACCTATTAAAAGGTTTAATAGGGAATCTCACGCACCAGAGAGATACTATAGTTTTCTTAAGGATGGTGAGAAGGAGGATTGTGTCTTAGATGATGACACTCCTCTATCATTCCAACTAGCACTGTAGAGTAAATACTCTGCACTCTGGCTTGGAGCGATGAAATCTGAGATGGATTCCTTATACTAAAACAAAGTGTGGACTTTATCTGATGTACCCGAAGGGATAAAACTCATTAGATGCAAATGGATTTTTAAGAAAAAGCTAAGTCCAGATGGACAAGTAGAGACTTATAAGGCTAGGCTAGTTGCAAAAGCATTTCGTAAAATTCAAGGTGTTGACTATGACGAGACCTTTTTGCCCGTAGCCTGCTGAAGTCCATGCAGATTATGCTGGCCATTACTACATTCTATGACTACGAAATATGGCAAATAGTTGTAAAGACGACGTTTCTAAATGGTGATTTAGAAGAAACCGTATATATATATCGCAGCTAGAGGGTTTTGTGGTCAGTGGGAGTGAGGGCAAGGCTTGCAAATTGTTAAAGTCCATTTATGGACTTAAATAAGCTTCAAGAAGCTGGAACAAGTATTTTGCTAAGATAATCAAACAGTTTGCTTTTTATCAAAACATGGAGGAAGCATGTGTATATCGAAAGGAATAGGGTAATGCTATTATATTCTTAGTGCTATATGTCGATGAACTTCTGTTGATTAGCAATGATGTTTCGTTATTGCAATAGTGAAAGCTTGGATTTCCAAGAACTTCTCCATGAAGGATTCGGGAGAAGTAGCCTATATACTAGGTATACATATCTATAGAGATAAATCTAAGAGGCCTTCGGGATTGTTTCAATCCCTGTACATAGATACCATACTGAAGTGGTTCAATGTGGAGAATTCTATGTGTGGAAATGTTCCAACGCAATTTAGAATTGTCCTTGTTAAGTAGGATGCTCCTTATACTGATGAGGAAAAAGAGTATATTAAAAGGATTCTGTATGCTTCAGTCGTCAGATCCACAATGTAAGTTATGCTATGTACTAGACCGGATGTGGTATACACATTAGGATGCGTAAGCCGATACCGGTTTAATCATGGAGAAAAACATTGGATGGCTGTAAAATGTATAGTGAAGTATTTAAGAAATACTCAGGACTTATTCCTAATATACGAAAATGGAGACCTACTTATGAAGAGGTATACTGACTCTAGCTTTCATAGTGTTATCAATGATAGTAAGTCAGTATTAGGTTATGTTTTTACACTTAATGGTAGGGCTGTCAATTGGAAGAGTTCCAAACATGAAACGGTAGCTGATTCCAAAATGGAGGCCGAGTACATTGCCCTAAATGAAGTAGTTAAAGAAGCATTATGGATGCGCAAGTTTTTAAGTGAGCTCGGAGTGATTCTTGATATAGAGAATCCAATGGCATTGTTCAGCGATGACAATGTGGCGATACAGATCGCAAAAGTGCCCAGAGCATACAAGAAGTCATGACTAAAGGAAATAGGCCAACCTATAGCGGAAGAAATGAATGAATTTCAAAACAAATTACCATTTTAGATCTTTAATGGGCCTATGGAGTCTAAATTTCATTTAAAACTTTTCTAAATTTGTTTTAAATAAAATCTTGTATTCTATTTAAAATAGTTAAAGGGAAGTTTAAATAAATTTAATTTCAAGTGTATAGCGTATTAAATACACCTAACATTTATTTATAAGTGTTAATGTATAGGGAATGAAACCTTTCATTTCTTTCCCTAAAACAAGTATTACTTGAGAGCATTAGTTGTATTAAATGGAGAGAGAAACCTTCCATTTTCTCTCTTTAATTTGAATTGATTGATTCATTAAATATCATTATTAATAATTTATTCATGGTAATATTTATTACATGTCCATATGTATTCTAACTATACAATTTGTAGTTTGAGACTTATTTAATTTTATTTTATTTATTTATACAATATATATATATATATATATATCATATACATATATGTATACATGTATATGTATGTGCATGTTTAACATCATAATCCGTTAAGGGTATAATGTGCCCGTATATATATGTTGAGATTTCCATTGCAACAGACACATTAGCTTATTTTGTGTGTACTGTAATTTGGTCAAATATGTGATTGTATAATATATCAAAACAAAATACTAATATGTGTGTGTATAATTTATTGAACAAAACAGCTTCTGCCATAACAAATTAATGTAAAATAATTATATGATAATAATACAAGTTTTTAATATTTTAGAAAATCTGGAAACATATTTTGGCTTAAGATTAATTTATGGAATTTTTACAATTAAAATAATATTTATCATTAAATAATTGATAATAGCCCGTAATCAAATTAATTCTTAAAAATAGGAAATCAAGTTGAAAAATTATAAAAAAAATTCTGAATGTATCTAAAACATATTTTAGGCTTAGAAAAAATTTATGGAATTTTCTCAATTGAAATTATATTTTTAATTAAATAATTAATTGCATTTCAAACATAAACTAAATCAAAAATTAATAAATTAAGTTATAAAAAATATGAAACGTTTTCTAAAGGTTTCAGATACATATTTAAGCTTTACGAATAATTTCTAGAATTTTCTCAATTGAAATTATATTTTTAATTAAATAATTGATTCCAGGCCGAAAGTAAATTAAATTTTAAAATGATAAATTAAGTTCAAAAAATCTGAAAATTTTACTGTAATCTTATTGCATGGTGCAAAAAATATAAAAAATATAAAACTGAAATTTTGAGCCAATGATTATTTTATTCATAATAAACAATTCACAAAATCATTAAATAATAATAAAATATGCATATACATATTTAATAAAATATTTTTTTATTTTATGATTCATAATAGGTACAAATCATCGTAAGAAAATTTTAAGATTAAATATATATGATATATTAAGACATATACAACTATACATATTCGTAATTTGTAGATCTGTACACATTTAATCTATATATATATATTACTAATATTGATCAAAATTAAAACCCATTTTTTGAAAATTAATTCAACAATAAATCAATAAACAAAGTATTATAGCAAGCACATAACCAATCTAATTGTAACAAACACATGTACCCATAAAAATCTCACCTAATCTAAACCATAAACAGATCTGAATACAAACAGAAGATTTAGATGTAAATCAACTTTTATATGATAATTTAAATCAATACAATGATAATAAATAAAAGTGCACCTCCTAATGAAGTCGTTGAGTCCACATTGAACAATGATTTCTCTTCTAAGAACAATTCACAATCCGTCAGGTTGCTAATTCGAGATTAGAGACCTTCTACTACAAATTAGTATTATTAATTTTTAATTGTATTTGATAATTTTAAAGGGTCATTTTAAAGGAAAGTTGCTGCCATTAAAATGAGGAAGAGGAAGAATAAAGTGGCAGCTCAAAATAGAATTACCTTGTAATTAGGTTTTGAGATTGGCTTTTATATGGATAGAACAAGATAGCAAACAATAATCTCAACCACACATCTCAAAACCTAATCACACATGTTGTAACCACCTCCTATCTTTCTCCAAACCAACGCATATCCTCTCTAAATCTCAAGGATTGTAAGCCCATTTAACCCAAATTAAATATGTACAATCATATTTAACATATTTTATTATCGATATCTCATATCGTTCAATATATTCATAACTTTTATAAATATATGCAACGATTTTATTTCTCAAATCACATTCAAAACCCATAATTAATATTTCATAAATATTAGTTTATTTAATTATTTACAATAATTATAAACTAATTAAATTGTTTGGTCTAAAGAGAACTCATCGTTTGGATTGTGTTGACTCTTGGGTGTAAATTCGTCCAGCGATTAACATCGAACTATTCGAATGTTAAGTTCACACTTCACTTAGCAAGTGGTGTGATATTATGGCTAAATTTATCGCTTACTCATTTTTGGAAAAATCTCATTTTAATTAAATAAGCGTTACCCAGTTGCGACAATTATTTACACCAATTCTCTTCGTCAAAATTATATCACTTTGGACTTGTTGAATTTGGTAATGGTCAAAATTCCAACATCATCCACATTCAACTCTATAATCCAAATGCAAACTCCTTGCTTTAATAATAACAATTATTATCAACCGAACTACTCTGCCAGAGATTTTGACTTTGGGTTGACTTGAGTTGACCGTGATACTAACTCCATATATTGAGGTTATGAATCCTCTCTTGAATAGTGCTTCACTTCCAATACTTCCACTGACCCAACTATAGTTACTCGATAGACATTGTGCCATGATTTGACTATAATCAAAGCGGATCTTTCATATTGAAGATTCACTGTATTTTCAAGTCGAAAGAACTGTGTGAATTAGTCACATTGATATTTTCTGTTTGACCTTAGTTATATTAACCAACAGAAAACTACCGAGTGATTCGTTCCATAGTTATCTAATAACTATTAGTACATAACCCCTAGGTGTCCCCTGTAGTTATAAGTAATACACCGCCCAACATTTGGAGAGCGTTACGTACTCCAGTCTCAACGGATACGTCGATATCCAGTCTCGATACATCTTGACTAGGAACATTTAAAATGATATATTTGTTTCATTGTATAAATTACTCACGGTCACAACACTTTGTAACTACATCACAAAACTTACCATTTACGGATTTTCTATTATATATACTTTTAATTAAATTAATTAATATAACCACATTATATCAAGTATATAATAGAAAGAAAACATCTTTATTTCGAACAAGATTGATCAACGAGTTAGATATATGTAACAAATTACATAATTGCCCCCAAGGGCATACCCCTAACTCTATCAATGAAATATTCTTCGCAAGTTCCACCTCACTGGAAAATTCATTGAGAAGAAAGAGGTCGTGATACCAATGGTAGATGCCAAAGACAACATAACAAATCCATTCACTAAGAGTCTAGCTCAGTCGGCTCTCGAGAAGCTTATATAAGGGATGGGATTGAGATTCCATAATTAGCACCAAGTGGAAGTGGAAGATTGATAGAGTCAAGGGTATGCCTTATGAGCAATTCTGTAATTTATTTAAATTATTAACTCTGTAATCAATTCTCGTTCATAATACAAGGTGTTTTTTTGTTATATGCTTGTTATAATATGTTATAATTAATTAATTATTTAGTTTAAGTATATTTAGTAGAAAATACATAAATAGTGTGTTTGTGATAGTAATTATAAATAGTTGTAATCATTAGTATTTTATCAAAATATAATAAACACATCATTTTAAATATTTCTAGTCAAGATGTATCGAGACTGAATATTGATGCATTAATTGAGACAAGAATACGTAATGCTCTCCAAATATTGGACAGTGTATTACTCATGACTGCCAGGGGCACCAAGGGGTTACGAACTGATAGTTATTGGATAACCATGGAATGAATCAGTCGATAGTTTTCTATTGGTTAATATAACTAGGGTCAAACAAAAAATATCGATATGACAAATTTACACAATTCTCCTAACTTGAGAATACTATTGATCTTCAATATGAAAGCTCTACTTTGATTACAGCCAAATCCATCAAATGACTATAGTTGGATCGAGTGGAAGTATTGGAAGTGAAACACTATTCAAGAGGGAATTCGTTTTCTTAGTTATATGAGGTTAGTATTACGGTCAACCGAAGTCAACTCAAAATCAAAATCTCTAGCTAGAGCAATTTGGTAAATAATAATTCTGCACAGGCAAGCTGGATTTTATAGTGGTCATTCTACTTTATAAATTATAATAGGTGCGAGGCAAAGTTGCCCCAACAACTGAAAAATAAGAATACAACAAGCTAGCTAAAACATAGGAGACAGTCAACATGCCTAAACTACTAATAAGTCCTAAATTAGACCCCTCTAAAGAGAAGGAACTACTACCATCATTTGATGAATTAGGTCCAAGGACATGTACAAACTTAGAAAAAAGCGATGCAATGTTAGGAACAAAATCCGAAGAGTCATTGTCGAAGATCAATTGTCTGTTTCAAGAAACATCCATAAAAATTTGCCTATTCAATTCACCAAGTTCCCCATCGGTACATAGGGAAAGACCTTCCCCCATAATATGATAATATAAGGCCTAGTTTCATCTTCATTTTCACCAACTAATAGGTGGCCAAGCTTGCTTGGTAGAGCCCTGAGTAATAGAAACACATTATAGAGCCAAAGGGGTAACATGTACAATAGGAGGAAAAATTGGTGGATCTGTAGCATGAGCATGTGAAGATGTATCAATAGCTTTAACATAAACCATTCGAGAAGAGTGAAGTTTAGACTTGGGAATCCACTTCATAATAGGTGGCCTAGGCAATGGTATCTTCGGAGGAATAGGAAGTGGTGTCTCAGTCACAACAGGTAGAGAGGGACTATTATGCTTACAAGAGTCCGCAACATGCCTAAAAGATTGACATGTTATGCAAATTTAGGTTTCCAACTATAGGAGAAATCAACGATAGCAGTTTAACCTACAGCTGGTCTAACTCTAAGTTTAGTTAGTAATGGTTGATTCGGAGTTACTTCAATAAGAGCTTTTGGCATACACTAGTTTTCTCATGTGTATGGTACTAGCATTAAAACATCTTATCTTACCTACTTGACTAGCGAACCAATCAAGTCCAATCATCGGTTGTAGGACAGATAGGATGTTCATAAAGTGTGCCAAATCGGAATTGACAGAACTTGAGATTCAGCCGTGTCAATCGAAGAGGACCATGGAGTAATAATGAAAGGTTATTCATGAACGAAAGTAGAATCAGCTTCTAGGGCACGAAGACGTTCTTCCAAATTGGAGAATTTAAAGAAAAATATAGAGTCGTCAATATGGACCCTAAGTCCACCATGTAGTCGCCAAACCTTTCTACAATGTTTTTGAACAACGTCATATAGAGGGTTTGAGTCTAAGAAAAAACCCCCGAAGTAATTAGACAAAAAATCAGTACCTACTTTAATCACCTCTTCTAGCAGAACTAACACACCATGTTCCACCACTGTTTCAAAACTACGCGGGGAATAACACCCGCATTTCTTGGCAACTTAGAGATTAATGAAGACCATGAGGTAGAGTTCAACTTACTTGCAGGGTAAAACTTTGGAGCCTCCGTCAATGGAGCAACAAGGGTACCAATAGTTGGCAACAAATTATCAGGGATATTTAGACAAACAGATGGAGTGCCTGTAAATTCACAAGCATTTTTGAAGGATTGGTGGACTGGAATGTCATCAAACAAAACATCAACAACCCCAACAATTTGCACAATACTACCATCACCGCCTACCATAGAGACCCCAGTTGAATCTCCTGAAAAAATGTTCGTAAAATTGGCAATGGCATCAGAGACACCCACCAAAACATGGCCAATAGCCTTGCAGACGTTAACAGAAGGATCACCTAGCAGAACATCAGAACTCATAGCAATATAAACTGAGTTAGTGCCTGGAATGATGGTAGCAAAAGGTAAAAGTGAAAGTGACTTTGGGAAGATGATAATAGATTGATGGGATGAGCAAGGTCCGAAGTAGAAGCACATAGGTCTGCATAAGCACGACCAGAGCGAGTGTGTAATATCGAACGATGCTCAAGAGAAGCTGCAAATCTTACCTTAGCCTTGTGATTTTTAGCCATTAGTTGGATGGGACGAGTGTGGGAGGAAAGAAGAGGACAAGGATAAGAGAAATATGAGGGATTGAAGGATGCGAGGTTGAGGAAAGCAATGAGTACGGTAGATCTAAAGGCGTGGAATACTCCTAGATCGTCATTCGCCATTTTTTCAGTTTACAATTCATTATTATTCTAATTCATCTATATATGCGGTGAATAATGATTGTTATTATTGAGCTGAAGAATTTGTTTTTGGTATATAAAGTTGAATATGGACGATATTGAAATTTTGACCATTACTAAAATCCATAAGTCATGTGATATAGTTTTGACGAAGAGAATTGGCGTAAATAATTATCACTATAAGGTAACGTTTAATAAAGTAAAATTTGATTTTATAAAAGACAAGTGAGAGACAAATTTCGTTATAATGTCACACCACTTGTTAAGTAACGTGTGAACGTTAATATTTGAATTGTTTGATATTAATCACCGGTTGAATTTACACTAAAGAGTCACCAACCGAAATACTGAATACTCTTATTACCACCTGATTTAATTAAATTATAATTGCTATAAATTAGTTAAATTAATTAATATTTATGAAATATGCATTATAAAATTTTATTTGATGTTTACCGACCAATATTAAATGTGTGATATATAATATTTATATATACACTAATCAATATACGATATCAATACACGTTTAAACTCGATTTAAATGTGCTAATTATTGAATGGGCTTGAAATGATATTGAGGCCCATATGGAGCTTGATAGTATGCGGCCATGATTAGCCTAGGGAAGGCCGGCCATATGATGGCTAAGAGTGGGTTAGATTTTGAATTAAAAAGAGGAGATTAGATAAGAGAAAAACGAGGATCTAGATCCTTATTTTACTCCTTTGGATCTTCTTTAGTTAAATCACTCTAATCCTCATTTCCTTAGTTTTACTTTCATCTCTCCACTACATCAGATCAGGCCAACCTCTCCCCCTTTCCATATCTCAAATTTTCAAGCTTTAAAACATCAAATAAAATTCAATTCAATTGCCCATGGTAGCTGCATTCGATATCAATTTCTGGATTCAGGATTCGATTCAAGGAGTGTATAGATTCAACGTTTCTAGGTGTATCAAATAGCCTTTGATGAAAGGTATTAATCTACTTTATATCATTTATATATATATATATATATATATATATTATTCATTATGTAATTGTGTTGTCATTGTTTACATGCTTAATATCACGAATCTACATATATAAGTGATGTCATCATTAGATGGATTATATGTATTTGTATGTAAAATAAAATAATTTTTTTGTATACATATCCTACTATATGCTTACAGGCAAAAATTAAAAAAATTATATTTTTGTTTTTCGAATTTAGATATATATTATATTGATTTTGATACAAAGGAATAAAATAATATTATATGAATGTATATAATGAATATATTTTATGTCATTAATTTTATATATGTACGTATTGTATTTGAATATAATAAAAAAAAGTTTGTACAAGTATTAAAATCCACATATATATATGACCTTTGATTCATAATTAAATTTGAATTCATGTAAAATAAATACAAGAAAAATTAAATAATAATTTTATAAAACCTGTATGATATACAATGATTCAAAAATGTTTTCTAATTTTTTAACTATATTTTTTTATTTAATTATTTCTATACAGAAATTAGAAATTAAAAAAAATTAAAAATCGCAAACAACCTGTATGGCCTAAAGCATAGTCTCGTCTATATATTTAAATATTTTATTATATATATTTATATGTTTTATTTATGTTATATATAACAATTTAAACATTATTTACTATATAAAAAATATTAATTATATATATATATTATATGTATATGTCAATTTATGGTTTTGAAATATTTCATGCATATGTATATTAAATTAATTTATTATATTAAATTTGAAATTATTTTAAACACATATAAAATTTTAAATTAATTTAATATATTAAAATAATGTTAATTTTATACATACATACACATATATGTATATCATTTTATAAAATTTTACATGTTGCGGTTATTATTTCATAATATATAAGATTATATATATTTATACATACATACATACATACATACATATATGTATTTATACACACACACACGTGTGTGTGTGTATTAAGATTAATCATGTATACAAAGGAGCTAAGAAGTCCGTTGTGATGTAAATCCTAGCATCTATACACGAGCATGTTAAACTATGTACACCTTATTATGTTGCATGTGCATATACACACATTTGTGTATATGATACACATATCATATAATATGATACAAACCTAGTTATAAATAAATCTTATTTATAAAATAGAATAAAATACTAATTTTATCTGAAATAGATTTGGATAAGATCTAAATAAAATTAGACTTCATAGGCCCAATAAGATCCAATTTGAAGAATTTTTTGAAATTCACACATTTACTATACTGCGGGCTGGCCTAGTTTCAACACTAGACCCTAGATACAAAATGAAAATAATTGAGTTTTGTTTTTTTGAAGATTTATTACTGCAAAATCAGGCCAAAATATGAAATACATTGCTTCTTCTTTGCAAGATCTGTATTCAGAGTATGTTTTGAACGCCCCATTGAACATTAATTCTAGTAGAAAGTGATAAAAAATGTGATTCTAATAGTAAATTAATGGCAAAGAGTAGATTTGAGTTTGAAATATTGGCTGAAGAGTCGAATATTATAGAATCATCCGATCAGAGTTGGATGTATATTTGAAGGAACCTCGTTACAAATATAATGGGTTAGATGATAAATTCAATATCCTAGACGGATGGAAATTTAATGCTTCAAAATATAAAATATTATCAATCATGGCCCACGATATACTTTCTATTCCAATAAGCAGTATTGTTTTGAATGCCTCATTTAGTGCTGGCGGTAGAGTTCTTGATCGGTTTCATAGTACTTTGACGTCTGAGACGGTTGAAGTTTTAATATGTAACGGTGATTGGCTACGATCCAACTATGCACTTAAAGAGGTAAAATATATCATTTGTTAGTAAAATATTTAGAAATTTCTTATTTATTAAATTATACTCGTTGTGCTGCCATAAAACTTAACAATTCGATAACACGCTTTTCTCTTTCTTGTTTTGTGATAAGGTGCAACATGAAGAAGAGGATACCTGGTACATCTAATTTGACTGAATAGAATTTAAAACAAGGTCATGGGTAATCAAAGTTTTGCATCCACTTTTGATTATTGTAAATTCAAATTTCATTAGCTTTTATTCATTGAATGGTACAATAAGTAAGATGCTTGGTTTTGAATTTTCAATTGTCATTTCAATGATGAGTTGTTATTTCATGATTAAGATATCATGTTTAAATGAACACGGTATAGTGTGAACTATACTTTCAATTCTTATTTCATTCTTCAAACACTGGTTTTAAACCAATATTATAAATTTGCTATTAGTACAATATATTTTTGCATTAAATTATCTAGTACTAGTTACAAAGAGGACCATTTGATAAATATAGCTACATAAAACATGAAAGCAAGTGTCTGTTTTAAGGATATTTTGTAATTTTGTTTTTTATATGTGCTTATATTTCATGAAATGGGTTAATACTATCTACATCATGTTTATTATTAGCTGATTTCTTTACCAATATGTTTGATGAATGTATATATCTACCTTTTTCCATTGTTCTCGGTTAGAAGAACTAACACAAGGATGCTTATAAGGCTTTGCACATTTTTGCTACTAGAACAATTATGACATTTTGTTCGCTAATATATTTAGCCATGTTCTTTGGTTTTCTTTTGTGGATGGTGGAATATTGTATCTAAACTATGTTTAATTAGATTAAAGTTAAGCTATTTCTATTTCATTGAGTATTTTTTTTTTGAATGTTTTATACTATATGCAACATTATCATCCTTAGAGTATAATTTATGAATGTATCATGCTTCACCAGAACATGGTATATTTATTTCAGTTTAGAATTTCATCAAAGTATAATCTCTAAGTGATATGTTGTTCAACCTGGACTATATATTTTATTTAGTTTGTAAGCATTTATATGCTTCCAATGTAGTTTATTTGGTGAGTGTAATTCTATGTAAAATTATCATGGTTTTATCCGAGTCAAACAAGGTTCGTTCAAGTCTGAATGAGTTTAACGGACCGGACACGGTCCTTGTAGAGATCAGGCTTGAGCATAATATTTGCAGTCTGTATATTACCGAGTTGAACATTTGTCCTTTTGATTTTTAGTTCGATCTTAGTTCGTGCACTTTATTATCCGATCATGTCCATCTGTTTTAGACTCTACTTATGATGCCACAATGGTAAAAATTAACGTAGTATTTGGTTTAAAAACAAATTTTGTGTTTTGCATTTTCAACGTGCATTTTAAGTGCACGGAAGAGGGGAAAATTGTGAAAATAGTTGATTTGAAAAATGGTATTAACATATAAAATAAAAACGAAGTTTTCACTTTTCTCGTATGGCGGGGAATATCAAAATATATCGTCTCCCTTCCTCTTTTCCCCTTTGTTGGTGTAAATAGGCTTTTCCAATCATACATTCTCTTCCATGACATACATACTGAAAATGCAAAATTCAAAATCCGTTTTTGACCCAAACACTACATAAATTTTCAAGCACACATTTTTCTAATGTTATAATTCAATAGTAAGTGCCCAAAACCTATTGATCCACTATTTAAAGATTACTGTCAAAAAATTGGTTCTGGACACCTTTTATGTTCATGTGTTGAAATGAACAAATAATGATAAAAAATCATTAAAAATCGATTGTTAACAGATTTAATCAATATATATTGGAAAATATAAAAGAATATAGTATAAGCATTTTTGTTGGGATACGCATTCGAACTCATGACCACATTTATATATAAAAACTTCTAATTGAAAATAAATTTTAACTTTTATCGCTAGTAACACCGAACTATTGACATGATAAAAAATCAACTGAAAATAAAGACAGATTATTGTCATTATTGAGATTCGAACTTGTGATCTCGTTCTTATGCCAAAGTTGTTTCAAGAACTTCGCAATCTAATCAAAAATAATGTTTCTGTTACAATATTAATAAACTCCCCGCTAGATGAGAAAAGAGAAAACTTCATTTTTATTTTATATGTTAATACCATTTTTCAAATCAACAATTTCCGCAATTTTCCCCTCTTCCGTGCACTTAAAATGCATGTTGAAAATGTAAAACACAAAATTTGTTTTCAAACCAAATACTATGTTAATTTTCACCATTGTGGCATCATAAGTAGGGTGTAAAACAGATGGACATGATCGGATAATAAAGTGCACGAACTAAGATCGAACTACAAAATGAAAGGACATATGTTCAACTCGGTAATATACGAACTGCAAATATTATGCTCAAGCCCGATCTATTAGAAATCTACAAGGACCGTGCCCGGCCCGTTAAACTCATTCGGTAAGTCATTCTTGTTTTATATTTTCTGACATCACTT
Source organism: Allium fistulosum (assembly GCA_030737815.1). Lineage (NCBI taxonomy): Eukaryota > Viridiplantae > Streptophyta > Magnoliopsida > Asparagales > Amaryllidaceae > Allium > Allium fistulosum. The sequence continues at coordinate 927,089,859 of CM060903.1, forward strand.
ATTCTGTATATATACTGGTGTAAAAAAGAGAGTACAAAATCTTAAAATTTTTAAAAATGAAAGCCTAAGCTATTCTTTTGGGCATGATTCGTTATGAGTCTACAAACCTTATGTGCCAGATAAATTTTTTTCTGAATTTTAAGTCAATTCGACTACCTATTGTTATTGATTATTACGCATTGGAGTAGAAAACGAACCATTGTTGTGCTCTACTTAAGTGAAGCGATGATATAGGCTTGTGGTTATTAATTCGAGGCCTAACCCTACTACTACAAAACCATGGTATGCTAGGAAAGCATTAAGGGGTATCATGTCTACCTGCTTAATCTAAGGTCAAAACTAATCTAATAACTATAGGTTTGTGAATCAAGATTTGTTATTCGAATAATTCTTTTTATCTTACTGCAAAGGTTTTGTAAAACTCATAATTGAATTATGTTCAAAAGACCCTCTTTTATGGAAGATAATAAGCTTGTTATTCTCGACACACATAAGTGTTAATTTAATCTAAATGCTGAACAATATGAGCATGTTGTTCATATCCCAATACAAGAAAACCCAAAAAATGGGATTCATAATTTTATGATTGATCTACTTCAAGAAATTAAATTAGAAGTAAAAGACATAAGTAATAAATTACAAAAATAAACGGTAACCATGGGATTTGGTTGAAATACACCAACAATTCATTTGCTAAACAGCATTAGAATGGTCAAATATACTTCTAAAGAAAATAAAAAAATAAATATTGAAGATATTGATCCCACTTACTATCAAAATTATCTTATTCTTCAAGAAAAAGAATTTACAGGAGAAATTAATAGTACAGAACTTTATTCTTATTATGAAGAACATTCAACAACAATAAACTATTTTAAATATAAAGCAAATGAAGAACTATCTTCACTTGAAGATTCTGAATAAGACTCTGAGAATTCAACAGAATCGTGTTATATTTCTGACACATCAGACCAACTTATTTTCAATATAAACACTAATGAAGTCGAATCTAGTAGAGGTGCAATGGTATTACCTCCTCCAGATAGTGCTTCCATAATGAACGAACTTAACTTTGATATAATTATGGAAGATCAAGAACAAGAAGAAAACACATATAATAGTCCACATAATGATCCTTACCCTGAAATGCTTAGACATGATACTAGGTCAGTTTGGATCAGACTTCACTCTTCTCGAAAGCAATTAAAAGATTTTTATAATGAACAACCCTCTTCAGCATATACTCTAACTTTCAATATAGATAGACTTCTACATAGAAAAATACAAAAATATATTATAACATGGCTTCAACATATAAGTGGAACAATCTATTTATTACCTCCAAATATGAGTGTAATGGAATACATACATTATGCTACCACTTATTGGATAGGTGATGCTTTAGCTTGGTTACTAAATCTTGAAAGAATAAATCCAAATCAATTACAAAGAATTAGGAATATTCAATATAAACAAGAAGCTCTTAGAGAATTAATAAAATTATCATTAGCAGACTTTACAGGGGAAACATTCCTAGAAGATACTGATTATGAAAAACAATTATTAAAAATACAATTATGCGATATATGTATGTTAGAAGAATTTGCTGCCAAATACATAGGCCTACCTTTTCATTTAAAGAATAATGATCAAAAAGTTTTCTGGGTAAAAGGCTTTTTTACAAAAATACCTTATCCATGGAATAACATTATACAAGAAAGATATGACATTTTAAACAAAGCACTACCGATGAAAATCATAACACAGGCTTATTAAAAAGGCATGTATGGATACCATAGAAAGGGTTTGTGAGCTAGCAAGTACATACAAACAAATGAAAAATAAAATTAAAAACTCAAAACTTGGATTTTCTTGTTGTACAAAGTATACTGAAGATATTAATACACAGTTTGGATGTTCACCTGAATTCGAAAGAAAAAGGACAAGAAATTTCAAAAAAAGAACAAAACCAAAATACCGGATCACTAGGAAAAAATGGAAACCAAAATATAAGAAAAAATTTAGAAAAGAAAACAAGTTTTCTAAGAAAAAATTTATTAAAAAGAAAATTTTCCGTAAAGGATGCAAATGCTTTAAATGTAATAAAGAAGGGCATTATGCTAATGAATGTCCTTCAAATATACAAAATATTGTAATATTAAATATCGAAGAATACGGTATTCATGTTGGAACTATTGAAGATGTATCTAGTGATGCTAATTCCTCGATATATGAAATTGAATCAGTCTATTCTGACACAACTGAAGAAATAGATGAAATTAGTGATTCTTTTGATAATTTTAAAATTAACATTATTACAATCAATCAGACACATAATCAAATATAAATTATTCCATTAACTATATATGCTATACTCCCCAAAAAGAAAAAAATAATTCTCCGGGTTATACATTATATGCAGTAAAATGCTCTAGATTAAGAAGGTACTTCACAACCGAAGTATTTTTAGATCTACTAATAAAAATCCCACTAGGATATTACAGACAAATTTATAATATACCTAAACATATAAAAGAAAATATTTTTATAACACGTAGATTAATTGAACCCCTTTCAAAAAGTAACGCCTCTATACTATTTAAAAGTACTAGTATGGAGAATAAAGATTATATTATATAGCAAGGAGACCCAATAGGATTACTTGTTTTATATAAATATAAAGATCTTCTAATTCTAAAAGAAGAAATATATGATCATGATACATTTACTCCATTAAGTGGTTTCACATCCCGATCATCAAGAAATAAAGAGTCGGAATCATATCAAGAATATAGAATATATATGAACACTTTTACATCTGAAGAAACATCGAACCAGCAAATACAAGATAGAAGGAAGAACAATGAGAATACTTGAAAAGCAAAAAGAACAAGAATCAAACCGAATGGTTATAAAGGTTCCTACAGAAAATATAAAACATCATGATTAGATCCGTAGATCTAAAAAGAAAAGCATAATTACATATATATCTTCCAATAACATATGTATCTCTGAATATCAAGAATTCACGATACATTCGTTGCTGGATTCTGGTGCGGAAGCCAGTTTACTACAAGAAATATTTATACCCCAGCAATTCTGGGTGCCCTTAGACAAAAAAGGAATGCTAAATGACTTTATGGGAAGACAAGTCCATGTAACTCAAAAGCAAAAAGTCTACAGATACAAATACCTGATATACATGGAAATATTAAAACATACTACTTTGATTTTGCGTTACTACCAAAAGAATTTGATAGTGATTGCATCCTTGGAATGGACAATCTAAGACATCTCCCTCCGTTCAACCAATATTATTTTGAACTAGATGGCGTTCTCGTGCCTTGAGTAACGCTACCTGCTACAATTGCACCACATTATACTCCAGCAGCACAACGTGGTGAAAAACCTGTTATATTAATTGAAAATGTGAGAACACCAAAAATAATACAACCAAAAATCTATACTTACAATATACCAACTACGAATGAATTTGAAATATTAATACATAATATGTTAGAACCCCTGTTCAGAAAATCTATTAAAATGGTTTGATAAAGCACCAAGGTATTGTAAAATTGAGCTAATGGAACAATACAAAGATGCCAAAGTCCGAGTTAACAGTATCATGGTATCGGCAACTGATAAAGAAGAATTTGCAAAACAAATAAAAGACCTATTAAATTTAAAATTAATACAAAAAAGTTTCAGTGCCCATTCTTCTCCAGCCTTCTTAGTGAGAAACCATGCAAAAAATAAAAGAGGAAAATCAAGAATGGTAAATACTACAAAAAGCTTGATGTCTATACCAAATTTGATGGATATTTTATTCCCTCTACTGAGCATCTAACTAAGAAGATCCAAGGAGAAAAATATTATAGTAAATTTGACGCTAAATCAGGTTTATGGCAATTAAAACTTGCTGATAAACAGTGCATAGAATTAACTGCCTTTAGTTGCCCACAAGGACATTTTGAATGGTTAGTTATGCCTTTTGGATTAAAAATGCACCATAAGTATTTCAAAAATGGATGAATTCTATGTTCGTACATTTACCTTTTGCAACTGTTTATATAGACAACGTCCTTGTTTTCTCTAATTCTGCTAAAGGACATAAACAACATCCTCTAGTAGTAATACAAATATTACTACAAAACGGTGTTATTCTAAGTCCTAAAAAAATTGAGTTGTTTAAAAAGGAAATAGATTTTCTTGGAAAAAGAATTAAAAATGGACAAATAGAATTACAACAACACATTTACACTAAAATTAGGGATTTTCCCAATACACTCAAAACGTTAAAAGGGCTCCAAAGCTTCTTAGGATTGTTGAACTACGGTAGAAAATTTATTCCTAATTTATCGGCTAAAACCCAAAACTTGCAAAAGAAGCTCACAGATGAACAAGAAAAATATAAACAACATAATGGGGAACAACCAAGAAGATGGAACATAGACAAAATTCTGATTACCTTAGAAAAACAAGAAGAAGAAATATAGAAAATTAAAGATCTAATAAAGGATCAAAAGATCCTCTATTTTCCGTTAGATGAAGAATTACTTACACTACAAACTGATGCTTCGAACAATTTTTGGGTAGGAGTATTAATTGCTAAACAAAAGGAAGTTGTAGCATATTCCTTTGGGAAATTTAGCAAACCCCAAACTAAATATGCTACCTATGACAAAGAATTACTAGCTATTAAATTAGTAATCAAAAGTCTAGGAATTTATCTTTTGCATAGGCAGTTTGTAATTGAAACAGATAACAAATCTGTTGCTCAGTTCTTACCCATTTCTAAAAAAAAATCTGTTGCTCAATTCTTAAAGAAAAAAATTGTAAACAATCTAGAAGAAAATCTTTGGAGAATTAGATTAGCTATGTATTTAGAAATCTATAACTATGATGTCAAATACATTCCAGGCTACACTAACTTTGATGCTGATCTTCTTACCAGGTTATAAAAAATGGATGAAGATGATATAAAAAGAATCAAAGAATTATTAGAAATAAAGAAAAGACAAGAGGATTTCAAACAAGTGAAATCATCCAAAAAAAGCCAAACAAACCTCCAAAGAGGCTTCACCCTCACAAGGATCCGAAGAAACCAATACTCCCACCTGAGTAAATGAAGAAAAGGTCCAACGGACCAAAGTTATTCAAACAAACAAAAGCAAGGCAACACCTTCCAATACAACTCAGAAATATGTTCCAATGAACAAAGGAAAGGCAATTTCTCCCACAGGAGTGCAAAGACCATAACTCTTAGCTGTGGTCAAAGATTGGTACAACTTAGAAATGAAAGTATCAAATCCTATCTTATATGTCAATTTCAACAGATGCTTTAAAGCCATCCAATCCGCAGACCATAGAGCTGCAAATTTCTGGTTAACTCAACTAGAAAAAACTTATTTGGGATTAAAGTATACAATATCCCAGAAAGAGAAAAAATTGCAAGACACACAGAAAATAGTGTCTAAATTATCAGTGCATTCTTTTAAATCTAGGTCTGAAGCCCTAGATTTAAAGGAAGCAAAACTGTTCATTAACAACTCAGCTGAACATAGCCATTTGAAAAACAATATTTTCTCAAATGCAAACATCTGAACTCGTGAATCTAAGAATTCAAGACTTTCTAGAATTACTTAGACTTTACGAAATAGATAACACAAAAACCAAGGAGATAGAAGCTGAAATGACAGTACAAGATATGATCTCTCTATATCAGCAATGTCTCATCGATGAAAGTAATATTCTTCTGTTCTTCAAAAAATTAGAAGACACAGAATTAATAAAACTCTTGAAAAATGAAGAGTTAATCCTCAATAACAACAGAAGACGACGCCTAATAGCTTGTTTTTCTAAAATACAAAAATACAAAAAACATACCAGAAAGGGCTTGGTGCACGAAATTTATGTCAACACAAGCCATCCTGAAGAATATTCAGACTATATTCCAGACATATGTACAGCAGAGCTTGTTGAACATTCAAGCAGGATTTTTACTATGTTCATGTTCAAAATATGGAGCATTTGGGAAGAAGGACAGTACATATGTCTTTATCCCTCTATCCAATTATGGGAATTACATAGGGTAACAGAAAATCCCCAACATGAGTTCATTAAATTCAATCGAAAAGAATTTAATGAAGAAAATGAAAGGTTCTTAGCAGCACAAGAATTCTTCACTGAAGCCATTAGCAAAGGTGAAGTTGGATCACATTCCCTACTGAAGGAAAAACAATATTACTGTTAGACTACCTATCAGTTTTCGAACCATCAACGGATAGAATAATGAAGGTTCAACCATTTTTAGACAGTCTCAAAATTGGTCCAGTTGGCACAATGGCACAAGAAGAATACTTTGAAGAGCAAGTGGAAAAGGAAAGGCAAAGACAAGACTCCATAATAAGAGACACTATGGGGACCGACCCTTTCGACGACGATCTCTAGCTAACCTAGAAATTAAAAATTAAATCAAAAGCATGATGGGCCACTACTCAGAATAAAGAGACAAACATATAGCCTCTACACTAGGGTGACATATCACTCCCTAGCCTTAGCAGCTTTCCTTCTACAGAACTAAAATAATGAACACATCCTCAGCCTACATATAAAATGGAGGACACATATTACACGTATATTGCTAGAATGGACAGATATCATTCCTATTAAATAATAAATGAAGGATGGAAATGACTATAAAAGGAGGACTCCTCTCAGAAGAAGGATCATCAGAAAAAATCTTCTTCATATCTTCTCCTCTTTTCATATTGTATCTGAAAGCTTTGTAATATTATCTGCATTCAACTTTAGCTTCAAGAATTTGGTGCTTTTTGTAGTTTATTACCATTCTTAGCTTTCCTCTTTTAATTTCTGCATGGTTTCTCACTAAGAAGGCTGGAGAAGAATGAGCACTGAAACTTTTTTATTTTAGTTTTAAATTTAATAGGTCTTTTATTTGTTTTGCAAATTCTTCTTTGTCAGTTGGCGATACCATGATACTGTTAATTCGGACTTTGGCATCTTTGTATTGTTCCATTAGCTCAATTTTACAATACCTTGGTGCTTTATCAAACCATTTTAATGGATTTTATGAATAGAGGGGTTCTAACATATTATGTATTAATATTTCAAATTCATTCGTAGTTGGTATATTCTAAGTACAGATATTTGGTTGTATTATTTTTGGTGTTCTCACATTTTCAATTAATGTAATAGGTTTTTCACCATGCTGTGCTGCTGGAGTATATTGTGGTGCAATTGTAGCAGGTAGCATTACTCGAGGCACGAGAATGCCATCTAGTTCAAAATAATATTGGTTGAAAGGAGGGAGATGTCTTAGATTGTCCATTCCAAGGATGCAAATCACTATCAAATTCTTTTGGTAGTAACGCGAAATTAAAGTTGTATGTTTTATTATTTCCATGTATATCAGGTATTTGTACCTGTAGACCTTTTGCCTTATGAGTAACAGGGACTTGTCTTCCCATAAAGTCATTTAGCATTCCTTTTTTGTCTTAGGGCACCCAGAATTTCTAGGGTATAAATATTTCTTGTAGTAAACTGGCTTCTGCACCAGAATCCAGCAATGCATGCACCGTGAATTCTTGATATTCAGGGATACATATCATTTTTGGAATATATATATGTAATTGTGTTTTTCTTTTTAGATCTATGGATCTAATCATGATGTTTTATATTTTCTGTAGGAACCTTTATAACCATTCGGTTTGATTCTTGTTCCTTTTGCTTTACAAGTATTCTCATTGTTCTTCCTTCTATCGGATTTTCTTATCTAAAGCTCATACGATGACTAATACCTTTTAATATATCAGGAGTTAATTCAACTTTAGACATTTTATTGTATGATTGAGATCTTTTTAATGTGTTGGGTGAATTTTTTTTTTCTTCATTATTTTTGGTTATGGTGGAAATGGTATTTCCTGATGCTATAAAATATTATGTAGGTAATTGTATCCTTGGTTTTAGCGATTTTACAAAAACTTGAATTTCATTATCAAATTTTAAATGTCTTATGTCGACTAATCTAGGTTGGATTGGTTTTCCCAATCTGACTTCAAATAGTTTAACGAATTGTTTGGGTGTAATTGATTTAAATGTAGCAGTATCATTTAAAGCCATACAATGTTCCCATTGTATGCCAAGAACTTTAGACCCTGATAGAAGTTCGATATTTTGTAAATTTACTGATAATGTACAGGCCTTTTCTATATTCTGATCATCAAGACTTATACAAAAATCGGGATGTATATTTACTCCAAACAATCTATTTGCTAAATTTGACTTAGCTCCCCCAATAATACTATTTAAAGGATTATTAATAATTCTTTCATCCATACAGACTACCATTATTGGAGTATCAATTCCGGACCTAAATAATCCTGTTATTTTTAGTTATATTAGACCTATATGAAGGTATTTCATTTTTGGATATCTTGCTTTTAGTTTTTCTATTTTATTTTTATTTAAAAGACTTATAGAAGTAAAATTTTCTTCTCCTTTTAACTCTACATTTCCTTCCATATGCTCAAATACATATGTATGTTGATTTAGAAATCTGGATTTAAAAGTCAAAGGTTTATAAATATCTTTTCTGTCTGAGTGAGGAATTGCCTCTTTTAATTTTTCTAAATCTTTGTCAGTGACCTCAAATTGTTCTCCTGTGCTATCTTATATTTGTGGGTTCGATATTTCTTCAGATGTAAAAGTGTTCATATATATTCTATATTTTTGGTTTGATTCCGACTCTTTATTTCTTGATGAACGGGAGGTGGAACCACTTAATAGGGTAAATGTATCACGATCATATATTTCTTCTTTTATAATTGGAAGATCTTAATACTTATGTAAAACAAGTAATCCTATTGGGTCTCCTTGCTCTATAATATAATCTTTATCCCCCATACTAATACTTTTGAATAGTATAGAAGCGTTATTTTTAGAAAGGGGTTCAATTAATCCATGTGTTATGAAAATATTTTCTTTTGTATTTTTAGGTATATTATAAATTTGCCCATAATATCCTAGTGGGATTTTTATTAGTAGATCTAAATATACTTCGGTTGTGAAGTACCTTCTTAATCTAGAGCATTTTGCTGCATACAATGTATAACCAAGAGAATTTATTTTTTCCTTTTTGGGGAGTATAGCATATATAATTAATGGAATAATTTTTATTTAATTATGTGTCTGATTGATTGTAATCATGTTAATTTTAAAATTATCAAAAGAAACATTAATTTCATCTACTTCTTCAATAGTGTCATAATAGACTGATTATATTTCATATATTGAGGAATTAGCATCACTAGATATATCTTCAATAGTGCCAACATGAATACCGTATTCTTCAAAATTTGATATTACAATATTTTTGTATATTTGTAGGACATTCATTAGCATAATGCCCTTCTTTATTACATTTAAAACATTTGCAGCCTTTATGGAAATTTTTCTTTTTAATAAATTTTTTCTTAGAAAACTTGTTTTCTTTTCTAAATTTTTTCTTATATTCTGATTTCCATTTTTTCCTAGTGATCCGATATTTTGGTTTTGTTCTTCTTTTGAAATTTCTTGTCATTTTTCTTTCGAATTCAGGTGAACATCCAAACTGTGTATTAATATCTTCAGTATACTTTGTACAACAAGAAAAATCCAAGTTTTGAGTTTTTAATTTTATATTTCATTTGTTTGTGTGCACTTGCTTGCTCACAAACCCTTTCCATGGTATCCATACATGCCTTTTTTAATAAGCCCGTGTTATGATTTTCATCGGTAGTGCTTTGTCTTAAAATATCATATCTTTCTTGTATACTGTAATTCCATGGATAAGGTATTTTTGTTAAAAAGCCTTTTACCCAGAAAACTTTTTGATCGTTATTTTTTAAATGAAAAAGTAGGCCTATGTATTTGGCAGCAAATTCTTCTAACATACATATATCGCATAATTGTATTTTTAGCAAGTGTTTTTCATAATCAGTATCTTCTAGGAATGTTTCCACTGTAAAGTCTTCTAATAATAATTTTAGTAATTCTCCAAGAGCTTCTTATTTAGATTGAATATTCCTAATTCTTTGTAATTGATTTGGATTTATTCTATCAAGATTTAGTAACCAAGCTAAAACAACACATGTCCAATAACTGGTAGCATAATGTATGTATTCCATTACACTCATATTCGGAGGTAATAAATAGATTGTTCCGCTTATATGTTAAAGCCATGTTATAATATATTTTCGTATTTTTCTATGTGGAAGTCTATCTATAATGAAAGTTAGAGTATATGCTGAAGAGGGTTGTTCATTATAAAAATCTTTTAATTGCTTTCGAGAAGAGTGAAATCTGATCCAATCTGACCTAGTACCATGTCTAAGCATTTCAAGGTAAGGATCATTATGTGGACTATTATATGTGTTTTCTTCTTGTTCTTGATCTTCCAGAATTATATCAGAGTTAAGATCGTTCATTATGGAAGCACTATCTGGTGGAGGTAATATCATCGCACCTCTACTAGATTCGGCTTCATTAGTGTTTATAATGAAAATAAGTTTGTCTGATGTGTTAGAAATATAACCTGATTCTGTTGAATTTTTTACTCCAATGCATAATAATCAATAACAATAGGTAGTCGAATTGACTTAAAATTCGGAAAAAAATTTATCTGGCATAAAAGTTTTGCAGACTCATAACGAATCATGCCCAAAATAATAGCGTAAGCTTTCATTTTTAAAAATTTTAAGATTTTGTACTCTTTTTTTGACCTATTGATCCACTATTTAAAGATTACTATCAAAAAATTGGTTTTGGACACTTTTTTTGTTCATATGTTGAAATGAACAAATAATGATAAAAAATCATCAAAAATCGATTGTTAACAGATTTAAACAATATATATTGGAAAATATAAAAGAATATAGTATAAGCATTTTTGTTGGGATACGCATTCGAACTCATGATCACATTTATATACAAAAAATTCTAATTGAAAATAAATTTTAACTTTTATCGCTAGTAACACCGAAACTATTGACATGATAAAAAAATTAACTGAAAATAAAGATAGATTATTATCATTATCAAGATTCGAACTTGTGATCTCGTTCTTATGCCAAAGTTGTTTCGAGAACTTCGCAATCTAATCAAAAATAATGTTTCTGTTACAATATTAATAAAGAAAAGGTAGAGAGTCCCCTTTACTTATAATCTTATATTATACTTTATGTGTGTGTGTGTAATATCTTAGTAGTGGATCTCTCCCAATAGTTTTTCTATTTTCTTATAATTTGAGAATTAAAATACTTCATGCTCATTGACCCACTCAGTCTTAAGCATCATTCATTTGATGAGCCCACCACCCAAGTTCGAATCCAAGTAAGCACATTTTATACAGTATTTTTTGAATCACTCAATTCTCATTAATATCTTCTATTTCAAGCAAGACCAATATTGGAATCATACCATCCTCGTTATATTAAACACATTTTAGAATTATAAAGTTCGATGCTACAACTTTACTTCTTTCATTTAGGTCTCTTCTTTTCTTTACAATTTCTATCAGAACCCGAATTCAAATTCTACAAAAATTGTTGTGGTATTAAATAAGTACGCATGATCAGTTTTAGCATTTAGTGGTTATATTTTAAGAAATTATAAACAGTTGATAAAAATAAGTACCTTTAACAATGTATAGTACAATTAATAAGAATGGAAACAAATCAATTATAACATAAAAAGTAATAAATATAGATAAATAATTAATGAATCTTCATATTTGTCAGTTCAAGAGTTATTGTTTCCATTTTGATGAAAATGGATTGTTCAAACGATTGTAGGATGTTTGTATATAAAAAATCATTAATTATTTGTTTGTTTAGACTTTATTTTATTACTAAGTTCTCTCAATTTACAGATTGTGATATATTTATGAAGGAAAGTTTAGGTTCAACAAAGAATGTTAAAAGAAAAGTTAAGTATAAACAGATTAAGCAGTTTGAATTATGTTGGCGAAGATGGAATTTTATAAGGGATTCAATTCGTTGTTGTAAAAAAAATTATTCCAAGTTGGAAGAGATGAATCTGTCTCCATAGTATAAGTTCTGTAATTTCGATTAGGTTGTAATGATTATCAATGTTGGATGTGGTTTTTTTTCTTTCATTTCATTTTTCTTAAGAAAAGTAGGGTTTCTATATGCCTCAACAACTACATCATGGAAATTATTTCAACACACACGACAAGCTTACACCTCCAACTTTCAACATAAACCCAAATTTCCTATATAACATTTCAACTTAAAACATATGTCTTTCAAAAGAGGTATTAGAGCTATATCATTACTTGAAAGATAAACGTAAAGCATTTACAACGTACCATTAGCTAAAACATGTAATCTCTAACAAAATTGTAACGACCGGAATTTCGAATACTTCGTATTTAAATATCTGAATTATCTAAATACTTGAATCTTGGTTAAATGTGATCAAATTGGATTTATAACCATGCTAACCCACTTTTTAATTAATAATTAATGATAAGAAACTTGTTTTTGAATTATACTTATAAATACTTTGATGAAATATCAATAATGTGACCGAAGATTAATTTATCGATGAATGACTTTTTACATTATACAAGTTGTTCGAACTTTTTAAGCTTTCTTAGAATATTAATGTGTAATTAATTAGCAACTAAAAATATTTTACAGTTTATAGTTAACTAAATCCATTTTGATGGTGTCATGGATGATGTCATAAAGTAGAAGATATTTGTGCGTAAGGAGATATTTTATTGGTGGAAGCACATGGAAAGGAGGGTACTTGATGACTTTTTGTATGAGGTTTAGAGGATAGGGTAACCTGTTGAATAACTCTACTTTAGCTATGATGACCGCCCTACACCTCCGGTACCTAGTATACTTGAATGATACGCTATGGAGGTACCCGCTCGGTGCATGACGGTAGTCAAGAATGTAAAGTAGAGAAAAATCCATGCACAGAACCTATAGAACCTTTTGTAGCACATGGATAAAAATATAATATAACAACATAGATTTAAAGTAGGCGAGAAAGTGATACAATCAAATGAATCATAAATAAGAATATCAGAGTGCATTAGGTTCATAGTTATACAAAAACTGAAATAAAGAGTTTATACATCCCAAGTCTCCTTAATAAACCCTATATATCTCTCTCTAATAATAAAAGTACTGACATAGCTCCACAATACTGTATAACGGAATATAAGCGATAGTAAGCTCCAAGTATAGATATACGAAGGCGTATCCTCCTACTCATACTTCATATAGCTCCATGCGCTATTCAGTCTGTTATCCCTAATCTACTCATTTAAGAGTATCCAATGTAATAAAAAGCAAAGCATAAAACATATAGTCAGACAACAGTCTGATGCGAGCAACACATCATCTCAAAAATACTATAAAAATCGTATATAGTAAATATAGTCATAGGGTATGTAGAATCATACCTAAACTGTCCCTGTATGCAAAAAGCTAGCATATAATAGTCGATATATGCTAATCTACTATCAAATCCATATAAGTGTACTACAATCGACGTACAATATTCATTATCTAGGTATACGGTCAAAATACCTACATCGTGTGACATCTTAGAGTGATAAACAACCATGGAAAAAATAGCATCCATAAAACATTCCTCACCATTACTCGTGTGCGTTAGATATATGATAGCACAATCGCAAATTAAGGACCCAACCATAATCTCGGCTTCATTGGTGCTCGAACCATGCCACTCCGAAAATCTAGGAACCAGGCCCACAATCACAAATCCCAGGGCAATCAACTATTGCAAGATCCGTACATAATCGCAAATCTAATTAGGCATCCCTATGTATCCCTTCTTTATGAGAAAACTAGAAGCCTCCGCATTATCAAAGATCCATTTGCATGCGTCTCCAAAATGGAACTCAATCGTTATTCCATCACGGCTATCTCCATAGTAGGACATAATCCTAAATCCCACACGCAAGCCCCCATCGTTTAACTTGCTCTTGTGGATCACCACCATGACACCCACCGTTAAGTTGTCATCTTCAAAACATTTTTAGACCCCCATCGTAAGTCGTAGAGCCAACGTACCAAGGTTCCCAAGTCGTCATCGTCGTCGACACCAAAGCACCACGCCACTGCTTCATTAGTCATTGCACGAAGTCCAAGGTCATCCTAAGTTGTCCTAGAACAATCCATCATTTCTCTCCATTAATTCATCAATGACCCTCATACCGCACTTTTGTTCAGTCCAAGTCCTATCCAGCCTACCACTATGCAATGCCAAGTACCCTTCCTTGTTCGGTACTTAAGTATAACTCCACCGGATGGAGAAGACAATCTGGTCTTCTCTAGCACCACCGGACGAAAAATTATATCTGATCCTCTATAGCACCACTGACAGAAAATTCTGTCCGGTCCCCCATGGGTCCACCGGATAGAGAAGTCTGTCTGGTTTTCCACAGCAGCACCTAATAGAAAATTTTGTTTGGTTCATCATGGCTCCACCAGACAGCAAATGTTGTCCGGTCTTTTCCATCACCAGACCAATCCAATGCCCAACCATACCAAGCCGAGCCAGCCAATACCGAACCAAGCCAAACCAAGCAACCATCGAGCAAGTCTACCACCAAATAGCTTACCACTGAACTGAAATCCTATTGTTTCCCACTTCTTGATTTTGCACTGATTTTACCACTGTGCTCTGTGATTTGACTTTTGTGCAATCCGTATGTAGCGATACAACTCTCAACAACCTCAAATCAATCCGTCGAAGCCCAGTTTCATGGTTCCTAACTATAAGTCACTCTGATGAGCGTTTCAACCGTACAAGTATTCACACAAACACCATACATGCAACAATCAACATTCAAGCATGCAAAAATACAACAATCCATTTCAAAATCATCCTATAATATGTTTCTAATATAGTCTATCATATATCAAGGCAACCAAACACCAAATTGGCATGATTAGAACACTTTGAAATATTTTAAATTCATTTTACTTCAAGTTTGACTTAGAAATCAGCTCCAAAACATGATTTTGACTTTAAAAATAAGTTTAAAACATGCCAAAACCTATAGATACATATATAATAAGATGAGAGATGATAAATCACTCACCAAAACCTCAAAAAGTGGAGATTTGCACGAAAATCGAGGCAAATCCAAGAATCAACAGCAAAGACCAGGTTTTCCTTCCCCAAAATGTAGATTTAATGATCTCTAATGAATCTCCTTGCTAATCTAACCCTAAGATTTGATTTAGACTTGATTTTGAGGAGAAAAGAGAAGGTATTGGGTAGAGGATGGGTTAATGGAGGCTTAGATCCATGAGAGAAGGTGTAAAAGTAATTTGGGGATGATGGTTCAACTATATAAGGTCTTTAAACCCAAAATGGATTAGTGGGATTGCCATCAAACTCACTAATTACCCACTAAGCTGCTCCAAAAACTACCAATCTTCAAACTGCCATATCTTCTAGGCAGAAAATCCAAATCGCTATTATGATCACTCTATGAAAAAGGGAAACCATCATATCTTTCCAATGGAAGTGGCCTTGGATGCTAATTCGGGTCCTATCAAAATTTGTAGTCGATACATGTTTTCAGTGGTAAAATCGTTCGGAAAAATTCTAAAAATAGGAAATTCACCAATAGGCATTTCCCAATGTTATAGAGTTATATGATCTCGTATGAATTTAAAAATAGTATTTTACGATCCTCCGATACATAAATATGGCCGTTACACTCTTCCCTCATTTAGGAATTTCGCCTTTGAAATCCCCTATACAACCAAGATAAATCAAACATAGCTATTGCACATGCTTATCATCCACGAGCAAACATGTCTAACTTCAAACATGCACACAGAAGAAATAAATGGTATCTATGCCTATCCTAGCATGCATGATACTAAACTACCATATATGATATTGAAAGTGAAAGTAAATGCGATAACCAAAAGTCTCACCTAGTTAAGAGCTTTGGATAAGCTATCCTCACGCTCTCTTCGGTCTCCTAAGTATAATCGCCTTCGCTCTCACTCCACTGAACCTTCACCAGCTCTACCGTCTTCCTACTAAGCTTCTTTGTATCACATCCGACGATACGAATAGGCCTATGAGGCCTCGATGCTTCTAGTTCAATCTCAATATCATCAAACTAATTCGGTTCGACTATCATGCCCGAGCCGTGCACAAACTTCCATAAGTGAGATATGTGGAACACATTGTGCACGCCCGACATCTTCTATGGCAAGTCAATTCTGTATGCTAGATTCCCGATCCTCTCAGGTATCAGAAAAGGACCAACGAATCTCGATGCCAACTTACCCTTAGTACTGAATCGAATAACATTCTTTAGCGGAGAGATCTTAACAAACACCATATCGCCAACGGAGAATGCTAAGTCGCATCTTTTCCTATAGCGTAACTCTTCTATCTGTCCTGGGCAGCTTTCATTTATTGCCGAATGACCTCGATCTTCTCTGAAGTCTTACTAATTATCTTTGGCCCAAGTATCACTTTCTCGCCTACTTCCTACCAATATGAAGTAGCTTTGCACGTTCGACCATATAACTCCTCGAATGGTATCATACCGAGCTTGACTGATAACTGTTGTTTTATACGAACTCTACTAAGTGTAGATGATCATCCCAAGAGCCACCGAAATCATGAATGCAAGCTCGCAAGAAATCCTCCAGAATACGATTCACCCTCTTGGTCAACCCATCAGTTTGTGGGTGATAAGCCGTACTGAGATGCAGTTCTATTCCCAGCGCCTCTTATAAGCTCTTTCAAAACCCGCTAGTGAACAAAGGGTTTCGATCACTCACAATGCTCCTCAGCACACCATGAAATCGCATAACCCATTTCATATACAACTCGGCCAATTTGAATTCCATTCTACTTGATTTGACGGGTATGAATTGGGCACTCTTTGTCAATCTATCGACTATGACCCAAATGCTATCGTACCCTCCTCTGGTTTTTGGCAATCCATCGATGAAATCCATCGAAACTTATTCCCATTTCCACTTGGGAATCTTGAGCGGTTGCAACAAACCACTTGGCTTTTTCTACTCTACCTTTACCAACTGACGGTTCATACATTTCAAGATAAATGTCCCAACATCCTTCTTCATCCATTCCTAATAAAATGTCCCCCTCATTTCATGGTACATTTTATTACTGATGGGATGTATAATCAATCTTGAATGATGACACTCACGTAGCACCTCATTCCTCAATCCATCGACATCAAAAACGAACAATCTCCCATCCTTACGGAGCCAACAATCACGGTTGATCCCATACCGCTTCATCTCCTCAGACTCTACCCCTTCCTGTATCTTCGCCATAATCTCCACTAGCCTAGCGTCTTGCCTCTAACTAGCACTGATCCGCAATCAAGGTAGGTCTGACCGTCAAGCTAGCCAACACTTCCGGCTCTAGTCCACATTGAGGTGTAAAATCATAGCCAACGATGAACTCCAACTGCTTCCACTCTAGGTACATCGCTCCCAAGCTAGCATGTCTTCTACCCAATGCATCAGTGACTGTATTCCCTTACCAGGCATATAGGAAATGTCAAAGTCATAGAGGCTAGGAATTCTAACCATCGCTGCTGACGAAGGTTGAGGTCCTTCTAGAAGGATAGATACTTCGATGACTCATGGTCTGTATACAACTCGAACCTATTCTCAAGCAAATAATCCCTCAATATTTTCAAAGCAAATACTATCGCTGCCAACTCCAAATATGAGTTGGATACTTCTTCTCGTGCAGTCTCAGTTGTCAACTAGCATATGCGATAACCTTTCCCCTTTGCACCAATACCACACTAAGTCTAGTACCACAAGCGTCTGTGTATACTGTCAGCTCCTCATTCCCACTCGAAATGACTAATACCGATGCATTGTTAACCTCATCAGAAAACACTCTAAGTATAAACAATTTCTTAGCACGCGTATCCAAGCCCTTTCTTTGCTCCATCCAATTTCCATTATTCTTGAGGAACCATTCAACATTCCTCCACTCTATGATAGAATGATTCAACCGTTCTATCCATGGGTCATCTTTCTTAAAACCCACCCTTTTTCGATAATCATTCTTATGACTTCGTTCAACATCGAGCCGCCATCATCGAAACCTAACTCCTTTCACCATCGAGTTGTCACCAAAGTCTCAAAATTATCATTGTGCTATTATGCCACCATCAAACCCAATCGAACAAACAAACACCTTCAACACGAATTACAAAGCATTTACTTCCCTTACAGAAAGTTGCACTTCAATCCCATCAACATAAATAACTCGGTATCGAGCTATAATAATTTGGCACCAAGCTATATACTTAACCACCTTTGGCTAAGTCTCCTTCCCAGATTCTAGTACTTCATTCCCCAAGTGCTTTAGACCTCGACCGATCCTTTAAAATAGATTGACATCAAAATAAATCTATGGTTTCCAAGTCCTAGAAATAGCTTGGCATAGTACCCAATCATTAGCCATTTTCCTGCATCTTGCTCTTATACATCTCCTCTTGACCTTCCCCATCGAGCCATTAACTCACCGACCTATTTTGGCCAACAAAAATAACTCGGTACTAAGCTATAATAACTATGTACCGACCTATTCCCTTAGCCTTAATTTTATTGCGACTTGTAGCTTGGGTTCCTCCTATAGTACAAAACCCCTCTTCCAAGTTTCATCCAATTCTGACCATCTTTGCCTTCGATTTGTCGGATTCACCAACCTATTCTCCAACTCCCTAAAACACTAGCAAACAACATCAAAGTACAACATACAACAATAAAAAGCCATGCATGTACATCCATTCATATATGCAGTATATAAGAATATGATAATTAAGCAAATCTTAATCTAGATCTAGCTTTTACACTAGTATATGCATATGAATACAAGGTATTGCAAAACCATTTTTAAAGCCTTTATAATTTGTCCATAAACATGTATAAAAATGTAGTTAAGGTTAGAAAATATTTTAGGGCCAAAATCATGTCAAAAACATTGTTTTTAACTATATAAACATGCATAGTAGAGTGCAAGGTCAAGAACCACTCACCAAATACCAAAAACACCAATTTTTCTCCTTAGATTTGAAGTAGACAACAAATGAGATGAACCAAATTAGCAAAAAATGATAATCTAAAGCGTTCCTATGCTAATCACACCTCTAATCGGTGATTTGGCTAAGATTATAAGGAAAAAATGTGATTTTTTTTATGAAATTAGGGTTAATGGAGGTTTGGAGCTATTTTGGGAAGATGGAAATGACTTAGGTCGGTTCCTACAGCCTCCTCTTAGCATATTTTCGAGGTGGATTGATGGGCTCAAGCACGGGCTTAGTTAATTATCCATTAAAACTGGCAAGTAGTAGGCAAAACTTAAAACAGCTATAACTTTTAGACAATAAGTCCGTTTTTCTATTATAACCACCCTACAGAATGAAAAATCATCATCCCAGAGCAATGGAAGTGCTTTGAGACTCTAATTTGGCTCCTATAAAACATTATTTTCCAAACAAGATTTTCAGGGTCGAAATGGTCACATTGAAATTTGGTAAAAATCATAGATGTGGAAAATGTCCCTAAGAGTTATTTTCCAAAATATTTAGGAGTCAAAAAACCTCATATGAAAAAAAAAATTTACGATCCTTCGATAAATAAAACATAGGTCGTTACAGAGCGGATGGCACATTAGCCCATCTCACCGTCATGCAACTCACTTTTACATGAGTGCCAGAGCCTGCAATGTGCTCCGATTTGATTCGGGATCAGCAGTCGCTTCACGACTGGCGGTGTGTCATCCAAGAGAACCTCACTACCTACATGCATTCAGGTTTGTGTCGGATCCGTCCGCCACTCTACGTTTGACTGCTTTCCACCCAAGGGAACTCACGAGCTGGCATGCATTGCAACTCATGCTAATGCAGACCATCACTCTACAACTGGATGGTACATGTCCTACATAAACGACCTCACCCAACCCACCTTATTATCGCACTGTATTTAACATATCCTAAAAAAGAAAGCTTTTCCGCAAATAATTTAGGAACTATTGACTATTTGGAGCATTCTACTTTACATGTCATGCACTGATAAACAAGCAAAGACAACAACAAAATTCTTAGTCAAAGTTCGCAACAAAAGATCCGTTTTATTTCGTTCAAAGGGTACGGAGGCACAATGCATGCCTCACTAGGGTTATAAAGATATTAAATCACTAACTAGTTGAAAAGAAAAAAAAAGAATAGGAACATAAATGCACCATAAAGAGCCTCTTCAAATTCACATATGAGCATTCCTGGCACCACCCGATCGGTATTTTGCAGTGGAAATAGGAGTGGATTTCCACCTTCAAAGCCATCCATATCAATTCTCAAAAGAGATCTTGAAATGCTACTGGTGGACGATGCCAAGAGGCTGGTTGGGACTTTAGCTGTGACATCAGAGGCAGAGACAACAACCACTACTCTTTTCAGGAAGGCGATAATGTATCCAAGCCGACCTAGATTCAGAACTGCTAGGACAAGATGGGAAAGAAATTCACCAACATCAGTTGGACCCTTGAAATGACAACGATGTTCGATCACCATCGAAAAGTTGGCCAGAGAGCACGAGCTCAGACTAAGCAACGAAGAAAGATCGATCTCAAAAAACAAAGCTCCAAACGGTGGTCTAAACTGCAATCAACAAGAATAGCTCGGCACCAAGAAAGGTTTCTCCTTTTTTAAAACAAAACAACTTGACAAAACAAAAAATGCTCAAAGGCATTTGGAAAGGGAGAAGAAGACAAAGTTAGCTGCTTTCATTAGTAGAGAATTATGGAGAATTATAAGCTGCTAAGGAGTTACATGGTGAAGATTTCATAGGTTCAAAATAAAGAGAAGGGGGTATTTATATAACTACACCTTTGATCATGTGTGTTGGAATCAAAAGCCAAAAAAAATCTCAACCGTTTAGGTAAGATCAGCATTGTGTCACTTCGTGCCAGTGAAAGACGTGACACGTCTCTACCACGTTTGGAAAAGCGAATCGTACAACTATTGGCACAATGCCATGTGGAGAGTGTAAATATGTAGCATAGCTGTAGATCGACCAGATTTTCATGATTTGACAAGCCCACACCCGTATACATATACGAATTTGGAGGAAAAATATTGCTTAATTTTCTCGCAAGTAATTAGTAGGCTGGTTAGGCACAATCTAGCCCCACCAAAGTCGGCCTAGCTATACTATGCCTGACATGCATCGAACGACCCAGACTCAAGGTCTCACACTAGCTTATCCACTTAGCAAGACATCAAAATGAAGCCCGGTTGCCTTATCCCGAGGCAGCCTTCACAACCTACTTATGAAAGCAGATCTAAGCCTAGCCCTGGCCGGTTCGATCATATCTATCTCAATGGCATTCGGCCTTCCTATGTCGGCTTACTTCCAGCATGAATCCAAGGCACATTCACTAGGTGTCACTTCATTTGATGGCTGACACCACTCCAGTCTGCCTCAACAAACAATACATCATGCAAGGTTGGGTCAAGCATGGCCCATCCTCATCCTGGCTTCAGTACAGCCGGTCCCGAGCAACTCTCCCTGTCATCATGCATCTGGCTTGATACCATCTCCCTAACATGATCCTCAACGGTTCTTAGTTTTCTTCATATCTTCAAAAGCTGACCAGCCTGATCAACAAGCTTTGCCTTATAAGCACACAAGAGTAAACAACAAACTGTCCATCCATCTGAACAATGCACTATAGCTAGGCGACTAAATCGACATGGAAAACCATCGGCATTAAATGCACTTTGCACATGGTGCAGATGGGCAATAAATATATTTTCTTAGCCACACATCCCTTTGCGCCTTTACAACTATCGTCCATCAACCCATGCAACCAAATCAACGGTCATGTGCTCTTTCCGCCAGTTTTACAGCATAGTCTCAACCATCTATTATCTATTTCAGCTACTATAAATACCTCATGCATTGCCACTTCAAAGGAGTTGGAATATATAAGATTTTTGAGTACTATACACTATTCAGAGGTTTTTACACCACAAGCCCCTAACATTAACAACTTTATTAGTCTTAAGTGCTTCCTTTTCCTTATTATTCTCTTGTAATTTCTTATAGTCATAAGAGAAATATATATTAAGAGAACTTCATACTAGACATAGGCAGGCTTACCGAACCACTCTATATTTGGTGTCACTTACCTTTAACTACTTTATTCCTTTTTTTACTTTTAAGCTAGTGTTAGCAAGTAACCTTTGCATATTAGTTTAATTCTAATGTTGGCTAAAACTCTAGTCAATAGTCACGAACAAAATATTAAGTAATAATAACTACTTAATAAGAAAAACTTTGGAAAAAATGATAAAGGTCTTTCATACCGTAAGGACAATAGTGATATGTGGACATTAAAAGTGAGCATTAAAGTTGCTAAAAAGGGTTTTTGGCTTAGGAAAAGGGGTAAAAGCATAAAATAATTTGATATTAAGTAACAAAAAAGATAAAGATTTGTGAGGGATGAACATCATGTAAATATAATATATTTCAAAACGACAATAAATATTTGATTATTAAAACATTGTATGCTTAATTGTATCATTATATTATCATCCTAAGAAATTTTCTAACTCAAAAGAGTTCAAATTAGTAACAAAATTGTGTGATATTAAAACACTAATACAAATGCTGACAAAAAATAAACTTAAATAAAATGGTTAAATATGAACAAATACAAAATTTGTAACATAACAGTACCATTCCATAGACTTCGTCCTCTACCTAAAAGGTGAAAAGGCGGCATACGTCTTCATACAATTATATTGTACATATATACATCCATAAGTTAGTACTCCTTTAATGATTTATTCTTCGTCGACTAGTTGAAATACCAATCCACTTAGAGGTCTATAGTATTTCAGCTTGGAAGGAAACATAAAAGGCAAACATTTAAATTGATTTATTAGGACATGTCTACAAAAGGAGAAGAAATTATAATGATATTGTACCAAAAGGAAGATGAAAAAGTGTCCAAAAACAAAGAGAAGTCAGATGATGGAGTATTATTTTTATAATTTACTTGAACAAAAGAGAAAAAAAATAAATGAATTAAATACATGCATTAGCTATGTTAAACTAAAGAAGATGGATGAGTTGGTGTAGAGGAAGGGATAAAGTAATAATGGTTTGCTACAAACATTATAATTTATATATTGAACTTAATTTTCTATTCGTATAATAGTTAACTAATAGTAGAGGACACGTGGTGATACAGAAAATTTTCGACAAATTTGGAAATGAAGGGTCGCACGGATCTATATTTGTCTATCATATTATAGATAATAGATAGATATTTAGTAAACACTGGTCATAATATATGTAATTATTACACTTATTATATATATGTAATTGGGTAACAAAAATAATAGTAATATCATGTAAATTTAATACAAAATTAAGGTGCAATAAATTGTTGACACATTGTTTTTGTTATATTTTTGGGTCATATTTACATAATTCATCACTTGGGCTATTTTTTTATTCAATAAATAATCATATATTATAATACATTCATACCAAATTTTAACCTTTAAAGCTTCATTTTTTGGGTATTTGATCAAAATATTTTAATTCAAATGAAGAAAATAAATTCAAATTTAAAATAGAATTCCTAAGCTAAACAACAAAGGAAATCAGAAAGCATATTCAAAACTAAAATCTATTCATTATATTAACATGATTTTCAAATTATGAAAGATTAAGTGATATCTGACTTCCATAAAATATTGATCAAAATTTACATTTAAAAATGTTAGTTTACTTAATTAAAGGCATATGTTTGAATAAGAAAAGAATAAATACCGAATTCTCTACGTAATCGATATACAACATAAGAAACTTCGTTTCAAACTTCATTCTATTACTTTTGATTATGAAAAATCGGCTTTCTAGTTCTTTACTGATACATAAGCTTCGGTTCCAGGGGTTGGGAAGTCGAAGACTCCCAGCCAGTAAAGTCATATTCAACTAAGACTCTTGCGAAATAGAAAATCTATCATATCCGCAAGTCAAGCCTTGTATATTAATTGGGCATCTAACCCCAAATAAATCCAAGTGTAGTTGCAAGGTCACCCTTTTAATTATTTTCATTAGACATTAATTCTAAGAAGAGTAATTTTGATATTTACAAACATGGCCATCTCAAGTCATTTCAAGGCCCTATATAGTATTTTCAAAAGAATGCTTTAGGTATTTAACAGATAATTTTAGCATTTAATTTATTATTCAAATTCCTTGTTAATCCATAGTATATATTATGAGGGCATAATATTTAAAGAGACAAATTTGATAGTGGGCTCTACTTTTATAATTTTAGTTAGTTAATGGATTATTTTTAAATAGTAGATCTATAATGATATTTTGACACAAATTTTTTGCATGACCTTTCACAAATTAAGTATTTATATTTCCATCACTACATATAAATTACATAAAATATTTAACAAAATGCAAATATAAAATAACTTTTGTAATGAATTCCACCGTGCATATTTGCTTTCTATACTAAGTTGAATTCCACCATGCATAAACCAAATCTTTGGTTACTACCATATAATTATTTTTAAATTTTGTTATAAATGAGCCAAACTTGAGATATATAGCTCATAAGTTGTTAGATTAATGCACACTCTATCACAATGTATTCTCAACTTTAATCCAAGTGGAACCCTATAAAATGTAAGGCCCTAGGCAGTTGCCTATTATGCCTACATATTGAGTCGGTCCTGTTTGCAAACATAAACTTGAAGACAGTACCAAACCATTGAGTAAACAAGTACAATTCAAAATATAACATTTATTAAATAATATGTTGAACTTTCGGTCATACTCAAATACAATGGAACACAACATATTTTTCTAAGAAACCAAATATTAAAAAATAAGAATGGAGAAAAACAACATACAGTTCTCTTTAATTCATGAAAGAACGCAAAAGTACAATATTAACCTAGATTTCTATCAAGATATCAATTTTTTTCTAACAGAGTAGGAAATATGTTAAAATACTATAATTCCGTGTATACTATAGCCTAATATATTTATAACTTGACATTTTTAAACATGAAATAAATAACCGATTTTTAGAGTAATTCAAAATCAATACAACAACATTTAAGCTCACATAAACAATTGAACTATATAGAAAATCAAAGCCATGTAAAACTGTAGTATCTATTCGGTAAAGAAATATCAAACCATTGATTGTAGAAATATATAACATGAATGAAAGAAAATGAGAATTCAAATAAAACTCCAGATATTTAACTACAATATAAAAAGAAAAATAATAATAGAACACTTTTGACGATTAAGGAAATAAAAAGGAAAACATGTTGTTGAATAACTAATAGATCAGAAATAAGAATCAAAAGTATACCATTCATTTTAAAAATATCAAATCACAAAACAAAGTGGAATCAAAGAAAACTAAAGATGAAAAATCATAATTTTTAAGAACGATGAATGTTTTGTTTACCTACTTTTTTGTAATTATGCTTAACAAATATGAAGAATTAAAAGAAGGGAAGTCAAAAAGACCGATTAAAAAGGTACTCATCTATTAAATGTTGAATGCTTAGGAATTAATATTTTGAATTAAAGTGTACAGTTGATCCTGAATTAAAAAAATACCAAGAGAAAAAACTAAAAAATTTGTTAGAATCAAAGCTTATTGATCCTTGGTTATATTCTAATCATTTTTCATCAATCCTATCGATTATTTGATAAAATTTCCTCTATATGTAATTTATTTAGCATTAATATTTTTTAATAATAACAATGAAGTTTTATATTTGAATTGATTGATTACTATTGTTTCTACAATTTATGATTCTAATTGTCTAACAATGGTCGTATTTTCAGTGTTTGGTTATCTTCATATTTGATTTAGTTAATGATTATTACTGCAGTTGTTTGCTTCTCATTTGAGAAAACTATCTATATTGCCTACCTTATTAATTAAATTACATAAAACGTCTAATGCATGTTTTCTCATCTTTTTTTTCTTATGCTTTCAAAAATAGAATTGTTTTCTCCTTAATTTATGTTATATATTTGCATTTTAAGCCTTCTACTTAGATAATTTTCATAATATATCATTTTTTTTTCTTAACTTTAATTATAATGAAAAAATAGTCGTATTTCACATTATCTTTCACAAATCCCAATATTCTAACACGCATCTTTTCTTTTATTTTATTCTAGAAATAAAATACTCACCCTTCATAAAATTAAATTTTATATTACGTAACATTAAATTGTCTCGTTCTCTTCTTTTTTTAATAGGTTTGTCCTGTGATTATTCTTATGTTCATCTTTCTGATTTATTTCCTCTTGATTTATTTGTTCATTATTTTGCTTCTTAAGTATCTTTATCCAAGTTTTGATAAATTAATCCTTAATTATCTCATTCATTTTTCATTGTATGTAAGAAGATGATATTATTTTTTAATTTGAGGAAGTTACCACTCATTGTATTTTAATTCTATGAATTGTTAAAGAGAAAATCAACTTAAATTAGGAGAACAGAAAATAAGGGCAAATTATAGAAAAAATGATAAAATTTGTGAGGGCAAAATATTTGCTTATGCTTACTCTATTATACAAAACTACAACCCATACTACTACAAGCATCTTGTTATTCTCTTTATCCTTTTTTTTTTGAGAAATACATACTCATTGATTACTCTCTCATGATTTCTTTCCAACAGTGTCCCACAAAAGCCATCTTTATATCGGTTACCTGTTCTTCAATACTGCAGATTCCGCCAACTCCTTCTTAATTCTTAGCCTCATTTACCGCCGACCAAAACACGAATCTTCTTCAAACTCAAATCAGTTTAAATTTGTATTTTTTAAATTTTAATTTGTTAAAATTATTTCTAGGACGAGAAATATTAAGAAAACTAATTATGTTATATGATGCAGGTATAATTATGTATTATCTTTTTTTTAATATGGTGCCTTTTTGACATTCTCTTTCATTTAAGTTTCATGTTTAAATATCATATTTAATCTTTATGAAACATTAAGTCAAAAGAATAGATTTGTTGTAATGGTTACGAACAACGAAAAATAACTTTTTATACATTACATTTATTTTAATAGGTTGCTGATTTTTAAATAATGTTGGTGAAATCAATTCAAGTTAAGGTCCATTATTTTGGATGAATAACCTGAACTTTGTTTATTTTTTTCTATTTTCGGTATGCTATAAAAAAGACTATGGAAATTTAGCATTTTTCGTCTTTCTCCAGTTTAAATAGAATGCAAGGAAATCATGTTATCAAATGAATTTTATGCATTGATATCAAATGAATTTTGTATATTGGAAATTTTCAATGTTTTTGTTTTGTTGAAACATATTACAATTGGTAAAGACAAATATCTTCTTTCTTCATAAATATTTACCCATGCATGTTATGTTTAACTTTTTAATCAAGGAAAATTCGCTCTATATAATTTAGTATGTTTTTGTTATAATAAAGATTTTACATTTAAACTTGAAAAGAATGGTGATCATTTTCTTATAGTATGTTGAAAAAGGGCTTTGTAATACTATAGAAAAATAATTTACATTTTAGTCTCATATCCATCTTAGTAATGGTATTGATTAGAAAACATATCATTGTTGAAACTTCAATCATATGCAAGTATATAATCAATGTTATTAATAAAAAAAATTCATATTCAATGTGTTTGCAATATTTATGACTATATCCACCTTAGAAGTATAATGTTGCCATATGCTAACTACACCAATATAAGAAACTTATGGAATTCTCTTATGTCTCAGAACTATGATATGCAAACCAATGGTCATTCATGGACAACTAAAAATTATAGGCATTCGATTAAAGTTGTTTCACAGCCTTGATTAGCTGTAACAACACTACATCTAATCCATGGTACAAGAGGATTTGGAATAAATATGGCTCTTAGAAGGATAACCTGCACTTATGGAAGGTACTTGTAATACCCCAAAATTTTGTGAAAAATCATTTTTGTAAAATGATTTAATTTTTGAAATATTTAGATTTAAATATGGTGAAATTTTTGGAATAAATAGTGTGCAAGTATATGTGTGCACGTGCACACTGAAATGGCACAAGGAAGAACTCCAGATTTCTTGGATTTAAAACAAGAATTAAAAAGCAATACAAACATGATTTTGCAACATGGATATTTGATTTCTGGAATTATATGGATCATCTTAGAAAATAAGAAAAGTAAGTTTTACTTTAAATCAGTAAACAGATTTTATTTAAAACCCAGAAAAGAAAATTATACATATATATATTATAAGGATTTGTAAACCTGTATACATATAGGTGCATATGTTTCTGAGATTAAAGAGGAATTAAATAAGCCTAGATAAGATATGTGTACAAATATACATTTTTAAGTACTGAAAAGTATATATATATATAAGCAAGTGAAACTATAACATTAAAATGACATGAAATGTGATACAAGTCAATATGCTTGTGTAGGCAAAAATAGCAAAGGGGATTCTCAGGAATAATTAAAATATAAAATAGGATAGTCACACTTTTAACATGACTAGGTGAGTGGCCATTTTCTGAAAAGTAAAAGAAAGAAAATGCAGCCTTTAAATTGGTTAATATGGCCGGGGTATTATGAATGAAAAATGCATGATGCTAGCCAGGACAGAAATGGAATTCTGTTTTAACAAAACCCTAGTGGAAAAATGCATATAAATAGGCAGTTTTAGCCAGTAGAATTATCTTTACCCCGAGCTGCACAAAAATAAGAAAGGAAGAAAAATATTGGAAGAAAGGAGAAAACACTCATACAAGGATTTTCTGGATTAATAAGAAGAAATATTTAGGTGAGTAACCTCACTGAGTTCATGGCATTAAGACCTGAGATGAGGCAGTCACTTTTTATTGCCATTTATATATATTTCTGGTTTTGATGTATATGATTTCATCAATGCTTTTTGGATGTCTTATTTTAAATCTGATATGATTTGATATGGATGTTTTTTTTGGTGATCTCTGCTTTGTTGAGACATTTGTCTTTGAATGTGTATCATTACTGTTTTATTTTTACTCAAAAATGTTAAAGTCCAGAATCTTAAAATTATATAGAGAATACTCTCAACTGTTATAGATCTATGGCATGAAAACTTTACAAAAATGTTGGGAGCTGCATTATACTTGGTATAAGTGCTGAGGCTTGAGAAGAAAAATGTTAAGGGTGCAATAGAAATTTTCTAAGTGCTGAGCCCTTAATCAAAAAAAAAAAAGAAACTCACAAGCTAAAATTATGATTGAACCAGATCTTGAATCTGAATCAATCATAAAGGCTTGCAGATCAATATAATAAGAACATGCCATGCCTCTTTTACAGTTGAAAATATTCTTATATCTTACTGAGATCAAGACATATTGACCCCATTTAGGAAATAACTGTCTGCTTATTTCTGAAGAGAATTATGCTAGGAAAGATTATGGATGTTTCCATGTTTGCAGTGACATGTTCTCTTAGCATATTTGATGATAGGATTTAAGACAATACACTAGTAAATAAACTAGGGAAGGGAAGGCCAAGAAGGCTGCTGGAATGCTTGTCATATTTGAAGTATGCAAGTTGGCACATGGTTTGTTTAAGCCCTGAGATCTTTGTGCAATGATGTGAATTAGTTCATTGCAATGTGTCCCTGTGATTCCTAAATAGCAGATGAGGTAGGAATTTAAATTGAATTAGACAACCTGTAAATGAAGAAATAGGAATATGAAAATTTCTTAGGTTGGTTGGTATGGAACCATGATGGTTCCAGTGAATGCAAATGTTGCAGATAGATAATTATGTTTGCATGATTATGTATGCAAGTGAAGAAAGATAGATGAATATATCATAACTGAATCAACTTATTTATACCATGTTAAAGTAATTGATTGCAGAAATTTGCTTAAATAACAAGTTAGTACCCTTATATTCTCTATTGCTTAATATCATGAATGTATTAATGTTACTCATACCAGATCTTAGATCTGACCCTTGTTTGCTCATGGCATATGGGGTGTCTCATTTTAAAATGAGGCAGCCACTCATGCTCTTTCAGGGAACGCAGGCACTAAGTAGAAAATGAAGTATGGCTATTATGGAGGAGTGAATGAACATGCTAGCTAGTTTCAATAAGAGCTTAAATTGATTATATCTGCATGTATTCAGGAAATTTTTTATGTTTCTAAGATTTCCAGTCATGTAATGAATTCTATTATGGTTAGATGGACTAGTTGTATCATGTTAAATATATTGTTATGCACTAAGGTTTAAAATCTAAAAGAAATATCTGAGTGGGAAACAAGAAAATGATCTTAAGTATTGATATGGATGCTTGGAAAAGAAATATGCATATGTAGGTGAGCTACTGTTTTGCATAATTTATATTATGTATTAGTTAATCTTGAGACATAACAGAGCACTGAGTTTTAGAATAAAATCTGGATTTAGCTAGAAGTAAACTTATAAGGATTTTAGTTTCCTTTTTACTGAAATGCTTTGTAAATAAGTTTGAATTCATTTCTGAATCGTATTGAGAAAAGTAAAATGTTTTTAAAAGCTTCAGACAGAATGCAATGAATGGTATCTCCATTGCTTGAACTAGTGTGTAGTAGATACAGGATACATGAGTTAACCAGCTTCAAATAAATGATGTATTGGTTGATCATGATAGATTGTATTTTGAAAATAAAAATGCATTTCAAAAGCTTAGTACATTTAGCAATTAT
Source organism: Allium fistulosum (assembly GCA_030737815.1). NCBI lineage: Eukaryota > Viridiplantae > Streptophyta > Magnoliopsida > Asparagales > Amaryllidaceae > Allium > Allium fistulosum. The sequence continues at coordinate 927,120,763 of CM060903.1, forward strand.
TTCACCACAATCATCTTTAAAAGATTAAGACAGATAAGCAATGTAAACTGGTTTGAACAAACAAAACCTGGCAACACTCCATATACTCTGAAGTTCAGGTAGATTCTGGTTTGTAAAATGCAAATAAAAGAATGGTCAGATTAACCACATGGTTAGACCATAGGTCAGGCAAATTGTTCACTTCAAATCAATGAAGCAAGGAACCATTTGAACCCAGTTTTCTAGAAAATGAGCAAAGATATTGACATGTGTATGTATATCTGTGTACATGTTGATATTTGGGCAAAATATAAATATAAATTCCTAGAACAGTTGTAGGAATGGGTTTCAAAAATAATAAAGTAAGAAATATTGTTTTGTATGTTAGATTATAGGCAAAAATTAAATATATATGTGCAGATATAGGTAGATATCAGATTTCAAACCATACAGGAGAAAAATAAAAAGAAAAACAAAAATTGTGTTTGAACCGACCAGCATAGCACTCGAACTCGTGACCTCTCATGTATAAGTTAGGCGCGTTTCCATTACGCCTAGATGTTGCTTGTGTTCACTTAGGATCCACTTTCTTTTAGCCTGAGTTTGATACTATACAGACTTTAACACAATCATCCATATTAAAAGCTTGCTTTCCACTGATTATTACTTGATCATTTATTAATTAGAATAACAGACTAAAGTACATGTTTCCAGTGGATTCTATGGTCAAAAATCAGGATACAATAATTAATCTTTTATCAAGGAATTATCACATTTTAATAGATTTAAAAGGATTTCTACTTACATATTATCATGCTCTGATTCTAGTAGAATATAACATAGATATCTTCATATATGTATGTTAGGAATGATTTAGATTTAAAACAATATTTTTATATTGTGAAAGATCCTGGATATATTTTGTTTATTGGAGAAAGAAAATGACCCTGGGAAATATATTTGTAATGAATGATATATCTATATATCATCTCTTAAAAAAAAAATCCTTATGAAATTAGGGTGGAAATAGGAGGGTCATTTCAGTTGGTATCAGAGCACTTGGTTGCATTGATTGTTAAGTATTATAGAAATGTATTATGTCTGTTTGTTTTGGATGAAATAATTTAGATAAGAAAATAGAAATTATAGAAGTACTCATAATATACTAATACCATTTACCTAGAATTTAGTTAGCAGACCATGGTAGGAAGAGGATCTCATCACAATGCAGGACCCAGTGCACCTCAAATGCTTGATATGCAAGAATTTGTGAGGGTTTTAAGAGATGGAATTGGGCATAGGCCTGAGAACCCACATGAAGAGCTTTCAAAACTACTGAAGACTTATTCCAATTTGGGAGGCAAGAGTTTTGAAGGAACTGAGAGTGTGATGGAAATTCAAGCATGGTTGAGAACACTTGATAGGATTTTCAATGACATGCAGTTGGATGACCAAAGGAAGAGGCAAGTAGCTTCAAGACAACTGAAAGGGGTAGCTTTAAGCTGGTGGGAGGTGATCATAGCTGGAAGAAATGAAAATGAAATCACTTGGAATCAGTTCAAGGAGATGTTGGAGGCAAGATTTGTACCAGCATCATCCAAGACCATTTTGCTTGAAGAATTTATCAAACTTAGGCAGGGAACTTTGAATGTCACTGAATACACTCAAAAGTTTGAGGGGTTATCCAATTATGGAGCAATGCTAGTGGCAGATGAAGCATCCAAAAATGATAGGTATATAAAAGGACTGAACCCAGGACTTAGCAGAGCTATGCTACCATATGCAGATAGAACATTTGATCAAGTAATTGATCTGGCCTTGAAACTGGAACAACATGACAAAGAAAGAGAGAAATATAGGAATTTTAAGAGCAACAACAAGAAGGATAAGGGAAGATATCACCCTTATGATAAAAAGAAGGAGGAGGCAGACAACAGGAAGAGTAAAGACACAAAAGCCAATGATACTAAGAAGAAATTGGTTTGCCATCATTGTGGAAAAGAAGGACACATCAAACCAAGGTGCCCAGAGTTAAAAGGAGGAGCCTTCAAATGCTACCTATGTGGGAAAGAGGGGCATATGAAGAGGAACTGTCCTGAGAATAAACAGCAAGGGAAATTGGCAACTTTGGAAGGTAAAGGCAAATCTGCAGTGAAAATTGATGCTGAAAATCATGGCCAAGTGGAAGGTACATTACTCATTTGTGCCATACCCATACCAGTAGTATATGATACTGGAGCAACACACTCTTTGATTTCCTATGAATTAGTTAAAGTGTTAAAATTAAACTGCATATTGGTTGAAACCCCATTGCTTGTACAAAGTCCCCTAGGGAGTTCTAGTGTTTTGAACATGAATTGTGTGGATGTGGAGTTAAACATAGGAGGAAATATTTTTATTTCCAATTTATATGTTTTAAATTACCCAAATATAGGAGTTATATTGGGGGTAGATTGGTTAAGGCAATTTAAAGCCATAATTAATTTAGACTCATCCACCATATCATTGCAAAATTCTAGAGGCCAGAGGATCACAGTTCTATGTGAAGTAGCTAAGGAAGGGAAATTGTATCATTTAGTTGAATTAGAAAAAGATCCGAGTGAACTAACCATTGAAGAAATTCCCATAGTTAATGAATACTTGGATGTGTTTGGGGAAGTTAAGGGTGTTCCACACCACAGACCAGTTGAGTTCCAAATTAATCTCATTCCAGGAGCAAGTCCAATAATCAAGAAACCTTATAGAATGGGGCCAAGTGAACTGAAAGAATTGAAAAATCAGTTGGAAGAATTAGAAGGCAAGGGATTTATAAGGCCAAGCAATTCCTGCTGGGGTTCTCCAGTAGTGTTTGTAAGAAAACATACCTTGAGAATGTGCATAGATTACAGGGAACTAAATAAAGTAACCATCAAGAATAAATACCCATTGCCTAGAATAGATGATCTCTTTGACCAACTCAGTGAAGCTAAAATATTTTCTAGGCTAGACTTAGCATCAGGATTCCATCAAATGAAGGTTGAAGACTCAAGTGTTAAGTATACTGCATTTAACACAAGATATGGCTTATATGAATTTTTGGTTATGCCATTTGGTTTGACAAATGCTCCTTCATATTTTGTTGATTTAATGAATAGAATATTTAGAGATTATTTAGACAAGTTTGTACTGATTTTTATTGATGACATTTTGATTTATTCTAAGACAGTGGAAGAGCATAAAAATCATTTTCATTTAGTTTTGTCAAGACTAAGGGAAAATGATTTAAAGGCAAAATTTTCAAAATGTGCATTTTGGAAAGAAGAAGTGCATTTTCTTGGGCATGTTATCTCTGCCAAAGGAATATCAGTAAACCCTAATAAGGTAGTGGCAATCCAAGCATGGAAAAGGCCTAGTACCATCAGTGAGATTAGATCATTTATGGGGATGGCAGGATATTATAGGAGATTTATAAAAGATTTCTCAAAAATATCATCACCACTTACCAATTTAACTAGAAAGAACCAAGCCTTTGTATGGACAGAAAAATGTGAGCAAGCTTTTATCAAAATAAAAGAAGCCCTAATTAATGCACCAGTATTGAGAGTGCCAGAAGGAAATGAAAATTTGGTTGTGTACACTGATGCAAGTGGCTCTGGGTTAGGGGCTGTGTTGATGCAGCAAGACCAGGTGGTAGCCTATGCATCTAGGCAATTAAAGCCACATGAAACCAGATATGCAACCCATGATCTTGAACTAGCAGCAGTTGTGTATGCTTTGAAACTTTGGAGACATTATTTGTTAGGTGCCAAATTCATTTTGTACACTGATCATAAGGCACTGAAATATTTATTCTCACAAAAAGATTTGAATATGAGGCAACATAGATGGGTAGAGTTCCTAGCTGCCTATGATCTAGATATACTGTATACACCAGGCAAGGCAAATAAAGTTGCAGATGCCTTGAGTAGACAACATGCCAAAGTAGCCATGTTGATGATGGAAGAGTTTAGGGATTTGTCTATACTTACTGATTTGGAAATTGAGGAAAACAGTGAGGTACAAATGATGCCCATTGAAGAAGATGAAGGTAAAGGGAAATTGAGTATGATATCTCTGCAATCAGATTTACTTCTTAAGATTGGGAAAATGCAGGAACAAGACCTAAACATGGTGGAAAAGAAAATGCTCATATCAAAAGGGGAGGAAGTAATAAATTATCAAGTTGATAAAAATGGTTATTTAAGGAATAAAAATAGGATATGTGTTCCAGAAAATATAGAATTGAAGGAGGAAATATTAAATGAATACCATAGGAGTAAGTACTCCATACACCCAGGTAGCACCAAGATGTATCAAAATTTGAAAAGAAATCTTTGGTGGAAGGGGATGAAGTCAGATGTGGCCAGACATGTTGCAAGGTGCATGACTTGCCAACAAATCAAGGCAGAGACACAAAGGCCATCAGGACTATTGCAACCCCTTAGTATACCACAGTGGAAGTGGGAGGACATATCTATGGATTTCATAGATGGTCTGCCTAGATCTAAGAAGGGAAACACAAGTATATGGGTAATAGTGGATAGGCTAACTAAGGTAGCACATTTTATCCCAGTTAAAACAGAAAGAAATGCTCCAAAATTGGCTCAAATATTCATGAAAGAGGTAGTAAGGTTGCATGGCATACCCAAAACCATTGTGAGTGATAGGGATACCATCTTCACCTCAAGGTTTTGGAAAAGTTTTCAAGAGGCCATGAGGAGTGAATTGTGCTTAAGCACTGCCTACCATCCACAATCAGATGGTCAAACTGAGGTGGTGAACAAAGTCTTAGAGGATTTGTTGAGAGCATGTACACTGGACTTTGGAGGCAACTGGGAAGACCACCTCCATCTAGCTGAATTCACATACAATAACAGTTACCAAAGCACCATAGGGATGGCACCATTTGAAGCCTTATATGGCAAGCCATGTTTATCACCTATATGCTGGGTAGAGACTGGAGAAAGGGCTGTTCTAGGACCTGAATATGTTAAAGAAACTACAGAGAAAATTGGGTTAATAAGAAAAAGAATAGCAGCAGCTCAAGATAGGCAAAAGAAATTTGCAGATAGGAAGAGAAAGCAAGTGGAATATGAAGTGGGAGACTTTGTTTTCATCAAGATTTCACCTATGAAGAAAGTCTTGAGATTTGGCAAGCAAGGTAAGCTCACACCAAGGTATGTTGGACCCTATAAAATTCTGGAAAGAATTGGTTCATTGGCGTACAAATTAGAACTACCAGAGGAAATGAAAGCAATGCATAATGTTTTTCATGTGTCCCAACTTAGAAGATGGGTACATGATAAAGAAGACATTTTGGAAGAGCCTACCAGAATTCAAATAAATCCTGACTTGGTTTATGAAAAAGAACCAGTGGGGATTATAGCCAAGGAAGAAAAGAAATTAAGGAGCAAAACCTTGAAACTAGTTAAGATCCAGTGGAGTAGTGATCCTAATGACTGCACATGGGAGTTAGAGGATAAGATTAGAATGGATTATCCTAAGCTTTTTGCAAAATAAAAGGTAATTTTTTTTTTCTGGAAAATTTTTTGTTATGCATGGTTGATATGGTTGAATTTGTTTGCTTATGCATATGTTTGATAAGTTTTCAGAAAAGAAAATGATGCTTGTTATAAATGTTAGAAAAATTGTGAGGACACAATTCCTAAAAGGAGGGGTGAATGTAATACCCCAAAATTTTGTGAAAAATCATTTTTGTAAAATGATTTAATTTTTGAAATATTTAGATTTAAATATGGTGAAATTTTTGGAATAAATAGTGTGCAAGTATATGTGTGCACGTGCACACTGAAATGGCACAAGGAAGAACTCCAGATTTCTTGGATTTAAAACAAGAATTAAAAAGCAATACAAACATGATTTTGCAACATGGATATTTAATTTCTGGAATTATATGGATCATCTTAGAAAATAAGAAAAGTAAGTTTTACTTTAAATCAGTAAACAGATTTTATTTAAAACCCAGAAAAGAAAATTATACATATATATATTATAAGGATTTGTAAACCTGTATACATATAGGTGCATATGTTTCTGAGATTAAAGAGGAATTAAATAAGCCTAGATAAGATATGTGTACAAATATACATTTTTAAGTACTGAAAAGTATATATATATATAAGCAAGTGAAACTATAACATTAAAATGACATGAAATGTGATACAAGTCAATATGCTTGTGTAGGCAAAAATAGCAAAGGGGATTCTCAGGAATAATTAAAATATAAAATAGGATAGTCACACTTTTAACATGACTAGGTGAGTGGCCATTTTCTGAAAAGTAAAAGAAAGAAAATGCAGCCTTTAAATTGGTTAATATGGCCGGGGTATTATGAATGAAAAATGCATGATGCTAGCCAGGACAGAAATGGAATTCTGTTTTAACAAAACCCTAGTGGAAAAATGCATATAAATAGGCAGTTTTAGCCAGTAGAATTATCTTTACCCCGAGCTGCACAAAAATAAGAAAGGAAGAAAAATATTGGAAGAAAGGAGAAAACACTCATACAAGGATTTTCTGGATTAATAAGAAGAAATATTTAGGTGAGTAACCTCACTGAGTTCATGGCATTAAGACCTGAGATGAGGCAGTCACTTTTTATTGCCATTTATATATATTTCTGGTTTTGATGTATATGATTTCATCAATGCTTTTTGGATGTCTTATTTTAAATCTGATATGATTTGATATGGATGTTTTTTTGGTGATCTCTGCTTTGTTGAGACATTTGTCTTTGAATGTGTATCATTACTGTTTTATTTTTACTCAAAAATGTTAAAGTCCAGAATCTTAAAATTATATAGAGAATACTCTCAACTGTTATAGATCTATGGCATGAAAACTTTACAAAAATGTTGGGAGCTGCATTATACTTGGTATAAGTGCTGAGGCTTGAGAAGAAAAATGTTAAGGGTGCAATAGAAATTTTCTAAGTGCTGAGCCCTTAATCAAATAAAAAAGAAGAAGAAGAAACTCACAAGCTAAAATTATGATTGAACCAGATCTTGAATCTGAATCAATCATAAAGGCTTGCAGATCAATATAATAAGAACATGCCATGCCTCTTTTACAGTTGAAAATATTCTTATATCTTACTGAGATCAAGACATATTGACCCCATTTAGGAAATAACTGTCTGCTTATTTCTGAAGAGAATTATGCTAGGAAAGATTATGGATTTTTCCATGTTTGCAGTGACATGTTCTCTTAGCATATTTGATGATAGGATTTAAGACAATACACTAGTAAATAAACTAGGGAAGGGAAGGCCAAGAAGGCTGCTGGAATGCTTGTCATATTTAAAGTATGCAAGTTGGCACATGGTTTGTTTAAGCCCTGAGATCTTTGTGCAATGATGTGAATTAGTTCATTGCAATGTGTCCCTGTGATTCCTAAATAGCAGATGAGGCAGGAATTTAAATTGAATTAGACAACCTGTAAATGAAGAAATAGGAATATGAAAATTTCTTAGGTTGGTTGGTATGGAACCATGATGGTTCCAGTGAATGAAAATGTTGCAGATAGATAATTATGTTTGCATGATTATGTATGCAAGTGAAGAAAGATAGATGAATATATCATACCTGAATCAACTTATTTATACCATGTTAAAGTAATTGATTGCAGAAATTTGCTTAAATAACAAGTTAGTACCCTTATATTCTCTATTGCTTAATATCATGAATGTATTGATGTTACTCATACCAGATCTTAGATCTGACCCTTGTTTGCTCATGGCATATGGGGTGTCTCATTTTAAAATGAGGCAGCCACTCATGCTCTTTCAGGGAACGCAGGCACTAAGTAGAAAATGAAGTATGGCTATTATGGAGGAGTGAATGAACATGCTAGCTAGTTTCAATAAGAGCTTAAATTGATTATATCTGCATGTATTCAGGAAATTTTTTATGTTTCTAAGATTTCCAGTCATGTAATGAATTCTATTATGGTTAGATGGACTAGTTGTATCATGTTAAATATATTGTTATGCACTAAGGTTTAAAATCTAAAAGAAATATCTGAGTGGGAAACAAGAAAATGATCTTAAGTATTGATATGGATGCTTGGAAAAGAAATATGCATATGTAGGTGAGCTACTGTTTTGCATAATTTATATTATGTATTAGTTAATCTTGAGACATAACAGAGCACTGAGTTTTAGAATAAAATCTGGATTTAGCTAGAAGTAAACTTATAAGGATTTTAGTTTCCTTTTTACTGAAATGCTTTGTAAATAAGTTTGAATTCATTTCTGAATCGTATTGAGAAAAGTAAAATGTTTTTAAAAGCTTCAGACAGAATGCAATGAATGGTATCTCCATTGCTTGAACTAGTGTGTAGCAGATACAGGATACATGAGTTAACCAGCTTCAAATAAATGATGTATTGGTTGATCATGATAGATTGTATTTTGAAAATAAAAATGCATTTCAAAAGCTTAGTACATTTAGCAATTATTTCACCACAATCATCTTTAAAAATTAAGACAGATAAGCAATGTAAACTGGTTTGAACAAACAAAACCTGGCAACACTCCATATACTCTGAAGTTCAGGTAGATTCTGGTTTGTAAAATGCAAATAAAAGAATGGTCAGATTAACCACATGGTTAGACCATAGGTCAGGCAAATTGTTCACTTCAAATCAATGAAGCAAGGAACCATTTGAACCCAGTTTTCTAGAAAATGAGCAAAGATATTGACATGTGTATGTATATCTGTGTACATGTTGATATTTGGGCAAAATATAAATATAAATTCCTAGAACAGTTGTAGGAATGGGTTTCAAAAATAATAAAGTAAGAAATATTGTTTTGTATGTTAGATTATAGGCAAAAATTAAATATATATGTGCAGATATAGGTAGATATCAGATTTCAAACCATACAGGAGAAAAATAAAAAGAAAAACAAAAATTGTGTTTAAACCGACCAGCATAGCACTCGAACTCGTGACCTCTCATGTATAAGTTAGGCGCGTTTCCATTACGCCTAGATGTTGCTTGTGTTCATTTAGGATCCACTTTCTTTTAGCCTGAGTTTGATACTATACAGACTTTAACACAATCATCCATATTAAAAGCTTGCTTTCCACTGATTATTACTTGATCATTTCTTAATTAGAATAACAGACTAAAGTACATGTTTCCAGTGGATTCTATGGTCAAAAATCAGGATACAATAATTAATCTTTTATCAAGGAATTATCACATTTTAATAGATTTAAAAGGATTTCTACTTACATATTATCATGCTCTGATTCTAGTAGAATATAACATAGATATCTTCATATATGTATGTTAGGAATGATTTAGATTTAAAACAATATTTTTATATTGTGAAAGATCCTGGATATATTTTGTTTATTGGAGAAAGAAAATGACCCTGGGAAATATATTTGTAATGAATGATATATCTATATATCATCTCTTAAAAAAAAAATCCTTATGAAATTAGGGTGGAAATAGGAGGGTCATTTCAGTACTAAATAATGCGCTTCCCACTCAAGACAAACTGGTTCAAATGGGTTTTCTTCAAAGTAATTAGTGTGTTTTATGTTCTTCTGCCATAGAGACAAGATTTCACCTCTTTTTTGACCGTCCTTATGTTCACAGCCAATGGTCAAAGCCATTGGATGCATTTCAATACACTGCACCTCACATAGACTCATTCATGGAATGGTTTTCCATCTTCAAGTTCACAAGAATGAAAATACCCCACAACAGATTGCTACTCCTTATTCTCAAAAAGTTTGCAATTGAGGATGGCATGAGAGGAATGCGAGGCTATTCAATAATCTAGCTTCTTTTGAATTAGCTGTTTTCAATATGATTAAAGTCATCATCCATCGGGATATTTAGAGGTTATGTGTACACATAGAAGAGAATTCTGCTACATGATGAGTTGTGTTTTTTCCTATGTCCTTCATATTTCCCTTTGTTTTCTTTTTCATTTTATGTTACTCTTTTTACTTTCTGTTTTCCTTTGTTTCTAGCTTGGGTAATGCTGTATTTTCTTTCTTTTGGTTTAATTAAACGGTTAGAGACCCATATAAAAGCCCGCTAGCTTTAAAAAAAAAATTATTTATAAGTATTGTCTCCATTATTATATAGTTATAGGAATTACTATGAAACATGTTTTCTGCTTAGTTGTATGGAAGCTAATATATATCCATCATAAAATACATAATGTACATAGGATTGTTGTTGTTACAAGGTGTATTGTGTATTTTTGCCATGAAATAAATTAGAGTTATACAAATAATGTGTTTTATCAATATGCACGTACTTGTATATTTTGTGCCATTTTATTATCGTGTACAATATAAACCCATACTCAATGTAGAAACAATTTTTTCATATTGGTATCAATTTTTATCTTCGTACAAATAAAAGTAAAATGTTTGCAAAAATTATGAATTAACATTTCTGAGATATTTTGATTTATTAATTTTATGTTGAAATTAGTTTATACAAGATATTTTGATAGAATTTTATTTTTATTATTTTAGATCTGGCATGAATTAGAAATGGTATTCATGTACTTCATTTGAGTAAGAAATTGCGTATGAATGCTTCATTTTGAAACTTTTTTAGCAAGAAACAAAATTTAAATTTATTTGAATGAGTTTGAAATCGAATTATTTTGATGTTTTTTTAACAAATACATTGTACACTACGATGATCACAAACATGAAATAGTTTAGTGATACATGTCTAGGCATTTATGTTTAAATTATTTTAATATATAACTATTTAGTAAAACCTGTGTGCATAACACGGGTGCACACTAGTTTGAAATTAAAAGGAAAAGGAGCAGAGATATAAAAAGGTAAATATGTAGAATAGATAGGATATATTGCACAACTGAAAATTTAAAAAACACGATGAATTTTTAGTACCGATGAAAAAGTGGTAATTAGTTTTACATCGCCGGCCCGTTCCTCCATACGTAAGTAGAGATCCTTCCTTCTAACCAAAAAGTAAAAAATGAGTCCATCCCCTACAAATGCAATGCTGCCATAGTCCAAGGAAACAAATTTGTCAAAATTGGAACATCTGAAACCCATGATTTATAATCCAAGCCCCTACTTTTCCTGCGAGAAATTAACATGGGAGAAAAGTCAAATGTGACAAGGAGGTAAAAGAGCACAACTTGGGTTGAAAGCAATCTCGTATATCCTGTGAGTTGATCCTTCTCCTCCTCACTCTCATTTTCAACTGTTCATTAAATATCTTTAACAATGAAAGCAAAGCATGTTCATTTTTGCAAACATTCAGACATGTAATTGGTCTATGGAACAATTATTATGGGACTTAGCAGTTAGGGTACTTGACGTTTAATTACCAAATTTTTAAGGCATCAAACATTTCTAAGAGGCTGTAATTAATTTAGGGTATAAAGAAATGCTTGAATACGAGTCATCAGAAATCGGGTAAGTTTCCATTTCATGTCTTATAATGGCCAAATTTGCTTCAAATTAATGTAAGACTTTAGTGCCTGAAATTGCTGCGAAACAGGACGATACACAATATTCTTGTTGAGGTAGATAACAAATTTACAGCAAAGCAAGGAAAAAAAAACACATTCGTAGAACAAGGTTCAAGTATAGATTAAGACCACTTGCTGCTCACATATGACCTGAGTTAATTTTCAACTAGTTGCTTGTTCTTGATACACGATTGTGACCTATTTAGTGACACATATGCCAATTGCATATCACTGGTTCACATTTCATCTTTAATTCATCAATTTATAAAGAAACAAGTTGTGATGGTTAATCACTTACAAATCAACTGATAGCAACAGGTTACCTTATCTACCCCATTGTATATTTCATTACCTACATGGTCCACCTATATATCACACGTATGCATATTTTTCTTCTTCTTCCATTCAATGGTGAATTAAATTTGAGATAACTAAGCTAGTTAGAACCAAATAATCTCTTAGCGTAATTTACTTTTGGTTGGAATATGAATCTATGTGCCGTGTAGAATCAACCATTTAAAGTCGTATACGTTCCTACTACGGGGAAATATTTCAAAAACTGGGTGCTCCCAAATTGTGGGAAATTCAAATATAAAATGAAAAATAAAGAAGTCATGGAAAACAAGTAGTCCAACAAAAAAAGGAAATTGCTTTCTTACAAACAACAATATAACCTGTAACTGTCATATTGTTTACATTACACCAATAAGCGACCAAACTGGTCTACTATAATATCTAAGAACACGCAAGAAAAATATCTAATCTGACTCATGGGGAACTCAATATGGTGTTCTGTTTCAGGAGAGAGGCTAGCATCTGCAGCAAGAGATGGTGATTTGGCAGAAGCTAAGTATTTGCTAGAGCATGATAGTCGTATTGCTGCTTATTCTTCTTTCGCTGCTATGAATTCTCCCCTTCATCTTGCTGCTTCTAAAGGTCATACTGAGGTTAGATATCACTTTTAAAAAAATGTTCTTTTATACATATGTATTATCAAGAGGTTGATTATGAGTTTGTTCTTAGATGGTGATGTTGTTGCTAGAGAAAGGAGCAGATGTAAATTCCAGGAATCTTTGTGGACAGGTTTGTATTTTTTATTTTTTTTATATTCTTTAATTATAAATAAGTATTTACAATAAATTTGTATTTGATTTTGGTTTGTTGATAGACTGCATTGATGCAAGCCTGTCGTAAAGGCAAATGGGAGGTTGTACAAACTCTGATGATCTTTAATGCTATTGTGAGTTTTTTTTTATAAAGACAATCTTTGTTATATCAAATAATCGATTAATTCAGTTTTAGGATGCTTATTAATTCATACATTTTATCTTTTTTGTGTACTAAAGGTGACAAAATCGGAGTACCTTAGCAGAAAAACAGCACTTCACTTTGCAGCAGCAGGTGGACACATCAGATGTATTAGATTATTGCTAGCAGATTTTGTTCCCAGTGAAACTTTAAACATGTATAGCACGAAAGGCTCTGTGTCTTCTTTGGACATTAAAAACAATCGTGTGTGAGTTCACTCAGATGCGTAAATGTTTTCATGATTTCAACTTTATGAGAGTTTAGTTATAGGATTTATTTATTTATTTGTTTTTGTTTTTAATGGCAGTGCACTTTCGAGGTTTGTGAATAAAGCAGCGGATAGTGGTGTAACGGCTTTACATTTGGCAGCGTTATATGGTCACTCTGATTGTTTGCAACTTTTACTCGATCTTCAAGCAAATATTTCTGCAATGACTTATCATTATGGGTCATCCACAGCTAAAATGATTGGTTAGTTTCTGCTAAACTTGTTATTTATACTTTCATCAGCTATAAATAGAAAAGTATTCAATGAAACCTCTAATTCCGGCTGCCATTTGCGTATTAATATGATGTATTGGGCTGAATTAATTCATGTGTAATAGTGATGATCACATGCTTATTTAGTGACTTTTAGTTATTACTATTGATTACCATCAACAACTAACAGCCACTGAAACCATCAATTTAATGGACTATATTCCAGTGCAATTGCAGTACTGAATATTAAGAGTGTCCTTGAACCAAGCTCTAAGTATGATAATCAAATGTTTATAAAACAAAACTTTAAACTTCTGTACTTAAAATTTACAGGATCAGGAAGCACTGCTTTGCATTTTGCAGCATTTGGAGGAAATCTTAAATGTTGTCAGGCAAAGTAACTTTTGATCTTTTTTCATGTTCTATAATCAAAAACATTTTTTTATAACCCTTATACTTATTTGCTGAAGTTATTTCTTTTTGTTATTTCTTCAGTTGCTCATTGCTAAAGGTGCTTGTAGATTTACAATGAACTGCAATGGGTAATTTTTATTGCATCTTTCTATTCCTATAGTTTTTCAGCAGGTACCTAATTAAAACTGCGAATAACATATTTACTAAGGCTTGATTATGAAAAATAGATGGCTACCAGTTGATGTTGCAAAACACTGGGGACATCGCTATCTTGTGCCTTTACTATCGCCGCATTCTGACCTCAAGATTCAAGCATTTCCTCCTTCAAATTACATAACTTTGCCTCTTATGAGTATTTTGAATATAGCAAGGTATAGCAAACTTTTTTTTTCTTCGATCACAAAAGCAATTCTTTATACAGTCACTGAAAATGACTTACAGTTAACATAAGATATATTTTCAGGGAGTGCAAATTGCAATCGTTAACTTCCTCTTTGGACGACAATGATCTTTGTGCTGTTTGTCTGGAAAATGCCTGCTCTGTTGCTGCTGCAGGTTTGTTTAATTTCAGTATTTCTTAAATTTTTGCACAAGGAAAATGAATCTTTGTAAAATTACTGAAACACTATGTTTTTTCATATACCTGTGAAATAGAATTATTAATTGTTACTTTTGATTTTGTGTACAGGATGCACGCATAAACTATGTGTAAAGTGTGCACTGTATCTCTGTTCAACAAGCAATAACACATCCGAAGCGACCCCACCTGGTTCGGTTCCTTGTCCTATGTGTAGAAATGGCATAGTCTCCTTCATAAATATGGGTCGTTCGCATACAAATGAAGTGAAGGACGACAAATTCAATAGTTTATATGACGCTTTTACTCGCTAGTAATTTTAATTTCTTGGATTGTTAAAGTAGGGTGTAGTTTCAGATTGATTGTGCAGATTCTTTTGTTTACAAGCAAAAAGAAAAGTTAGGAGTAGGGATTGCTATATCTAGTTTTTTAATGTTAGTGGGTATGGGTTAAATTTGATTGATTGTATACAATTTGTTTAATTTATTTGTATTTTGTAAATACGACTATGGTCAAAGAGTACAGTATTTTGACTACGAATAATATTGATAATACAATCTCAAGATCAAAGGGATCCCTACAGCGCTTAGATTAGTCTATTTGGACCACACAACCTTCAGTGTTGGTACATAGCCGGTATTATGAATGTTTGGTAACTTGTTAATCGGTTTCCTGTTGATTCTGAACTGATTTGTGTCAATGAGTGTGGGTGAGTTGGTATGAAAAGATGACGTGACAAAAAATGAACTGACTCCCTATTGAAAGTGGTCTAAGAGCATTCCCAACTCGTTTGGGAAGCGGATCGGTTGAGCTTTTTTGGATTGCTTTGGCAACCCAAAAGGCTGTCAAAGCAACCAAGGGGTTGGTGCTTAGCCGGCCATAATAAAGCTAGTTAAACACTGATTTTAGCAACGGCCATCTACATGACCGTTGCCACTTGACCGGCTATATTATAGCCGGCTAAGTGCCAACGGTCATGTAGATGATCTCTCTCCATCCCAATATATATAACTTACCAATCTTAAAATTTTATTTACATCATTTATTTTACATTTCTTTCCCTCATCAATAATTTTTTTTCAAACAATCTCAGTATTGTCGAAAAATCTCAACAATCTTCATCTCCTAGATTTCTATCTCAACTAAGATCAGATAATCAGAATCCGACTCAGTTCAATCAGAATACGTTTAATTCTCAATATGGTCAAATCAATATCATTCTCAACAAGCTTCAAATTCGTAAAGAAATGTAAAAGTAGCCGTATGCGGTGGAGTGTAAAACCGAATGCCTGAATGCCTTACCAAATCAACGGATGCAACATGAACAAAAATAGCTGTATGCGGTGGAGTGTAAAACGGACGCCAAAAAGATGCATAATCTAAATTCATGATGATGAGGTAATTAGCAGACCACCACTCCACTACATATCCTGTAAAGCAGCGTTGTCATTCATCTTTAAAAAATGTGTATCCGGATGGGGATTGTCAGGAACGAAATCACCATCTAACGTTTGTCTCCAACTACGCTCATCGAGGAACCAATAGCATTCTAAACTGGATGAGGATGATACCAATGAAAAACGTCTAGCGGATAGGAATGCAGCGTGCACTACGATAGGGTCGGTCATAAAAGACGAACCATCATAAGGATGCCAAACAACACTCTCTCGTGTGGTCCGTAACTCGATATGATCTCAGGCCACAACAAATATATACGTGCCTCCCCTCATGACACCATTCTGCAGTTATCTCGGGCCCATGCTCTAACTAGGGGGAAGAAAATGGGTAATGTGGAGTTTAACATCGGATAAGTCATGTTGCGAAAGTACTCATAGTACCAGTACTGTAAAATCTTCCAAAAACCTGTAATGGCGTGGATCTTCTCCTAACGACACACTGATGATCCAACAAACGATAGAAGTACTCTAATATCGTAGTCCCCCAATCATATACGATTGGACTATCAAACGACAACTCCGCTACAGCTGCAACATATCCGGTCGGCAACGTGTTCGATGCATTTGTAAAGAATAAGTCCTCCATCATGTACAGAATAAACAGTCGAGCAATCTCCAAATGGTTGTCTGTGCTACGACCATGTATCAATTCATAGATTGCTTGTCTAATGTAAGAACATCTAATCTGCAATCCGGATGACAGTTCATCTTGTAAGTCAAGATGTGGAAGTACACTGGATAAACGGTGAAAGTGCTGGTACTTCTCGTCACATGGTAAAGTCTCCCCCCTTTCAATGCCTAAACCGGTAAGCATAGTAAAGCCCAATGAGGTAAAACCCAGCTCTCCAAAACTAAAGTGAAATGTATGAGTGGTCTTCCACCAACATGCGGCTAAAGCACCGCATAACTGAACATCAATTTAAAAGATTATCGATACTTATTAAAGCAATTTACGATAATGGAAAGTGCTAAAAAGCATTAAATAAATAAAGAGTAATTATGTAAATACGTACCACTACTAATTTTGTGAATAGTAGAGGCCCATAAATAAAGGCAAAATTAAATTTTCGCCCTTACTAATATTAAATTGGAGACAAACTAATAAATAGCCTCTAATAATATTAAATAGGGCCCAAACAACTGCCTCTAAAGCATTTTTCCAAAATTTTGGTGTTGGATGCAAAAGTACCGCCACATTTTTACATGTCGTTCCATCATCTTCTATTTTGGCTTTTATTCGGAAAAGAATCTCACATGCTTCTTCTCAGATGCGATATAATCATCCTCTCAAATGTATAGGTAATTAAAATCTTCTCATCTTTAGATTTATTTGATTCGATCAACTATTGATTTAATTTCACTTGTTAGGGTTTCTATTTTGGAGTTCAATTTAGGGATTCGTTTAGATTTTCTAACATTTGCTTAGATTTATGACTTCCATATGATTGCTAATGAATTTAATTTCATTTTTTATTAATCTATTCATTAGATTGTTATACCGTTCAAAAATTATTGCTTGTGTAAGCAGAACCGGCTCAAACACAACTGTTGCCCCAAACAAAAATTAAAGGCATCTTGCCAGGAACGAACCTGGGTTGCCCCAGACAAAGAAACGAGACATAACCACTACGCTACAGCTTGAATTATAAAAGTTCACATATAAACATATTTTGGTAATCATAATACATAACCAAGCCACCGTCGGAATTGTTGCCCCTGCCGGATTGGTTGCCCTAGGCAGCCGTCTTGCTCGCCTTACCCTGGGGCCGGCCCTGTGTGTAAGATCTGGAATTTTTAGAAGGATAATTTTCAATGTATGGGTTTTGGTTAATGCTTTTTATATCTATCAAGTTACTTGGTCTTACCTCTGTAGATTGAGACGTTAGCTGGATGATAATGAACATCAATATCTTCAACAACAAATCTTGGCGGTATGTTCAAATTCCCATATCCACATAAGTGCATGCTGGTCTTTGAGTTGTTTTGTTATTAGTTAAATATTTGCTTGGTTATATAATATCCTATTTGCTGGGTGGAATTTTGATCATGTAAACCTATAGCTTAAGATGTGTACATGGTACATTGTCCTATATGTTATTTGCATAAATAATTTCCTTAGAAGGGAATACTGTGAATTTCAATTGTATACATTATAATAATTCAAATGCAGTTGAAGGAATTGATATAAAATAAGCACTAACTCAATCGTGGATTATCCTTTGCATACTAAATAGTTATCCTTTATACTGTCATGACTCTAAGCTTGAAGTTTACACTCACCGCACGGCACCAAAAATCATATATTTGGAAATTTAGCTCTCATACTCATCGTTTGAAATAAGCATTTAGTATATATTATACTTGATTGTATACAGTTTAGTATAAACCAACACACACACATACACACACATAATTTGATTCAGTGAGAGTTTCAGATTCCTCCTATTTTACCTAAATTCATTCACATCCATTTTTGTAACTCTATGTTGTCTTATCCATTTTCTATAGATTATTACTTGAATAATGTGGACTTTGCATTGTTAAAGACAGTTCTAAAATCTAATTGGCGAGCGGGATGATAATTATTTGATACAGTTACGAAGTTAAAAGGTAACCTAGTTTGATAACTTTAGTTTGTATATAGTGCATTTTTTTTTCATTATACATGTTAAATCCAATCTTTAAATATGAAATATACTATGTTCAAATGCGATCGAATTGACAGCAGTAAATCCATGTTCTCTGTCGTAGGTATGGAAAACTACTTACAATGTTTTGTGTATGAAGAGTTCATATTATTTATGTAATGCAAATAGTTCATTTTTTATGTATACTAACAATCTACAAAAAATTCCTCACATACTAGCTAACTGTTGAAAGAGCAATATTTAGTGTGTGTTTTTTTTAATGTACAAGTAAATGAGAAAATAACGGTTCCTTAGTTTAAGTTTGTTTATTCATGTTCATAATGGTGTCCAGTTAACTACTGAAGTATTACTATCAACATCCTGCACTTGTAATTTTTGCAGACATCTAATCTCCCGTTATACATATTCAAATCTTTACATATAATAGATAAGTTATATGGTTGAGTCTTTAATACTTGAACAAAACCATTGCCTGTGCAAAACTATCATTTTTATAAGACATATTTTATAGTAATATATCTGCTTGTATGCTTTTCATTTCCTAAACACTAAATAAGTTGGTTTACAACATCATATGCCTTTTATTGTTTCAAAATTTATATTAAACGAATAATATGTACATGTCCCTAAACTACTACTAGAACAACTATTGTCCATCATCTATTTATGTCTTTAAAGTTTAGAATTGTCTACTCATTTAAAATATTGGTAAACTGTCAAATTTGAAAATTATGAATTATTCTTCAGCATCCCTTTATTGCAGGTGATACACCTCTATCCGGAACACTTCTTGTATTTTGCATGTAATATGTGACATGCATGTACATCTTGCTTTAGTGTATATGATGCATATATTATGAATCAAAACTTTCAACTCCTCTCTGACCTGGTTTATGAAACTAACCGGTCAATCATCAAAGTGAGGGTGGCTCGGTTGTAGATGTTAGTTAGTCAAGCATAAACGAGCCTTAAACAATCAACATGCAAATTCTTAACATTGAGGTGCGTATTTCTTTTTGAAATGGTAAAAACTTTAAACTGAATGTGGAAACCTTATAACCTTTCGATTAGAAAGGAAAAATAGTTGCCATCGAACTATTTGTTACAAGCGCCTATTTTACAATGCTTTAGGGAAATGAAAAGCTTGCAACAATCCGTTAGCATATCCTGCATCAGTTTAAGAATTTGTCCATAGAAAAGGAAGCTTACGAAAGCACAGTAGAAACATCATACAAAGCTATTGACGAGGACAGGACCATAGTCATTCACACTGATACTCGGGTCAAGATGTTATATGATGCAAATGATGACATATCGAGATACAAATTTGGATTCACCGATTAAACAATCCAAATTGCCCGAGCGAACATGATGAGTCAACAAACAGGTATATATGCTAATTTTATTACCCTTGAATTATTTGAGATTCTACTCATAGGAATGTAGAAATATAGGCACGTAGAAATAAACATTTCATCCAAACATACACAGATGTAGGCGGTATCCTGCGTGCAATACTAACACCCTTCGAATCATTAAAATGGATGGAACACATTCATTGAAGGGAGAGCTGCATATTGAGACAGTTAGGTATATGATTAAACGATAATTACTTTACTATGTTCAACTTTTTATAACCAAAATTATCTTCCACTTGCTTGTAGCGGGAAATCAATGGTAGTATCTTTGTGATCAGAGAAAAATAATTTGGTTGACGAGTCAATGGTAGACACATGTGCCTAAACCCTCCTAGTTGTTGTTACACCGACCACTATCTCCATTTTTGGATGTAAGTGGACATATATCATTGTAATCTTAACATTAACTTAAAATAACCATATTTAATTTTAGGTTCATTCACTTTTGACTTTATTAAAGCAACAAAGGTGTATCTTAATATGAAAATTCCATGGATTAAGGAGTTGTTCAAAGGTAATGGTGTACTTAATACTATTGAACTGTTGTAAACCTTCTTGACAATTAACGGTTAGTGAACTTGTTTACATGTCACATATCTCAGGATGTAGGCTCAGGAAAAAATACTCTACTAAAGAACTCAAATGGATAACACCCTACCGCTGTGGAAACTGTTAAATCAAATATAGCACACGTGTTGGATGCTGAAGAGGGAAAACTATCAGGTATGTTAGCATAAAGTACTCCATTAACTTGTAGTTTCAAATATAAAACTTGACCCAACATGTATTGTCCCACAACTATATACACTTTCCCGTTAAGACTTCAGCTACTTCTTGAATAATACTTCTTGAATAATGGATTGTTCAAATGAATGGGAGTGACATATTTGTGCAAAACCTGAATTTAAATGGTTAAGTTACAATACATTAATGAAAATCAATTTCAATCAAACACAGTCACACACACACTGCTTGTGTGTCATCATTTTAAACTCCAATGCTATTACACATAGAAAAAATTTCAAATCACTTCACTTTCCAGTCCCATTAACAATAAATCAACACTTATCTCATTATATTTCACATGTTTTGCGAACATACAACACTAAATATTATTCATTCTTCCACCACTATTTCATGTTAGTCAACTAGCATCCGATCACATGTTTAAATTATATTATGACATACAACAATTATCTTGAAAGTTTAGATACTATTTTGCATGTTCTAATCTTATGCCTCCTCCGCGGTTTTCTTTTCCAATTACTTTCAGCCGAACAAATAGAATGGATAACAGAAGTTGAATGATAACAAATAGGTAATGTTTGATGTACCATTTTCGACCTTCTATCTTTGGAAAGAATAAAATTTTCTATTTTCACAATCCTTTTACCTCTGAAAGTATAATATTTTTTTGTAGACTACCCTTTACTAGTGTATTGTAGAATATAGTAATATTCTATTTATTGCCTGAACATGCTCTCCTGCTCGAAATCATGTTCCCGACTGCAGTTTTTGCAAAAATGTATGTGGTTGTCGTGAATTCAGAAAATTATTTTGACGAGGTATTATTTTAACTGATATTTAATGAAAATTTTTAAAGAATGATATCCA
Source organism: Allium fistulosum (assembly GCA_030737815.1). Lineage (NCBI taxonomy): Eukaryota > Viridiplantae > Streptophyta > Magnoliopsida > Asparagales > Amaryllidaceae > Allium > Allium fistulosum. Next base: position 927,142,185 of record CM060903.1, read on the forward strand.
TAGCTCTAGAGAGTATTTTTGTTATGTAATTTTCATGAATGGGTGGAGCTTAAAAGAATACCCATATTTGTTGTAATAGTGAGCTAGAGAAGCCAGCAAACCAATTTATATAATTAAGTACAGATCTATCAGATTAGTTGCATAAGTTCATTATGGTTTTACCTTCCTTCATTCATATAAGCTAGAAGATGCATTTCTGTCTATTTGAACATTGTCCATTCTTAATTTGAACGTAAATAGAAGGTGCAATTACTAAATCATATACATGTATTAGTTTTCTAAATATGCATTTAATTGTTAATATATAGAAAATTAAGTTTCATGAACCAAAACTGCAATGGGTGGAATTTAATAAGGAAAGCATATCTTAAATAAATTTTTATAATGCGATGTATAGTTAAAAATCAGAGATCGTTTTATTCATACATATTTGTTGATCAACATACTAAATACCTTTAACATAGATCATTTAATTTAATTAATACGCTTGCATAAAAGTGAATAATATGAATATTGTATATATTTTTGTTGCAAAGTTCTACACTGGTTGTGTAAACTTAATTTAAAAATTATTGGTGAAATAATTATTTTTATATGAAGCATTCATGTCAAATATTTTATTTTGGCTCCACTTGGATAAGTTCAGTGTCCGAATATTATATTCTTGATGTATCCTGCATAAGAAATCAACCATAAGTCATGACTTCATAATCAGACAGGGTTCTAAATATAAACTTACCAGTCCGTGCCCATCCTACTGCAATTGCCTTCTCCGAGGAAAGACTTCTTTGGTTGTGGCTGCACAAACTCTTTCAGGCTGCTTTCCTACATTTATGGTAATGTGACTAGATCTGGGTATGGAAAGCTAGGAAAATTTCCTTTGCTTGAAATTAAATGGAAGCATCATAAGGCTCATGGTTGAAAGTTAGTACTCACTTTGGTGGCAGCTTCTTCAGCCCATGGACATGTGGACGTGAGTGATATTATAGCTTCATCCTCAGAAGGTACATGTGTTCATAGTTGTAATATTTTTGGCTTAAACGGGCACTGAACTTTGGTATTTAATTTTGCTCATGGAACATAGTGCACAACCTTTTAGATCTAATTACATTTGATTAGACTTTTGAAAAGATTAGTAACGATACTGTTACTTCATAACTTAGTGTGGCAATTTCTTACCAGGCTTTTTGAAAACATTATCCAAATATAAAATGAGCTATATCGTTTGTAATAATCATGTGGTAGGGTACTACAAGTGGTATGTATTGTAGGAAATTTTAGTCAGAACAAACTAATATAATTCTAAATGTTCTCATTTGAGTTTAAAGTTTGACGTAATTATTTTTCAGTTGTCCTCGTATACTCATGTTTAATATTTGATTTGTGATTGATAACACTTATTCTCACATGCTCATGTACACATGTTTTATGTTTTGCATTTATGTTCATTAAATGTCACTTGTAATCTGAAAATAAATTTTATAGCACATTACACAACCAATATTTACATGTATAGCATTGTTATAGTTTCACTTTTTGAATTGTTATTATTAGAACTTGAAAACATTTTTTTAAATTTCTATTCATCCTAACTCATTTTTCATGATTGCCCCCGCTTAATATTCCTTTTTCAGTAGAGTAATTTCCTATGTTTAACCATTGTTCAATAGTTACGTTCACTAACATTCCATCTTGATTTATTTTCTTGCTTAAATCGCCTTTGATTTATCATGTAAGTTTGAATAAAAAAACATTTGTTCTCACGTGCGTATGCTTATTTAAAATATTAAAAACAAAATTAAATTAACCTCTTTATAACTAATAACAGATAAATATTATTTGAAACCCTCGTTTGTTTGTGATCGTCCATGATTGGTCATTGTAATACTTGTTTACAATATTGATAGGCACTTATGTCATAATAATTAGCTGAAGCTAGTGGCGAGGTGAAACTGGAAATAAGGCTGAATGTATGTTTGTTATCGTGATACTTTTTACGTGGAGGTTTGGACCAATTCAAATTTATGTACATTGTTATCAAGAGAACACATCTTGATTTGTATTTATTTTTGTAAACTCATTGTTATTTGTGAGTGCAATTTGCACTTTTTAAGCCAGTAGACTTGTTACATTTTTTGTGATGAATTAACTATGTAATCCAATTTTGTTATGCTAATTATATTTTGAATATTCTCTCACTTTTTGTGTAAATTTGTTTATATTCATATTACGTTGAAGTGTAACGTGTATGCATATATTGTAATGCATGCATATATTTTTATCTGTTCAGTTTGAAGATGTATAATTATATATTAAGTTTGTGTTCTAGTTAATTTTTGATTTATTATGAGCATACCATTAGAGGCATATTTTTATGCATCTATTGTAGTCCAGTTTATAATTGTCCAGGCATTAGAGACATTTTCTATTGCCTTTGTCGAAGCTTTTAAAGGCATTTATTTTTGCCTCTACTAGTGTAATGTTGTGCACTGCTTACGTGGAATGCATTCTGCTAGAGGCAAATTAAGAGACATATATGCCTCGATTTATTATTAGAGGCATAGTTTTTAAAGGCAATTCTTAATTTGCCTCTCATAACTATATGGGCAATTTAATGTTAGTTTTGGCCTCTGATAACAATATTAGGGTCATATGTGAAATGCCTCTAGTTCTTTTATATTTGGTAGTGTACTCAAGAAATTTACAAATCCTATATCTCGAAGAAAAGCATGAATAACGTCATCAGCATCATAAAATCGGACCATTCTATATAGGTGGATTACACTAACCCAAGAGCCACGGATGCGCTCACGACGAGCTTAATTTAAAACAGGTTGCATATTCTTATTGTACAATTTTAATTAAAAACATAATTTGAAGGTAGATATCTTACATAATTTTCAACATACGTGCTGATGTGTACTTCGTCGTCCGGGAGTATACAGAAATTAATCAAATCCTTGTCGGGTCCCAAATTTTGGTCGATGTGGGGATCCAGAACCGTATTTGCTGTATTTCTACCCGCACGTCTTTGCCTAACCACTGTGCTTCGTCGACCTCCAGTACCCATCGTCCGTACGTTTGCGCTTTCTTCGGCGGGGGCGTTTTCTACGGCCGGTGGAATATTTCCACCACTGCGACTGCCGCTTCCTCGGATTCTCCTCAATGCTCTTCTCATTTTTTTAACATTTTTGAATTTTTTTTCGTAGCCCTCGGTTGCTGGAAAAAATGGAAGCTGGGAAGAAGGGAAGCAGAAGGAGAATTGTGGATGGAAGGAAATGGATTAACCGGCTAATTTATAGTCGGTTACTCCGCGTACATTTAGCCGGCTAAATTAAAGCCGGCTAAGTGTACGTAGTGGATTGCAATCCACAACCTCGCCATTAGTTAGCTATAATTTACCCGGCTAAGGAGAAGCACTTTGTGCTTTTTTCCCTACGCGTTGGGCGTGGGTTTTCATTCGATCGACTCCCTCGAATCGACGCGATCCACCCCCACGCGTTCGGAATGCTCTAAGAGTATCTCCTTTTGAGAAGGCATTCACGTGCAGATTGAGAGTAGGTTGTTTGGCATTTTGCGCTTTTGATATAGGTTAATCCAATGAGCAAACCAAGGGAACCCGCCACCATAAACAAATGCGACGAAGGGATTAACTCCGAAGCCCTTAAGGCTAGTGAAGGCGAAGAATATGATATGTAAAATCGTAACACTGTGTGATGTAGAAGAATTTTATATACAAGGAAAATTCAATGACACCACTGTTTTGTAGCACTTCTTTAACATTCTTATTTTTGATCATACGTTTTTATTTAATTAATAGTATAATGCCCTATAGCAAGTGAGAGAGAATGAAGCCGTGGCAAGAGAGAAAAATTATTTAAAGCTAATTCTATTCATATATCCATAATATTTTAACATATATTAGAAAGAGGGAATTAGACACAATGACAAACTTTAAAAAAATTTAGGCCGAAGGACGCCAAATTTCATTTTTGGGCTGAAGGATAAACTTTGAAAGAAAATTAGACTGGAGGACAATGCTAGTTATAACTAGCATTATATTCAGTTTTTACACTATACAAAATACTAGTTATAACTAGCATTATATTTAGTTTTACACTGTACAAAATGCTAGTTATATTTAGCATTGTCCTTCAGCCTAATTTTTTTCAAAGTTTATCCTTCAGCCTGGAAATGAAGCTTATTGTCCTTCAACCTAATTTTTTTTCAAAGTTTGTCCTTGTGCCTATTTTCCACTATTAGAAAAATACAATAAACTAATGTACACAAAAATTACTTTGCATATACCATCATATTTTACAAAACTACCATTGTTTTCATTTTTATCATCTTCCCTCTTTAAAATTGAAAACTCATTTACACAAAACTAGAAATCCCTAGCACTAAATTAAATTAAAATTTAATATCGAACTTTGAATTTTGCAACCTATATTGTAGCTTCTTTATTTATTTTTAAAAAATTCTTAGTTTCTTAAAAATCAACTTCAATTTGAGAAAAACAAATTTAAGTACTTTTAAATTAGAGTACATAGTTGTAAAAGTTGTATTAATTGATATTACAGAAAAATTGGCACAAGGACAAACTTAGAAAAATTTTTAGGATGAAGGACAATGCTAGTTATAACTAGCATTTTGTATAGTGTAAAACTGAATATAATGCTAGATATAACTAGCATTTTATATAATGTAAAAGTTAAATATAATGCTAATTATAACTAGCATTTGTCCTTTAGCCTAAAAATGAAACTTGGTGTCCTTTAATCTAATTTTTTTTAAAGTTTGTCATTTCCTCTAATTCCCTCTTGATATTATATCTTTTATTAACTTCATTAAAAATGTATAAATTTAGTCAAATAACATTAATTTTAATATTTTAATACGACAGTCATAAGAAATGACTAAAAATTACAATTAGAAAGAAGGGTAATTTAGTCGTAGATTTTCTTAGCAAACTAATGGTGTATGTTAGACGATATATGGTACATCAATAGAATTTGTCATTGTTTAATTAACTCCACTCTTGAAAAATATATCTTTGAACTGAAACACTATTTAGTTGAGACTTCAAGATTAGTTATAAGTTATTACACTATGGAATATAGAAGGGATTAACTTTCGCAAGTGTCATCAAGAAATTGATCGATGTAAATGAAAATACAAAACTAGTATATGACTCAAATTTACTAGTATCCTTAGTAAAGTTAAGGCACCATCCAAATTTGACAGGGTTATAAGGACCAAAAATCATAATCGCATAGTCTATAACAAAATGTTGACTACAAGTTCATACCACCTGGGTGCTCTAAGTGCAATTGTTTTGCTAGAATGACAATGAAAATATAGTATGACATGAGAATGTAATATAAAATCAAAATCAAAATAAATCTTAAACAACTTACATAAGCAACTTTTCAGAACTACAATGTGAAAGTTTAGCAACGGGTGCAAATAGCAACAAATAATATTCGACCATTAGTTAAAATAAAGTTCTTTTTTTTTCGATAAATCATTTATATATTAAAACTTATAATGTAACATAAGATATTAATTCAAATTTGAGGTCTGTTGAAGTTAAATTTAGTTATTTAGTCAACTAATTGTAATTACACTAACATAACGACCTTCATTATATTAATCCAAAGTAACTTACACTGATTGTAACACTAATATAACTTAAGTCGACTATTTAAATTAAACTTTTATTGTTACCATTATGGCCAAAAGAATTTAATTAGTGTCTAGATCCACAACTAATTCAAAAAAAATAATTCAACCACCTTTTTTTGCATTTAACTATTTTTGTTGGGTATATTTTTCTAAAAAGTTAATTTTGGTTAAACAAGAAACCTAAATATGTATGTATGCATATTTAAAATAAAACCAAAAATGCTTTTAATAAATTAAGATTGATTAAAATGGAAAACTACTAAATTAGAATATTTTATATGCGTTATGAAATAAGATTCATCTTTGTATTTCATGTATATAAATATAAGATGATTTTAAAACATGTTAATTATGTGTATAAATAATTTATTAAAATAAAATTTACATATTAAAAAACCCATACACATACACAAACACACACATACATAAATACATATTCTTTATGAATTTGGTTGAATAAAATAGTAAGAATTATGATTATCCTTGAAGAATTACATGATGGTAAAATAGTACCTTAAGCCCAAAGTTGTCATGTAAAACTGATAGTACCACCTTGTAGAAAACTAGAAATTCCAACTCCAAATTGTATTTCAAGAAAAAGAGTAGAGATTTAATTCAAAGGGAGATAGAAGATGATTACTTGTGTATCAGAATCAAGGCTCCTTAGGAGTTTATTTATAGGGGAGGCTTGAATTAATGTCATCTTTATGACACTATAGGATTCTCAACCATCTGTAGCTCATGCTTCCATTTGAATTCAAACTATTGGACTCCCAGCCCCCTCATTTCATGGCTGCCCATGTATCAATTTTTATTGATTATTTTGGCCAATAAATGATGGATAATTTCTTAGTTGCTTAAACAATCGTTTGAATTAAACAAACGTTCATAGAACTTATACACAAAAATTTAGTTCAAGCCCATAAAAATTAAATAATTCAACATATAACCAATACACACACACTCACCTCCATATAAATTTATAATATACAATAATTTATGACATTTATATATAAATATCTCCATAATAATTTATTAAATTAACTTCGGTTGGATACTAAGAGTTACGGTTGCGAGACTCCTAGGTGTGACACTTGATCCTCTGTAATAGTTGAATGATTTGAACAATAAATGTTGTACGGCCTTTACTGAAGCACAATAATAGACACAAGTCAAATACTTACAGACCATCTATGTGAAGTCATAGTTTATAATTTTTTAAAGTGAACCATTAAGCAATGATTTGTTTTGCATATTTTGTCTTTTCATAAGAAATATTACACTTAAAAGTGTAGAGCTCTAACCAGAGGCTTATAATTTCTTGTCAGATTCCAATTATGGTGAAACTAACCTTCTATATTAAAGGTGACAAATTCTATCTTGAATAGTATTTAACTTCACAAGTCTTGATGTATGCCCAACTATGATGGTAACATAATCCAGTATCATTCAATTGTCTACAATTAAAGTATAGTCTCGATTCTTAGAATCCACAACACTCTCGAGTATAAAGACTATTGCACATCATCATGCGAGATCTTATTTGACTTAAATATGATAATGTATAAAAGACTCTATATGGGTCGTTTACAACTATAAGTACATAACTTCTTATTGTCTACGATGGTCATGAGTAAATCATTATCCATCTTATAAAAAGCATTACATACATTAGTCTAGTCAGTGTACTGATGCAACGAACCACACTTTTACATATCGGTAAGTAGATAATTATTTACATAATCAAATAGCTTTAAAATGAGCTAAAACTTTGGGTAATATTGTAATTTTACATTTTTGGGCTTTAGCATAAAACAAGTACATTTTTCAGCCCAAAAAACGTGTAATGGCACCAACTTTTGATAGGAATAGAATTAGAATGTGAATTTTGCTCTAGATGAAAGATTTGGTGGTATCCCATTCCGTGGAATGACCATAATGGTAATTTGATATAGTCTTGAGAGATATGATCATTTTAAGTTATATAGATTTAGATATATTTTAGCTTAGGTCCATAAGCTCATCTTTTGGTCTGTTGTGTTAATTATGAGATTTTGAGGGTAATTATGATTAGAGCAGCTATCCCTTCACTCTATTTTCAGATCTAAACTACCCAAACCTCCATCAAACATTTCTCTATCTAAACCATCATGGTAACTTATTATTTTGGGATACAATCAAGAGAATAAGGAAATCAAGCTTAGGAGATTCATTAGAGATTAAATAATCATCATTATGGAAAATAGAATTCAGTACCTTTGCTATCTATTTCAGATTTGGATCGATTTGGGGCTGATTTGATTTTAATCATCGATAGGTGAGTGGTTTATAACATTTTATATTGTATTATATTATGTTTTAAATGTTTAAAAAGTGATTTGAATCCATTTTTAAACCTGAAACTAAGATATAATTTTTTGACCAGATTTGAAAATGGATTTTATATGGTATTTTGATGATTTAAAATGGATTGAATCATATGTTTAAATGATATGGACTTATGTATGCATTTTGGGTATATGTTGGCACATTTGATTGATTTGTATTGCTTGGTATGATGATGTTCATTGTCATGGTGATTGCATGTTTTTATGTATGAATGATTGCATAGGAATCAGGGGATTAAGATGGAGAGAGTTGGTTCTATGCATTGAGCACTCTTGAGTGTGTATGGAGCTGACTCAAGGGAAAAGTCCTATACAAAAGAGAATGAAGATTGGATCATGGAATAACTCAAAGAATTGACATAGATATGGAGCTAATCGACACTGTTTGAGGTTTGTAGGACAATCAAGGCAATGGATCGATGTAGGGAAGGCAAGCATAAAAACTAAGTGAAAATTCACTAAGTGCATGGATCGGCATCCATCCATTCTTTTTAGGGCACTAATCTTGGGGGATAGACTTGGTGCTAGAGAAACCAAAGAGCAATAAAAAAAGGCTAAGTGTATGGATTGGCATCGATCCATCATGGATTGGTATTGTTTCGTAGTGTTGACTTTGGATCGATGTAGAAAATAGAGAAATGAGACTACTTGAGTTTAAGAAGCAAAATTGACTAAGGAGATCGATCGACACCGATTAATGGTGTTGACCGAGAATGAGAGGGTTGACCATTGTGAAGCATTGGGGTTGTTCTGGCAAGTAAGTTCTATCTTAGGGTGATTTGTAAGGGGAATAATACGTGTGTACTGCTATCATTGTCCAGGTGAGGAGAGGGGTTGATGTGAAGATCTCGGAGTTGGATTACTTTAGGGGAGACCTTTCATCGAGTAAGGACGCTTGCCAACAAGCGGTTGCAAGTGACACGACTGAGGGTGCCATTAGTAGGGTTGACCCAACCTTTACCAGGTAAAGGCGCTAACTAACGAGCAGTGCTAGTAACACATCTAAATGTGTTGATAGTAAGGTTATTTGGGTGGTATTTCCATTAGACTTGCGAGGTCAAACACATCTCTAAGCCACTTGAGGTATGATATAAGTTTTGATTGATGATTGCTATGGTTGTTTTTGTTGACGATGGGTATTATTGAGTCTAATACCCTGATATCTTAGTATATGCCGTGATAGAGTTTTATACCCATTACTGTAGTAGTTTATCATATGTTGTTTATATGTGCTAACTTGTTAGATGTAGGAATAGGTGACATATTATTTTCTTCATACCATATTGCTATTATTTATGATATATTTTGTATGTGTGTGTACTGTTTTAGGCTTATAGACCGCTCATACTAGACTGTTGTCTAATCGGAGGTTGTTTGCATTGCTTTTTATATTCTTGGGTACTCTTAATAAGTAGATTGAAAGATAGTATGATGATAGTGTTGAAGCTATTCAAGAGTCCTACACATACTCATATGTATGCTATTTTTTAGGACTACTACCGCTTATTCCGCTATGTAGTGCTATGAAGCTATTGGCACATCGTTGTACAAAAATACAATTTTATATTATGTAGTTTATAATGTATCAAAGATGTATGAACTCATACATATTCTATAATGTATAATATGATGAACTTATGTTGCGCTTTGATGGTGTTTTAGTTTATTTGATTATGCTACTGCCTCCCCTGTTTTTATATCTATGTTTGATATAATATATCGTCTATGCGCTATGAGATTTATGACAGGTTTATCGATCGATTTTTATCATATTATCTTGATGGTTTCCCTCCATCAGCCAGGTACAATTTCAGTGCACTACTGTAAGATTATATATGGATGATATTTGGGTACCGAGGGTTGAGGGATGTCTCACACTTGGTATCAAAGCTTAGGTTGAGAAAACACCCAAGTTCTTGCTTGTAGATCCATTAGAGATGGGCAAAGAATAAGTCTTAGGATGGATCGAGCGATGTGAGAAAGCGTACTTGTTATATTTTGATTTTAAAAAACTATATAGTGCATGTGTGTATATAGTATAATGCATTGCACACTTGAGTAGAACTTATGTTGTAATCCATTTTGAGAGACTGACGATTCTTAGATTATAAGAATAAGCTGATAGACAAGTAACTCGGTATCAGGAGTATAAGATGGAATGAGCAATGAGGCAACTGTTAACCCTGTTATGTGGACTATGTTTAAACAAATGATAATGAACATGATGCAAGATACCGAAGAAGAAGCTCTTGGTATAGTGGCTAGTGGTGGAGCTTAAGGCCAAGCACAACGAGTTGATTTTGCTAAGCTTAACAATGACTATGCCAATCTTGGAGGAAAACTATTCATAAGGACGAAATCTGCTATGGAAGTGCATGATTGGATACACACTTGTGAACTTATTTTTTATAATCTTGGGTTCGAGGATGCTCAGAAGAGAAAGTTAGCCTCGTTGTAACAACCTATCCCTTCGACCTTGGGTCCAACGTCTGAACCGATGCTGATAACCTAAAAACCGAAAGGAAGAGTCATTGGGGTTGAGATAAAATAACCGTATATAGACACACACACACATATATATATATTATATAGTTCTAGCCAATACTATCTAATAACTACTTTTAGAGTCCAGTAGCAAAAGGAAATAAAATACAATACATGAACAAATACCATAGTCACATCACCACAATATGTCTAAAATGTCGAATAAATATGTTTGAATAATACGAGTACAACACAATACATCCATAGAGTCAAATCCAGGTACAACACCTATATACATCATAGATCCAATATATAAATAAATCTTCATCTCTGATACCATCTCATCACTAGACTCCATTAAACTGGATATATGTATAAAAAGGAAAAATAGGAGTAGGTCGTACATAAGTCTGGTGAGTGAGCCATACTCTACTCTACATATACTACAAAAATAATACTATAACGTGATATGAGCCTATTGCTCATCCACTACACATTCCATCGCCATGTAATACCTAACTATTAAGGACATCTGCATATTGCATCATATCTGTTCAAACTCACTTCCCTGGTCTGGCCTCATGCCCTACAGGGTCGCCTATTGTTTACCATCATGTAATCGTGCATATGACTCAATTCCATGGACCGCCTATAGCCTATAGGAAAGCCTGTTGTCCTCGTGCTACCTAATTGGACTCATGCCCTAGTCTGGCCATAGCCTGCAGGGTCGCTTAACATCCACTTCCTCTACTTGGCCCGCCGAAGCACTATAAGGGAGCAACGTCATGCTTGGACCACATAGATGTGTGATGCGGCTATGGTATTTGTTCATATATTAGTATTTGTTCATGTATTATGTTTTATTTCCTTCAGGTATGAGACTCTGGAAGTAGTTATTACATAGTATTAGCTAAAACTATATCTGATATCTATTTGTGTTTGTATATTCTTATTTTATCTCAACCCCAATGACTTGTCCTTTCGGTTCTTGAGTTATCGACATTGGTTCATGCATCGGACTAGGGCGGGTTGTTGCACTCACGAAAACTTCAAGGAAGAGCAATGAGTTGGGGTAATGAAATCAAAGTTGCTATTCCCAAGGATCGGTTTACTTAGGATCAGTTTAAGGCCCTCTTTGAGGAGATATTCATTCCTACTGCTTAGAAACCCATCTTGTTTATGAAATTCACCGATTTGATGCAAGGCTATATGTTTGTATCTGAGTATATTGCTGAGTTCGACTCTTTGTTGAAGTATAGGATGTTATCCATCGACACTACACTAATGAAGAATGAGAACTTCATTATTGGTTTGAATTACTAACTAGAAGAGCTCTTGGTGAGCCATACCAATGAAAGGTTCAAGAACATAGTTGAGAAGGCCTTTAGGTACGAGAGCTTGTACCCAAAGCCAAAGTTCGCTTTTGTTCCCATGAGAGAACCCCAAGCCGTAGGTAAGTGGAGGGGAAAAAATGAATGAACCATGGGACAACAATGGAAAGAAGAAACTTAAAAGCAAGGAAGGGTAGAAGAATGGAAAATTTGATCCAACTTTCTATAACTGTAAAGAGAAGGGGCATCTATTTAGGAATTTCCCAACTATAAAGAAGTGCTTTAATTGTGATAAGCTTTGGCATATCAAGAAGGAATATCCAAGACCGCCTAAGGATAGACATGTGGTGAAAGCTTATGCGCTAATGCTATTCCTAATTCGTCAAGTGCTCCATCTATGAAGGAGAAAGGGAAAGGAATCACCATCAAATGTATGCTTTCCATTTATGATATACATGTTCGTGTTTTGTTTGGTATAGGGGCATCACATTCATTTATTTCTAATGACACAGTAGATAGGTTAGAGTTGAGGACTAACCTAGTAGATTGACCCTTGGTAGTGTCGAATCCCGTGGAGGTTCAGCCAATTTTAGTATGGTTTGTCATGATGTCATATTATTGAGTCATGGATGGATATTTGCATACGATTTGTTTGTACTTCGTTTTACAGGGTTTGCGATTATTTTGAGGATGGATTGACTTCAAAGATACAAAGTAGTATTCATTTATGAGAGGTTATTGATGATGATAGGCAGTGATGATGGGCATAAGCTAGAGTTGAGCTTCATGCCAAAAAATGTAGTGATGGTTAACTTTTTATATTCTCTTGAGATCTTGCATGATGAGTTGTCATCAGTACCGGTAGCAAGAGAGTATCCTGATATTTCCAAGAAGGTTATGAGATCACCATCATATAGAGAGATTGAGTTACGTATCAATCTTGTGAAAGATGTCAGACTGGTTGTTATGCCTTTGAGACGAATGACACCTAAAGAGAAATAAGAACAAAAGGAGTAGTAAACGAGTTACTGAAAAAGGGATTTATCCGAAAGAATACTTCTGAGTGTGGAGCACCTGTAGTATTCCCCACTAAGGTGGATGGCCCGTTTAAGACTTTGTGCTAACTATAATGAGCCGAATAAAGTAATAAAAAAGACCAAGTGTCATCTTCCTTGTACAGATGACTTATTCGATCAACTCCTTGATGCAAAAGTGTTTTCTCAGTTGGATTTGGCAATGGGTTTTAACCACCTGAGAGTGGTGGGTGATAGCTTGTCGGTTACTGCATTTTGTACATCATCGGTATTTTATGAGTGGTTGATTATGCCTTTAGGGCTAACCAATGCATCGATATACATTATTGATATTATGAATCGTGTTTCCAAATATCAACTTAACACATTCGTACTTTTATTTATGGACAATATTCTTGTTTATTTACGAACAAAGAGTAACATAAGGTGCATTTGAGAGTGATGATTACGAACAAAATGAAGTTTTCAGAGTATCACTTTAGGAGGAGTGAATTGAGGTTCCTGTGTCATGTTGTTTTAGGGTAGGGCATTAATGTTGATCCTACCAAAGTAGCAAGAGTCCAAGATTGGGAAGACCTAAGAATGCGATTGATATGAGTAGTTTTCTTGGATTAACAGGTTATTGTAGAAGATCTATTAAAGACTTATTTAAGATATCCTTATCATTGTCTCATTTGATGAAGAAAAATCAGACTTTTAGTTAGAATATGAGGTGTGAGTACATGTTAGTTAGTTTGAAAGAGAGATTGATGAGTGCACCAACATTGGTCATTTCATATGGGAATGAGGAGTTGATAGTACACATAGATGCTTAAGGAGAGCATGTGGAATGTTTATCCGGAGCACTTTACTTGGTAAGGTTATATTTATCACAATTGATATCGCATTTGGTATCTTATTTGATTGCTAGTCTCATATGCATAATATGATTTTAGTATTGATAGATTGCTATGTTTTGATAGTATGCGTGTTTATTTGCTTATATGCTTTGGTTATGTTCGTTTGACACTAGAATCTCGAGCGCAAAATTCTTTGTGGGAGGGGGGGTGGGAAGTAATGACCCATACTTTCGTATATCAGCAGGTAAGTAGAATATTATTTACATAACCAAACGACTTAAAATGGGCTAAAATTTTAGGTAATATTGTAATTTGATGTTTTGCGATTTAGAATAAAATGTGTACATTTTCACCCCAGAAAAATTATAATGGCCATAACTTTTGATAGGAGCAGAACCAGGACCTGATTATTATTCGAGATGAAACATTAGATAGTTTTCATTTCTGTAGAGTGATTGGAATGGTAATTTGACCCAGTCGCTTGATAGATAGATTTATGTAGATTTTAGGTTAGGTCCAAAAGCCCATCTTTTGGCTATTGTGTTAATTAGGGGATTTAAGGGTAATTAGGGTTAGAGCAACCATCTTATCATTCTATTTTTAGATCTAAAGAACTCCAAGCCTCCATTAAATATTTTTCTACCTAAATCACCATAAACAACTACTATCTTTGGCTAAAATTAAGAGATTAATGAAATCAAGCTTTGCGGATTCATTAGAGATCAAATAATCATCATTTTGGGAAAAGGAATTTGCTACATCTATTTTGGATTTGGATCGATTTGGGGCTTATTTGATTATTTTCCATTGATAGGTGAGTGGTTTATAACTTCTTGCTATTATACTATGCTATATATGTTTAAAAAGTGTTGTAGATCCATTTTTCAACCTAAAACTAGGATGTCAAATGCTGACCTAATTTGAAAATGAATTTCAAATGGTATTTTGATAACTTTAAATGGTTTACATATGTTTGGATGATATGGACATATATGTACATGTTAGGTATATGTTGGAATGTTTGATTTATTTGTCTTGCTGGATATGATGATGTTTGTTGTTGTGGTGATTGGATGTTTGTATGAATGAACGAATGCATGAGAATCGAGGGATTGAGATGGAGATAGTAGGTTCTATGGATGGAGGGCTCTTGAGTGTGTATGGAGTGGACTCTAGGAAGAAGTCCTTACACAAGAGAATGGAGCTTGGATCTGAAACAACTCAACAGATTGGCATATAGATGGAGCTAATCGGCATTTTTTGAAGTTTGCATGACGATTGAGTCATGGAGGCAATGATATTAGAGATGGATCGATGTAGAGTAGACAAGCAACAAAACTCAGTGAAAATTGACCAAGTGCATGGATCACCACTAATCCATGTTTTTGAAGGCACTTAGCTTAGGATGAAGACTACGAGCTAAGGGACCTAAAGAGAAAGAAAAAATGGCATGATAGATTGGTGCCGACCAATATTGTTTATTTGGGATCAATACATAAGATAGGGAAACGAGGCTACTTGAGTTGGGGAAACAAAATTGGCTAAGGTGATCAATCTACCCCGATCCATCATGAATCAATATCGACCCATGGTGTTGACCAAGAATGAAAGGGTTGACCATTGTGGAGCATTGAGTTTGTTCTAGTAGGCAAGTTTTAGGTTTAGGTAACTTGTAGGGGGACAACATGTGTGTACTGATATAGTTAAAGGGGTGCCTTAGGGGAAATCATAACATTGTAAATAATCTTGTTTGAAATAAAATGTGCTTTTGGTTTTATTTTCTTTTATATGTATTTTTATATAAAGATATAAACAATGAAATAAATAAATTAAATGCATATAAGTAGAAAATTCTTAGGAGAAGTATTTTTATCGATTGCAGCTATGAATGTGTTTCGTAACCATGAGTATTGAATCGATATCTAAATACTTACTTATTAAATGATCCTAGTCCAGATGTATCGATAAAATGATATCGATATGTTTGTTGAGACTAGTGTGCTTAACACTTTTTATACGATGGATGATGAATTACTCATAATCATTGGGGATACTAAAAGGTTACTTACTTATGATTGTTTGGAACAATCACAAAATGACTCAACAATATTCTTCTATAGGTTGGTAGAACTGAGTCAAAATTGAAGATCTTACGGTAATGACGTACAATAGTCTTTAGACTTGACGGTACTATCGATCTTAAGTAGTTAGGTTGTACTTTCATTATGGTCAAGGACATAGCATGGTGACCATGTTGCGGCTGTAGTTGGGTACACGTTGTATTATTTAAAATGAAAGAGGATTTGTCTCCTTCATTGTTGAAGGTTATTATCATCCTAATTGGTAGTCAACTTAAAATCAAAATCTCTGACTAAAGTAAATAGATTAATTGATGAATGTTATAAGATTAAACCTAAGACTTTAATGTAGTCAACGCAATTAACTATGGATATTAAAAGAGTTTTTGACTGTTAGCGCCAAAATTGGTCACTAACCCCCAAATCCAGATGAAAGCACCAAATACCAATCACAGCTCAGGGATAGAATGTTTGTAGAGAGTAATAATGTAAAGAACAGTTAAAACTGAAATGAAAGCAGTAAAGAACAACAGATTTTATAGTGGTTCGGCTAATTCCGGCCTACGTCCACTTGGAAGTTTGCTTTTTATTGCTGTAATAATCGATTACAGTTACAAAATGGCAGAGTTGCCTTAGCCTTAGAAAAGAGAAAGTAAGAGAGCAGAAAGAAGATCCCCTTTTACTATGCCCCTGCCTCTCTATTTATAGACAAAGATGGGTTGGACTTCCCTGGTGGGCCTGGCAGCCGAGTACCTCAGCCCAAATGGAGTGGTCTCCATATGCCGAACCATAGATGCCGAACGCTAAATGCCGAACAAGGTGTGAATGCCGAACGATCTCCTCATGCCGAACGTTGGGAGGTGCAAGGTATCGAGGTACCGAGGTGCGAGGTACCGAGGTATGGAGGTACGAGGTATGGAGGTGCGAGGTATGGATGTGTGAGGTACCGAGACATGGAGGTGCGAGGTATGGAGGTGCGAGGTATGGAGGTGCGAGGTATGGAGGTGTGAGGTACCGAGACATGGAGGTGCGAGGTATCGAGGTGCGAGGTGCAATGCCGAGCGAGGTGAGGTATGCCGAACGAGGTGAGGTATGCCGAACGACCCATCCAATGTCGAACGCTCCCTATTGCCGAACGATCCATCCAATGCCGAACGAGACTTATGCCGAGTGCTCCATCCAATGCCGAACCTCCGTCATGCCGAACCATGTATGATGCCGAACGATCTCTAATGCCGAGCGCTCCTGGATGCCGAGCGCTACTGAATGCCGAGTGCTCCTGGAATGCCGAACGATCCCTCTATGTCGAACGACGATCTCTCTATGCCGAACAGCCTCCAACGCCGAACCATCCAATGCCGAGCGACATCTGCCAAACTGCCTAGGCCGAGCCATGTAATTTCTCCACTCCTTTCCCAACGACATATTCAAGTGAACTTCATCATTTTAAACCGAACCCATCATACTTTAGTCTCGATAGTTGTGAAGTTGTTTAAGTTAAATCCGTCTGTCCGCGGCCTTGCCAAAAGGCGGGTTAACACTTGCCCCCCCAAAACATGCCTTGCTGTGAAAGGTGTGTTTTGAATAGCCTCAAGTCCAATATCCCAAGTATGTATGTTATCCACATCCATACTTTCCGATTCATAATCCAATCCATTACCAAGCCATCTTATCCGAGTGCCACGGCCATATCCTAATCCATTTCCGCGACTGTTCCGAGTCGATGTCTGATTCTTATCCAGTAACCAAGTCCTTACCCAATTCCACATCCATCTGAACCCGACTACCGAGTTCCAATCCATCCATATTCAATAACCTATAACCATATCCGTGACCTCTCCGGGTTGATATCCAAATCCGGGACCGCTCCGGGTCCTTGTCCGAATCCTTAGCTATTCATAGCCAATATCCAAATCCGTAACCTCTCCGGGTTCTTGCCAAGCGCAATCCACACTTGACGACCTACGTTAAGTAATTTCATGGTGTTCATGGTTCAGTGTCCCTGAACGTCGAAGAATGCCGTGGCTTAAGTCCTAAGCCGAATCCTGGTCACTCCGGACCCTTGCCGAGCATAGTCCATACTCGATGACCTAAAATAGTAACCGATAGTATATGGCCTAGGTCCTAGGCCGAATCCTGGTCTCTCCGGACCCTTGCCAAGCATAGTCCATACTCGACGACCTTTTAGCCAAAAATCTAGAGAAAATCCAATCAAAATCCAATCCGAAATCCAAATCCAAATAGAAAACCAGAAACCCATATCAAAAATCCATACCAAAAAACAAACATCCAAACCAGAATCCAAACTAGAAAACGAGCAAAACAGGGAGTTCAAACCAAACTCCAAAACCAAACCAGAAAAAGAAAATGTCCAAGTCAAAGGAAAAAACAGATTTCGCAAACCCGGGCGTCTCGGTAAGCCATCATCTCAGAGCATGCCTAAGGGTTATCTCCGACCCCGTACATGAGTAAGTGATTTAACCGTTTGCCCGGAGTTTGTTACTTATTCCAAACCATTAAAATTAGTTGATGACCAATCGGCCACCATTCCTGGGCCTCATGCCCTCGTCGTTCAAGGTAGGCGGTGGCTGCTCCTGTTCCACCGCCGCATTCCGATTTCTGACATACTGTCGCAACTGACCATTCCTTATATGCTCATCGATTATATCCTTTAGATGTCGGCAGCTGTTAGTGTCATGCCCGTCCAGGTCATGAAAGAGACAGTGTCTTCCTGATGCCCTTTCACGTTCTGTGGGTTCCCTTCTCGATGGCCTTCGATAGGGAAGGCGATCTCGAGTATCTAAGAAAATCCGCTCCAACGTTGCGTTCAATCCTGTGTAAGTGGAGAACTTTGGTTCTCCCCAGCGCTTCCTTTTCCCTTTATCCTTGCCCCCACCTGAGCTTTCGCCGAGTAGTCCTCCATCCTTAGTCATGTTTACTTCCTTTGACCTCACATCCAAACATGCATCCTCTTGTCGAATAAATCTTTCAGCTTCATGAAAGAATTCCCCAAGATCCAACGGTGGGTCCCGTACCAGTGATACTTTGAAATCCGAATTATCTCTGACTCCTGATACCGCAGCCATCAGAACCATTGATGGATCTGGCCGATCCACCGAAGCAACTGCTGCATTAAATCGAGTTAAGAATGTCCTGAGCGATTCATCTGCCCCCTGTTTGACTGACGTTAGCATCATCACGTTCTTTGGCCTTTTTATGTGAACTCGAAACTGACTTAAGAACTTGTCCACCAGTTCTGTCCATGTTCCAATGGATCCATCCTCCAGCTGTCTGAACCACATAGCAGCAATTTCAGTCAAGTACAGGGGGAAACATCGAGCCATAACCTCCTCCGTTGCCCCCAGCACTTCCATATGCCTAGTGTACCTCATCAAGTGGTTGGTGGGATCCGTGTTCCCGTTGTATACTTCCAGAGTGGGTAGTTTGAAATCGGGCGGATTCCTAGCTGTCCTGATGTTCCGGGTAAACGAACTTTTGTTAACTCCCTCTGAATCCCTGTTTGTCAGACCTCCGCGAATAGTCCGCCTGATAATGTCAGCCAATCCAGTGTTTCCAACCAATCCAGACTGCCCCCCAAGTCCCCAAGGAAATTCTGGCACATATTCTTCATCACGTACTCCTAGTGGCGTGCTCCTGAGTCTAGGTCCATCTAGATTGTTAACTGTTTGTTGATTGGGAGCTGCCCCCTGCTGATTCACTCCATCTGTCCGTTGGTTGAGTTCCTCTGGTCCAGCTCCATGATCTTGAGCACCTGCAGTTCCAGGTTGTCCAAATTGCCTAAGAAGAGCCTGCATCATCTCCTCTTGTCGTTTCATCATCTGCTCTTGCATAGAATTCATCATCACTTGCATCTCGTCCCGAGTTATGTAGATGGATGCATGACCCTCTCCAGCTCCAGAAGATGCTGCTTGACTTCCTTCCTGATTGCTCCTTTCCACTGCTTGCCTCTTCGTTGGTGGTCTTGCCATTGCTTTCTAAGATCCAAGTTCCTAACTCCAAAATTCCTGAGTTCAATTCTCAGTGAAAGCACCAAAGTGTTAGCGCCAAAATTGGTCACTAACCCCCAAATCCAGATGAAAGCACCAAATACCAATCACAGCTCAGAGATAGAATGTTTGTAGAGAGTAATAATGTGAAGAACAGTTAAAACTGAAATGAAAGCAGTAAAGAACAACAGATTTTATAGTGGTTTGGCTAACTCCGGCCTACGTCCACTTAGAAGTTTTCTTTTTATTGCTGTAATAATCGATTACAGTTACAAAATGGCAGAGTTGCCTTAGCCTTAGAAAAGAGAAAGTAAGAGAGCAGAAAGAAGATCCCCTTTTACTGTGCCCCTGCCTCTCTATTTATAGACAAAGATGGGTTGGACTTCCCTGGTGGGCCTGGCAGCCGAGTACCTCAGCCCAAATGGAGTGGTCTCCATATGCCGAACCATAGATGCCGAACGCTGAATGCCGAACAAGGTGTGAATGCTGAACGATCTCCTCATGCCGAACGTTGGGAGGTGCGAGGTACCGAGGTATCGAGGTACGGAGGTGCGAGGTACCGAGGTATGGAGGTGCGAGGTATGGATGTGTGAGGTACCGAGACATGGAGGTGCAAGGTATGGAGGTGCGAGGTATGGAGGTGTGAGGTACCGAGACATGGAGGTGCGAGGTATGGAGGTGCGAGGTGCAGAGGTATCGAGGTGCGAGGTACCGGAGTATCGAGGTGCGAGGTGCAATGCCGAGCGAGGTGAGGTATGCCGAACGAGGTGAGGTATGCCGAATGACCCATCCAATGTCGAACGCTCCCTAATGCCGAACGATCCATCCAATGCCGAACGAGACTTATGCCGAGTGCTCCATCCAATGCCGAACGATACTTAATGCCGAACCTCCGTCATGCCGAACCATGTCTGATGCCGAACGATCTCTAATGCCGAGCGCCTCTAAATGCCGAGCGCTCCTGGATGCCGAGCGCTACTGAATGCCGAGTGCTCCTGGAATGCCGAACGATCCCTCTATGTCGAACGACGATCTCTCTATGCCGAACAGCCTCCAACGCCGAACCATCCCAATGCCAAGCGACATCTGCCAAACTGCCTAGGCCGAGCCATGTAATTTCTCCACTCCTTTTCCCAACGACATATTCAAGTGAACTTCATCATTTTAAACCGAACCCATCATACTTTAGTCTCGATAGTTGTGAAGTTGTTTAAGTTAAATCTGTCTGTCCGCGGCCTTGCCAAAAGGCGGGTTAACATTGACCTTAGACCAAACTCTAGATATCTTAGTGATCTAGTGTTCGCGAAAAGAAAATATACAAATTGTCCTTATTAGGTGTATCTTAATAAAGGCTAGAAATTGGATTTTGCTAAAAGGATATGCAAGAAATTGAACTTGGGCCCGATACTATACTTAAACAAAGTCCGTACATGCTTTATTTAGATTGTTTAAACATTGATTGAGGACTAATTTCACACTAAAGAGTCAACACAACCTTGTTGTTAGTTAATTTCCGAGTTCGACCAATGTAAATTTAATCCATAAACAATATAAACCAAAAATCAAATTAAATACAAACGCTGTAATAAATTTTAATGGGATTTTACTTATTTATTTGTAGCTTGAAAATTAATTAAAATGATGAATAAAAGTTATACGATGATTTAACTAATGAGTGGGTTTCAATAAATTAATAAATAGCTAATTTAAATGTTGAATTAATTAAGTCAGAAATATGAAAGCCCAGATGTAGGGGAGCTAACCATAACATGCAATAGAAGGGAGGGGACTTAGCCTTTAAAGGCAAGAGAGAAAGAGGCTATATATTTGCAATCTAGTTGGCTATAAACAAACCCTTTATTCATTCTCTCTTCACACTGAACTAAACCTTAACCCTAGCCTCAATTACTAAGAATAGTGAAGTCTTGTAGAAGGATTTGCATTCTATGGCCAAGATGATAGAACAAGGAGTTCGAGGAAGGAAATAACTAGCAATGAAGGTGTTCGACGATCAGTAGGATCATGACAAGGAGGTCACATTCTTTTTTAAATTTATTTAAACACATGCTTATATTCATATATGCTTCCCATCACCATTATTTAATTCCATTGGTATATAATAAAATAAAATTCAGAATTAAATTAATTTTTAATTAATTAAATAAATAAGTAAAACATTAAATATATATATATAAATTCATTTTGGTTTTAATAAAAAAATTGAATCCATATATATATATATATATATATATATATATAGACAATTAAATATTAAACCATTTATAAATTAGTTAAATGTACGGTGTTAAATTTATAAAAAAAACATTTTGTTTCGACTTCGAAAATAAAAAGAAAAAAATTAAATTTTTTATTTTAGATTATGTATATACACACATATAAATTTTGCATAAGGATTTTATTTATAAAAAAAGAAATTTCCCACGGGTTCGGAAAAATCATTTTTTTGTTTTTAAATAGTCAAATATTTTAATATTTCAAAAATTCATATATATATATATATATATATATTAATTATGCAACATCCCTATTTTCAAAGCTGTAATATTAAACTAGTTAAGTTAAAATAACAGTGTTTGAATTCAGTTTTGAGAATAATTATTTTGGAGTAAAATTATTATTAAATAAAGTCTATTTAATAAAGAATTTTTGTTATAATGAAATTGAATTAGTTAATAAATACCTTTTTAGATAATATATTAAAGATCAAATAAAATGTTTTAATAAGTATAAAATATTTAAAGTATTAATAACTTTTATACGATTGAAATAGTTGAAAATAAATTTACATACATTGGAACAACGAATGGTTAAACAAAAATAAACGAATATTAGATTGAATAAAATTGTGCAATTACTGAAATGCAGTTTGTAGAATGAAGTGTAAAGAAATATAAATTAAATTGAAATTCATTTACAAATTAATAAAAAGATTGATTAAAAGAAACGAGAAATTAATTAATTTAAACTTGAGCCCAAGTAAAAGTCAACTATGCCCAAATCCATTCCTATTCAAACCCCGAACCTGACTCTACTCGTTTCCTTTTCCCTCTCAAGCCTGTAGCTTTATCATTTCATCCTAACCCTAGTTCCCTCATTCAAATTGAGCATCAGAAGAAAAAAAGAAGTCGACGCGGGAGATGTTGATGACGTTAGAGGGGAGCTTCACGACCTGGAGGCTGGAGGTAGTGCGATCGATGGTGGCTGACGCGTGCGTTTAGGTTGAGTGCATCTAGAAGTAAGTGAATTTTTTTGGCTAAAGCTCGATGAGTGCTAGCTGAGACATAGATTCGGGAATGGGAAGGTATGCGCATGCGACAACAATAGCTTGAGCTCGCGATACATAGTGATGGAGGTACGATGGCTAGTTTATTGGGCGATTAGCAAGGTGTTTAATGGCCATATGAAGGGAGATGGAGCTGGAGGTCGACGTTGTTCGCTTAAGGCGGTTTCAAGTAGTTAATGGCCAGTGTTGGAGGTGCTGCCTTTGCTGTCAGCGAGGAGTGGCTAAGGCTGAGCATATGCCCTTCTTTCATTAATCGGTGAATTATTTTATTTAACTCACACACCAATGTCTAAATTAGTTATATCCCATTTTATGTGCCTTGCTTAAATTATGAATTTCGTAAATTTTTGGTAGTGATTGAATGATAGGATTGAAATAAAATTGCATGCTATAGTCCAATTAGTTTGGTATTCGAATTTGTTGATTATGTGTTTGAAATATTGGATTTGAATCGATGATTGATTATGAAATAGCATGCATGTTAAAAACCATCAAAATGTATTTGACTTTTAGTAGCTAGAATATATGATGGTTGTGCATTGTTTGAGTGATTAGAATTGTCGAAAAGCAACTCGGATCGCTAAATAACTATATCATGGAATAATATTTATAGAGCGATGATGGCTCTAAAAGTTGAATTTTGATGAGTTTATTGTTTGAATTGTTTAAATGTGTTTAAACGATTTTCAAAATAAGGTTTTATCAACTTGATCCTTATTTGAAATTTAATTTATAAAATATAGTTAAATCATATTATTTTTTTAACCTATTGCTTATTTCAAAATTTCCAATTAAAAGCTTTTAAAGATAAGTAATATTTATTTACAAAATCTTTTTGAATTTTACATTTATAAGTATAAAATTTTGGAAATGTTTTAGAGGCAAAAGACAAGATACAGTATTTTTTTTAGAAAAGTGGTTATGAAAATAAATTCAATTTCAAGTAATCATAGTTATAAAAGCCGTTTAAATGATTTTAGAAAGAGTTTAAAAGCCTTTGGAAAATTATATATATATATATTCAAAATAAAGTAAGTTATTATTTATGAAAATTATTGCTTTGATTAAAAAATTTAGTAAAAAAATCTATTTGTAAATAACATCTTTTAACTTTTTTCTTTTTAAAATATAAATGAATAAGCTTTGATTTTGATTTCTATTGATTTCATGTTTTTCTATGAAATAAAGAATTTTAATAAACGATTGAATTGTCGGATTGGTATGGGACATTTTGTACAATTCTTTCACCTATTATTATAATTTGTTAAATAGAGTTTGAGTGGAAATTACTAGCTTTTAGTAAATACTTGAATTTACTTTCTGGTATGGAATAGTAGTTAAATTCTAGTGATTACTAAAGTGAAAGTGATCTACACTTTAGAGTTGTATTATCTTAGGGTGTTCGAATTTCAGGCTAATAGATCTCTGAGGGATAATGACTTATTTTTCATCGACCTGAGAGTCAATATTTGAGCAGCGCTTGACAAAACTGCTTGAGGAGGTGTTAACGGCCTTGTCATTCGGGGCTAAACTGCTTAGAGAGGTGTTAACGACTTTGTCGTTTGGGGTGAAACTACTTAGAAAGGTGTTAGCGACCTTGTCATTCAGAATGAAATTGCTTAGTGAGGTGTTAACGACCTTGCCATGGCTGACAAAACTGCTTAGAGAGGTGTTGGCGACCTTGTCATTCAGGGTGAAACTGCTTGAGGAGGTGTTAGCAATCTTGTTAGGGTCGATGAAACTGCTTGAGGAGGTGTTAGCGACCTTGTTAAGGCTATCATAATCTTTTCGGATCCGAGATGATGATTATTTATTAGTGATGATTGTTCCTTCAGAGATTTTGGATGGATATTTAATATCTTTTGGCTCTGGAGAATTTTGAATTGTTATCACCATATTTTTTATGATAGTCCGTTGGAGACTTGTTATAGATTTATGAAATGGTGATTTGGTTTGATATGCCTTATTATGGTTAAATTGTTTTAGGCATATTTTGAGATGATTTATTTTATGGTTAAATCATAAATGGATCATGAAATGGTGATTTTTTTATATGCCTTATTATGCTCATCTGTTCTAGCATATTTTTATTTTGGCTTATTTATTGTTAAGTCATATATTTGTAATGTCAGTATCTCACCTCTTTATTAGATATAGTCTGACCCGTTTATTTTATAATACTCGGGTCAAGTCAAGACTCTACAGGTATAGGGACTCGTTAACCTTTAGATTCTGTGCTAGCACTGGAGTGGACTATTTTGACTATTTTAGTTTACTTCATCCTTGTATATATTGACATTTAGGATAATATGTCATGTGTATTATTTAGTAGTTGCTATGTACCTGATACAGTACTTTTGGATGTGATGTATCAATTATGTGGGTCTAAAATTGATATTTTGTAGACTCGCATTTTATTATGTATATGATTATTATTCCGCTGTGATCTGTGACTCTAATTCTGATTTATTTATATTATATACTATTCTAGATATTTTTAATCGGTGTGTTTATTAATACTGTTTATTAATTTGTATTAATACTATAAACTCAAAAATTTCAGTTCAGATCCTCAAAAGGTAATAAAGACGTGTCAGTGTTAGTATAAAGATATATTCACATTTGATCGCCCTTAAGCAGAGGTATTCTCCCTGTTATTAGACGACATTAGTTGTAATGTTTTTAATAACATGGGTAGCAGTGGGGTCATTACATATTATTTATTATAATTCGTATGGATTATATTTAAAAATTGCACTCACAAGTTTAAATTTTGAAAAATTGAATTGTTTAAAACTCAAAATTTTAAATTGTAAAATACATAAATATTTATAAATAATTAATACATCTATATATGTATGGTTTATTAAACTAAATAATTTATTTATTTATATATATACAAAAAATTATATGAATATATATATGATTTAAATAATGTTATATTCTATATGTATATATTAATTAATAAACTAACGATCGAATTAAATAAAATTATATGTATTCATGTATATTTATGTATATATTAATAATTTATATTAATGTAAATATAAGTATGAATGTTTATGTATGCTCATGACATCAAACCACTTTATTAACCATATATCACAATGGTTGATCAAACACCAATGACATATATTCATCATGTTACCCCTAGGTTAAGTCACCATACTTAATATAGTTATAATATTTGTATTATGAATACAAACATATTATATTATCAAACTATAAAATTAATTTATAATTAAAATAATAATAAAATATCATTATTAAATCTTAACAAACAAACATAAACGTTTAATATAAAATTTTAATTGAAATAAATGAGACCCCTAACACTTTTATTAGTCAATACTAAATATGATTCAGTACAAATTTATTTTTCATATAAACATAAATTACGACCTTGTGTAGGTTAATAAAAGGATATTTTTGAATTCCCCATTTTAATCCCAATGCCAATGCATTGATCCAACAATGGTAATAGAGGCAACACTGTGTTTATTTTAGTAATTAACTAACACTTGGGTAGATTCTTGGAAAAACAAATTGGATAGGTGTCTATTGAAAAGGTGCTTACGTTAAGGATAAGGTTACTCTAATTAAGGAATGTTCTTATGAATAGAAAACCTCCTGATCTCCTAGCCTTTACTTGTCTCTTCGAAGTGGTCTGTTTCAAGGGTATTCCCTTATGGAAGGCTCAGAAGTTTTTTAAACATTGATTCATATAATTGTATTTGAATATT